>CM068873.1:19880000-20480000 GCA_035149815.1 Branchiostoma lanceolatum
GAGAACAAGCACGACTGTGAGCACTTGGAACCTGCCATGATCCTAGCACGTGCTCAGGACCCGTATGTCGGGGGCGGAGCTTGACCACGGAGACGCCAGACTACGCGTCAACCGTTCCATGGTGATCAGCCATTGGTTGGAAATCAAGGTGGTCGTGAGCTCGCTGCTTGTCGGGTGACAGTTTACAGTTCACCATACTTTCTGTAAAGACGCATTGCATTATCAGAATATGAATTTACATGAATGTTACAGCCGACTTGATGGATAAAATATGGGGAAGTATAGTAAAGCATTTGTCATCGATTGTGTAACTATTGTGACATTCGTCCCATTCTCATCCATTTGAAACCTGAAATTGTTGCCTGGCCTTGTTTGGATCTGAAATGTTTAGATTTATGTGGGTTAGGATATGGAGGGATCACTATGTACTTCTGTGGAATACTGCCATATGGAAATAATGTTTTGGCCTGTCTATTACAATGTAAAAGCAGTGATGGGCGATGGTTTTAATCCCATATATGACCGCGGCTACAAGTATCCGCGAGAACTAACAGACACAATTTCTGCCCGTACACATCGATTGTACTCGAAGATTCCCTCTCATGAACTTTCCAAGCCCCTTTGTGTCGATTTTGTAGACACTCTGGCAGATCACACAACAGGGTGGTCTTTATACAACCATCAGAGAATCACACCTTTTTGTCTCCAATTGGCTTATTACAATACAAACTAATGCACCTGGTAGGTAGAGCGGCAAAAAAACCCCGGGACATTTGATATAAAGGTCACTATCTTCTACTCTCCGAGCAGAGGTTAGTGGGGCAGATCGTCACCGTTTTATCATATGCCCCGTGGTTTTAGTTTGGATGGGGCTAGCGGACAAAAAACGGGGCATATATTATGATAAAACGGTGACGAGCTGCCCCACAAACCTCTGCTTGGAGAGTAGTAAGGGACAATTAGAGAAGCCCGCGGCCGTCGCTCAGGAAAAAAAAAAGATCTTTCATTGCCTCCATTGCAGACTCCGTCCGGCCAAGGAGGTTGGTGAGGTTGTTTACTTTCAAGTTAAAGCTTTACTATTACATTTTTTGGTTATTGCTGGCCTTCTCAGTCTTCCCGGACAGCAATAAGAAGAAGAAAAATGTAATGGTAAAGCTTTAACTTAACAAAGAAAACAGCCGTAAGAGTCTGAAATGGAGGCTAGATCTTTCAACCAATATCGATCTTCTAGGAGCTCTTCACATCTGCTTTGAAGCCCAAGCATCTGCTTGGATCACAAATATCTGATGGATCCCAAACATCTGCTTGGAGCCACTACCATGTGCTTTTCTAGACAATTATCCATTGCTCCCAAGCAGATCTATAGGTCCCAATATTTGCTTTGAGTCCCAACATCTGCTTTAAGCCTCTATTATCTGGTCGGAGCTCCAAACACCCAATGGAGCAGAACGAGAAAGGCACAAGCCTCACTCAGAGTGCCAGCCCTTTTTAGCTTTCCACGTCCGCTCGCCACGACCCGCTACCTGGCTGAAAAAAAGAGCTGACACTCAGCAAGCACTCAGGCTAGAAAGGCATATCTATATGTAGAAAGCACATGTTAGTGGCTCCAAGTATATGTTTGAGCTCCAAGCAGACCCTATCTCCATAGCCGACCTCCTTCATAAATGAATGAATGAAGACCTTTATTGCACATTTCTGCCACACTTTGCTAAGTACAGGTCACAACAAAATATAATACAAGTACAGTTAGCGGATACAAAAGAATATGACTATCATTAAATAAATTCTACTTCTCCTCGCTTTTCGGTTATAGCGGATATAAAAGAACAGACGTGTTTTTCAATGGGAGGTTTGTCTAGTCGCATTAGAAATATGAATTTTTGAACAGTACTTAAATGTGTGAAGTAGGGAAATACAAGTTTATACAGTTTTCTACAAGTTTATACAGTTCATTTCTTTCTTTGGTATATAATACACATTCTACCACAAAATGACATTCGTCTTCTACTCTATTCAAAGTACAATGTTTACATAATCGTTGTTCTAGAGGAGTGCGGGTATGTCTTCCCGTTTCAATATGTAGTTTGTGGCAGCTGATTCTTAGTCTTGTGACTGCATTCCTGACCCTCATATTTGAATTACTTAGATATTTTTCTTCATTATAAGTAGTTTTGAATAATCTATATGATCTTAACTTATTTTTGGAAGCCCCACCTTTGTTGTCGTTATGTATTTCTTTCAGAAACGTTTGGAAGTAAATGTCTTTTATCCGTTGGCCAATGGAACTAACAATTTGTAAGGTATTTGAATTATATGAAATTGGTAGGTGCCATAAGAAAGCAAACCCGCTCTCCTCTAAAGACTTACGTATTCCTGTCGCCTAACATTTCACACCAGATTTGTCTAGATCTAACTGACAGCAGAAAGCATCTGCTTGAAAACTGTCGGCTGACACATTTTGGCGAAGTCTAAGGAAATATTTGACGGCATTTAGCGAAGCATCCACTTGTATTGGGTATCCTCCTAATTCCGCCCTTGCAGCTAGGCTGCAAGCAGACCTAGGTACACGTAATGATTGTTTGCAGAATTTTAAATGAACTGATTCAATTGGACAGGAATTTGAACTTTTGAATGAACCCCATATTTCAGAGCCATACAGCTGACTCTATTTGGCCAATTTCTACTATTTTCCCAGCGACCCGCAGAGACTGATAGAGAAACTTTTATTGTGAGAACATTTACAAGGCTCAACCATAAAACCTCCTTGGCTCAACCAAGGCGCGAACCTCCCACTGGGACGTGCGCGGGTGACTGGGTTTGTGCCAGAAATCGGTCATAAAAAGATTAGTAACCCGGACATTCGTACGGCTGTTAACATTACCACGCGCGAGGAGGGGAGGCGACAATACAAAAGGTCACTATTGAATAGAAATATTCCGCCCTGTCTGAGTTATCGCACATCTTATAATTAGGTTGCAAAACATACTTCTTCTTCCAGTTTGATACGGTCTTCGCAACATATAGATCTTCTTGGAGATTATGGCACATCTATGATCTAGAAAAGAACATATTCCAAGCAGATGTTTGGGCTCCAAGCAGATGTTTGGGCTCCAAGCAGATGTTTGGGATCCAAGCAGATAGTTGGGATCAAAGCAGATGTTTGGGATCCAAGCAGATGCAGAGAGCTCCAAGGAGATCGATATTGGGTGAAAGATTTAGCCTCCATTGAAGACTCCTTCCGGCTATTTTCTTTTTCAAGTTTTACTATTACATTTTTCTTGTTGCTGTCCGGGATTAGGACCGGAAGGCCAACAATAAGAAAAAAAATGTAATGATAAAGCTATAACATGAAAAAGAAAACAGCCGGAAGGAGTCTGCAATGAAGGCTATGAAAGTTACGGCCGGGCTTCTCTTAGCATACTACTCTGCAAACATAGGCTGGTGGAGAGTTTGTGACCTTTTTATCAAATGCCCCGTTTTTTTGCCCGCTCTCCCCACCAGGTGCAAGTTTGTGATATTTACTGGAGACAAAGAGGTGTGGCTCTCTGATGTTTTATGACAGGAAGATTGTAAAAAGACCACCATGTGTGGTCTGTCAGAGTGTCTAGCCGATCGATGGAAATATGTGCGCAAACAGTCATACCTTTATGATCAAGTGGATTCACTTGAAGTATGGTCCAACACTGCGCAACTTTAAACCCCTAAGAAATGAATGGTGCTGACTATGTCTTATGAAGAGCCCACCTCCCCCCTCCACCCATAACTCTCGGGGGCAAACCCCTTCTGATCCCTTCTGGCAGTGATCGCTGCTAAAGTGTTGGGAATCTGGTTTCAGTCTAATCTGAAATGGGACAAACAAGTCTGCGAGTTTACCAAGAAGGCCAACAAATTTATGTTTATGCTCCGGAGACTTAAGACGTTCGGTCTTTCGACGGCAGATTTGGTGACCGTGTACTGCGGCTAGACCTATCCTGGAATACTGTGTACCCGTCTATTAGCCTCTACCAGTCTCTGCGGGTCGCTGGGAAAATAGTAGAAATTGGCCAAATAGAGTCAATTGTATGAATGGAGTCCGCTATCATGGAGAGAGGGTCCAATAGGCCGTAGCCGACTCCCTTCATATAATTGACTCTATTTAATTTCTACTCTTTTCCCAGCGACCCGCAGAGGCTCGTAGAGCCTATTATATAAGTACAGGGTAGTTGATACCGCCGCCCGTTACTAACAAAAACATTACTTCCGTGTGCCAGCATTTATAGATCAGCAGAGATTGTACTCGTATACAAAACTCCCTACCCTGGGAGACCAGGCACCGTATATCATTCCACAGAGGTACATAGTGATCCCTCCATATCCTACATAAATCTATATATTCCAGATCCAAACAAGGCCAGACAATAATTTTAGGTTCCAAATAGATGAGAATGGGACGAACTTGCATCTGGTGGGGAGAGCGGGCCAAAAAACGGGGCATTTGATAAAAGATCATAAAAAGGTCACAATCTCCCCCACAAACTTTTGCTTGGAGATTAGTAAGAGACAGTCAAAGAAGCCCGGCCGTCACTCAGAAAAAATATATTTCATAGCCTTCATTGCAGACTCCTTCCGGCTGTTTTCTTTTTCATGTTATAGCTTTATCATTACATTTTTTTTCTTATTGTTGGCATTCCGGTCCTAATCCCGGACAGCAACAAGAAAAATGTAATAGTAAAACTTGAAAAAGAAAATAGCCGGAAGGAGTCTTCAATGGAGGCTAAATCTTTCACCCAATATCGATCTCCTTGGAGCTCTCTGCATCTGCTTGGATCCCAAACATCTGCTTTGATCCCAACTATCTGCTTGGATCCCAAACATCTGCTTGGAGCCCAAACATCTGCTTGGAGCCCAAACATCTGCTTGGAATATGTTCTTTTCTAGATCATAGATGTGCCATAATCTCCAAGCAGATCTATATGTTGCGAAGACCGTATCAAACAGGAAGAAGAAGTATGTTTTGCAACCTAATTATAAGATGTGCGATAACTCAGACAGGGCGGAATATTTCTATTCAATAGTGACCTTTTGTATTGTCGCCTCCCCTCCTCGCGCGTGGTAATGTTAACAGCCGTACGAATGTCCGGGTTACTAATCTTTTTATGACCGATTTCTGGCACAAACCCAGTCACCCGCGCACGTCCCAGTGGGAGGTTCGCGCCTTGGTTTTATGGTTGAGCCTTGTAAATGTTCTCACAATAAAAATTTCTCTATCAGTCTCTGCGGGTCGCTAGTAGAAATTGGCCAAATGAGTCAGCTGTAATAAAGGGGGTCGGCTATGGAGATAGGGTCTGCTTGGAGCTCAAACATATACTTGGAGCCACTAACATGTACTTTCTACATATAGATATGCCTTTCTAGCCTGAGTGCTTGCTGAGTGTCAGCTCTTTTTTTCAGCCAGGTAGCGGGTCATGGCGAGCGGACGTGGAAAGCTAAAAAGGGCTGGCACTCTGATTGAGGCTTGTGCCTTTCTCGTTCTGCTCCATTGGGTGTTTGGAGCTCCGACCAGATAATAGAGGCTTAAAGCAGATGTTGGGACTCAAAGCAAATATTGGGACCTATAGATCTGCTTGGGAGCAATGGATAATTATCTAGAAAAGCACATGGTAGTGGCTCCAAGCAGATGTTTGGGATCCATCAGATATTTGTGATCCAAGCAGATGCTTGGGCTTCAAAGCAGATGTGAAGAGCTCCTAGAAGATCGATATTGGTTGAAAGATCTAGCCTCCATTTCAGACTCTTACGGCTGTTTTCTTTGTTAAGTTAAAGCTTTACCATTACATTTTTCTTCTTCTTATTGCTGTCCGGGAAGACCGAGAAGGCCAGCAATAACCAAAAAATGTAATAGTAAAGCTTTAACTTGAAAGTAAACAACCTCACCAACCTCCTTGGCCGGACGGAGTCTGCAATGGAGGCAATGAAAGATCTTTTTTTTTTCCTGAGCGACGGCCGCGGGCTTCTCTAATTGTCCCTTACTACTCTCCAAGCAGAGGTTTGTGGGCAGCTCGTCACCGTTTTATCATAATATATGCCCCGTTGTTTGTCCGCTAGCCCCATCCAAACTAAAATTACGGGGCATATGATAAAACGGTGACGATCTGCCCCACTAACCTCTGCTTGGAGAGTAGAAGATAGTGACCTTTATATCAAATGTTCCGGGTTTTTTTCATTCATGTAAATTCATATTCTGATAATGCAATGCGTCTTTACAGAAAGTATGGTGAACTGTAAACTGTCACCCGGCCCGCTGGGCGGTAATCCTCACAAGCAGCGAGCTCACGACCACCTTGATTTCCAACCAATGACTGATCACCATGGAACGGTTGACGCGTAGTCTGGCGTCTCCGTGGTCAAGCTCCGCCCCCGACATACGGGTCCTGAGCACGTGTCCCCCCCCCCCCGTCTGCATCTCCGCTCAGACCACTTCCGCCGACAGTCACTCGGCGATCACAGGGCGCGTGCTGGCCACAGCGGTCCGTTCTCTCTAAAATTTCAAGTTTTCCCAGCTCGTGTTCGTCTTCGTCCTTCAAGGTCACCGCTTCCGGCATCGCGCTAGGATCATGGCAGGTTCCAAGTACTCACAGTCGTGCTTGTTCTCTACCCGTGAAGGGACACAAGGGACCTCATGGCGTTGGCACGTGTCGGGTCGGACGTGCACGCTCCGAGGTCCACTACGATTCTCTGCGCCGGGACGAGAAAGTTCCCCGTTCCCTGGAGGATTTACATTTCAAGAGCCGCTGGAAGGATTTCGCAAAGGGCTTGTGGTCAGGTCTGAGCGAATACGAGGCAGAGGATAGGAAGAATGTACGCGACCTTCGGGCATTTGGACGACGATTTGATGCGGACAGTCGACAAGAGCATCGCCTATCTGTTGAGTTCACTCAATGAACGGGTTGACGCGTAGTATGGCGCACTTTTGAATATACACGAACAGAATGGTTCACAATTCAATTCATCAATTCAGACAGTATATCCCACGGCACAGTTTAAATCTGGCTAATGCTCACATAGGATATTCTAGCCAGGCATCAAAAATTGTGTCCGTACTACTTTGTACCCACACTAATACATTGTGTGCTGCGGCTTTTACAAAACATAGACTGATGACGTCACAAGAACAAGTCTATCATACACGTTGTACATAACATAAACTGATGACGTCACCAGAACGCGTCTATCGTAGACGTTATACACAACATAAACCAATGACGTAAACAGAACACGCCTATTATAAAGGTTCACTCTAGTGTACGTTACGTTAGCGCTCTGCGTTATGATAACGTAAATGACTATGTTATGTTAACGTAATGCGTTATGATAACTACGACTACGTTATGTTAACGTTGTTTGTTATAATAACTTGAAGGGCCTACATTCGTTACGTTAACGTGGTACGTTAACATAACTCATTTATGTGCGTAACGTATAACCACAAAACGTGACGTCTACGTAGATACGATATTTTGATCTAAAAATGCCACGACATATGTATGTCACGTTTAGTACGTGACGTATATGCCTTATGTGACGTATGACCTGTTATACGTGACGTTTGGACGAGAAATCGTACGTTTTTTTTATGTAGGTAATTTTGACACGGAAATTGCAAAACCATATGTATGTCACGTATCCGTACGTTCCGGCATACGTGACGTAGGCCTTTCATACGTGACGTATTGACCCCAAATACGTCACGTATAAACGCCAAAACGTGACGTTTTTTACGTACGTAATTTTGACACGGAAATGATGCCATAACACGCCTATTATAGAGGTTCACTCTAGTGTACGTTACGTTAGCGCTCTGCGTTATGATAACGTAAATGACTATGTTACGTTAACGTAATGCGTTATGATAACTACGACTACGTTATGTTAACGTTGTTTGTTATAATAACTTGAAGGGCGTGCATACGTTACGTTAACGTGGTACGTTAACATAACCCATTTATGTACGTAACGTATAACCCCAAAACGTGACGTCTACGCAAATACGATATTTTGATCTAAAAATGCCACGACATATGTATGTCACGTTTAGTACGTGACGTATATGCCTTATGTGACGTATGACCTGTTATACTTGACGTTTGGACGCGAAAACGAACGTTTTTTAATGTAGGTAATTTTGACACGGAAATTGCAAAACCACATGTATGTCACGTATCCGTACGTTCCAGCATACGTGACGTAGGCCGTTCATACGTGACGTATTGACCCCCAATACGTCACGTATAAACCCCAAAACGTGACGTTTTTTACGTACGTAATTTTGACACGGAAATGATGCCATACACGGAAATTGCAAAACCACATGTATGTCACGTATCCCTACGTTCCAGCATACGTGACGTAGGCCGTTCATACGTGACGTATTGACCCCCAATACGTCACGTATAAACCCCCAAACGTGACGTTTTTTACGTACGTAATTTTGACACGGAAATGATGCCATAAACTACGTTAATATAACGTAGTCATAGTTATCATAACGCGTTACGTTAACGTTACATAGTCCTTTACGTTATCATAACGCAGCGCGTTAACGTAACGTACACTAGAGTGAATAGACGTGTTCTGGTGACGTCATTAGTTTATTTTGCGTATAACGTCTATGATAAACGTGTTCTGGTGACGTCATCAGTTTATGTTGTGTATAACGTCTATGATAGACGTGTTCTGGTGACGTCATCAGTTTATGTTGTGTAAAGGCTGCAGAACACAATGTATTAATGGGCGACCCAGTGGGTACAAAGTAGTACGGACACAATTTGTGACGCCTGGCTAGATAGTCCTATGTGAGAATTAGCCAGGTGTAAACTTTGCTGTGTGGTATAGAATTATACTGTCTGAATTGGATTGTGAACCTTTCTGTTCGTGTATATGCGAAAGTGCGCCACACTACGCGTTCCGTGGTGATCAGCCATTGCTTGGCAATCAGGGTTTGGCATCATTTCCGTGTCAAAATTACGTACGTAAGAAAGGTCACGTTTTTGGGTTCATACCTGACGTTTTGGGGGTCAATACGTTACGTAAGCCAGGCCTACGTCACATGTGGCAAAATGTACGGATACGTGACGCACACATGGTTCTGCAATTTCCGTGTCAAAATTAGGTACATAAAAAAAACGGACGTTTTCGGGTCCACACGTCACGTATTCCAGGCCATACGTCACGTATGGCATCTACGTCACGTACTAAACATGACTTACATATGGTCCAGGTATTTTCAGATTGGTTATGTAAAATAGCAAAAATACTTATATCGTAGACGTATTTTCCTTATTGTGAGGTACGTTTTTGAATGCAATATTTTGACACGGAAATGGAGCCATAGACCATAAGACCCATAGACCATAAAAGTCAAAATATATCTTAAACAATCTTTGATATGTGAACGATTTTCAAGAAGGATGTTTATGATATCGCAACAATAGATTTTCAGGTTGATAGATAATCGCACTATAAAAATCATGTCTGTAGCGAGAGATTACAACAATTACAATTGTTCTAAAAAATAGTATCCAAAAGACAACAACATCCACTTCTGCCTTTGAGTTAATAAATGATAAAATTAATGCAATAAATTCTCCCACCTGGTAAATCAATCCGATCGTACATGTTGCCAGCTGATGAAGACACTTTCTCCCCAGCAGAGCAGACCTTTCTTTTCAAATAGCAATTATTGTTGATGTTGTGCTGAAATGACAGGCAAGTCAAGTCGGCACAGCAGGCGTCTGCACAGGCCTGAAGGGTAACAACAACATGGATGGCTATGTCACCTCCTGAGCAATCAGTCCGGGGGACGTGGTTAAATGATGACAGTCCACACGTTGCTGAAAAAAATGAATGTAGCTTTACCTGACGTATCTAATTGAACTACTAAATCAGATGTAATATATTTGTTTATTGACTGATGAATGAATTGCCCGGCACAATCTCTAAGCACAGTCTATGGCATCATTTCCGTGTCAAAATATCGTCCCTAAAAACGTTTCTTAAACTAGCGAAATTACGTCTACGATATATGTGAAAAGAAATTGTGATATCCTATATCTGCTGATGATAATTCAGGGTCTTTAATCGTTTTATAACGATATCTTAGCAAAGTGGATTTTGTTTTACAAAACCTCCTTGGTCTAACGGAATGTAACGACACTTTTCTTTCGAGACGATATCGTATACGCAACACGATATCGTTTTAACAGTAAAATACGTATATCGTAGATGCATTTTCGCTAGTTTAAGGTACGTATTTTGATACGATATTTTGACACGGAAATGATGCCATATGTCAGGACCATTCTTCGTCACGTTTAGTGCGTGACGTAGATGCCATACGTGACGTATGTTCTGGAATACCTGACGTATTGACCCCCGAAACGTAACGTATGGACCCAAAAACGTGGCGTCCTTTACGTACGTAATTTTGACACGAAAATGATGCCATAATCAGGGTGGTCGTGAGCTGGCTGCCACCATCGCTTGTGAGGATTACCGCCCATCGGGGTGGCAGTTTACAGTTCACCATACTTTTTGTGAAAACTCATTGCATTATCAGAATATGAATTTATATGAATGTTACAGCCGACTTGATGGATAAAATATTGGGAAGTTTAGTTTGTACAAAGAGCATTTGTCATCGATTGTGTAACAATTGTGACATTCGTCCCATTTTCATCCATTTGGACCCTAAAATTGTTGTCTGGCCTTGTTTGGATCTGGAAGGTATGGTAGATTTATGCGGCATAGGATATTAGGGGATCACTATGTACTTCTGTGGAATGTCAATGCTAAACTCACGGGATTTTGGTATACGGGTGTCAATCTCTGATCTATGAATGCTGGTACACGGAAATAATATTTTGGTTTTTCTATAAAGCCGTGACGGGCGGTGCCCTGTTCTTTTATAAGAACGCGGATACAAGTATTCGCGAGGACTAGCTAGGCTCTACCAGCCTCCGCGGGTCGCTGGGAAAATAGTAGAAATTGGCCAAAATCTTCGATGTCCATCGCGTAGCGATGATGACGTCAATGGCGTCGTAGATGGGACCGCAAGCCAAATGCAGAGGCGCAGACGCGCCCACACACCGGGCACACGGCAGTGGTGTTGGGGTCGGGTCTTCTTTCCTTCCTCTCCCGTCGTATCCGCTCCAGCTCGGTTATCCTGTTGTCTTCAAAGTTTTTCACGCCTTGGCGGACAGCATGTGGCCAGGCACTTCTGTCAGTGGCGATGGACTCCCACTCTCGGTGTGGAATACTGCATGCAGCAAGGGATGATTTCAACGAGTCCTTGAAGCGCTTGTAGGGCCTTCCGACCTTTCTCGTGCCGGGGGCAAGCTCACAGTAAAACACTGTCTTCGGGAGTCGTGATTCGTTCATCCGTACCACATGGCCGGCCCATCTCAATTGTGCTTTCATGATGAGTGCTTCAATGCCAGGCATATTTGCTCGACGGAGCACTTCTGTGTTCGGAACCCTCTCCGTCCAAGAAATACCGATGATCTTGCGCAGACATCGGAGGTGAAATGCATCCAGTGCTTCCTGTACAATGTCCATGTTTCACAGCTGTAAAGGAGGGCGGTTATGACAACTGCCTTGTAGACTGCCAGTTTTGTCTGGAGTCTGATGCCACGTTCACCCCACAGGCGTGTCCAGAGCCTACCAAAGGAGGAACCAGCCTTCGCAATCCTGTTTGACACTTCTCTGTCCATACTCCAGGATGAGGTCAGTGTACTGCCCAGGTAGGTAAAGCTCTCCACATTGTTGAGCTCTGTTCCTTCGATCACGATGTGAGGGTCTGGCAGTGACCGCCCTGGTGCAGGCTGAAGCATCACTTCTGTTTTCTTCAAACTAATTGTCAGTCCAAAGGCTTTGCTGGCTGTTGACAGGCAAGTAGCGAGCTCTTGCAGATCTGGTTCGCTGAGGACAGCAAGGGCACAGTCGTCTGCTAAGAGAAAGTCTCTCACTAGAGCCTCCAGTACTTTTGTTTTCGCTTTTTGGCGTCGAAGGTCGAAAACCCTTCCGTCGCATCTATAGCGGGCAGTTATTCCTGCATCTGTCGCAGAGAGAGCTTTGAATAGCATGGTGGCGAACATGAGGCTAAAGAGGGTAGGTGCCATGACACATCCTTGTTTTACTCCATTCGTGATTGGGAAGGAATCAGACACCATGCCGTTACCCACAACACTGGCCATCATGCCATCGTGGAAAGACCTGATGATGCTGACAAACTTCGGAGGGCAGCCCAGTTTGGACAGGATAGACCACAGGCCCTCACGCTGGACAGTGTCAAAAGCTTTAGTTAAATCGACAAACATAATGTACAGGTTTTGATTTTGTTCACGACACTTTTCCTGGATTTGGCGGAGTGTGAATATCATGTCAATAGTTCCCGTGTTGCTTCTAAAGCCGCACTGACTTTCCGACACCACGTCGTAGAGTCAATTATATGAAGGGAGTCGGCTACTGAGAGAGGGTCAAATATGCAACCCTAGCGCCTGCGAATGAAACCCTCCATGGCAGGAATTATAGTAGCTCTCATTAATTATGCAAATAAGGCCTACAGTTGCATATTTTCTATCTATCACATTCCTCCCTTCCTCAGTTACAAATGTCACATAATTGAATAGTCATATCATGGAACACAGCGGGTTTTAACAATTGTCTCATTAATTATGCAAATTAGAATCTGATTTGCATAATTATCATCCAATCACAAAAAGCATCACGTAAGCTATTTACATACCAAAAATCTTGACCATCCATCAAGCCCATCTTGAGTTATAGTTTTTTCTCATTGATTATGCAATGAGGTCCTCATTTGTATAGTTGCTATCTATTAATATTTCTCTCTTCCTCAGTTACATATGTCACATTTTTGAGAGTCCTATCATGGAATTTGGCGGATGTATAAACTTTCCTCATTAATAATGCAAATTAGATACTGATTTGCATAATAAGTATCTAATCATGTACATCATCACTCAAGCTATCTACTTACCAAAAATCATGACCACCCATCAAGCCCTTCTTGAGTTATTCCCTTTCAAAGTCTAAAGCAAAACCTGCTCCTGCAGTTCCAAAAAAGCCGCTAGGGGGCCAAAACCTTATATATACCACTTACTCTCTGTCCAAAGAGCTATCTACCACTCAAAAACCAGGACCATCGCATGTTCAGAACACGAGATATCAAAACAGGAAGTTCCGCTGCAGTACTATAACAAGCCGCTAAGGGACCCAAAATCTAATCATTTCCAGGTCTCATCAAGACCTACCTACCCACCAAATATTAAGACAATCCTTTCAAACCTTCTCGAGTTATGCTGGTCGTTACACACACTTACACAAACGCTACCCTATGCATAACCTTCTCGGCGAAGGTAATAAAAAACATTACAGGACGCACAACACGCAGTTCCGCGAAACTAGACATTCCATTGTGCCGAACAAATAGGCACAAAAACTCTCCGATACCATATCTTGTACAACTATTGAACACCTGGCTAGACCATTGAACCGACTTCAGCTCTCTTGACGACATGTGTATTGTTTAAAGCTTTGATACGCATATACTGATATCGACTTGTAGAAGAAAGTAAACAGTTACATTTAAGCTAGCATATTAGCAAAATCAATGCCAATGCATTGTATCAATATCACAGTAAATACTTTTAAAGGTGCAATGTCTTATGTGTAAACCAAGTGTTATATACTTCATGTGCGGAAGACAATAATTCAGCCTTTGGCTGCAATGCTTTTTATCAATAAACCACTGTCATAAATCACCATCATATCCTTTGTTCTACCAACCTGATTAGATTTATTTCGGAAGATAAGCATACCTTTTCAATATGATCTTTTGAATCTTATCAAGTGCTTAAGTCTTCATCATATTATATCTTTTCAACGTAACAGACATTTTTACAGGTCGTTTCACTACATTGTCAGGTCATTACAGATCGTTTCTCGACAAAGCAAGTCGTTAAGCAACATGTTAGAAGTTGTATCTCTGCATTTGAAAGTTATTTGACATCTAAATAAATCTAGAGCGATATCATTTGAAATTAGATGGATATGGTCATTATGGTGCACACCATTTTAAACACTTATTCATGTACATGTACATGTATATTGAGAAACTTTCAACATGCCATACTGGACTTGACCGGACAACAAGTCATTGGAAGGCACACCCCTTCCAGAAGAAAACCTCCGAAAACCTCTATGACAATGCATGATTTGAAAACGTTGTGAAAGTTGACATCCTGAGTCTTAGGTAGGCAAGGAAATGGAAAATGTTAAAACTTAAAAGTCAAGTCAAGTCAAAGTTTATTGCACAACGATTGTAACAGGTACAATGTAAGGCAAAAATAAAATACTACTGGCTACTTATATCAAACTACTAAAAGCTATAGGTAGGTTCTATGCTATACAATGGTTAGGTTTTAGGCTGTACAATGCTCCATTTCAAACTACATGAAGGCACAATCTATATAATATCGTCAAAGGTAGATGATATCAACAAGAGATACAATAGGGATTCGTATATGTCAATTATACAATTACATGACGATGAGGTGAATATCTTATACAATCAAATCGCTATTTCACGGATTTTTTTTTCCATAGATGTATAGATATATTGGCCTAGATATACAGATATCATGACATTGAAATGTTGTCTTACCCTCTGCTTCGGCAATTGCTGCGGCTAGAATTCCCAGAAGTTCCTTGTTAGATGGTTTCTTAGCACCGGTAGCCATGGCAACAATGGCCAGTAGGACAGGAAGCAAACTGTAAGACACAAACAATTGTGTTAATTTCACACATTAGCACACGGAGGCAACACACGCAATCAAACACAAACACACACACGGGGTGACACACCATGATACACAATAACGAGCACAGACACACATACATACACACACACACACACACACACACACACATGTACAAATATGCGCATGCACATACTCACACAAAGTAATACACACATACACACGAACACAAATAAGTACATGCATACATCCACACACACACACATGCAACTGTGCAATTTGCCGAACCTTCTTGTCTTCTCTCATTCACGACTTCCTCTTTTGTTATCCTCAACTGAGGTGAAACAATGTTTTAGGTAGCTAGTAGAGCTGTGTGACAGTATGCTTTGGACTGTGTTTTAAGCACAGCACACCGGGTCACCCCTGCTTTTCTTGATAAGCCAATACAGCCAGGTGTCAGATGATTCGCCATTTAAAGTTATGGCAATATTTCTATTTACCTCAGTCAATCGGAATCGGGGGAACTATATGTATGTAAATGTCTAAATATCTTTTTTTAATCGAGCTACAGGATACGTAGTTGCTTGTCATGGTATTCCAGTCTTATAGCTAACTAATCAATGAATATACGTTTAGGTGAGAACACAAATAGCAAAAAAAAAGAATTGTGACAAAAGCTTTCTCCTATAAAATCAGTTAAAATATTTGGAATTGAAACAGAACCATATGAACCAAACAAAATCTCGACATGTTTTCGGTATTATTATTTTCGCAGTTTAAGCGGTGAACTTAAAACCACCGCGTAGTGTCTTTTTTAAAAGTTCTGTCCTCAGTCAGTCTACGAGGTGTTTTAATTGCAAACATTTGAACCATTTTTTTCCTACCGCAAAATCAAATCAGTACACAAAAATATCCTCTTTTACAGTGCCAGGTTCTTCTACTGAGAAGTGATTTTGTTTTGTTCTCCCGTCATTTTTGATTGATGAGTTGCGTGTGCCCTCTAGCTAAACGCTGTCAGTTTGCCGCAGGCACTGCAGCTGAATGTGTCACTGTCTGTGAGCCGTGTCGGGGCGAAAGGTAGGCATTACAATGTGTAAAGTGGTAGAAAGTTATGGCCCTGTCACATTTGTGCGTATCTTCAAGTGTGCATCAACATTTCTTTGGTTTGAGTAAAGTTTGAGGGAAGAACTTGTTTTTCAGTTTGACCTACCGTTGTGCAGACTGGATATCGAACCAAAGAAATGACTTCTTCGGCTGCAAACCTAACTTCGACACACAAAAAATGTTAATACGCAACTCCTGCAGACTTGTATATACGCATAAGTGTGACAGGGGCTTTAGAACGCTAGTGTACATACAACTGTTACCGGTAGGGCGTTGAAAATACGAATATGACGTAGCACGTCTGACGTTAGTCTTGTATATGCGACGACTCGGATAGGTCCATGGTTCGAATCCCCTGACATGCAACCGATACTGTGCTCTTTTGGAAGGTGATTTTCCTCACTACAGCTATGTATTGGTTGTTACCTAACTGTTAAGGGAGGGGGTAAACGTTGCTAGAAGTAGAAGGATAGGCTCCGCTTTCCAAAACAGTGCCCTAGACACAGTAAATCACGGCCAATTGCCCCTACGACCTCAACTGGCTATAAATCTACCTTAATTCGCCTTTTATCTTGAACAAGGGTTAAGCCAGTGTATACAGTATATATAAAAGAACTTAAACGTTAGGGGGGGGGGGGGGGGTCTTTTTAGTTAGGTATAGACGCGTGACTTAGCAAGCAAGCTTCTTACAGGTCAAATCGCAAGACTGATAATTTTGTATTTCGTACCACCACCCCATTGCCCAATTGCAAGCCGTTACCCTCGAAAAAAAGTACTAGGTAACAATGCTTATTAACAAAAGTACATCGACTTCCTGAGGTCTGAGATTGTGCCCATTTGTGGCTTCTTTCAAACTGTGAATTTCAAGAAAATATTTATAATTTTGGAAAAAAAAATTTAGGCGACAAATTGGCACTGATTTGTGCCACTTTGCGAAAGCCTTTCGCAATTAGGCGCAGCCAAGTGAGATAACCACTTCAGTCACAGGCCTGTATTGTGAGGAATCATATCGGTGGAAGATACCATATAATTGACCTTTACCATGACCAATTAACATACCGCAGCGGCTTGTTTGACTTATCGCATGGCATTCTGGTACAAGATTGGAATACTGCAGCAGACAACAAGGCTTGTTAATTATGCATGAACTATCCCGGCTACGAGTGATCCAAGAAAAACATCAACACAGAATTTGATAGGTTTACGAATCACGAAGCCGCAAAGTAAGTGTTCATTGTTGGCACGGTTTCTTTTTCCGATTTCGGTAGCCCGGTTTTGTGGTTGTTTTTCTGGATTTTTTTTTGTAGATAAACACTACGCTTTTAAAGCTACAGACAGATTGTAATGACATTTGATGTGTAGATAGATCCTAGCCTACCGAAAACATTGTTTTATTTTCGGTCCACTGAATTTTAATGGAGTCGAACGTACGTGTGGCTATGATAGCAGACGAGAGATCAAGAGGTCGCGAGTTCGATTCCTGGCATTACAGGCTAGACATTGTTGGTCTGGGACATGCAATTTACACGAATTTACTTGTTCCAACCGTGTGTAAAATGGGTACCTGACTTCGGTTGCGGTGGTAAAAGGCAGTAAGGGGGGGGGGGGGGGGGCTTCCAATACCGTGCCCTAGACACAATGGATAACGACCCACTACCTCTACCGCCTCCAAATATTCAAACGACTATTATTCTCTTTACATTAAACAATTATAGTTTTACTTTCGTCTCAAGCAGAAAAAGAATTCAATACTGCAAAGAAGTCAAGCGAGTTTACGGTGGAATTTTACAGTCCAGCTCTATCCAAATAGGACTAGCTAGCTTGCTACACGTTCGGTCAATTAGATTTTCAAGTTCAAGAAATATAAATGGCCCTTCGAACGCTATAGAAATGACGCACGGGTTTACTTACATGTACACTTTCCGCATGTTGCTCGCGTTCGGTCTTATGCCCTTTTTCACACTCTCACAATCTTTTTCCCGGCAGCGAATAAACTTGGTCTCCTTGGTATGGTAGACCTCTCCAGTCTGGTGCTCTAGGGGGTGTATCGCCCAGTGCGCAGCTCGGGGATAAGTGCAGAAAGGTAGCTTGTGTAGTTGGTAAACTCCCTTTGTCGAACAAAGGCGTTTTCTCTAGGCCGCAGTGACTTCATTCTATGGATAACATCCTTCTTTCAGTCAAATTTCGTCCGTTTCCACCAAAGAAAAATGAAAGAAAAGTGCGACTATACTGTACGGCATAGAATAGAAAGAAGATGCAAAATTATCAAAAACCGTAAGTTTAAAGCAAATATTAGAAAATTGATGATAGTATTTTAAAATATAAAGGTCATTTCCAATGTCAAAGAGGAAGATAACAAAATAGCAAAACAACAAAAATAACAATAGATTGTTTCGTAGGCCATGTTTTATGCGTTCAACCTACCTGTGTTGACCACAGATTTTATTATGAGGGTAACATTTTTTCCACCGTTTTCCCCCCGTGCGGTCGCATAAGATTTGGAAGGCGCCGTGGACGTTATCCTGCTAATAAATTAGTACGGCCTAGTCAGACTGCCAAGTAGGTGACAATAGTAAAGGTCACGTTTAATTGAACCGATATGCGCGTGAAAGCACGAAACCTGGTCTTTATGAAACGTTCAGCCGTAAAGCAAACTTGAAGTAAATTTTCACGAAAATCATTAATCTTTACGGACACTTTAAGATTATATTTCGTGCTTTTAGACTATATTTTGTGCAGTAAAATGCTGTTTACCTTCATCTTTGTCGTTACACCGTCTCTCTAGGCACCTGTAAGTAATTGGTAATTACCGCCTTTGTGACTTACGTCTGGGATCGTAATTACTGTACAAATGTCAAATCACCACAGCATTATAAGAAATCAGAACTTGATCAAATTTTTAAGTTGTAGTTTTGCACATATTTGCGTCATACAGTGAATACGGGTGAAATTCCACCGCTCTAGTCTTAGGATTGGTGTTTTTATATGACAGTCTCGTTGTATAACCACTGGGTGGTGAGCCCCTTGGTAAGTTTGTGGGGTAAGCTGTACAAGACAAACTCGGCGCAAAACTCAACTCTCCCAACTTCATACCCCAGGACGGACAACATCGGTAGACGGTGGCTGACGTGACAGATAACTATCTTGTCATGGCGCATATCTATCCTCTGGCGGTGCCCATTGATTCAAGGACAGAAGTGACGTAACGTGATGTCAGCAAACATTTGTCATAATTTAAAGACTCATTGCACCTTGACAGATGTAGGTGGACGGGATACGGGCAACAGAATATACTGTAAATTAAGAATGGGAACGGATGACATTTATACCTAGACACTCTAAAATATTTTTGATGGAACAGAAAAGTAGCACTTAAAGGTGTGTATGTGTGTGTGTGTGTGTGTCTGTGTGTGAGTGTATCTATGTGTGTACGTGCGTGCATGCGCATGTATAGGTTTATGTGAGTGTGATGTGTGCGTGTGTGTATATGTGTGCATTTGTTTCTGCGTTTCTGTGTGTTCACGTGTGCGTTTGTGCGTGTATATGTTTGTACTGTGTCTAGCTGCAAGTCTGTATTTGTGTAGTTATATATATGTGTACACGTGTGTCTCTGGGTGTCTACCTTTGTGTCTATCTTTGCTTCTTTGTATGTGTGTTTACTTCTTTGATCATTTGATCGGGCGACGTCGTGTGGCGCAACTGTAGAGCACGCGGCTGTCAAACAATGGGTCCCGGGATCTAATCCCAGGTGCGCCCAGAGACATGTCCGAACTTGCGCCCCGACGTTGTGCCCTTGGGAAAGGCACTTAACACGACTTTCCTCACTTCACTCAGGTGTAAATGAGTACCTAGCTCATCTAGGGTTAGGGACGTCCCTCGGATAGGACGTTAAATGGAGGTCCCGTGTTCGGGGAGAGCAACACCCCGCGCACGTTAAAGGAAAGCTACACAAAAAATTGAAAATCCTTCTATACTATGCTTGATATATTCCAAAGTCAAATTCTTACTTCAAGTTGTTTCACATAAGTCCGTCATAGTTCTGGGATTTTCCACAGTTTGCAACTTATGCCGTGCTGACGCCTTCTCACCTGATAATTGAATTATATGACGTCAGTGTTTCGAATGTTTCACCTGTTGATTGTATCATATGACGTCAGTGTTCTAAAATTCAATCATCAGATGAAAAATTTGAAACACTGACGTCAGATAATTCAATTATCAGGCGAGAAGGCGTCAGCACGGCATAGTTACAAACTGTTGAAAATCCCAAAACTATGACGGCCTTATGTGAAACAACTTGAAGTAAGAATTTGACTTTGGAATATATTAAGCATAGCATAGAAGGATTTTCAATTTTCTGTGTAGCTTTCCTTTAAAGAACCCACCACACCTTTCGAAAAAGAGTAGGGGCATGCCCCGGTGTGCGATGGTCCAAATCTTACAGTCCGGTCTGGGATGACATCATGAAAAGGTGATAGTTCACCTGTTAGGTCAATCCTTCCACAAAATGTGGTAAATCAAAATGAATAGATAAATAAATAAATAAATTTGTGTGTGTGTGTGTTTCATGTGCCTTTTGTTCGTGTCTGTGTTTGTGTGTATGTATGTGTCTGTGTACGAGTGCGTATGTGTGCCTGTGTATGTGACTGTTTCTTGTGTGTGTGTGACTGTTTTGTTGGTGTGTGTTTGTTCTTTTCGACCTTTACAGGCCGATTAGCAGAACAGTTCTGTATCTGTATCTACATAGCCAGTTGAAAGTGTTAGAGCGGATGTCATTCAACACCAGTGACATGCATTTTTTTTCAGTGTGACTGTCATTCAGCACCAGGAAGTGACGTGGCGGTGTGAATGTTATCACCCGGGGCATGAATGCCAGTGTGTGCATGTCATTTAGCACCAGGAATAGGGATGTAAGCATGAGTCTTAATGTCCTTCAACATTAGGAGAGGGTTGAAGCTTGAGTGTAAATGGCATTGAGCACTACAGAGAGGGATCACAGTACGTGTACGTGTGTTAATGTCATTCAGCACCAGGGACAGGGATGGCTGTCGGTGTGGGCAAATTGTAAATGTCATATATCAACAAAGACTGAGATGGCAGTGTTATTGCGAATGTCATTTAGCACTAGGGACAAGTAGGAAAGTGTGATTACAATATGAACCCTGTTTAGCACAAGGGACAGAGATGGCAGTGTGAGTACAGTACGGATGTCATTCAGCATCAGGGACAGCGATGACAGTATTAGTGTTACACAAAGGCCACAGTGCCGGGCAACAAACTATTAGTAGTAAGTAAACTGTAAAAACCACAGACCAAGATTTTTTTGGATATCTTATAGTGATTTGTACAGTGCAAGACTGAAATGAAATTGTACACACAAATCTGTATGTCATTGTCGTAGTTTGCTATCCAAATCGATCTTAACAAAATATTTTCTATGAAACTGTAGGGCACAGGTCTAAATTTATATTTGTACATTTAGAAAAAAAATGCCTTTACTAACAAGAAGATTCTGAACCCACCGATCAGATCTAAATCATCAGCAAGATGCTTGCTACATGTTTGCTCAATGCATCTCTATGACAAATATTTATAGAACTTTTGACCGATTAGAAGTGAAAATATTTTCAAAAGAACTAAAGTTGTGCCGGGTTTCACGTGGGTCCCAAACATATGTATGAGCTGTTTTTAGATGAATGCTGACACAACGTTCTTTTGCGACAAGACCACACTAGTAACCTGTATAATAGTAAATGAACGATGCTGCGATTATTCTATAGAAAACACCAGTTTCACGATCTTATACCTTAACCAAATATATCTAGCCTTTTCCAGTGACGTGTCATTAATGTTTAGTATAAGCGATTATGCACATTAGGTACATATTTGCATAATAGTTGTCAGTGGATCATCTTTTCTGCCTAAATAACCGAAGTTGCTCAGAATACGGATTTATTATCTACGCAAGGGATGCTATTCTAGCACTTCTACATAGATTGTAATAACGGGCCACTGATTTGTATGATTCATAATGTTTAGTTACACTTGATATCCTAAAGCCGCAGGCATATAAAATCCCGTAATTTATCACTATAGTCTTATAGTCCTACTTATAAAACGCATTTTAGGAGCAAAAGCTCAAACCGAAAGCATCCCTGTCTACTTCTTCTCCTCCAGTTTGACGAGCAGGCCGTACACAATGATGACTCCGTGTCGGTCCGTGGACCACTCGAACTCAATGTCGCTAAACTTCTTGTCTAAGTTCTTCCGTGCGACCGTAGAGGCGCCGACTTTGTAGCTGCCCGGCTTGATGTAGAGTTGCAAGGCAACCTTAGCTTCATAGGTCGTTCCGCGATGATTGAAGCTGCGGAAAAAAAACTAGCGACAATGTGTGCACGTCTTTAACGGCTTAGGCTAACCCTAATACACCCCAAACATGGGAACTTCTTTCGTGACCTTTTCAGTTTACATCTATCATAATATATCCTGATTCTTACATTGATAATAAGAATGCTGTAGAAATTATATAGGAAAGTCTATGTTGACTCCGATCGGGGTATTTGTAGTGAAGCAAAATATGCTAAAATTGATAAATTTTTGGTTAACCTCAATATCTATTCTTAGATACAAAATGCTAGTATGCGGTAAAGTAGGGATCGTGCATTCTTTGGTACTAATAACATATCTCATGCTTCGGCAATTCGCACAATGCAGGAATTCCCTCATTTCAATATGTAGTTAAATTTGCCTAATTGATTCGTTTAGAATTTAGAAGACTACTGGACCAGGTTTAGAAGATGACAGTCATATATAACCTGAGCACACTGACCCTAAAGTACTCAGCCCTAGGCTCTACCAGTCCTTTCTACGTGGATATTGAGAGTAGAATTCGGCAAATGTAGGTTGAATAGTTGAGACCCAAACCACTCCAAGAACAAAACTGTAAGGGCCGCGTCATATACTATTTTCAGTACGGTGATCATACGATGCAAACTGAAAGCATTCGAGGGATAGCAATTCTGCATGTGTCATGTCTTATTATGGAAAATGCTGTCTCATATCCATGTCGGCGATTGGTTATGCCACACCATTCTTGAAAATTCAACGGCATCACGACGACTTAAGGATGAATATTTGAAACTATGAAATAAAATCGTGGTTTTGTCACCTGCTAGCCTTTGCATAGGCAGGCAGTCCTGCGTAGAGAATGCTGGAGGAGACAAAGACTTGTTTGGTGTCAAAGTCTTTAGGCTTCCAGCTGTCCTTGTAGTGCCCCTCTCGCTCCGACAACGTGCTCCCCTCCATGGTCTTGTCACCTAAAGGCAAGTTGAGAACATGCTAAGTTAAGGATGCAAATAACAGTTAGCCTTGATTTATTAGTTGAGCGACGAAACATGCTAAACGGAAAGGCACGACATAATTAGTGAGTGTATATATTAAACACATTAGTGTAGTAATGGCTTATAGTTTTTTTCTTAATGCCCAAATTAAGAATCGGTTAAGTGAAACTCTTTTAGCTAAGCATGTTAAGTGCACAACACAGGCACTGGCACTGACATAGGCACTGTTGTTGTCCTTTGTGTTTTGAAAAAGCTCTAGCAACTCCATTGTCATTTGCTGTGATAGGATACAGAATAATAGAATTGCCAATGTTTTGCTTGATTTGCCATCCTTTGCACTCAACATGTGTATATAAACTGATGATATGCTTATGAATTCAATATGTTACATTTTGTATAACCTAGGAGTCAGTGAATTTGACACAAAGTGTGTGTGTTTCCTTTCAGTGCCATCCAGCTAGTAACCACAACAACCCCCTCCCCCCTCAGTGCCTCTCATTTTGTCCCATAGGGTTAATGGACTACTCCTTATTATTGCATAAAACACACTGAGCATGTGGCCCTTTAAAAACGTTAGCAAGTAACAATAACAACGAGCCTTATATTCCATACGTGATCAATATGTACGCGCTATGAAATAGAAATGTACATGAAACATTTTGCATTTGCTGGTAAATGTGACTTTCAGCCTTGCCTGCTTTGATGAGATCACCAGTGTTGAGAATACTCTCCAGCGCACCTACAGTCGTGCCATGTAACGCCACGTGCCACTGGTTGAACACGTCAAGCGCTGTAGCTCTGGGAGGGACCCTGGTAATGTTAAACACATATCGGTGACTAAACGGATACAACGGTATACAATTATGTGACAATTCCATTTTTACGCATAATATATGCAGGTTTAGTTTGCGCTACCTTACAAGAATAAACACCCTCTGCGGTTTACTTGGTAGATATATGTCGCTGGCCATGCGTTATGTTAACGTTAGTATCGCTAGTGTCATATGTCCCCAAAAAATCTGACACATTCTTTAAAAAGTTGAAATTCTTACAGGTATGCATGAATGGTATATCATTTAATCTTCACTAACACATGTTTTAACGTTATGACTGTAGAACCATTAGGGATGGAGACTTGTGATTGTGATTCGTCCACAAATCCACGCCGAGAGAAAATGGCTTGTAAATAAATGGAGAAATAAGCAAGTAACAAACTTAAGGACTCATTTTCACTCACTTGAGAGAAAAGCGGCACCATCCCACAGGCAGTCCGTAGTCCTTCTGTGGAACGCCGCGTTTGTAGTAGTCCTGGTCCCCGCGGGACAGGTGGCACTCCCGGCAGTAACACATGTTGAACCGGGCGTCGAAAAACCCGTCTGTAACCATTAGAAAAACATTATTGTTAGCTCAGAAGAGTCCATCCTCCATGGTGATACGCCATCTATAAATGACGCCCAAGCATACTTTCCTGTACGTCTTATGTATGTGCAATTGCTTTCTTCCCAGCCCACAGATCTATTTGCAATATGTTACAAATAATGGTTCATACTCAGTATAGAATGCCGTTTTTTTTAATCAGTGGTCACCACGTAACAAAACCTGAATGCGTGTATATCTGATGTATGTTTTATGATTGTGTTGTATTGTTTAATGAGCCCTGGAAGATTAGCCCCCAAGAGGGTCTAAAAGGCATCTCAATAAACTCTATCCAACTCCTTAAATGTCATTTTTCGTCTGAAAGGTCAAATAACAACTAATATTGATTTAATGTATGTCAACATTAATAAATCAGATGTATATCTAACGGACGTAACTAATCATTAAAAAATCAGAATCAAGAATAGCGTCGTTATGGTCGTACCTTTTAACTTTAAAGAGGTCTTGAACTTCATGCACTTCTGCATATACGGGCAATCATCTGAAAAGTATAAAAGAAACGCATCTAGTTACAATCCGTGTGCTAGTATCAAATTGGATCGTAGATATAGATACGATAATGGGCATCTAAAACCTTTGTAACAATAAGCTGTGTTACTAAATTGACTTTTCATGGAACCCTTGGCCTTCCTCAGGATGACTGAACTCATTACCTTTAGAACACGTGACTTCAGAAGAGGGTTAAAGGTCGCTGAGGATCAGTACCCTTCCTACCGTTATTTGTTAAGAGATGGTTCATAGGGCATCTAAATTCGGTACTATCATCTATCTATTCCTATCGTGAAAATGGTAATGACGTTTTCACGGCCGTTTGAGCTTTGAGGTATACATCTATAAGATAACACGTCCCATGAAGTGGTCCATCTGCCCGAATAGAGCAATAAAATCTGTTTTCAAATGTGGTGAGTCCACATTGCATGGTGTTGCAGTAGAGAATGAATGAATGAATGGTTTATTCATGTAAAACTTTGCAGCTTTGTGGCTGAAGTACTCTTTACTCACGTCAGTTTGAAAAAAAAAAGCGCTATCATAACAATACAAATCAATTTCACACAAAACGGCACATATTCGGTAGAATCAAACTAGCAAAATAACAATTATTGAAGTTACCGTATATGGTCGATTTGAGCAGTCTGGTTTGCGTTACAGTTGCAACATGTCATTCATTATCTAACAGTCTCAACAGTGATGGTACAGGGCTATTTTGATAACGAGTGGAACGATAACGAGTGCTAGAGAGTTTATATTTCCTATCAGACAACGTCAAATTAATTGCAAAGCACTTGCATTGTGGCAAGATTTAAAGATAATGTGGAATTGCCATGTATAATATCGCGTTGATAAGTGTATGAGTACCACATACCTGCAGTGCTTTTCTGCAGTGTCTGCATGACATCGGTGGCCGCTTTTTTGACAGCGTGGTCGTCGTGCTCCTTCAGCTGCATTACGAACTGGCTCAATTCAGAAGCGTATAATGCAAATGAGCGGTCTGGACGCAGACAGGCGGAGTTTTATTGACTCTCGGCTAGGTGTCAATTACTCTGCTAATCCCCACAGCACACACAGCCAGCCCTGAGCTAGACCTCCCATCCCAACAAATCTCTCTATACGTCGAATTCAGACTATTTAAGTCTTTCCCCAACAGGGTTGACTAAAGCCAGTACTGAGCTGACATTAATCCTACCGTTATGTTTGAAACACACGTCCGCTAATTGTGGTATTCAGTCTCCCTATAAGTTGAGTTTCCTCAACAGGGCTCACTGAATCCAATCCTGACCTACCGTTATGTTTGAAACACACGTCCGCTAATTGTGGTATTCAGTCTCCCTATAAGTTGAGTTTCTTCAACAGGGTTCACTGAATCCAATACTGACCTACCGTTATGTTTGAAACACACGTCCGCTAATTGTGGTATTCAGTCTCCCTATAAGTTGAGTTTCCTCAACAGGGCTCACTGAATCCAATCCTGACCTACCGTTATGTTTGAAACACACGTCCGCTAATTGTGGTATTCAGTCTCCCTATAAGTTGAGTTTCCCCAACAGGGTTCACTGAATCCAATCCTGACCGGTACCTACCGTTATGTTTGAAACAAACGTCCGCTAATTGTGGTATTCAGTCTCCCTATAAGTTGAGTTTCCTCAACTGGGTTCACTGAATCCAATCCTGACCTACCGTTATGTTTGAAACAAACGTCCGCTAATTGTGGTATTCAGTCTCCCTATAAGTTGAGTTTCCTCAACAGGGCTCACTGAATCCAATCCTGACCTACCGTTATGTTTGAAACACACGTCCGCTAATTGTGGTATTCAGTCTCCCTATAAGTTGAGTTTCCTCAACAGGGTTCACTGAATCCAATCCTGACCGGTACCTACCGTTATGTTTGAAACAAACGTCCGCTAATTGTGGTATTCAGTCTCCCTATAAGTTGAGTTTCCTCAACAGGGTTCACTGAATCCAATCCTGACCTACCGTTATGTTTGAAACAAACGTCCGCTAATTGTGGTATTCAGTCTCCCTATAAGTTGAGTTTCCCCAACAGGGCTCACTGAATCCAATCGTGAGCTAGACCTACCGTTATGTTGGAAACACACGTCCGCTAATTGTGGTATTCAGTCTCCCTATAAGTTGAGTTTCCTCAACAGGGTTCACTGAATCCAATCCTGACCTACCGTTATGTTTGAAACACACGTCCGCTAATTGTGGTATTCAGTCTCCCTATAAGTTGAATTTCCTCAACAGGGTTCACCGAATCCAATCCTGACCTACCGTTATGTTTGAAACAAACGTCCGCTAATTGTGGTATTCAGTCTCCCTATAAGTTGAGTTTCCCCAACAGGGCTCACTGAATCCAATCGTGAGCTAGACCTACCGTTATGTTGGAAACACACGTCCGCTAATTGTGGTATTCAGTCTCCCTATAAGTTGATTTTCTTCAACAGGGTTCACTGAATCCAATCCTGACCTACCGTTATGTTTGAAACAAACGTCCGCTAATTGTGGTATTCAGTCTCCCTATAACTTGAGTTTCCCCAACAGGGCTCACTGAATCCAATCGTGAGCTAGACCTACCGTTATGTTGGAAACACACGTCCGCTAATTGTGGTATTCAGTCTCCCTATAAGTTGAGTTTCCCCAACAGGGTTCACTGAATCCAATCCTGAGCTACCGTTATGTTTGAAACAAACGTCCGCTTATTGTGGTATTCAGTCTCCCTATAAGTTGAGTTTCCCCAACAGGGTTCACTGAATCCAATCCTGAGCTAGACCTAGCTAGAACTTTGGCAACACAAATGCCATGGTTGACGTTGATTCCTGCCATGGGGCTAGAACGATCCGCGTGTGTGGCCAACACCGCTTCCCACGCTAAAGTGACCACTCTGAGACAGATGGCCTGTGATATCTACGTCACAGGAAAGGACGTCACAGGAAAGGAGCGCGCTGATTGGCTTCACCATTGAAAGGAAATTCCGTCACCGAACTGTGAAGTAAGACCATTGTTTAGCTCCCTAATGAACGCATGTGAATACAGGAGACCGCTTTACTAATCTTCAAGCATCCACTGTTCCCAAATCAGCCAGCTAGAGAAGCTCCAGTCAGCCAGAGAAGCTCCGGGATTGTAGCGCACTTCGTAATACTAGTAATTAATTCAAGGATACAATGCATTGGTATTTGGTGTCTTTGGTCTAGAATCAAGCTACCAAGCGTTTATTTGCTAGCGCCAAGGTGCCAATAGCACTCCGCACAGCGGGGGAGCCGCAGAAACTGCGGTTTTCCATAATACGCTTCTGAATTGGCTCAGTTCGTAATGCTTCAGAACCGTCACCGCGTTTGGGTCTTTCTTCACCTGTGCCTTGATGTCAGGGTCGTAGAGGAAGGCCTGTACTGCCTAAATGTCATGACAAATCAGTTCACCAAAAATATGCTGATAGTCTTACTAAAGTATATAGAAAAATCATTGATAGGTCTATTCATAGATACTTTTTGCTTTCATTCTCACTATTTAAATCAACTTCAAGTCTACCATTTTCTATTATAGAGTTGGCAAAAACTCATTACATGTTTTTGAATTCATAGAGTAAGATTATCGACCAATGACACATATCAAGATAGGCTTCAATATAGGCATCACTACAGAACTTCGCTCACTGTTGGAGGACAGGGCTGAGTGGAGAAGAAGAATCTATTGTTCCCCGTGTTAACATCGTTAGATGTCGCCGTTCAAGGTTCAAGGTTCCAGCTTCAAGATAGGCTTTGGTATCGAAGAATCGCGATGTAAGATCATAGAGACCTAGTTGATTTTGTATTGTCGTCTAACTACTAGAGATATGCATATGTCACACCTTCGCAGCCTGTTCTTTATCGGTGTTGTCGCCATCTTGTGCCAAGCACGGTGGTCAAATTCATGCTCAGAAACTCTCGTGTCCAGCCGAATTCGAACGCTGTTCCACGATGTTCGAAATGACGTAATCGAATACGAACGCGCGTTCGATTCGGGGCCACCTACGGTCATTGGAATTTCTTACTGTAAATCTGCGCGACCGGGCCCCTTTCCCCGCTTCAGGAAAAAATCTACGTTTGTCGCAAATATTACCTGTTTTCTGGAGAGTATATCCATGCTGGCACTTTGTTGTGAACGTCTAACATGTAACGAAGTAACTGGCGTCGTTTTTTGTGACATTGAATATTAAAAGGATTGTTTACGGCGGTGTTAATTACCCCCACCCCCTATCTGTGCGGCATGACATGCGTTCAAACATCGTGAAGGTACAGCTCCAAGAAATATCAACCTTACCCCATTAACGATTCAAAATGACCGTAACGGTTTTCCCGAGGTTTGTGTTTTTGGGATTTTTGAAAAATGTCCTTGACTTTGAATTATGGGTGATTGAGTGCGAAAAATGTCCAAAAATGCCATTTTTTCACAGATTCGTCGATATTCACAATACTTAAAATAAGAAATTAAAAAATTCCAAAAACACAAAGTTTTGTTTTGTTCCTGGTCGACGAAAAATATGAAGATAAGAGATATTCATTGATATTTAAAGCCAGGCCTTTGCGATGTGTGCCTGAAAAAACGGTCTCCCTAAAACCTGAAAATAATCCTGTTTGGGAGCAAAATATAGAAAAATTAGCCATTCAGAGCAAATTGACGACATTCAAAGTTTGCAAATTCGCTAATTTCTTTTTATTTCTACAATATTTTCCCGTCCCTACTATTTTGTTTATCTATAAATGTTTTGCCGTTAGCCAAAACGTTGCCCCCGGTAACCCGATACCTTGTCGAACGCGCGTAGCAACGGGAAAGAATAGCCTAGTGACAGACCACCGTGAAGGCGATCAGCAGCTTCAAGGCTCCCTTCTTAGTGAGCAGCTCCTTGTTGGCATCGTTCCGAGCCAGCGCACCCAGGGCCATCGCCAGCTCCATGACTGAGTAGCCGTCAGCCCTAAGGTAAAACGACAGTGCATATATGGGATTGTGTTCTCGACGCAAAAGCGCCACCTACTTCGAATATCTATAGCGGTGAGAAGCAGTACTTCAGTCAGAAGATCTGAGTAAGGTTTCTGACAGACACCGAAACATCGGCGGAGCTTACATCAGCATGTGAGATTTACTGGTTATGTAAATAGAATATCCAGGATCCTATGTTCTACCAACCTAATGGAATTATTTTCGGACAGTGCATGTAGAATTTTTTTTTCCTAAATTTTCAATACGAAAAAAAATTTAGAAAAAAAAAACATTCCAGCTGTGGACGTAATTTCACTATAGATATGTGTTGGAAGGCATAAAATATCTAGTTCACACTTAGATAACTATACTTAGTGTTCTACATACATGCACTGCAGTCTTTCATTTTACAATTTATGTTAGTTAATGAATGTCGACTGCTACACAAAAATGTCAATCTCATGGTCACCACAAGTTAGCCTCTGTTGCAGGCTTCTCCCACGGCGATTTTTTTAACTTATCGGGGCCAGATTCTTTGCCTGAGAGGCCGTATCTGCTTGGGAACCGTATCTACTTGAGGTCCCGTATCTGTTTGGGATCACCGTGATACAGGATCCCAAGCAGATACGGTCCCCAAGCGGATACCCCCCCCCCCCCAGCCAAAGAATTTTGCCCCGATAAGTTGAAAAATCCCCGTGGAAAGCCTGCAACGGAGGCTAACCAAAAGTAAATTGTTTTACCTCATGTCGGAGGAACTGAGTGCCTTGTTCATGGTCCGGATGATGTAATCCGCCACACTGTCGTCTACCTCGATCAGACTGCTGTTTCTGTCCTCCACGATGTACGCCATGGTCAGCACGGCAGGAACCTAACAGGTACAAACAGTCATCAGTAATAAAGAAATCATTGTTTCTAGGGTCAAGCTTAGTTGGTTATTAATGAATTGAAGCAGCATGGCCACATTCATGTAACATTATACGATAACGGTGAAACGAATCGCAACGGCAAATTCTAGATCGTTGTGAATGATAGCCAAAATTTTTCTCATACCTTCAAATGATGCAATAACATATTATTGTCACCGGAACAGAACAGGGGGCAAGTAAAAGGTGTGAACGAAGCAATGGTGGTAAAGATTTCACATCTTACACAAAGATCTAGATATGACGAAAATTGTGTCCTAGGCTCTTATGACATTTAAAAGTCTATGCGAGTGGGGACAAAAGGGCAAGAAAACAGTAATACAAATAGATCTTCAATATCCATGTGGTGAACCGGTTGGAAACTCACCACAACTTTTATACTATGATAGCCAGCTACCATTTCACCAGCAGTTACCAGATAACTCTCTCAATCCAATTGCTCTCACAGTCGGCAAAAAGAATTTAACGTTACATATTGTTTTAGAGCATCTTAAAAAAAAGAAACGCCTTATATGTTGTTTTCGATCATCTGAAAAAGGCTGCTACTAGTCTGCCATATCAAAATTATATCTGCAATATGTTCTGTGCAAAGTGACTTATTTCGCCACATTGCCTTATATACTACAAGTCTTCCAAAGGTTACCGCCATTAAATGCTTACATTGCGCGTGTGAGGAAAAATAAACATGAACGTTTATTGCAAATTCCTGCCCGTAGGCGAATTACAAGTGCATGTACATGTACATTTAACACAGAGTGGACGGACAGATAATGATGAACAATATAAACTATGACTACTCTAGTCTTAACTACTGACACTAAGCTCTAACTTATTGGGTTCGGCTTCTTTTTGCGAGACAGTGGAAGACGAATGATCCCAATTTTTCTGTAATGTGTGAGTTTTGTGATGTTAAGAGGAGAGTAGTTTTCTTTTCGTCTGTAAACGTGGAGAAATTAGGATAGAAAATGGTGGTCTCGTCAAACAGCTCATTTCTTTCGTGGTCGTAGAATGTGCAACTTGACATAAAATGTGTTTTGTCTTCCACCTTGTTTTACATGCAGTATTTACAAGTTCTTTCGCACACAGGTAAGTTCTTGTACCGCCCTTTCTCGATTTCAAGGGGATGGGCACTAATTCTAATTTTGCTGATAGCAGAGCGTAAGTCAAAATTATCTAATTCTAAATATGTTTCCATGGTATATAAACAGACCTGTATTACCACTATCGAATTAAAGGTATACCTTTAGATTCAGATCTTCGACTTGCAGGTAAGGCCTGATGCGGTCTACTGCCTTGATGTCCTGGAAGAAATGCCGGTTCTCCGGCACCTTGGCACAGTTGTGCATCACGGCAATGGCGGACATAACCACCAGGTGGATGACCTGGGTCATAAGTAAAATTGATATCAATTATTAATAAGTAAAGAAGAGGAAAGAGGGGTAGATGGAATTAGAGAAATTTATTGTAAGATGAACGCCAAGCATTATGTAATAAGTCTTTGGCACCTAAATGCGTTGAATTAGAAAAGCGCAGGTTAAGCGTGATCATAAATTGATGACAGTCGTAGCGAAGTATGCGAAGGTAGTCATTGATTCAAATGAATACAAAAATCAAAGATTTTTTAATATACTAAGTTGTATATATTGTGACAAATCATTCATGTACTATCTAAATCATTTTCTGTTTTATCGTATTTTACAAATCAGTTCACACACAACTGCAAATATTAATTCACATTTCGCAATAAGTTATATATGTTTGTAATTGTATAAATGAACCCTTAGAATCAACATGAAAATCAGCTGTTTTTGTATAAACAAATACCGCAACAACCAACATTTATTATTATATTATTGAACGCAATATACGTAGACCAACCTGCTAATCTAATTCAACATAAATGTCAAGCTATTAATATCAAAAAACTAAATTGTAACTCACCTCCACTGCACGAAATGGCCACGTATCCTGACGGATCCGACGTATCCGGAATCGGGCCTCATGGCGTTTCCGAGTGAATCCGGAAAAATCCCAGTTCACTGCTCGGATACTAAGGTGCCCACAGATCCGACCAATTCCGACGTCGTATTCCTCTGGATCCGTGATGCGCCTCGGATACCCGAAAATATTTGTGCGGATCCCTCGTTTTTTATATTTGGAATGTTCGGATTGTTTGTATGTCGGCAGTTGTTTCGGATCCTGACGAATAAATACACACGGCACGGCATGATCTCATTTCCTGGCGAACCCAGCAGATCCGGAATTATGCATTATAGCAGACACGGAACGTTTCCGATTGAATCCGATGCACCTCAGATCCAACAATTCCGGCGCCGTATACGTCTGGATCCTTCATACGTTTCGGGTACAGATACGGAACGATTCCGAGCAAATTCAGACAAATACCAGGTACAGCTCAGATCCGGCAATTCCGACGCCGTATACGTCTGGATCCGTGATGCGCCTCGGATACCTGAGGATATTTGCGCGGATCCTTCGTTTTCAGATATTTGTCACTATATGGCAGAGATAATCGGATTGTTTCTTTGTCGGTAGTTGCTTCGGATCCTAACGAACAAATACACACTGCACGGCATGATCTCAGATCCTGAAAAATCCAGCGGATCCACAATCGTGCATCATAGCAGATACGGAACGTTTCCGATTGGATCCGATGCACCTCAGATCCAACAATTCCGACAAATCCTGACGTATCCGGAATACGGATTCGTGTCTAATCTCCCACAAGACACTGCGTGTCATGACGTCAGGCGCGAGAAACGGTTTTGTCGGTGAACAGCACGGAGACAAGAACGGCGTTTCATCACTCTCTGTGCTTAACATGGCATCGTCAGAGTCTACCAAGGTCGACCAGTGATTTTTATTGACTTGAGAGTCGAAGGGGATTCGGCGTAAACTCAAACGCGCGGCATTGCGAAGTAGTCTTTTTTCGTGCATGCAATATTCGTCGCCCCCCTCCCCCTTGTAAAGTTGGTAGGGAGTCGATTCATCATTTAGAGGTAAGTACAAATTGGAAAATTCCTGTTTCTAACTAGTTTGAACGTCAGTTATCCTCCTATTGTGGCTTGACATATCATCGCATTTGCATGACATTAAGAATTGTCCAGTCGGCCTGCACTTCTACACCGTTAGGATCTAGGAAATTTATAGCTTTCAATTTGTTCGTTTGCTTGCCAATGGTCAACAGACATTTGTGTCTGGTTAACGTTTCAGATACAACATAGCAAGCGCACTGGACAAAATAGGTTCGGATACACCCATATCCATGCCGTCATTTTTCCGTATTCTTTAAGGATACGAGCAAATGTCAGCAAATACCAGCAGATACGACTCGGATCTGTTACAAATCCGAAATTTCGGATCCCTGAATCTGAACCATTTGGATGCGGACAAATCCGAAAATTGTATTTTTCGCGGATGCGATGACAGGTTTCGTAGGAAACTTTTCGCATCCTTACCTTGGGCCACGCTAAAACGCCGGAATTTTGCCGGATCCTTACCAAATTCGGCAGCCGATTCCCGGTTTTTGCTACGCATACGTATGGACGAAATTCGAATTTTCCAGATCCCAACCAAATCCGATACCTGAATCCTTCCGTATTTGTTACGACTACGTAGATACGCAATTCGGATTTTCCAGGATCCTAAACAAATCCGATACCTGCATCCCCCAGCATTTGCTACGAATGTGTAGATACGAATTTCGGATTTTCCAGGATCCTAACCAAATCCGATACCTGAACCCCCCGTATATACTACGAATGTGCAGATACGAATTTCGGATTTTCCAGGATCCTAAACAAATCCGATACCTGAATCCCCCAGCATTTGCTACGAATGTGCAGATACGAATTTCGGATTTTCTAGGATCCTAACCAAATCCGATACCTGAATCTCGCCGTATTTGTTACGAATGCGGAGATACGAATTTCGGATTTTCCAGGATCCTAACCAAATCCGATACCTGAATCCCTCAGCATGTGCTACGAATGTGCAGATGCGAATTTCGGATTTTCCAGGATCCTAACCAAATTCGATACCTGAATCTCCCCGTATTTGTTACGAATGCGCAGATACGAAACTCGGATTTTCCAGGATCCTAACCAAATCCGATACGTGAATCTCTCCGTATTTGCTACAAATGCACAGATGCGAATTATTCGGATTTTTCCGAATACTTAGCAGATGCGATACCTGAATTCCCCCGAATTCTCTACACATACACGCAAATACAAAATGTAGGTCTTTGTCTTTTTATTTCAAAACTGTACTTGTTGTCGACAGGAGGGTCAAATTCACATTGTCTGTGCTCTTCACGATTCGGCGCTATGCCCAAGTTACCCCGGGTGAGACACCTGGCGGGGCCTGCAGAGAATTCGTTCGGCAGCTTGAGCAGTCCATCCCGCAGACCTACACTTGGCGATCCGAGTTGTCAGTCAGTGAGCTATCGGTCGACCATATAACCTCCTTGGGTCGACCAAGGCTAAATCCACAATCCCGATGGTGCGTCATACAAGAAACATTGTTATCCTTTTCCCATCTGGTCACCGCAGGAGTAATAATCCGTAGGCTACATTATTTGCGCTCTTCTTCAGCCTTCGCTGCAATGGTCAGGACGATACAAATGGTCGTGATTCCCTTTCCTGTGGCTGTGTCGTGCGCCATACAAGAGCTCCAACCGACTCTGGTACAGAAGTCTGGCCATGTCCTATCTTCGTGTTCGTCCCGTCGGGGTTCCAGGTGGCAAAAGCAAAGTCTTGACCATAACTTGTGTCCTAGTGAAACGGGTCCGAGCTTCTTTCATGACTTGTCTTCGAACAGACTTCCTACAAAATACTTCTTCAGCTTGCATATTCGTTAGGTTTGAAAAACCCACTCTTGTCTGTCATTGGGTAATGTCCGATCACATGACATCCCAAGAGACATCCCCCAGGTTACTTCCCATTGTCGCTTTGTTGTTTTTACAACTTCACAGTGAATAAATTTGCATTCGCATTCGACCTGTCTTTTTAAACCAACCACAACAAAATATAAAACGCTAGAAAACACTCTCTGTCAATTATTTCCTCCAAGTTCTTACAATGACTAAATAACGAAATGTAATTATTATAACATTTCCTGTAACTTTCTGTGTAATGTAAGCTAAAAGAACGAGGTCGGAAGAAGTATGTTTTGCGAAAACACAGCATGTATTGGTCTGAGCCGAGGTCAGCGCGAAAAAAAACATGTAGTGTTTACCGAAAAAAAACACCATAAAATGATAGATAATTTTACCACGGTCTATGGAACAGAAAAACGCAGCATTTCCGGCAACTCTCTACAACCTATACAGTAAAAGGAAAGTACTCCCTCCTTAACCAAGAAGGTTTATATAAAACCTCCTTGATTTAACTTGAAGGCACTCATAGAAAGATTATCATAAAACATGTCGCAATGTTTTCTAAATGCATAGCAGGCTGCACCTAATTGATAAAAGCTACCGATAACATAACATTGGCTTAGGTTTTTTTGTATTGAATCCGCCTGCTCAATCAGGTACTAAGGATCCTAGCAAATCTTCTTTCCACATCTTTTACGGATCCGCTGATCCTACTGGGGATCCTACCATACCCCTTTCTGTATCTTCTACGTATCCGCTGACCCGATCAACGACTAGGGATCCTGGCAAATCCTCCTTTAGGTCTTTCCGTATCTTCTACGGATCCGCCTACCCGATCAACGACTGTGGAACCATGTACGTTGTATTTAACATTTTACTTGTTCTGATACAGAAAAAGGGAACATTTCATGTAACCTTCCGGAACATATATAAGCTAAAACGCTTTGTCTGTCCTGCGCGGGGTACGGGATTCTAGTATGTCTAGAAACGGAGTACTGGTAGAGCGCGTTTCAAAAGGAAACGTGGAAATAGAAATGTGGAGAGCGCAGTTGAAGAAGTTTTCACGCACTGAAATACCCGTTAAGCGGTGTCGTATATAGTTTCGTGTTATTTTCTAAGGTTCAGGCCACCGTAGAAGTCCAAAAAAACATATTGTAATATCACAGCATATACAGGATTCTAGCACATCATTAAGTAATCGGTAACGTGTAGACCAAGACGCCTAAACATAAATATTGAGAGCACCGGTTGAAGGGTTTTGAAACACGACCAAATATATAGACAACCGCCGAACGGTGATTAGAAAATTGCTAGTTCCGTGTTGTTTTCTAAGGTTCAGGACCCTGTTGGTTCACAAAAAGCCGTTTCTTATATCACAACATATGCAGTAGTCTAGTGTATCATTGAGTGGCGGGTGACTTCTAGAGCGCGTTTGTGAAAGACGTTCAAAAAGAAATATTGAGAGCGCAGTTAAAGGGTTTTGAAACACGACCCAGTATATAAACAACCGCCGAACGGTGATTAGAAAATTGCTAGTTCCGTGTTGTTTTCTAAGGTTTAGGACCCTGAAGGTTCACAAAAAGCCGTTTCTTATATCACAACATATACAGTAGTCTAGTGCATCATGGAGTGGTGGGTGACTTCAAGAGCGCGTTTGTTAAAGACGTTAAAAAAGAAATATTGAGAGCGCAGTTGAAGGGTTTTGAAACACGACCCAATATATAGACAACCGCTGAACGGTAAAATTGCTAGTTCCGTGTTGTTTTCTAAGGTTCAGGACTCATAGGTTCACAAAAAAAGCCTTTTCTTATATCACAAGATATACAGTAGTCTAGTGCATCATGGAGTGTTGGGTGACTTGTAGAGCGCGTTTGTTAAAGACGTTCAAAAAGAAATATTGAGAGCGCAGTTGAAGGGTTTTGAAACACGACCCAATATATAGACAACCGCTGAACGGTAAAATTGCTAGTTCCGTGTTGTTTTCTAAGGTTCAGGACCCTGTAGGTTCACAAAAAAAACTTTTTCTTATATCACAAGATATACAGTAGTCTAGTGTATCATGGAGTGGTAGGTGACGTGTAGAGTGCGTTTGTTAATGACGCCCAAACAGAAATACTGAGAGCGCAGTTGAAGGGTTTTGAAACACGACCCAATATATAGACAACCACCGAACGGTGATTACAAAATTGCTAGTTCCGTGTTGTTTTCTAAGGTTCAGGACCCTATAGGTTCACAAAAAAGCCTTTTCGTTTTTAACATGATATACAGTAGTCTAGTGCATCATGGAGTGGTGGATGGCTTGTAGAACGCGTTTGTCAAAGACGTTCAAAAAGAAATATTGAGAGCGCAATTGAAGGGTTTTGAAACACGACCCAATATATAGACAACCGCTGAACGGTGATAAGAAAATTGCTAGTTCCGTGTTGTTTTCTAAGGTTCAGGACCCTGTAGGTTCACAAAAAAAACTTTTTCTTATATCACAAGATATACAGTAGTCTAGTGCATCATGGAGTGGTGGGTGACTTCAAGAGCGCGTTTGTTAAAGACGTTAAAAAAGAAATATTGAGAGCGCAGTTGAAGGGTTTTGAAACACGACCCAATATATAGACAACCGCTGAACGGTAAAATTGCTAGTTCCGTGTTGTTTTCTAAGGTTCAGGACTCATAGGTTCACAAAAAAAGCCTTTTCTTATATCACAAGATATACAGTAGTCTAGTGCATCATGGAGTGTTGGGTGACTTGTAGAGCGCGTTTGTTAAAGACGTTAAAAAAGAAATATTGAGAGCGCAGTTGAAGGGTTTTGAAACACGACCCAATATATAGACAACCGCTGAACGGTAAAATTGCTAGTTCCGTGTTGTTTTCTAAGGTTCAGGACTCATAGGTTCACAAAAAAAGCCTTTTCTTATATCACAAGATATACAGTAGTCTAGTGCATCATGGAGTGTTGGGTGACTTGTAGAGCGCGTTTGTTAAAGACGTTCAAAAAGAAATATTGAGAGCGCAGTTGAAGGGTTTTGAAACACGACCCAATATATAGACAACCGCTGAACGGTAAAATTGCTAGTTCCGTGTTGTTTTCTAAGGTTCAGGACCCTGTAGGTTCACAAAAAAAACTTTTTCTTATATCACAAGATATACAGTAGTCTAGTGTATCATGGAGTGGTAGGTGACGTGTAGAGTGCGTTTGTTAATGACGCCCAAACAGAAATACTGAGAGCGCAGTTGAAGGGTTTTGAAACACGACCCAATATATAGACAACCACCGAACGGTGATTACAAAATTGCTAGTTCCGTGTTGTTTTCTAAGGTTCAGGACCCTATAGGTTCACAAAAAAGCCTTTTCGTTTTTAACATGATATACAGTAGTCTAGTGCATCATGGAGTGGTGGATGGCTTGTAGAACGCGTTTGTCAAAGACGTTCAAAAAGAAATATTGAGAGCGCAATTGAAGGGTTTTGAAACACGACCCAATATATAGACAACCGCTGAACGGTGATAAGAAAATTGCTAGTTCCGTGTTGTTTTCTAAGGTTCAGGACCCTGTAGGTTCACAAAAAAAACTTTTTCTTATATCACAAGATATACAGTAGTCTAGTGCATCATGGAGTGGTGGGTGACTTCAAGAGCGCGTTTGTTAAAGACGTTAAAAAAGAAATATTGAGAGCGCAGTTGAAGGGTTTTGAAACACGACCCAATATATAGACAACCGCTGAACGGTAAAATTGCTAGTTCCGTGTTGTTTTCTAAGGTTCAGGACTCATAGGTTCACAAAAAAAGCCTTTTCTTATATCACAAGATATACAGTAGTCTAGTGCATCATGGAGTGTTGGGTGACTTGTAGAGCGCGTTTGTTAAAGACGTTCAAAAAGAAATATTGAGAGCGCAGTTGAAGGGTTTTGAAACACGACCCAATATATAGACAACCGCTGAACGGTAAAATTGCTAGTTCCGTGTTGTTTTCTAAGGTTCAGGACTCATAGGTTCACAAAAAAAGCCTTTTCTTATATCACAAGATATACAGTAGTCTAGTGCATCATGGAGTGTTGGGTGACTTGTAGAGCGCGTTTGTTAAAGACGTTCAAAAAGAAATATTGAGAGCGCAGTTGAAGGGTTTTGAAACACGACCCAATATATAGACAACCGCTGAACGGTAAAATTGCTAGTTCCGTGTTGTTTTCTAAGGTTCAGGACCCTGTAGGTTCACAAAAAAACTTTTTCTTATATCACAAGATATACAGTAGTCTAGTGTATCATGGAGTGGTAGGTGACGTGTAGAGTGCGTTTGTTAATGACGCCCAAACAGAAATACTGAGAGCGCAGTTGAAGGGTTTTGAAACACAACCCAATATATAGACAACCACCGAACGGTGATTACAAAATTGCTAGTTCCGTGTTGTTTTCTAAGGTTCAGGACCCTATAGGTTCACAAAAAAGCCTTTTCGTTTTTAACAAGATATACAGTAGTCTAGTGCATCATGGAGTGGTGGATGGCTTGTAGAACGCGTTTGTCAAAGACGTTCAAAAAGAAATATTGAGAGCGCAATTGAAGGGTTTTGAAACACGACCCAATATATAGACAACCGCTGAACGGTGATAAGAAAATTGCTAGTTCCGTGTTGTTTTCTAAGGTTCAGGACCCTGTTGGTTCACAAAAAAGCATTTTCTTATATCACAAGATATACAGTAGTCTAGTGCATCCGTGGTGGGTGACTTGTAGAGTGCGTTTGTTAATGACGCCCAAACAGAAATACTGAGAGCGCAGTTGAAGGGTTTTGAAACACGACCCAATATATAGACAACCGCTGAACGGTGATAAGAAAATTGCTAGTTCCGTGTTGTTTTCTAAGGTTCAGGACCCTGTTGGTTCACAAAAAAGCCTTTTCTTATATCACAAGATATACAGTAGTCTAGTGCATCATGGAGTGTTGGGTGACTTTTAGAGCGCGTTTGTTAAAGACGTTCAAAAAGAAATATTGAGAGCGCAGTTGAAGGGTTTTGAAACACGACCCAGTATATAAACAACCGCCGAACGGTAAAATTGCTAGTTCCGTGTTGTTTTCTAAGGTTCAGGACCCTGTAGGTTCACAAAAAAAGCCGTTTCTTATATCACAACATATATAGTAGTCTAGTGTATCATGGAGTGGTAGGTGACGTGTAGAGCGCGTTTGCTAAAGACGTTTAAAAAGAAATATTGAGAGCGCAGTTGAAGGGTTTTGAAACACGACACAGTATATAAACAACCGCCGAACGGAGATTAGAGAATTGCTAGTTCCGTGATGTTTTCTAAGGTTCAGGACCCTATAGGTTCACGAAAAAGCCTTTTTTCTTTTTCGCAAGATATACAGTAGTCTAGTGTATCATGGGATTGTGAGTGACTTGTAGAGCGTTAACTTTGTTAAAGACGTTCAAAAAGAAATATTGAGAGCACTGTGATTTTGATATTGCTTGCGTCAGTGTTGTTTTCAAAAACTCATGATGTCTTCGGCTAGTTGAGTAACCCTGTCTGTACTTTTTCTACAGCCAAATAAATAAACAAATATATCATATCATTTCTGTCCGTAAGTAGGAGATACGGAAACGGGTTTGATAGGATCCCCAGTCGTTGATCGATCCAGCAGATCCGAAGAAGATACGGATATGGGATTTGCTAGGATCCCTAGTGGTGGATCAGGCCAGCGGATCTGTAGAAGATACGGACGGGGATTTGCTACGATCCCCAGTCGTTGATTGAGCCAGCAAATCCGAAGAAGATACGGAAAAGGGATTTGCTAGGTTCCCCAGTCGTTGATCGGGCCACCAGATCCGTAACAGATACGGACGGGGGATTTGCTAGGATCCCCAGTCGTTAGTTTGGCCAGCGGATCCGAAGAGGGACGGAAATGTGATTTGCTAGAATCCCCAGTCGTTAACTGGGCAGGCGGATCCGTAGAATATACGGAAAAGGGTTTTGCTAGGATCCCCAGTCGTTGATCGAGCCAGCAGATCCGTAGAAAATACGGGAAGGGGATTTGCTAGGATCCCTTGTCGTTGATCGGGCCAGCGGATCCGTATAAGATACGAACAGGGGATTTGCTAGGATCTCCAGTCGTTGATCGGGCCAGCAGATCCGTATGAAATACAGAAGGGAATTTGCTAGGATCCCTAGTCGTTGATCGGGCTAGCGGATCTGTTAAAGATGCAGACGGGGGATTTGCTAGGATCCCCAGTCGTTAATTTGGCCAGCGGATCCGTAAAAGATACGGAAAAGGGTTTACTAGGATCCCAAGTCGTTGATCGGGCCAGCGGATCCGATAAATATACGGAAAGGGGATTTGCTAGGATCCCTAGTCGTTGACTAGGCAAGCGGATCCGTAAAAGATACGGAAAGGGGATTTGCTAGGATCCCTAGTCGTTGATTGGGCCAGCGGATCCATAGAAGATACGGAAGTGAATTTGCTAGGATCCCTAGTCGTTGATCGGGCTAGCGGAATCGTTAAATATACGGAAAAGGGATTTGCTAGGATCTCCAGTCGTTGATCGGGCCAGCGGATCCGTATAAGATACAAAAGGGAATTTGTTAGGATCCCTAGTCGTTGATCGGGCTAGCAGATCCGTTAAAGATGCGGACGGGGGATTTGCTAGGATCCCCAGTCGTTAATTTGGCCAGCGGATCCGTAAAAGATACGGAAAGGGGATTTACTAGGATCCCCAGTCGTTGATCGGGCCAGCGGATCCGATAAAGATACGGAAAGGGGATTTGCTAGGATCCCTAGTCGTTGATTGGGCCAGCGGATCCGTAAAAGATACGGAAAGGGGATTTGCTAAGATCCACAGTCGTTTATCGGGCCAGCGGATCCGTAGAAGATACGGAAGGGAATTTTCTAAGATCCCTAGTCGTTGATCGGGCCAGCGGATCCGTTAAAGATGCGGGAAGGAAAATTGCTAGGATCCCCAGTCGTTTATTGGGCCAGCGGATCCGTAAAAGATACGGAAAGGGGATTTGCTAGGATCCCTTGTCGTTGATTGGGCCAGCGGATCCGTAGAAGATACGGAAGGGAATTTGCTAGGATCCCCAGTCGTTGATCGAGCTAGCGGATCCGTTAAAGATACGGAAAGGGGATTTGCTAGGATCTCTATTCGTTGATCGAGCCAGCAGATCCGTAGAAGATACGGAAGGGAAATTTCTAGGACCTCCAGCCATTTATAGGGCCAGCAGATCCGTCGAAAATGCGAACGGTGTATTTGCTAGGATCCCCAGTCGTTGATCAGGCCAGCGGATCCGTAGAAAATACGGAAAAGAGATTTGCTAGGATCCGTAGATTGCCACAACGCACTAGTATGATAGAGTGGGCCAGCGAACCTGTTAATGGTCTTCATGAATACAGAAAATTCTAATGACAAGTTTTCATTTCTCTCAAATATCGCATATGTTTTTATTTAAGGATTCGTGCAAACGACCTATCCGTATCCGTTGGCAGTCAGGGATCCAAGCATATACGACATCGTATCTTTAGTGCATCTGTTATCCGAGCAGATACGGTGTCACATCCGTAGGGTATTTTGTCGTATCCTTCACGGATCTGGGGTTTGTTCGCATTTGCTCGGAATCTTTCGTATCCGTGACGTAAAGATTTGACGGATGCCGTGGTATCTGCCGGGATCCGTGACCATTTCGCCCAGTGGCGGTTGAGGGAAAGATGATTAAAGATATCCTGTAACGGAAGAGAATGTCATAAGTATTTGTCCCACAAAGGTCCCACAGTTTGTGGATAGTGAGCTGGAATTTATGTGGAGGTAGTAGTGTGTTTCAGTGATTATTGCATTCAGTTATAGCTGTACATGTTTGATCAATATCATATTCAAGTTATGAATGTAAGTTTTACGTATTCAATTAAACGATGCCAGATTCATTTTTTACAAATGTGATTATGTGATATGTTTAACATTTGTCATTGTTTCCCTTTATATATATATCTTATACAGCATCGGCAGATACTTCCTTCACAAATGCAGCACATGTTGTGAGGACCTTAGCTTGGCTTGGAACAAAGCAATCAGTTGTCAGATGCTCAGAGTACCTCAGGCTCCTTCGGTAAGGCTTAAGTCCATCATCGGTTCACTTCAATGTTAGCTGAGACAGGCATGGTGGATACCCATTGTCCCTTGTTTTTTGTTAGCTGCTGTGATGAAGCCCATCACAGCAAGGAGGTTATAAAGTCTATATAACCTCCTTGATCACAGTGATGTCAAAATCATCTGACATGCTACTTAAATACTAAGTATGTGAATTGCTATTTATTCATCATTATGTTTTATCATATAGGAACTGGTTCATCACAAGATGAACTCCAAGCTGAGTCCAACATGCTAGATACAGAAGAAATCAGCCTTGCCTGTACCTTACCAAGAGTGCATGGAAGAAGTGAACTCAGATGTAGTCAGAGAATGGGGAGAGGACGATTATACACATGCAGTTCCACGGCATATTCTACTTACGTGTAAAATGTGGCGTGTCATCATGGGAGTTTTTCAGGCAGTATAATGTTACTTTGAAGTTTCTATTTTCAACCTCTGCATTTGAAATTATTTGTATCTGATATCTTTTAGACGAAGAACTGGCCACAAATAAGGCTTTCATTACTTTAGTAGAATATGTGGAACATGTAGAAATTTTTGGTCCAAGTGCACTATACGGCAGTAAATATTACCACCATGATGTGATGGTTGTTAATTGTAATACATTGAATAATAATTGTGCTTACACAACCCCAATTTACCGGCATTTAGTCGGATCCGTCAGGTTGGATCCGCCTGTATCCGTCAGTATCCGCCAAAAATACAGAAAAAATTCCTGTTCGTATCCGTCAGGATCGGTGGCATTCCCGTGCAGTGTACGGCTCCGTATTCGTCGAAAATACCTTACTTTTGGATTCTTCCGGAAATATTCCATATAGTGAAGTGAAGTGAACTTTATTGCTCAACAATCGTACATGGTACAATGTATGGCATAAAATCATCAATACTACAAGGCTAATCTATCCTACAATTCTAAGTACAAAATATTTTTTCGAAACCAGTGTATTTGTTACAATATATAATCATGTATGGGTAATTCTGTCTCGCTTTTCGAATGATTTATGGAGAAATTGACCTATGTACATGGATATAGGAGTGACATGACAACAGTACATAGAAAATATCGCTCTGTGTACCAGATAGGGTGAAGTTTGTTTTAGTAATAATAGTCTGTAAAATCATATCTCTCTCTTTGCTATAAGTTGGACAATAGACCCCTTTCCAAATACCGCGGCCATTTTGAATCTAGCGCGAGAGCGCGTGGTTCCAGCGCGGGAAAGCGCGGGAAAACTACACACCCGGTAAGTCCGAGCCAGCGGTAATGGCGTCCTCAATAGAAAGCAGCGTTGAGTCATCTTCGGCGGCGAGATGTTCTCCTCCTCGGTGAAATCCATCGATATATTTGCATGGCACAAGTAGATGATATTGTTGTGGACACTTGGACTTGATATCGGCCAGTAAAATTGTGAATTTCGACTACTTTTCCACAGTTCCTGCCGGGATGTTGAGCGCGCGCTACAGTGATAGAATGCTAATATGTTTACACCGCGTGCTTGTAGTTTCCCTAGTAATGTTAGCTTAAGTCGAGAAAAATCCCACAAAACATACACTTTTCGGGCTGGGATCCTTATAGCTACGTTTAGGTATGAATATAACTCTTGAGCCTTTTGGCTGTCGTGGCAATGCCAACATCATCTTGAAATTACGTTAGTTTGAGGGAGGGGCGTGTTTTCAGTGCAGCGTTACATCGACTTCGCTCAGCAATATTTTATATTCCCGCCAAATGAAATCCTGCAAAACGTTAAAATATAGGCTTGAGTTCAATGTCCTTTTGGGTACAAATTTGACAGCATTCCGGCGGCTTTTTGACGATCTTTTAGGATACGAAGACTTTAGTCTTGAGGACTCCAAGTACGTGAGTGAAGGTGTGTTTTCCACTGTATCTGACGATCCTTTAAATCATTTTGCGCGGCAATATTTCAGATATCTGTTGCCCGGATGGAACCCGAAAAACGTTAAATAGTATTGACTTGAGAACTGAAGGACCTCATGCCGATATTTTTCCTTTTTTTGTGGGGTTTCATCCTGTGGAAATCTAAAATATTTCCGCGAAAAGTGATGTAATGAAACACGCCCCCTGCTTTCACTCACGAACTTCATCAAGCTAATCTTGGCACTAAAATATTGTCAAAGTCAAAAGAGCCACCGAAGTTCCGTCAAATTTCTACTCGCAAAGCCCTCAAACCCATATTTTCACGTTTCTGTAATATCATCCGACGGAAATAAAGATATTACGGCGCAAAGTGAAAACACTCCATCTTCACTCACGTACTTTAGGTTTTGATATTTCAGAAAACTCGTCAAAAGAAGCCGCCGAAATTCTGCTAAATTCCTAACCAAACTGACCTTGAGCTCAAGCCTACATTTTCACGTCTTTTTTTGTTGGATTGCATTCAGCGGAAATGTCAAATATCGCCATGCGGAGAGATGTAACAAGAAAGAAAGGAAAAGCTAGACAGAAAAGAAAGAAAGGCTAGACAAAAACACACGACCCCCTCTCAACGCGCGTTTTCCCAGGCGAAGTTGGCACCGTCCAAAATTACGGTCACAACCGGTAAAATTCTGTATATTTCTATCTAAGTAGCTATAAGGATCCCAGCCCGAAAAGTGTATGTTTTGTGGGATTTTTCTCGACTTAAGCTAACATTACTAGGGAAACTACAAGCACGCGGTGTAAACATATTTGCATTCTATCACTGTAGCGCGCGCTCAACATCCCGGCAGGAACTGTGGAAAAGTAGTCGAAATTCACAATTTTACTGGCCGATATCGAGTCCAAGTGTCCACAACAATATCATCTACTTGTGCCATGCAAATATATCGATGGATTTCACCGAGGAGGAGAACATCTCGCCGCCGAAGATGACTCAACGCTGCTTTCTATTGAGGACGCCATTACCGCTGGCTCGGACTTACCGGGTGTGTAGTTTTCCCGCGCTTTCCCGCGCTCGAACCACACGCCCTCGCGCTATATTCAAAATGGCCGCGGTATTTGGAAAGGGGTCTATTCATTACAAAATGGAATTCATCTTCAACACTTCCATTACATGTGGGACACAATCTCTGAGTGGCTGGTGTGTTGTGGTGTCGACCCTTTTCAACTAATCAGCAATGTGCACTGATTCTCAGCCTTGTTATGCTATTCGCAAACAGTTTATTATGAATTGATGTGAGATATGTTTCCATGCCAAAGTGTTTTTTGATTTTAGAATATTCGTGTAGTTTACTGGAATGTCTAAGTTGTTCCCTCCAGCCAGAAAGAAATGAGTCTTTCAGACGTTCTTTGAATATAATTCCAAAATAATTGGCATTAACTGCGGGGTTAAGCCAAACATTTTGGAACCCATGTCTACATTATATATTGAACGTGAGTAGCCCAGTCATGTTCTTCTTCGACTGAAGTGTCGTATGCTTTTTTAACAATCTTGTCATTAGGTGAATTTTTCAATCTTAGCCAGTATTAAATCAACTGTGTTTGACTGTCAATGAACAACGGGAATACTCCCAATTCACCCCTTACGGCGGCATTTATAGAACTTTTTGGAACACGTAGTATAATTTTGCAAAAATTTAAAAGTACATATTCCAAGTCAGGAATTTCATACGAAATTTTTGGTTGATATAGCGTGACATTCTGGTTCCTTAACAAAGTGTCTGACTGGTAAATCACGTTCAGTTTATCACTATACTTCCTGATTCGAACAACAACAGGGCGAGTAACTGTAGACATGGGGTCTGATATCTTTCCTAAGCGACTAACTCTCAGTAAACCAACATCCGACCCCAATATCGGGCTGAGGATTGTATCTATTGATGTTCTGAACTTTTCATTGGGATATTCCTTAATTCCTTTGAAAATTAGGTCTCTACATTGTATATTTATTCCTGTAAGTTCACTGCAATAAAGCAGAATAGGTTTCACCAAACTGTTAAACAGATCAATAGCTAGGGAGATGGACGGATTTGAGTTTGATGATAATAATGATTTTAATCTAAAAGAGGCACGTAGAGCTTTCAGTCTTAACTGTTTAATGGCACGACTAAAAGATCCTGACGGTGTAATGTCCACTCCTAAGTATGTGTAAAATTTAGCTATCTCTAAAGCTTGACCTTGAGATTTGAAAGGAGAATGCTTATAATCGGCTGTCCGTCCATTTTTTGAGAAAATCATTACTTTTGTCTTGTTCTTATTGATTGATAATTTCCATAGGGAACAAAATTGGTCCAGTGTCCTCAGACACTCTTTTAGGCCTGCTTCAGATTTTGATACAAGGACAAGGTCGTCGGCCCAAAATATGCTATTTATATTAATATCTTTTAGTATCAATGGATCGCAGGATGTTGGATCTAGTAGAGATGGAAAATCATTGATGAATAGGTTGAATAGGAGAGGACTCAGATTACAACCCTGTCGCACCCCGCAAAGAGACTGAAAGTAGGGTGACAGACCATGTGGGGTTTTGACACAATATTCTATGTTATGATACATTGATTTTATTATCCTAAAGAAGTCCCCCCCTATCCCTGAAGACAAAAGTTTATAAAATAATCCATTTCGCCAAATTGAATCAAAAGCCTTCCGAAAATCTATAAAGCAAGTATATAATTTACCCCCGAGTTTGGAAGTCTGCTGGTCGATTAGTGTTTTGAGGACGAAGACGTTATCACTTGTTCTGAAATCTTTCCTAAATCCGGATTGAAAAGGAGATAGTAGATTTGAGCTTTCCAGGCAATACTGTAAACGTTTGTTTAAAATAAAGGTAAACAATTTGCCTACACAACTAGAAATGGCTATTCCTCTGTAGTTGGTTGGATTTGATGTTTCGCCACTTTTGTAGATGGGAACAAGTGTGCTCTGACTCCATTGCTGAGGAAAATGCCCAGACTGTAGCAGGAGATTAAACAGTTTTTTTGAAGGGTTGTATGAGTTGGGGGGCGCCATATTTCAGCATTTCATTAATTATAGAATCTGTTCCACTGGATTTGTTGCTTTTTAAACTAGATAAGCCATTTTGAATTTCCTCGTCTGTGATTTCAAAATCTAGCGGGTTTTCAGTTTTATGTTCAAGCGACGTAATGATGTTGTCGGTGTGTTCTTCTTTTTTATCAACTACAGTGTTCTTATTCATTGTTTTGAAATGATCTAGCCATTCGTTAGTTGTAATTTGGTCTCCTGGCTCAACTTTCGTTCCATTTTCTAAATTTCGCAGTTTATTAATTTCATTCCAAAAGGATTTTGGTTCTCCTTTAGCTAATTTTGTTAAGGATGACATTTTTTCTTCATTAAATTGTTTCTTTCTCTTTTTTAACAGTTTCTTGTACTCCTTGACCTTAAATACATAATGTTGTCTTTTGTCTTGTCGCCATGGAAATTTTCTAATTTCCACGGCAAGGACTCTTATTCTTGATTTAAGATCCCGACATTGTTGGTCGTACCATGGTTTATTGGTACGTTTCTTTTTCCGTTTTAAAACTCGAATTGATTTAAGTGAAAGGTCAGCTATTGTCTTGATGATGTTGTTAAAATCTTCAACAACATTTTCTGCTTGGTTGTTAGTGTAGGGTTTTGATAAGAACTGATGTATGTCGTTTCGTATTTGTGGTAAATTAAGTGCCTCCTGAAATTTTTCACAAGAAGTTTCATCCCAAATATATTTTTTTGGACAAGCATGAGTTTTTTCTTCAATTTCGTATCTAATATTTGAATGGATTGTTTTGAGGGAGACTGAGATTTGACAGTGATCGATTATCCAAGTTGGGTCGTGAACTTTGAAATACTGTACTAATGGGAGAAGATGTAGACTGGTTATACAATAATCTACCGTGCTTGTACCATTGTATTTTATACATGTGCTTTTTCCTGGGAGATCTCCAATAATTCTTCCATTTGTCATAATCATATTTGCTGCTGAGCATAAATCAATTAAATCCCTACCGTATCTATTACTGATATTGTCTGTATTAAGTCGGGGTTTTAAGTGAATTTTAAAAGCATTTTCGGTGCGGAAATAGTCGGATACCTTACACGAATCCGCCTGTATCCGTCAGTATCTGTCAGTATCCGACAAAAATACAGAAAAATCCCGGTACGTATACGCCGGGAAACGAGGCCATTTCGTGCAGTGATAAATATTTGTATGTGCAGGAAATTACAGTTCAAACTTGTTGCAGAAATATTTGTATGTGTTCGTCCAGGCGTTGAGTGTTTAAAATTTGAGATGGTGGCTCACCCTACTAGTTACCGTTTCACTTGAGACTCGCACCTTGGACGTGTGCCCAGAAAGTTAGCTTTTGGTTTCATGTCACTTCATTCCTCCATCCTCGAGACACTTTGCTACAGCAATATTATAAGCCCACCACGCATTATTCATCAGCAATTTTTTAAAGTCGATACTTATTCACATTTTGTTGTCTTGTATACGAACACATTTTTGAAGTCCATCTACATTCAAATGGGGCTCTTTTATATTTTTTCTGGTCTTTCCTGATAGCTTGTCAAATCATACGATTACTGTGTCCTCGTCATCACTTTCCTCTTCTTCTGCATTGTTCTCTGCATCCAGCAGCTGACTGAGGCTGTCTGGCTCCAGTCTTTCGCGAAGGCGTTTTTTAATGAAGTCCCGTTATTTTCAGATCAACATACAGCGTTTTTCAAATTTCAATGTCCGTTCTGTTTACAACAGATGTAAATTATATCACAGGCAAGACCAGTATTAACAGTAATATACATCGCCTTTTTTAAAGTATGTACAGTTTTATTTACATGTTACAAAGTACATATTTACAATATGTACAATATTAGTTACTATCTGTCACAAAGTGACAAACCTAGAAGATCGCACCATTTTGTGATTGAATTTTTGTATGATATATTTTCTCATATATTCTCAGTTCTAAGGCTGTAAGTGAAGTCATTCAAGACAACAGAAAACGGATCGATCTCTTTATAACAGTTTCTATCGTTATTTTGCCACCAGCTTTTGAATATTGATACTTCGCTACAACTATTGTATTACTGGCTGTGTTTTCTCGTTAAAAGTTCCGTTAAAATCCATACACTAGCGTTTCAAGATTGATGTCTTTGATAATAATCATAGTATTCAGTGATTGTTTCAGCTTCTCTCTTAAATTCTTTGGCCTTTAAGATATATTGCCTTTTCTATACAACAAAATCATGCGCATATCACCATCTAAACGTCTAAACGCATATAAATTTCCGTAGTTTGTCTATCCGACGCTCGATGCACATCCCAAAGATGTTGCAGGTGGTTCGCTCACAGTCGATGGCTGTCAGCTCAGCGACGCCGCACCCAAACATGCAGGTCCTTGACTCATGTCTCGATGTCTGGCCATCGACTGTATGGGGAAGGCTAGACTTTCAAAAGGCCTTCCAAAAGCTCTTGCCGCCCCCCTGATGCAGGTGCATTGCCAGTGCGTCCGCCCTAGACTGGGCCTCAGAGCTGCGGCACTGCCTGAGTAGAAGCTTGAATTTAGACCTTAATTTTCTCATAAGGTCCCAGATTGCTCCATGTTTAGGCCGGCCCATATGCCGCCAGAGAGAGAAAGCGTCCCGGGCGGCACAGTGGGCCTCCTTCACAACGGCGTTCCAGCCGGGTATGAAATGGGGAGAGGAACGTTTGGTATTGGGAAATGAGGCGGAAGCGGCTGTTTGGATAGAGTTTATTATCTGGTTGGATAGGAAGAGCTAGAGAATGGCATTCCTTTGAGCATTATTATCACTGTTAGGGTCATTTGTATTTGTATTTATTGAAAATGAAATTACAGTAGAGAATATCATCAGGTATGGATAAATTAGACAGAGGTGAGTCAGAAGAGGTGTAGTAGCGGTGTAAGTTGGCTGCTCCCAATTAACGGCATTAACATAATAACAGGTGGAATGTCACCCTCAGCTGTGTTTGTAAACAATGACTCCCATTCAAATGTAACTCGTAAGAAAAATGGTCTGAAGACAGAAATTCATGGAGAACCTGCATGTCAGTGATATTGCTGTGCATGGATTCGGAACAAACGCAATGGTCCAGCCAAGAAGTTGTCCCATGAGCGTCACTACGAAGGTAAGTAAAGGTATCACTGGGAAGCAGAACAACATCACTGACATGAAGGTTATTATCTTCACAAAAGCTATAAACCACCATAAGTCTGGACGGGTGTTAAGATCACCTAAGATACATACATTTGAGATACCTAAGTCATTAATCAATGCTTCAATCTTACCCAGTCTTGCCATAAATAATTCAACATGGGAAACACAATCAGTTGGCATATAAATACAAAAGAGGAGTATTTGTTTATCATCAAGGGTAACTCTGGCGGCTTAAATACGATCATAGCCAGTGTTCTCAATACTTACCTCAATACAGCAGATGCCAGACGCAGACAGAGCTTGGTTTTCCATATGTAGCGCCCTAGGCTCCACAAGTTTGATTAATCATGACCAACAAAGCCATGTACGTGCCTGTGAAGATAAACTACCACGTCAAAACGCAGTCAGACAGACCAATAGACCAATACGATCACAGACATGTTCTTTCAAAACCCATTCCAGGTAGTACTAAAAATGCAGCGAACGCCAAATGTCAAACAGTGCTATGTTTTAAATATACAGCGCCAAAGCTCGACAAGCTTGATTAAAAATTGTACCTAGAACTGAGGCACAATATTATGTCGAAAAGTAGTAAGATCACTTGAAAAGTACAGCCATGGATACAGAATCGGTACTGATACTTCACAAATCATACTAAGGTTAGATATCATACATGAATGACTGGTACCCCCTCAAGAAAGGTCTTGCTGCGTAATTACCAGCAAATAATAGCTGGTACTTGTGGAAGCTAAAAGAAATTGTCTGTCACAATTGTACAAATTTATATTGATTTCTACATCACGGTATCAAACGTATGGCAAGGCACAGAAAATCCCTTAATTAGACTCTAATAGTGCATAAAATATCATAACATGAGCCAATCAAGACTACCGTTTACCAGTGCCAGTATGCCCGCAAAAACGGAATACATACTAATATTTTTACAGATGTTGCATAAGTATTCATGACGTGAATAACTTAAGATGAATTTAAGATAAATACAATCACTACCAATGACACATAGTTTATTCTAAAATTCTTAACTCGTCATATTTGAAAATAGCTTAACCCTATCCAGACTGGGCTTTTTTTGGTATATCTGGGACTGGGGGGGGGGGGGGGGCTGATTCGGCCCCCCCCTCATAATTTCCGAACGGTATAATGTATCATCACCAAATTTGCAGGGAGTGATATTCACGTCAATTTTTATAATTCCTGTAATTTTGGTGACGTCATGACGTAATATGACGTAATTATGACGTCATTAATGTGATTTTATTGGCTAAATATGGAATTCCCGTAATATCTAAAGGTATTAAACAAAACGGTTTGTATTATTCTTTTTAAGGTATGCAAGGCATACAACGTCAATGGTAAGTACGTTGACGTCAAAATTACGTCATAGAGTGACGTCATGTGTCGTCAGCGATCCCTTGGGATCCGCCATCTTGGATCGGCCATTTTGAAATTTTTAAAAATCCTTTTTTTCCACTTATGACCCCAAAGGACACTGAAAATAGACTAAAAACGTTAATCTTAATGTTTCTGATAAAGAAAATGTCAGGTATTGACGATTTTAAAGGCAAAAAAGCCTGCTGATACCTGAAATAGTGATATAGTCCGCCATCTTGGATTTTGACTGATTACGTCATCAAATTAGCATAAATTATGAATATTAGACCAGGAAAGTTACATCTAATTACATATAATGTTATACATGTGGGAATACTAGTGAAGTTGTGCAAGAAAACCTGAGAAATATCATTGTTTTCAAAAAATTAAAGATTTTTGCATAAAATGCCAGTCAGAAACCCGTTGCCATGGCAACATGAAAAATGATAAACTTTACTCATTAGTATAAAATTGTTCCCAACAAAATTTTAGGAAAAGTCACCAAGTTTGGTAGTCGTAGCATACATCGTTTTGCAGTAATACGATGTCAAAGTTGCCGCGGGCACTTTTAGCCCCCCCCCCCCCAGTCTGGATTGAGGTTAAATGCCAAAGTGTCTCGTATTGATGAATAGTTATGTTTGATATTTCCCACAGTATTTAACCATCTGGCACTTCTACTAAAGACCTACGTCAACATAACAATCTGTAAGCATTACAAGATTTCTGTCTTGTTGGTTTTGGTAAAATCCAAAAACGGGGGTTGCAGGTGACTATAAACCGTTCTGTAAATGCCACTTGTCTTATTTAAACCTTGTTACTCGCAAGGCACTCTAGTAATTGCAATAAGCTTGACTTTCACTATCTGGCATTAAAGGTAATCATCAGAAAATGTGGACATTTTCAGCAATCATTCTCATTGTTAAACTAGAGTTCCACGACCTCATACCTTCGCCAAATGATTCTAACCTTTATGACTGACGTATTCAGGAGTGTATATCATCAATCATAAATCATACCAGTTGATCGTCTTCACCCAAATAACAGAAGTTGTCCAAAGTATGAGCTTATCAAAGAAAGTTATACTAACATTTATCATCAAATATGCAAATGATGTCCTTATCAGCATGAATTGATTCAACGATGTTCACATTAACATAACTTTCAAATGCCACAAGTATGAAATTGCCATCATTTACCTGTATGTAATTATAGTAGTTTCTCATTAAACATGCACATTACGCCTAGAGTCCATTCCAAGTCACCACACGGATTTTTTAATGATATTTGTAATATATTGGAATTATTGTAATATAATTACAAATCTTTAGAAATATTCATAAATGTTTCTAAAAAAAAGAAACACGAGAGTACCATGTTTTAGAAGTTGTTATGATAATTTGCAAACATTTCGAAAGTGACAGTCATTTTTTTAAATAGATTCGAAATATAAATTGGTTTGTGTCAAGTTTCGAAAGATTTCGAAATAAAGATTTGGGTCATTTGCCCCCCGTAACGAGCCGCTAATCCTAACAAAGCATGTTTTGGATCGAGCGGGGACCGCCGACCGCGCAGGAAGGCACTGTGGCGTGACACTGTCTGTGGACATCGGCAAGAATTCCCCCAGAGGATAAGCACAATTCAACCGTAATTTTGCTGCACAAAAATGGCCAGCAAACATTGCAAATCATCAGTGGTCAAAATACCACACATACTGAGCAAAAGCAAAAGTTTTATCCACGTCAAATAAGCCCAACAATCGGCACAATGCAAAGGGTTGTCTCTACTTATGTTAAGATTTGATCAATATTTGGTCAATAGGTGTAATTTTATTATTCATAAGTCCTATCAAAAGTAGTTAGCATGCGAAATATTTAGTTAATTCCTGTTTTTGCAATTTAACGTTACATTGTACCCGATTAGAACAGTCTGAAAACGTCACGGTCTCACAAGGTTACGTGCGGTCACTAAGCGGTTCGAACTGAATGTTCGACAGAAGTTCTCACAGGCCTTAAACTGCCTGAGTTTGCATAGTTGATATCTATCAATATTTCTCTCCTCCTCAGTTACATATGTCACATGTTTGAGAGTCCTATCATGGAATTTGGCGGCTTTATAAACTTTCATCATTATTATGCAAATTAGATACTGATTTGCAGATAATCATCTACATCATCTCTCAAGCTATCTGCTTACCAAAAATCATGACCATCCATCAGGCCCTTCTTGAGTTATTCCCTTTCATAGTCTGAATCAAAACCTACTCCTGCAGTTCACAGTTTTCAAGTTTTGCAAGAAATCTTTCACAGGATAGAGGTTGATACAGAGGAGTTGATTATGTGACAAATCCAACTGAACTAGCCGTGGCATGTTCTTCAGGCAGTACCGAGGGAAGTTACTGATTCTGTTGTTTTTCAAGATAATGTTGTTCACATAGGGCAGGGCCATGCAAGGAAACGTGGTTAGGGCGTTATTGGGAAGCTGAATGAAAAAAAAAATGCTTGAAGGCAGTTCTTTCTGAAAACTCGTTAAGCCTATGTTGTCACAATATATTCGGGGTAAAAGAGAGTAATGTAGGGAAACTGAATCATTGCTGTGCCAGTTTTGAACGTTACATCCTTGAGAGAGCAGTTGTGAAAGTACTGATGCTTCACAATTCTGCGGTATGTTTATCAGAACGAGGATCACAACATGTAGGACAATCATGTTTGATGACATGCAGTGTTGTCGTATCTTTATCTTCAGGAAAAAAACGTTAAAATTTCGCCTTTCGTGTGTGAACGAAAAACTGGTTTACTATCGACCTACACATTTTGTATAGTTGGTACTACATCTACCCTAATTTCGGTACACTACTACGACGCCGTTAGTTAAATACACCTTTCAATTGTATATTTAGTTCAGTCCAAACAAATGCCACTTAGCCACCCTGACAATTGATAAGCACGGCACCTGTCGGGCAGAACGTTGTCCCTGCTTGTGGCTGGAGGGTCACTATGCGAAAGGGGCTGATTTCCGGAAAAATTCGGAGTTGATATATTCCAAGACATGCTTGATATTTGGAATGTGTCCGGACAAGATGTCTGATATTTACCATATCCTGGACTATCCTGAGTCCGGACATGTTTTGTTGCGAATCCGGACGAATAAGACTTTCCTATATTTCAAGATACGCGCCATTGACGTTTCTTGCTTCCGAATACATAACACCCTTCATATTCTGAACATAACCAAGGTAATTATATTCCAGGAATTAATTTTGGACATATTAGGAGTTGACACGTAGCATGATATGCCTCATTTCTGGACCATTTTCGGACGACATTCGATATTTACTATATCCGCAAATATCATGATTCAGAAATTGTTCCGAAGCATATACGGACGGGTAAAAGCTTCCTGTTTTTTCCGAATACGTGCCATTGGCGTTTCTTGTTCCGTACTCATGTTCAATTCACGACACAGATACAAGAGCTAGAGAGCTAGAGATATACCAAGAATCAGTGACAGTGTTCTGACATATTTGGAGTAACATGACATGCCACATATTCTGACCGTTTCCGGGCAAGGTTTTGGGGGTTCATTTCTGTTGCGTGTCCGGACAAATAAGACGTCTTTTTTTTCAAGATGCGCGTCATTGGCGATTCTTGCTATGATACGGTTCGTATATTGTATGTAGGTTTCATTGCAATTGATCAAGGATTATGTCACCCTTGAGATCATATATTTTGGAAATAAATTTAGACAAATTAGGAGTTGACACGATATCATATGAAGCACATACTCCATCGAAATACTATAGATATATACTAGTGATAGCGGTGCATTATAAGAAAGTTACATATCCGGAAAAATCATGCTCAAAATTCACTCAAAATACTCCATAGACGCGTTGCAGTATGGGAAAGCTCCATATACGGACAATATCATGCTCCAAATTTACTCATAATACTCCATGGAAGCGTTGCATCATGGGAAAGTCCCATTTTCGGACAAAAACAGGAGGCATTCATGGTCAGAATATGCAATATGCAATATTACTGTTCGCCGTACAGTGGCGTTGCAACTTTATCATGGTGGCAGCATTCCAGGCAATTTGATGATCCTGTCACCAAGGAGTATCAGGAAGCCAAATTCAACCGAGAATAAAATGCATACAGTAGTAGTAAGTAGACGTAAGCCTTTATTTTTTTCTTGGAAGGCCCTGTCGGCCAGTACATATACATAATATTATACAGGTGGTGCAGTTTGGGAAAGTCAGGTCATTGGAACCAGATTTTTTATAGAAAGGATTGGAGCTGAGGCACATAATATATGTGTGTTGGAACATAATATCTGTGTGTTATTTGTGTGCGGATGTAAAGAGTGAGGTGTTGTCAGTGAAACGTCAACCGTGCGACAGTTTGACCTGATGGGACCGTACCACGCGTGTTTGGAGCAGTCAAAGCCCGACAAGCAACGGTCTATACCGCGCCACCACGATGTTTGCGAATGTGTACAACTTGCAAGGTTTGAACTGGTAAGTACACAATGGATTTGTTTACAAAAAAAAAAGCTTTTATCGCATGTAACCTGACCCCGTTAGCTCAACTGCATCTTTCATGTTGCGTCATATCTTGCATCTTTCATCCTAAAAGCGCTGACGGGGGATTCCCCCGAAACCTTACTACCTTCAAACAAATGACATGGATCATCATTAATAATCTACTCCCATTTCAACGAATGATGTTTAGGGCTGCTAGTTTGGGAGTCGTCAACACACATAAAATGCATTTAGCGGCGCGGGCATACAAGCTGAATCAAAAGCCGGGCTCAGGTACTACTGGGCGGGGCCGGGAAACTCCCCAGAACCGCTGAGATCTATGTACACCGGCGGGCTGACTGCTTTGGGCCGCCGAATGAACTCGCCAATGGCCCGATACCAGTCTGACCAGCACAAGCCAAGACATCTTACATGATTACGTTCAAAGTTATTGTATATTAAGGGTAAGACTAGCCTGTCAATAGCCTCTGTCTTTTAGTTATGCAAAACAAGCCTAAAGTTTGCCTGGAGGACAGGGTAGCTGACACTACAGTGGATACTTAGCAGGCAATTTGAGGCTGTAGTGTTCCCGTGAACGAGCGTTTCGCGATCTTCCACCAGTCATATGGAAGTGGCTACTGACAGGATGATCCTGTCAGCAGTAGAAAAATCTGCACTGCTGACAGGATGATCCTGTCAGCTGTAACAGATAGAATAGACGACATAATGTATCTTATACAAAGGTTCCTCAGTAGCTAGGCAGTAAATAAGCTATATTTATGACTAAGGCACGTGACCAGACCGTATTCGGAAGCTCATCTGAATAGATTAGCGTTGACCAATAGCGAGGCTAGCTATTGAGAGCAGCTAGCTCGTTAGCATTAGCCCGCCGATTTGAACTCAGAAGCTGTCCTGTGAGGCTGTGACTAAGGTTAGTGATCACACGTAGATTAGCTCTCTGTATTTAGTTCGTAAAAATACTAGATGGCTGTAGAATACCCCACATTTCCATCTGCAACTCAACCTTCCGTAATCGTAACGCTCTAGATTATTGTGTATCCTCCTGTAGGCCTTAGTAGACTTGGCTTGTATAGTGCAACACAGAATAAACGCGTGTTAGCTTGTTTTCGGCCCGTTTCTTTGCGTAGCTAGTTAACTTTTCCCGGCTGTCTTTGTGCCGTACGAGTGTTGTTGCTTTTCCTGTACTACCAAATTCTTTGTCCTGCTGTTTTGCCCGCAGTTTTCTGCATATTTTCCGTTTTCAAGCTGTGGTGCTAGTATAGCATGGGGTTCGCGTCCGTTTTTTCACACCGCATAATTGATTGGACCTCGCCGACATCGCGGTCGACGATCCGTCCCCTAGTGTCCCGCTGTGCGCCTTTCGGGCCATTGTTTTTTAAAGAAGACCGCTCTCTCGGACGCCTTGACTTGCAAATTGAATATACCATTGTTGTCAGTTTTCTGTGCCCCACTATTCTTTCACTATCGTTAGCTCAAAATCTCGTTTGTGTTTTAGACCTATTCTGTTTTGGACTGTTTTGGCTCCCCGTTTTGTAGTTCCCATTTCTGTTCGGCTCTTTATTTTTGTACAATCATGGCGGCCGCCAAAACCAAGGAGGTTTAAAAAATCATTTGTAACCTCCTTGCGAAAACTAATGTCCCGGAGATTGATTTCCGTAATTTTGATAATAATAGAGGCTGCATTGTCCTTCTAGCCTCTACCAGGCTCTGTCCTATCGTTGGGAAAATAGTAGAAATCAGCCGAGGTACTCCGCTATACAGGGTAGGTCCGCTAAACAGCAAAGTTCCATTTCGATGGAACTCTATTTCTTTTAATTAGAATGGTAAAGTAGTATGTCTCTTGGTTTCTTTGCACTAGAGGATCAATAGACCAATTTTGATGACACAAACATTCCGTCATCGGGGGGGGGGGGGTAACACAAAATTCCAGGACATCGTGCACCTATGATGAAATTGGTTTGGTGCCCGCCATGCTTAATAATAATATTTTTTTCTGTACCCACTCTGCTGTTCAAATTAAGCCCCGAGTTCGGGTGGCAGGGGACGTCTTGTACAGAGAAGAATATGACTACCTGAAGTCATCCGGACATCTTTACATGTCCGATGAAGTCAGCGATGAGGATGGCAAGTCATCGGTGTGGGTCCAGCCACCCGCCTGGCGGGCGGACAAGTTAACGGACATAACGCGAAGGTTCCAGGCGGTCCTAGACCAGAATAGGAGAGACAGGCGCCTGCCCTTCTCCAACAAAGAGAGAAAGCAAGGGGAGGAGTTTACAGACAGATGTCCACCATCCAGCAGGGCTGCACAGCCATACCTCAAGGCTGTGGCCTTCCATGAAAAGGAAGGCGCGGAGGGAGAGGAACGCGCAGAGGGAGAGGAAGACACAGAGGAAGAGGAAGACAGCGACTGAAGCTAGGAGTTGTGATGATGAATGATGACTGGTTTATACAACTTATAAAACACACCACATGATAGCCCTAAGGCTGAATTGGTAGGCTTGTTGACAACAATAAAAGAAGCACATACTTCATCATCAAAACGTCACATTCCAGTATTTACTATCGCTGCCTAGCAAGTTGACCATATAGTACGTAGATATGACTTTTTGTATATCTCACAGTGTTGGCTTTAAAAGTTTGTTGTAGTCGGTTTTTACTATCGTACTTTAGCAAGTTGACCCGTAGTACGTAGATAAGACTTTTTGTATATCTCACAGTGTTGGCATTAAATGTTTGTTGTAGTCGGTTACTCGAGTGAGTCTTTCTGCCGGAGATCATCTCACGGCACAGTGGGAACCAGTCCCTGAAGGTCGGGGATCTCAGTAGAGAGTGTGCAAAGTTTCTGCATAGTTCCTCACGTTTTTGTGATAGTGGTGTTAGTGAGTGTTCTCCAATACAACTTGCATTTGATGATACTTCTGTTTTGCACTCGTGTATTGATTTGCCTATGTCTTTGGTGTGGTACTTCTGTTATACTTAGTTCGTGCAGTATATTATTCTATGTGTGAAGAGTTAGGAATTCAAAACGTATTATAATGTATGAGGATTATTTTCTCTCCCAAATAGTCCGAAAATGTAACGCCTGCTAGAGTTTCTGAAAGGAGTAGTGTTACGGTCCGATTCTTGGTTCCGAATATCTTCAGTTATATGTAAACCTTCCGGAGCGTAACAGCTCTGAACGCGCGGTCAGAAGCTATGGCATATTCCGAACGTATTTTGTCTTAAATGAGTCCGAAACTGGAAGTCCGGATATTATGAGGAGTATTCTTGACTACGGAAATCATCCGAAAACGTAAGGAAGTTGAGTCGTGTTTTTGTCCGGATTTATCCTAAAGCATTACCAATTCGGACGTATATGTACGGAAATCACCATCTCTCGGACATTCTCGGGAATCCAGATATGAGGAGAAGCGTTACGATCCGATTCTTCGTTCGAATATCCTTAGTATATGTAACCTTTTCGGAGCGTAACAGCTCCGAACGCGGTCCGAAAATATATCATAGTCGGAACGTGTTTTGTTTCAAATGACTCCAAAAATGTCCCATTACTGGAAATCCGGATATGAGAAATAGTATTATGTTCCCATTTTGGACTCCGAATATTTTCAGCGTTTGCAACCTTCCCGGATGGTGGTAACTCCGAACGGGCTCCGAAAATATGACGTATTCGAAACGTGTTTTGACTCATTTGAGTCCGAAAATTATCCATTACTGGAAATCCGGATATGAGAAATAGTATTATGTTCCCATTCTGGACTCGAATATTATCCAAACACGTAAGGGCGTATCGTCCGGATATTGCCCGGATATGTCCTAAAACGTTCCCAGTCCGGACATATACAAACGTTGAAATGTCCGGGAATAACCCCCTTTCACACAGTGGGTGATCTCGAGATTGTGATGACGGTTCTTAAGATTCTCTTGACTACGTTAAGCTGCTTATAGGCAACGTAAAATCCGACCAATAAGCACCTATACGCATCTAAGGACCATCTTTACACACACGGATATGATCCTGTAACGGCGCTTAAAGTAAAAAAAAAACGCCGACTTTAAAGCACGACTTAAGGTTAGTTTAATAACGAGGCGAGGAAAGCCGCGGTAGTTACGCTTTGGGAGAGCTCTTCAAATCGCCTCACGCACTTCAAACCTGAACTGGATTCTCGTTGTTGAACCTGACAATGTGTTAATCGCGTGTGAACTCCATAGCCCTGATGAAAGATGTTGTCATAACAAGAAACAAGTAAACACTGAGACACAAAAGACGACTACCTGCCCTGCCACCTGTACCGGCACACATGTCCGTTTTCCCCATGAAACATCCGCAGGTAAGACACGATTTGGCTTGGACAGGTGAGATAAAAAGTCGACTCATGAGTCACGGCGGAGAAGGCGTGTGTGATGACGTCACGCACAGGAATGCATTTTGATAAATAAAACCATCTCGAAGGAATTATATTACTTTTTGGTGGCTTTAGAATATTTTTATCATCGCTCAGCACAAATTCAAGCCCTCCAGTTTGTCCGGACCGAATCTGAAGCATTACTGCCATCTCACCATCATCGCTAAGTGTATTTTCCGAACGTTGTAACCACTCTTCGCTGTAAAAACAGTCTCTGTACCTGTAAAAAAACAGCAAATTTTCTCAATTCTGGGGTATTCATAGCCACGATCGTTTCCTATCAGTTCGAAAGCTAAACGTGGCAGGCGTTGTTACTGGTTCATAATCCCTTTACAAAATGATAACAACTAACGGTACGATGACAATTTTGGTTCGTTATTCTGTCTGTCGGCAGTTTATCTACATATTTCTACTCGTTTATTCTCTCATTCGTCCATTCATTCGTTAATACATTCTTTTTTTATTCTGTCATGTTTGCCCAGGGTAGCCCTGCTCAGTGATTAACACTGCTTTACAGAGGGGCCCTGCGTTACATAAAATAAGATACGTACAGTGATAATACAAACAGACATACACTGCGTGAAAGCTCAGGTTTCCGGTTCTTTCCGAGTCTGCGCACGTCCGTTAAAACCGAGGCGGGCAGGAAGTGTGAAGAGTTTTCCGGGTCCGGCGTGTGCCGACCGGGAAAATTCTGCGTTTTCATGCACAGTTAGCTGTGCGTTGATTCCCAGGCCGTTGCACACTCGCGTGTGAGCCTGCCGGGTAGATAACAATAAGCTTTAGCTCACGCATTATAAGCCACGGTGTGTGAACTACACGGAGCTGTGATAGGCAAATGATCTTTATTTGCTGTGACTTTGTGTTCGACACTTAACAAAAAATCATTAATAAATTTAGGACTGTAAAGGACTAAATAAATTTCTGTTGGGTAGTAGTAGGATTGAAAATAATATTACCGAATGCGAATGATACTATGACGGTTTAGATCGCTGGGATCCAGACTGTTATCGCGCCCTTTCAGTCGGCGGCCCAGAGCTCTAAGCCCGCCGATAGAAATTGTATTACCGCACCGGGGGAGTTCTAAAAAATCCCGAGAGTTGACCGGTCCTTGCGGGTAAAAGGCACGGTCCACTCCCCGGGCTACAACTCTCCGTAGTGTTAATTTAGATCCGGCGGGCTGACAGTCTCGGACCGCCGAAGAGACTCGCTAGCAGCCCGGTCCCTAGTCGGGTTTCTCCAGGGTAGGAGAGTTAGGGGCGCACCAGACAAGCTGTTTTGTACGTACGTGGAGGCCCTGGCAATAGTATGGGTTTCAGATAGCCTGGATACCAGACCTTTCGCGCGATGCGATGATAAGCCCTTCTGGGCGGGGAAGACCTAGTAGTAGGGATAGAGTTGGCACCCGGGAGCGCTTGGCAGCCGAACCCTGATTTCTATCGCGCTAGCGATAATTAGTGGGCCGTGTGCTATCTGTGGCGGCCGCGCGAGTTGCTTCCCCGGCCGAAGGATTAGCGCCAGGAGCGCGGTGGTCTGGCACCCAGGCTAGGTTTCAGAGTACTCTAAAAGTTGCATGGATAACCAAGGATATTCTTGTGGTAACATATATGGTGTACCAAGGAGGTTTGCCTGGTATCTTGTCTCTACGTGTCGGCTTAGGTGTGTTTTACTGGACCCAGTGTGCTATATTGAACCGTTCTGATAGCTCGTCTTCTTAGCTTTAGTTTCGCCGCCATCGTAGCGGGAGCGAACTATACCCCCGAGCGGGCCAATCTGTCTGGGTGGCGGGTACCACTCCCAACGCCGCAGAGACGCCGGGAAGGTCCCGATGATATGGTTTCCAATCGGCGTATGGGAAATGATCATTTGACATGATTTGAATTATTGTATCTAAAAAGTAAACACGAGTCGTCTGTAAGATACAAGCTGTGCATAATGTTGTAAGATGTGTATTTGAATGTCTTTGCGGCGTCCATATTGATTTTCTGTTTTTGTAAATCTTTCCTGTAAAAAGAAGGAGTTGAAAATACACAGAATACTAGTACTTGAGTTACGTGCTTTTGTTCCTATAGTCCTGTCTAGAGTAGTGTACTTGTGCATGCATGGTAAAAAGAAGGAGCCATGAAACAAAGGAAACATGAAAATGGCGTCGCGTCACCATATGCTACACCCGAGAATTAATTTATTTAAACCCCGTTCACACTCAAAAAATGGATCGGATTGAATATTCATACGGATAGAACTACTCCGATCGCCAATGACGATGTAACCTATATCTATTTTTATGTATTTATTTATGTAACCTATGTAATGGCCTCATGTGATGAAACTTGTGAGTGTGGCTTGCAATTATTCTCCAAGCTTGCAATTCATGCTGAATATATAAGGCATTTGGCGTTATTTGAAATACTCAAGAGCAAGTCTAAGACTGTATTAGTGCTACACATTATCAAGGACATTATACACAAGGATGACCGGTTGTTTTGGTGCATAGACATGGTCATAGTGAACTAAGCTTTCAAATGTACCGGGAAGGGGGCAAATCAATTGCAATGGTCTATGTTGCAATGGTCTGTGTTGAAATGAAACGAACTTATTTGACTAAATTTTGAGTCGAACAAGTAATTTCTACGTACTATTAACCTGTAAACACGGAAGTTTATTGTTGTACAAGCGTGCATCTCAAATAAACCACTGAATAATTACACAACAAAGACTTGACCAGCGGGTACGTGGTATTTCACAACTCATTGTGTCTTTATTTGTGCAGGGCTCTGTAAAACATGACTGTCAGCCAATTGCAATTCACATAGTATATGGTTTGAAAACAACAGCCAATCAACGCCCGTGTCGCTATTTTCAAATCTCTTAGTTGGCACACGTATCCCAGATGAGGACTACTAGTAACTGACTTAGTGTGTGGGCTAGCCTGGAAACCATACCATCGGGCGTTCCGCGTTATCTCTACGGCGCAGGGAGTGTTACCTGCCCGCCATGTGAGACCCCGTTCATACTAAATCGCGCAAATCGCGAAATCGCGAAATCGCCCTGAGTCGCATTCCTTCACACCTGGGGTCGAACGAGCGCGAGTTGTAAAATCGCGTCCAACAGCTTGATAAACGGTGGACGCGTTATTCGATTGTCACCACTCTTACTGTTGTGTTCAATGACCTTCTTGTACTTCATCTTGAGTTTTTTTACCGTTAATAGTGCGGCATTACTTCCATGTTTTCGCGTATTTGGCCAACTCAGGCAGTCGCCACTTCAGCGTACACGCTCTGGTTTCGGTGGGATCCCTTGAGTTTCTTCTGAATCCCCACATCCCCGAAGATGGCCATCAGTACATGCGTTTTCGTCATTCCATACGGCAAAATCACCGCCCGATTCTGACATATTTCCGCCGCATTCGGCGTAATATTCCAACAAGCTAGGAGGTAGATGAACATCGTATAATGAGCGGAAAGACTGAATTTGCAGATGACCCCTTGACCCATGACCGGGTCAATATGCAAAGTAAAGCGCCCAACGCGCATCAAGGCGATTTCGAGCGTTCATACTAAGTCGGAATGCAGGTAAATCGCGAGTAAACCACCTCCGAAGGTGGTTTCGCGGAAAGCGATTTCGGGCAATTTAAAAATGCGATTTGGAGCGTTCATACTAAGCCACATTATCGCGATTTCGGCGATTTCGCGATTTACGCGATTTAGTATGAACGGGGTCTGAGAATACCGCGCATGGGGTAATTGTACGGACTTGGATCAATTAGCTCGGTCTACGGAGAGGCATAACTGACAGAAACGGATCGGTGCATAGCAGACTAAACCGTTCGGTAGAGACTGGTAAACAGGCTATGTGTGGATATATGCTCTCCACTCCCTGTCCTCTTTGCCAGGTATAGGCAGCCACGGCGCTGGGAACACTGAGAAGCTTTGGTCGTGTTTCTACATCAACATTGGTAATTCTCGCGACCTGGATCGTCAGCGAGGCAACAGTCTACTAGTTCAAGGATTTTCAAGGACCCAATTAAAACTTGTTGCAAGACTAACTGTGGACGACACTCTTTCAACTGATGCGAGACCAAGCGAGCTAATCTGACTGGGAGTATCTGCGCTTTTATCTGAAGCATATGGAAGGATAGGTGCAGGAATGACAGCATCACAGAGACCCGCACTGAGAACTGAATTTCATTTGACCTGAGCGACTGTGGCCGGCGGAGTTGTCAAGATCAAAAACGGAACACACTCTTTGGAACTTTTGTAGCCGATACTTAGCCGCAAAATGCAAATAGTGGCATTCGTGGATAACGGAGAAACAACAATGAAAGTTTAATCAACATTTTGAACCAATAAAAGCATCTTTTCACAGGGTTTTGGGCCGGGAAAGTGGAAAGCGCATAAGGGATATATTTTTTTGGGGGGGGGGGGGCATTTTGGCCGCAGACCAGGCCTGGTCAAACCTTGGATGGTAATTAAATGCTAATTAGGTGATAATTGTCGCTAAATTATGCAGCTACCGGCGGCAATCATGTTCACTGGACAGGACGTGTGTATGAATTTCCCTCTAGCTGCACGAGTAATTAAATGATAATTAGGTGATAATTGTCGCTAAATTATGCAGATACCGGCAGCAAAGCGTTCACTGGGCAGGACATGTGTATGAGTTTCCCTATAGCTGCACGAGAATTAACAGGGCGCGGACACTTCCTGCGCAGCGTAAGTGGTGCATATCCGGTATTTCCCAGGACTGCGCGGGTCCCGTGCAGAAGAGCTGGGCAGGTCGACACGACCTGGAGAGTCACGGAAAACTCGAATTTGCAGGCTCGTGAAACACGATTTCCACCCCGCAAATTCGTTATTTCCTACAGTGATATAGGGGAGGTTATTTTGTATGCTCTCTTAACACCAACCAAAACAAATAACTGACACTTTTATCAATGTACAGGGGCTACAGAGCCGTACAGTTGAGTATGTAGGAATCAAAGGCTAGCCTCTACCAGGCTCCGCGGGATGGCTGGAAAAATAGTAGAAATTGGCCGTAATAGAGTGAATAGTGTGCCAAGGGAGTTAGCTACGGAGGGAGGACAGTCTGCCAACCACGGAGCCTGTCGGGACACGGCATCTCGTTTGATGTCCATTAATCGCTATCTAATAGGTGCGAAGTAGCTAAATAATCCTTTTATTGCTTTCCGACTCGCCCGTGACGGCCCGGACAGGAGCAGCCCACCAGTGAACATGTGGACAGGAAGTGTCAGAGATCACGAAAGTTTGAAGTCATAACGGTCCAGACCAGTGCCCTACATCGTACTTTAAGCGATATTTTTTGTCCTCTGATGTAGTTATCTGTGACAGTTTTTGTACTGCGATGGTAGTCGATCGTACGCGTGTGCGCCGCTTGGGAATAAAGAACCCGGGAATGTTTGGCTACGAGTTTGCGGCAGGGCCCGGCCCGGCTCGGCCCGCAGTGCAGTGGAGAATTCTGTATTCGTCGGATTTCTGACGGGGGCATCGGCCGGTAAAACATTTTGTTTTCAGGCCACACCGTCCTGCCTCAACTAGCCCGAACCGTTTGTTGCCACCATAAGCCTCTAAAATGCGCAGTTTGGCTGAATTCAACAAGGAAAAAATGTCTACCGTATTTCCCCGCTTGTTCGCTGCAGATTAACCGCACAGCAACGTAAATATCTCGTAAACAATAAACATATTACATTTCGTTGCAGAAAAAAATCGACTTTAGACCATTTGTTCAACAAATGAAAATGTTTCTATTATATTTTAGCGAAATACCGAGAATGCAAGCATCTTGATACAGAATATAATTTTTGGTGCGTATTGCTGCCACCCGCGTGTGACCTTTGTCCCACACACAGCTGGCTTCCTACACACACGCCCGGCCGGCCGGGCCACACTGCGCGCTGAGCGATTTACGACCTAAATGATCTTCAGCGCTGAGTTAGTTCCTTTGTACAGATAATCGGGGGATTAATTTGATACCCTTTATAGATGCCGTGTCCCGACAGGCTCCGTGGTTGGCAGACTGTCCTCCCTCCGTAGCTAACTCCCTTGGCACACTATTCACTCTATTACGGCCAATTTCTACTATTTTTCCAGCCATCCCGCGGAGCCTGGTAGAGGCTAATCAAAGGCCACAAGAGAGGCTTAGCGAAGAACAAAAAAATAATCGTGTAATAATAATGACATTTTGAATAGATTTTAGTCGTCTTGCCGTACTGACGTCTTTCTGAATATTTTCCGTCTGTCCCCAGGAAGATGAAGCTGGTCCTGCCGCTCCTCCTGCTGTGCCTGGCGGGCGCCGCCTGCGCCAGGACAGTCCAGGACTTGGAGTCGGAGCTGCTGCAGGCGAGCCGGGAGATGGTAGAAGACCCCCAGCAGGGTGAAGAAGACAACACTATTGACACCATGCCTCCGTATTCGGAAGAAGAAAAGGAAGGAGAAGACACACAAGGCGAAGATAACACCATAGACCCCATGCCTCCTTACTCGGAAGGAGAAGAAGATACACCCGACGAATACGACACCATAGACCCTATGTATCCAGATCCGGAAGAAGAAGGAGAATATGTACCAGGTGAGGACACTGAGCTGGAACCCACACCTTCCTACCTGGATTGAGAAGAATACGACTCAGCAGAATATCCTTCGCTGATTGACGAGGACGCCACCCCGGAAGAACAAGGAGACCAACAAGCGGAAACACTCCAGACTGGCAGGGAGGTGAAAACGAACAAGGTGAAACAATTTCTTTGTTACATTTTCACTGCTCAGCTTGAAAGCAAATGGTACAAGTTCCCCTGCCGACGTGAGGTTATATGTAATTTCGCTATGATTGAGAGCTAGCCGAAACGAACCTCCGTGTTAGCTCGACATGTTCGTAGCAATTAGGGGTTGTAAGGGTTGATGTCAGTTTCTTGTGTTGCTTTTTTTGCTCTTGTTGTTGTTGAAACTATTCGTTGTATCTGGAGGGTAGAAAATGGTGTTTGGGGTTCTTTGTCTTTGTTATCTTTTTTTGTAACATGTATGGTGGTGCTGATGACAGTCAACGGCTTCATTTTGTAGCTCTGGGTTAACTTTTTCTTCAGTATAACCGTACAATGTTTGTTGATGAATTAAGGGTCCATAGTAATGTATGAATGTGTGGGGAGCCACGGTTCTGATATTCAACTAATGCATGAATGTGAGGAGTGCCACGGCTCTGATATTCAACTAATGTATGAATGTGAGGAAAGCCACTGTTCTTATATTCAGTTCACTTCACTTCACTATTATGCATGGATGTGTGAGGAGCCACGGTTCTGATATTCAACTAATACAAGGATGTGAGAGGAACCACGGTTCTGATATTGAACTAATTCATGGATGTGTGGGGAGCCACTGCTTTGAAACTCAACTAATGCATGAATGTGAGGAGAGTCACGGTCCTGATATTCAATTAAGGCACGCATGAATGTGAGGGAAGCCAGGTTTTTATATTCAACTAATGCATGGGTGTGTGGGGAGCCACAGTTCTGATATTCAACTAATGCATGGATGTGTGGGGAGCCACGGTTCTGATATTCAACTAATGCATGGATGTGTGGGGAGCCACGGTTCTGATATTCAACTAATATATGAATGTGAGGAGAGCCACAGTTCTGATATTGAACTAATGTATGAATGTGTGGGGAGCCACGGTTCTGATATTCAACTAATGCATGAATGTGTGGAGATCCACTGTTCTGATATTCAACTAATGTATGAATGTGAGGAGAGCCACAGTTCTGATATTCAACTTATGTATGAAAGGTAGCCTCCCTAGCAGGCTCTGAACCGGCCTTTTTGGGGGCTAAATAATACACCTTTTGCAGCCAGCCCGTAACTATCAGCCACCCCCGTAACCATTTTGCCGGTAGAGCCTGCATTATAACGGCGGGTCAAAGCGAAATTAAAATCACGTTAGGAGCAATTCGCATGTCCGCGACAAGCAGTTAACACGTTAACAACATGGCCTGCACGCGCGACTGCTCATTTACATACAGCATGTTGTTTACCAACACGCGCCGACTGGTACATCTGGTAACTCGTTTTGCATGCATCGTAAAGTTTGTGGCAAAAAAGTTTGCTATTTCAACTTCAACTGTTCCTAAAGACAAACATGAACATGGGCTAAGGCAAACGCTAGACAAACGCAAGTTTTTATGTGCCTCGGATTGCATGATGACAGTGAGATCATATTCGCTCATCGGCAATGGATGCAAAATTGATTTGCCATGGCCTGTAGCTAGGCCGACGAAGCTATCGTTGCCTTGTGTCACGGCTCGGATGGCCCGAGAGTGTCTATCCGATTGGGAAACCGCCATGCGTCGCGCGATCCACCCTCCGTCCTGGCAAGGGTGTCAGACATGCCGAAATAATGTCGAACAAGTAATTTTAAACTTCTGTATCTCCAAAAAAAGAGAATTTTGAGAATTTGTACCGTTAGAAAATTGTCGGGTTAGTGCACACGGGGGCGTGAAAGCGCACTGTCTGGAGGAGGTGCGTGTACTGCTATTGTGTGGTCTACCATAGGCAGGAAATTCGCACCTCTGCGTTAATTCCCCTAACGTGATTTTAATTTCGCTTTGACCCGCCGTTATAATGCAGGCTCTACCGGCAAAATGGTAACGGGGGTGGCTGATAGTTACGGGCTGGCTGCAAAAGGTGTATTATTTAGCCCCCAAAAAGGCCGGTTCAGAGCCTGCTATGGAGGCTATATGAAAGGGAGGAAAACCACGGCTTTGAAATGCAACTAATGCATGAATTTATGGGCAGCCACAGTTTTTATATTATATACCATCAACTGGGTGGAGAAGGAGAAAGTAAATACGATAAGATTTGATACAATCTTACACGATATGATATGATATATTCTGAAATGATTTGATTTGATACGATATGATATGATGTGATGTGATATGGAACAACCTGTATGCATCAGTGACCGCTATGCAGCTCCCAAGATTCCTAACTGTCATAAAAAAACTTTGCACGAGTTTTAGACTTGACGTAGTCTTAAAGTCAGAGTTCTTACAGACAGGACTGTGGTGGAATTCAGCGTTTGAAACTGTAAAGCCAGCATATCTCAATGTCAAGTTCATTGTTCATTAAACAAACCATTCGCGCAGGTTTCCCGAGAGGACCTGCCCGCCTGCCTGGCCGACTTCCAGCCCGACTCCGCCGTCTTCTCCGCCGTGAAGGCCCCGGAGGACGAGGGGACCGTCACTGACGACCAGGCGGTGACGCAGGAAGGTTTGCCGGTTTTATTGATTGGTGTATTAATCGATTTATTGTATACCGAAGTCTGCATTTTCAATTCACATTCCTATTTTTCGTGGGTTTGTAAACATATACACCTGTAGACTACTGAGACAAAATAGAATAGAACATATAAAAGTCAACATGCCGCCGAGACCATGCGTTTCTGCTAGGGGTCAGTGTTCAGGGGTCAGTGTTCAGCAATAACAGCCGTTATTTCTCTTCAGAAAAGCGGTACCTGTCCGGCGGGTCCCTACAGTGTACACACGGCGCATGCCCAATCAAGAAACGGGTGCAGAAACAGGTAACGTCTATTCTGTCCATCGAGTTGGATTTTCAAACTTCACTTTAACATTTATTTTCTGGTGAGACATTTCGGGTAATTTTCAGTCAATGACGTCAGTAAAAGTAGAATCGCAAAAAAACTGTGGTTTTGTGATTCCTTTCCATGCATCTGGAGAAATTAAAATTTATATTTTCTTTTGATTTTTGTTCCTATTCGCAGGGCATCTGTTACTACACCGGTTGCTTGCGCAACCGTCGTCGCGTCTGCAACACCTTCAGCACTGAGTGCGTGTGCTGCCCCGAGGTGACCCGGGCCTCCCAGTGTCTCGTCTGCCGGGACTAGTCAGGTGATCAACGCTGCCTTATATGGTTAACCACAATCAGCTGTTATCACGTGACGTAGGACTCCATGTTAAAGCCAGAGCCATGAAGAGACGGCAAGACAGGCACAAGATGGCGATCGGTCGAAGTCTATAATCTGGTCATTGATGATAGGCTATTCTATGCGGGGTTTGCTCATCTTTAAATATGCATAATATGTTGGGATGGAGGGAAATCAACTGTGAAGCGTTCGATCTGCTGAATGTCCTTGAAAGTGCCCATGTGCCTGAATGATGATCTGAATACTGAATTCTCATTGTCGTTTTTATTTTACAGAATCCGGAACTGCAGTCCAAGAACAAAGGAGGCTCTGAAATATCTAAAGGAACACAGATTGAGTCCCCCTCTTGACCCATGAGGTCATGGAATATATCAAATCTACGTGAATCTAAGTAAAGTTGTTGTTTTTTAAAACAAAGAACAAAAAGAACTCTATAACGTTTGAGACCGCATTATCCTTGTCACAGCGCCACCATGCGGAAAGGAGTGGCATGGTTCATTACGCCCTTTTGAAGGTAGATTACAAGTTGTAGGGCATTTTTGGCTGTGTTGAAAGAAATATATTTTCAAATGACATACAAACCTTTGTGAAGCTATTTGCGGGATATAATACAGATAGGAAAAACTCGAGCTCTTCCTGTAGACACACCTGCTGTAAAAATTTTAAAAAAATTACCAGTAACGTTCAATACACTCGCAATAATTAAGGTGTAAAGGCATTCTTGGCATTTTTTGTACCAGTTATACATGTATTTCCAGTGTTATTTGTTTAACGATCTATTCAGAATAAGATAAACTTTATTGCCGTAGGTAGTTTTATGAGTTAATTGCACTTTCGCTTCTTTTGGTGTGTTCCCTACTGCACGCTTGATTGTATCTTGTCACCTATGAATTCATAACACTTGTCCGACACGTAGGACGGCAGTGGACCACATAAAATGGTCTTAGAGTGCACTTTCGCTGGCTCAATAAAGATTATCTCTCAAATGAAGGCTGTTCAAGTTCCTTATTTTGTGCAGACTGAATGTGGAATGAAAGAAACACACTGAAACTATAAACTACTTCACAAGTTCACAAGTGAGGTAGAGGACAACGATGGTCACATTGCCGATTACTGGTGGACCGAAGAACTATACTTACACATCACTGTGGATGGAATATCAGAGCTATGGTTCCCATCACATTCATGCACTAGCTGAATACCAAAGCCGTGGCTCCTCCCAAACTCATGTATTAGTTGAATATCAAAACCGTGGCTCCCCTCACATTCACGCATCAGTTGAAAACCAAAACCGTGGCTCCCACACATTCATACATTAGTTGAATATCAAAGCAGTGGCTCCCCTCACATTCATGCATTATTTGAATATCGTTTTCCACATCTTCCAGCAGATTTTGGACGTACGTTTCAGAAAGCTTGTATTCTGACGTCCTGGGTGTCTTTTCCATGGGTTGGGAAGTAGAGGGCGTATGTCCTGAGTATAACCTATACGGTCGCAATATGTCGCTGTCCGACTCTGTTAATGAGAGGTTGAGTGTTTAATATATACCTGTGTATTGCTAAAATGATCAAGGCGCTTAATGTTCAGCATAATCTTTGCATGACTTTACAACGTCCAGAAGGCAGTACCAAGTCTAACATAAATCCTTACAAACCCGACTTCATACGGGTATGGCGAGCCAATACAGTTCGTTTCCTCGGCACATTCAACATCAGCTTAGCTTCGTCTCCCGTCGGCTCGGCATCGTCTACGGTCGGCTCGGCATCGTCTCCCGTCGGCTAGGCTTCGTCTCCCGTCGGCACGGCATCGTTACGCGTCGGCTCGGCATTCGTCTCCTGTCGGCTCGGCATCGTTTCCGTCGGCTCGGCAACGTCTCGCGCTGGGTTTACATCTTTGACATCGTCTAAGGTCGGCTCGGCATCGTCCTCCGTCGGCTCGGATTCGTCCCTGGTCGTCTCGGCATCTCTCGTCCTAAGTATCGTCTCCCGTCGGTTCGGCATCGCCCTCGGTCCACTCGGCATGGTCTCCTGTCCGCCTGCCCGTGTCCTGTCGGCTAGGCAACGTCTCCGGTCGGATCAGCATCGTTTCCCGTCGGCTCGGCTTCGTTTTCCGTCGGCTCCACTTCGTTTCTAGCTGACCGGCTCAGCATCGTCCTCGATCCGCTCGGCATCGTTCTCTTTTGGCTCTGTGTAATCCCCGTCCCTTCGCTATTGTCTGTGGACAGCTCACCCATACGTCATACTGTTAAGGTAGGCTGACCGCTATTTGTTATGTCTGTAGTGAACGCATTCACAAAGGAGTAAAGTACCGTTTTTGCTTGTTTGTCTGTATGTGTGTGTGTGCGTGCGTGCCTGCGTGTGAGTGTGTGCGTGCGTGCCTGCGTGTGTGTCTACGTGTGCGATAGCTAAAGAATTACAAATTAAGAAGTACTTTTTTTTGTTTCTATATGTCTTGAAATAAGAACCACTTTACACGAATACAGAACATCATGTTGAAAGAAAATGCAAACATTCCAACAAAAGCTTCAACTGACGGCGTCCTTCGCGTGAGTGTGACGGTATCGCCGACTGATGACTTCAGTTTCTGTAAACTTTGTAGTCGGGAAAGGCCGAACAGTAAAAGGTCGATGTTTCTCCTGACTGGGGGTGTATGTAAACTTGCTAGGACTGAGTATGACTTTGTTACACCCCACCTTGGTTTGTCGGTGTTTCTGTCAAAGTAGATTTAATAAGGGTTATCATAAGAGGGTTAATTGTGTCTTTCTTGATTGTTTTGTATTCAACCTCACGAAAAAATACAGTACTTTGGCACACCGTCCTGGATTAAGCAACTTCAGGGCCTTAGTCAGTTTAATTCGCTAGCTCGTGACATGAATATGAAATGAGCTTCACTTCGGCGAAAATGTATTGTTTGGGAAACATTAGGCTGTCGGTTCAACGGACATGACTTTGGAGTCCAGGCTAAGGCACCTAAGAGAATTTTTTGTCCCCGCTGGTTCCAGTTAAGACTTCAACTCAGGAGAGATTTGGCAAATGTTGTTAGTTCTGTCACTCTCAGAGACATCAAAAGTGAGAATCAGCTGCAAACACGCAGTGAGACCTCTTGTTTCAGACCAAATGAACACTGAAACTCTTTCATGTTTACATGCTTCATTTGCTCTTTTCAAAGCAGCAGGTCAAAGATAGAGAATCAATATCTTTTGTTCGTAGCATTTTTAGTTGCCGGAGATTTGATAAAGTTGTTCACGGCCTTTATGTTCTGCAAGATGGCTGTGAAGCTACGGTCTTTTATATCCATCCATAACACTTAGTGGGAACAGTTCGTTATACCTAAATCGTGTTTGCAAACACAACACCGTGAAAATATTATCCAGTTCTTGCAACTTTTGTGTGCGGTCATACGGTTGAAGAAGCAGTCATTGCCACGAATTTAATTAAGTTAATGAGTGAAGTATGACACCTGTCCGTCAAAGACTTCACACACAGGCTGGTATTGCATACGCGTTTTCAAGTACACTCGGAGCGCGCTTTGACTAAAGAGCGATCTGTTTAATATACAGAAGTCCGCAAAGTAATTTGGAGTGCCCAGCTGCAAATTAGTATTGCCTCGCTTTGAATCATGACCAACTTGCACCACAGAGTGCACAAAATTATAAAATAGATACCGAAAAAGCAGGGTATAGAATCTAAGAAGCTTTCCCAGATTGGTACAATTTGTTTGAAATTGAATTTAAAGCTTTGTATAGACTTCTTAGCTGTGCTACGAGTTTGAGCTGGTTAAATCATTTTTTTCCATTTCTATTATCTAGGTCCCTGTGAATTTCTGTTTGAACAGAATTTTCAGGATTAATTTGTACCTTATTGTCTCATCATTGTCTCCTATGGCAGCAGTAACTGTGATATCACGCAAGTCTCCTACTTTCGTGTCATTTCAGCCTCTCCCCACAACACGTGCGTTCATGGCATGACAGGAAAACAGCCATGAACGCATTGATTGCAGAAGACATCCAGACATAGATACAACAGTGACGCTGTTTTTGCTGCTGTCAGGTTGATCCCGATGCTTTTCGCTGCCGTTGCCATGGCACCGTTGGTTGTCATGGGTACCGGCCAGACACCATTGGAACAAGAACTGCAGGTGGCATTCCGCGATGCAAGAGCAGATATGTCGCTCGAAGCGGCATTAAGTGGAGGTAAGTATATGGAACAGACGAGGTGACGTTTCAAATATTATGTCACCTGCGGATGTTTCATGGGAAAGACGGAAAGGTGTGCCGCTACAAGTGTCTGGGTAGGTTGTCGCCTTTTGTGTCTCAGTGTTTACTTGTTTCATCTTTTATCAGGGTCATGGAGTTGTCACTCAACTGGCGATTTACACATTGTCAGGCTCAACACGACCGTGCTCGAGGATGCTATTCATGTTTGAAGTGCGCAAGGCTCGTGTGGCGTCGTGTGGCGTCGTGTGGCGTCGTGTGCGTTACCCTCGCCTCGGCAGCTAATGCAAGTCATCGCGATTCCCAGAAATCGTGACATCTGCTAGAGCATGAAGGAGAGGTTAAAATGAGGGCCGCCTCGTGGTCAGGGGCAGATAGATAGACAGGTGTCTCGGACGAGAGACCGTCATCGCTGCGACATTGCTTCCCACCCGTTTGGCATCGTCCACTGTCCACTCAGTATCGTCAACGGCCCGCTCAGTATTGTCCTCGGTCGGCTCGGCATCGTCCTCGGTCGGCTCGGCATCGTCCTCGGTCGGCTCGGCATTGTCCTCGGTCGGCTCGGCATCCATTGTACAGGCAGATTCATTCAATAAACGAACAAACAAGTAGAAATATGTAGATAAACGGCCAAGCGATTTCAAACCAGTAACAACAACCGCCACGTTACACAAATGATCCAATAGAAAATGGTCGTATCTTTTAAAAAATTACTGTTTTTTACAGGTTCAGAGGCTGTTTTTTTTACAGCGAAGACTGGTTACAATTTCGGAAAATACACTTAGATATGATGATGAGATGGCAGTAATGCTGTAGATTCGGTCCGAACAAACTGGGGGGCTTAAATTTGTGCTAAGTGACAATAAAGAAATACTCAAGCTGCCAAAAAGTAACATCGTTCCTGCGAGAATCCAAAATGCATTCCTGTGTGTGACGTCATAACACACACGCCTCCCCCGCCGTGAGTCAAGACTCGACCTTTCTCTCACCTGAAGACAGGTATGCTAATGATTCAGGCAAGTTTTACCTGGAATACGTGCAGCGAACACTTGTCCAAGCCAAATATTATGTCACCTGCGGATGTTTCATGGGAAAGACGGACAGGTGTGCCGCTACAAGTGTCTTAGCAGGTAGTCGCCTTTTGTGTCTCAGTGTTTACTTGTTTCATCAGGGTCATGGAGTTGTCACTCAACTGGCGATTAACACATTGTCAGGCTCAACACGACCGTGCTCGAGGATGCTATTCATGTTTGACGTCGTGTGGCGTCGTGTGGCGTCGTGTGCGTTACCCTCGCCTCGGCAGCTAATGCAAGTCATCGCGATTCCCAGAAATCGTGACATCTGCTAGAGCATGAAGGAGGGGGAGAGGTTAAAATGAGGGCCGCCTCGTGGTCAGGGGCAGATAGATAGACAGGTGTCTCGGACGAGAGACCGTCATCGCTGCGACATTGCTTCCCACCCGTTTGGCATCGTCCACTGTCCACTCAGTATCGTCAACGGCCCGCTCAGTATTGTCCTCGGTCGGCTCGGCATCGTCCTCGGTCGGCTCGGCATCGTCCTCGGTCGGCTCGGCATTGTCCTCGGTCGGCTCGGCATCCATTGTACAGGCAGATTCATTCAATAAACGAACAAACAAGTAGAAATATGTAGATAAACGGCCAAGCGATTTCAAACCAGTAACAACAACCGCCACGTTACACAAATGATCCAATAGAAAATGGTCGTATCTTTTAAAAAATTACTGTTTTTTACAGGTTCAGAGGCTGTTTTTTTTACAGCGAAGACTGGTTACAATTTCGGAAAATACACTTAGATATGATGATGAGATGGCAGTAATGCTGTAGATTCGGTCCGAACAAACTGGGGGGCTTAAATTTGTGCTAAGTGACAATAAAGAAATACTCAAGCTGCCAAAAAGTAACATCGTTCCTGCGAGAATCCAAAATGCATTCCTGTGTGTGACGTCATAACACACACGCCTCCCCCGCCGTGAGTCAAGACTCGACCTTTCTCTCACCTGAAGACAGGTATGCTAATGATTCAGGCAAGTTTTACCTGGAATACGTGCAGCGAACACTTGTCCAAGCCAAATATTATGTCACCTGCGGATGTTTCATGGGAAAGACGGACAGGTGTGCCGCTACAAGTGTCTAAGCAGGTAGTCGCCTTTTGTGTCTCAGTGTTTACTTGTTTCATCAGGGTCATGGAGTTGTCACTCAACTGGCGATTAACACATTGTCAGGCTCAACACGACCGTGCTCGAGGATGCTATTCATGTTTGACGTCGTGTGGCGTCGTGTGGCGTCGTGTGCGTTACCCTCGCCTCGGCAGCTAATGCAAGTCATCGCGATTCCCAGAAATCGTGACATCTGCTAGAGCATGAAGGAGGGGGAGAGGTTAAAATGAGGGCCGCCTCGTGGTCAGGGGCAGATAGATAGACAGGTGTCTCGGACGAGAGACCGTCATCGCTGCGACATTGCTTCCCACCCGTTTGGCATCGTCCACTGTCCACTCAGTATCGTCAACGGCCCGCTCAGTATTGTCCTCGGTCGGCTCGGCATCGTCCTCGGTCGGCTCGGCATCGTCCTCGGTCGGCTCGGCATTGTCCTCGGTCGGCTCGGCATCCATTGTACAGGCAGATTCATTCAATAAACGAACAAACAAGTAGAAATATGTAGATAAACGGCCAAGCGATTTCAAACCAGTAACAACAACCGCCACGTTACACAAATGATCCAATAGAAAATGGTCGTATCTTTTAAAAAATTACTGTTTTTTACAGGTTCAGAGGCTGTTTTTTTTACAGCGAAGACTGGTTACAATTTCGGAAAATACACTTAGATATGATGATGAGATGGCAGTAATGCTGTAGATTCGGTCCGAACAAACTGGGGGGCTTAAATTTGTGCTAAGTGACAATAAAGAAATACTCAAGCTGCCAAAAAGTAACATCGTTCCTGCGAGAATCCAAAATGCATTCCTGTGTGTGACGTCATAACACACACGCCTCCCCCGCCGTGAGTCAAGACTCGACCTTTCTCTCACCTGAAGACAGGTATGCTAATGATTCAGGCAAGTTTTACCTGGAATACGTGCAGCGAACACTTGTCCAAGCCAAATATTATGTCACCTGCGGATGTTTCATGGGAAAGACGGACAGGTGTGCCGCTACAAGTGTCTAAGCAGGTAGTCGCCTTTTGTGTCTCAGTGTTTACTTGTTTCATCAGGGTCATGGAGTTGTCACTCAACTGGCGATTAACACATTGTCAGGCTCAACACGACCGTGCTCGAGGATGCTATTCATGTTTGACGTCGTGTGGCGTCGTGTGGCGTCGTGTGCGTTACCCTCGCCTCGGCAGCTAATGCAAGTCATCGCGATTCCCAGAAATCGTGACATCTGCTAGAGCATGAAGGAGGGGGAGAGGTTAAAATGAGGGCCGCCTCGTGGTCAGGGGCAGATAGATAGACAGGTGTCTCGGACGAGAGACCGTCATCGCTGCGACATTGCTTCCCACCCGTTTGGCATCGTCCACTGTCCACTCAGTATCGTCAACGGCCCGCTCAGTATTGTCCTCGGTCGGCTCGGCATCGTCCTCGGTCGGCTCGGCATCGTCCTCGGTCGGCTCGGCATTGTCCTCGGTCGGCTCGGCATCCATTGTACAGGCAGATTCATTCAATAAACGAACAAACAAGTAGAAATATGTAGATAAACGGCCAAGCGATTTCAAACCAGTAACAACAACCGCCACGTTACACAAATGATCCAATAGAAAATGGTCGTATCTTTTAAAAAATTACTGTTTTTTACAGGTTCAGAGGCTGTTTTTTTTACAGCGAAGACTGGTTACAATTTCGGAAAATACACTTAGATATGATGATGAGATGGCAGTAATGCTGTAGATTCGGTCCGAACAAACTGGGGGGCTTAAATTTGTGCTAAGTGACAATAAAGAAATACTCAAGCTGCCAAAAAGTAACATCGTTCCTGCGAGAATCCAAAATGCATTCCTGTGTGTGACGTCATAACACACACGCCTCCCCCGCCGTGAGTCAAGACTCGACCTTTCTCTCACCTGAAGACAGGTATGCTAATGATTCAGGCAAGTTTTACCTGGAATACGTGCAGCGAACACTTGTCCAAGCCAAATATTATGTCACCTGCGGATGTTTCATGGGAAAGACGGACAGGTGTGCCGCTACAAGTGTCTAAGCAGGTAGTCGCCTTTTGTGTCTCAGTGTTTACTTGTTTCATCAGGGTCATGGAGTTGTCACTCAACTGGCGATTAACACATTGTCAGGCTCAACACGACCGTGCTCGAGGATGCTATTCATGTTTGACGTCGTGTGGCGTCGTGTGGCGTCGTGTGCGTTACCCTCGCCTCGGCAGCTAATGCAAGTCATCGCGATTCCCAGAAATCGTGACATCTGCTAGAGCATGAAGGAGGGGGAGAGGTTAAAATGAGGGCCGCCTCGTGGTCAGGGGCAGATAGATAGACAGGTGTCTCGGACGAGAGACCGTCATCGCTGCGACATTGCTTCCCACCCGTTTGGCATCGTCCACTGTCCACTCAGTATCGTCAACGGCCCGCTCAGTATTGTCCTCGGTCGGCTCGGCATCGTCCTCGGTCGGCTCGGCATCGTCCTCGGTCGGCTCGGCATTGTCCTCGGTCGGCTCGGCATCCATTGTACAGGCAGATTCATTCAATAAACGAACAAACAAGTAGAAATATGTAGATAAACGGCCAAGCGATTTCAAACCAGTAACAACAACCGCCACGTTACACAAATGATCCAATAGAAAATGGTCGTATCTTTTAAAAAATTACTGTTTTTTACAGGTTCAGAGGCTGTTTTTTTTACAGCGAAGACTGGTTACAATTTCGGAAAATACACTTAGATATGATGATGAGATGGCAGTAATGCTGTAGATTCGGTCCGAACAAACTGGGGGGCTTAAATTTGTGCTAAGTGACAATAAAGAAATACTCAAGCTGCCAAAAAGTAACATCGTTCCTGCGAGAATCCAAAATGCATTCCTGTGTGTGACGTCATAACACACACGCCTCCCCCGCCGTGAGTCAAGACTCGACCTTTCTCTCACCTGAAGACAGGTATGCTAATGATTCAGGCAAGTTTTACCTGGAATACGTGCAGCGAACACTTGTCCAAGCCAAATATTATGTCACCTGCGGATGTTTCATGGGAAAGACGGACAGGTGTGCCGCTACAAGTGTCTAAGCAGGTAGTCGCCTTTTGTGTCTCAGTGTTTACTTGTTTCATCAGGGTCATGGAGTTGTCACTCAACTGGCGATTAACACATTGTCAGGCTCAACACGACCGTGCTCGAGGATGCTATTCATGTTTGACGTCGTGTGGCGTCGTGTGGCGTCGTGTGCGTTACCCTCGCCTCGGCAGCTAATGCAAGTCATCGCGATTCCCAGAAATCGTGACATCTGCTAGAGCATGAAGGAGGGGGAGAGGTTAAAATGAGGGCCGCCTCGTGGTCAGGGGCAGATAGATAGACAGGTGTCTCGGACGAGAGACCGTCATCGCTGCGACATTACTTCCCACCCGTTTGGCATCGTCCACTGTCCACTCAGTATCGTCAACGGCCCGCTCAGTATTGTCCTCGGTCGGCTCGGCATCGTCCTCGGTCGGCTCGGCATCGTCCTCGGTCGGCTCGGCATTGTCCTCGGTCGGCTCGGCATTGTCCTCGGTCGTCTTGGCATCGTCCTCGGTCCGCTCGGTATCGTCCTCGGTCTGCTCGGCATCGTGCTCGGTTGGCTCGTCTCTCACAAACGCCATGTTCACAAGGTAGGCAAAACATTATTTTCTAAGATTATATCTGTAGTCTTTAATTCCCAAAGAATTGATGTAATATTCTACTTGGCTTGTTTGTAAGTGCGTGCGGGTGCGTGTGAGTGTATGTGACATAATGTGTGCGTGTGTGTGTGTGGAGACTCGTTCACAATGTACTGTGACCACTGTGCTAGACGAGGCAACGCCAGGGGGCAGTAGTAGCCTAGAAGTGAGAAAGCCGAAGTGCGAACTGTCGTCACGGTCTTGTTTCCCAGCGCAGCATAACAATCAGGTTCCCGAACGATGAAATAAAGATACTTGTCTATACTCGGGAAGGGTTTGCCGTCCTTCGGAACGGACGGCATCCCGAAGTACTAGTGAAATTGAAATGAATAAAAAACACAACATGAGCCTCAGTCTTTTAGAACGCCTCGTTTATGTCGGCAAGAGGGGAGGGTCACAATCCATTGCACGATTACTTAAGCCTGTCAGTCCCATATTCAGTACCCCTGAGGGAAGAACGGATGTGTTGTGTCAAGTGGTGGCTTACCAGGTCTAGCAAGTGACCTGTGTACATTACTTTGTTGAGGGGGAGGGGTATCAGTTGAAAAATCAAAAGCCGGTAGTTCCAGGCTTCTGGCAGTTTGTTGTTTATAAACTGTACCCCCATTCCACTTGGACGGCGCTCTAGCCGCGCTTTCACGGCGACCTAAAATTAGCCAGAGCGCCGTGAGAGCGCCGAACTCCTGGAAAACGTGCTCAAGTGGAATCTCTACGGTCATCCTTGCGCGCTCTCTGCGCGACCAAAATGTCAAATGTCAACAACTTTTTATGAGCGACCAAAGATTTCACAGATCACTCAACGAACTCTAGAGATAAAGAACGAATTATTTTTTGCATTTTGTGTGCTTTGTTGTCTTTTCATACCTTTACCTCTTGCATTATATTTGAATGATGAAATCAAGGGGAAAACAGATTCAATTTTAGTCGCTGCACGGTCGCTCAGTGTGTGTCTTAAGTTATGTACATGCTGAACTTGTTTTTTCTGTGTTGGCTGTCATGTAACCTGTTAACGTTTGCAATGAATACATTTATCATTTTCCGTTATAATAGCAACGTAAATCACAGACTTTTGAAACACATTTTGAACCACTGACAATACAAATTGGAGGGAATTTAATTTGAATGGAAACATGTACTTGTAGTTATTCGTCAATTTGTATTACCCATGAGCAAAACTATGATTTGACCACAAAATACCCAGAAATTCAAGATACACTACTTCAAGAATGAAATTTGTTTGAACTACAAGTGAAACCATTCAATCCCCGTAGAGCGCTCGCTGTGATCCTTGAGCGCTCGCTGCGGCCCTTTGATCCCATCGCCATCCTCTGCGCTCTCACGGCGACTGTTTTGGACATGTTCAAAAACCATCGCCGAAGTTACGGCGCTCATGGCAAGCATGGCGCTCTCGGACAGGACAGGTCGTCATTCGCTGACTCGTGATATGAATCTGAAATGCGCTTCTCTTTAGCGAAACTAAAAAACTCTGTTGCTCGGTAATATTAGGCTGTCGGTTTAACGTTATAACGAACATGAGACACTAGAGGAGACATGGCAGATGTCTGTAATGCCTCCCCTAACTACTGACATGACTTCGGCGTTTAGGCTAAAGACATCCAAGTGAGTTTTTTTTTCTGTGTTTATGTGTAGACTTGAGGTTGGAAAGGAGTTGGTACCCTGGTGGCAGGATCTTGTTGAGAGGAATGTTGACTTACAATGTGAAGGTCTTGGGTTCGACCCAAGCAGACCTCAAAGTAGCGCCTTACTCGACTCGGCCTTTGTTCAGGGATGCCCCTCGGAAAGTTAAACCGGAGAGTCACACCTTGTGCACGTTAAAGAACCCACCACACTAGAGTAAAGTTTCTTACCCGTGTGAGTGCATCGAACGCATCAGTCATATTTCATATAGTGTATAAAAGAACCTTGCTATTTAGTCATTTATAAACCTGATGAAATTATTAACGGAATGTTTCAAACCAAATGAACCATGATTATACTTTGGCATGTTTACATGTTCCAATCACTCTACTCCGCTGGTAGCATTTCAAAGATATATAGAAGGGAAACAATACTTTTAGCTTAATTTGTGTTCGTCTACTAGAATTGTAGTTTTCGGAGTTTTTATCAGCTTGTCTACGGCTTGATCTACACGCGTAACAATATAGTCTCGTTGCCATGTGTCTTCGTGATCACTTGTGCCGAGAGTAGATCAGTGCTTACAAATTACAGAGCAGGTGAGAATGCCTGCATGATCACTTGCTGGCTGGCGCAAAGAGCGTTTCATTGTTTGCAAGTGCAAATAATGACAGAGGAGTTGAGATACGTGATCACTTGTACCGAGAGTGTGTCCGTGTTTACAAATAGAGCAGGTGAGAATGCCTGCGTGATCACTTGCTTGCGCAAAGAGTGTTTCAATTTTGCAAGTGCAAATAATGACAGAGGAGTTGAGATACGTGATCACTTGTACCGAGAGTGTGTCCGTGTTTACAAATTACAGCCGGGCTGATTTGACCCTCTCTGGCTGACTGGACCTCTCTGGCTAGCATACTACGATTTTCGCGCCCGGCGTGGATCTGCTTGGAGATTAAGAATGCCTGCGTGATCACTTGCTTGCGCAAAGAGCGTTTCCTTGTGCAAATAATAGATACGCGATGGCTTGTACAGAGAGTGAGTTCGTTTTCACAAATTACCAAACTGGAGAGGATGGCCGCGTGATCACTTGTGCCGAGAGTGTCGCTTCCAGCAGGCCTTTCTACTGGGGTAAGGGGGAAGAATTGGCAAGAGTCAGTCCTCGGGGAGGTTAACAGAACCCCCTGAGCCTGGGCAATGAAACCCGATGATGGTTAAACTCCTTTGCCAAAAATATTATCCCTTCAGCTAGCGTTGTTAGACTGGTAGAGACTACGGAGAGTGTGTTCGTGTTTACAAATGACAATGCAGGTGAGAGTGTTGAGTCCAGTAGATCAGCATAAAAACAACTCAAAAGGGTCCGTGTCACATGCTTAAGTAGTCACCTGTTCCTGGAAAAAAGAGAGCAGACAAGGACTTGGAATGTGATATACCTAGGTTTTGTTTGTCATAACAGTTTGTCGTCAATTGGGCATTGAACCTAACATCCCGAAACTGCTTGCTGAATGTCTATCGGCCTTGTAACGGTTTGCTCATTGACGATTTTTTGTGTTCTTTATTTCAGGTACATGCCCACCGTGATAAAATGGCAAGGAAACGCACGCACGCTCACACACACGCGCGCGCACACACACACACACACACACGAACACACACACACACACACGCACACACACACACATACACACACACACATATACACGAACACACACACACGAACACGAATACACACACACAGACGAACATACACACACATGAACACGCGCACACACACACACACACACACACACGCGCACACATACACACACACAGTGTTCCTGAAGCGACAGTTGAATACTAAAGCATGCGCTACCTTTTTTGTACAGGTAAAAAGCGGTGCGGATCGTTGAATCTAGATTGTCGCAATTTGAAAAGCTAACAACTTTTCCGTTGTCAGCTTACTTTATAAGAGTTGCTAAAGAGGGCTAAAATGCAGATTTGCATGTAGAATAGATTAGATACTGGCGTATCAACTAACGTTATGTAGTTGATTTGGATTTCATATATAGTGGACTAAGATGTTTGCTTGTTAAGTGTGTTCTAATAATTAGGGAATAAAAAGGGAGGTCCTCACTTGCGGTGTGTGTGTGTGTGTGTGTGTGTGTGTGTGTGTGTGTGTGTGTGTGTGTGTGTGTGTGTGTGTGTGTGTGTGTGTGTGTGTGTGTGTGTGTGTGTGTGTGTGTGTGTGTGTGTTTGTCTTTTTGCCTGATAATGCTAGTTGACTGTTGAAAACTTTCCCCAAACTTTTTAAGATCATAACGAACCTACAAACAACCTCTTAACTTTGAAATATCGTACCCAAAATACAGAATGCTACTGTAGCCGTCTATGCCAGTGTATGACTTTTACATTTGGGACATTTTTAATTTGGTGGGGGAAGATTATGAACAAATTTGACTTATTCAAATGAGGGCCTTATCTACCAATCAAAACCTTTATGTCCTTATGGGCGGCAGCAACTAACTGATCATTGTCTTATATCAACGTTATATGTGATTGAAAATTAATAATCAAAGACACCCCCTCCCCCCGGACATTTCTGTTGCTTTCGTTCGACAGCAAACAGGGTAGATCTATTCGGTGTTCGGGATTTATCGGGAGAATTCGGCTGTCATCAGAACTTTGTTCGGGATTCATCGTTAGAAGTCGGCCGTCTTCGTAAGTCCACTTCGGGTGAGTGATCACGAAGTTCACGGACTGAAGCTAGACTTTATCAGACCGCTTTGGTGCTCAAGAATTCATGTGTAGGGGGAAATTTGTAGAAAAGGGGACATTTTTTGTCAGAGGAGTGAGACTACCAGAAAATATCGACGTTGCACCCAATGTTGGACCTGTTTCTGCTTACTCGCTCCTCTGGCCCCAAAAAGCGCGAGGTTTTCACATAGTAATGTTTTCTACAATAAGATTAGCTTGGAAAATGAGCGGTGTTGGCAGTGCCTAATATCCCCAGCTTTGATCCTGCTTCGTTGTGTAAGCCCGCCTTACGCAAGCAACCTTGTGCAAGCGCGGCCTAGCGGTTCTCACCCGTAGTGCAGAACGCTTATAGCGATACGCCTATCTAAACTTCAACTTCGTCTCAAAATATTCACACTTAGTTACTGAACTAGATTAGTTTCAACCAACGTGAACTGGATGCATATGACTTCATATTGATGTTCCATTAATAACAAGAGTTCGTAGACCTCATATCTCCATGAACTATCTTGTTTATGCAAATGACTTACACATTTACATAATATATGCTTGGTCATAAACACCTTTATCTAACTTATACATGTTTCCATGGCGCTTTTTGAATTAATTATGCAAATAAGGAATTTATTTGCATAATTGGTATCTGTTGATGTCATACTTGCCATAAACTACATATGTTACATGCATTTGAGTCTTATAATGGAAAACACTGCAAATATAGATTTTTACAATAACGCCCCTGTAGTTCCAGAGCAAGCTGCTGGGGGGCCCAAACCTACATCACTTCTTTATTAAATCACATCAGCCACCCGAAAATCAAGACTATAGCACGTCCAGGTCAAAAGATACAAAAATGGAAGTTCTGCTGCAATACCAAGGTCACATACCAGGGGGCCCAAAATCTACATTGAACTTCGACTTCACAACACCTGCCCACATACCAAATATCATCGTAATCCATCAAGGGGTTCCTGAGTTATGCTGACTACAGTAGTGCGGAAACACAAACAGACAGACAAACACACACAAAGACACACCCAAAACTATATCTCCATTTTTATGGAGATAACAATGCATTAATGGTTAAGTACGCAATTTAGAGGTGTCTCAGCTGGAAGCTTGGGGGCGGTAGATCTTTTTGTTGCTGTAATGGAAGTGGGCAGTGCCCCATACAGTTGTTTGTTGATGGCAAGGTTGTGGGTTGCTGACCCCTGGAGTAGGAGAGATGCGGTGGGGCGTTGTTGTACAAGATGTTCAACGGTGGATGAAAGGTTGTTACGCTGGTCAGACTATAGGGGGCAGTGTAGCAAGTAGTGCTGGGCGGTTTCAGTGGAGGCCCCACAGGCACACGTCTTATCCGTGATCTTCATTTTGTGCAGGGTGCTGTTCAGTTGGCTCCATCCCATACGCAATCTGGCAGTGTAGATGTTGTCCTGTCTCGAGCCGAGCCTACGGTACGTTTGTTGGTACCTTGGAATCAAGAGATGCTTTTTGCACTCTCTCTTGAAGGCAGCAGGGCTACGGGCATCCTTGACTGACTGGGGCAGTTGATTCCAGAGTGACGAGGTTTACGGTATAAAACTGGTTTTGTAAGTCTGAGTCCTGCAGCATGGTACATGAAGATGAGTATTGTTGCGTAGTTGCAATCTTGTGGATGACTGGGCGCCTCTTGTGGAGGGGATAAGTGGCTGATGGTGAGGCGAAACTAGTCCGTTTGTCATCTTGTTCATTATTCCCGGTGAGTTGTATTGTCGGCTGGTCGAGTTGGGGGTACTCTTCATTGCACCTGTGACGAGACAACCAGCATGGTATTGAACCTGTTCCAGCATCCTGCTTGCTGTGCAGTTTAAACCTCCCCGGAGAACTGAGGCATACTCCAGCCTGGGTCGTATCAAGGCGAAGTAGGCTGTCTCAAGAGCGTGCCTGACAAGTTTGCCCTTGACCCTGCTCAATACACCAAGGAGTTTCTTGCTTTTGCTTGTTCGCAAACAAGACTGTATGATGATCCTGAATCGTACATTAAAAGATAAGACATTGTTAACGTTATTCAGGATGGTTCTGTTGCTCCTTTTTGTGCGGTCACACTGATGCGTTCATGACTAAACTGTGCCCGTCAGAGACTTTCACGCATATTGTTTACTGTACACAGCTCGAGATCTGTTGTCATAATACGTTATTTTGGCACAGTACCAAAGGCAACAGCATAATTACATGATTCCGACGCGAGATACGGACATGCGGTGCCACGTCACATGTAAACCTATGGTAGCTCTCCAAGCAGATGTGTTGGTGGCTCAGGCTTGTTTCGTTTTTCAAATCATTTCATCTCCAGGGCTGATATCACAGTCGTCTAAGATCAAGCGTATCATTTTGTACTTGTCTGGAGCATATTGAGTTGCCGGAGGCTTGAAGTATTAGTCTAGTCTTACTCAGCTTGTACTGAACGTACAAATCCAGTGTATTACACCGAGTTTTCTGATTTTGCGACCAAACGAAAACAGAGAAAGTTTTTTGTCTGCGATGGTTCTTGTTAAGACTTAAACTTGGCAGAGAGTCCTCAAACAGGTGTTTTTTCTGTCGTGCTGAGATACAACAGATGTGTGAAGCAGCTGCAAACACGCTGTGAGACCTCTTGTTTCAGACCAGATGAACATTGATACTTCGGCATGTTGACATGTTTCATTCACGCTGGAAGCTGTATTTTCTTCAGCAGTATTTTTGTTGGTTCGCAGCATTTTTAGTTTCTCGATCTTTCATCTATGGCTTCTTCTTTGTACATTAGGCTCCGCAAGCCGGTAGTGAACGTACGTTCTGTAATAAGATTTAGTGATACAGTAGCTTCATAATCCTGAATCGTATACGAAACCATTAGACTATGTGAAAGCTATTTTGTTCGGTCATATAATTGAGATCTTTTTTCTATGCATAGCCCCAGTCCTCTGCTCAGCTGCTGGGCTGTCAGTTATTACGTGACAGGGCGCTGAGATGTAAAGGTTATGTAATCGTATTTTAGAGACTAAACCTCGGTATTTGTCCGTGAGAGACTTTCACGCGTAGTTTTTATAAGTATTGTAACGTTAAACAGTTCTGCCCGTATGTCACCACGGTATGTAATCTCGGAGCGTAAAAAATCCCGGACAAAACTACCCCTCTCGATCGACACCTCTGCTTGGAGAATAACGGTATGTGCTTTTGCATTGGCACAGTAACAAAAGTTTCTTCTTCTTCTTATCATCCTGACGGACGTTCGGTTTTAACGTCGATGGACTCGGCCGCGGGCGGCGAGTCCAGCTCTGCTCTTACGGAGTTTGCCGCATGTAGAGCAGGTAAGGGCTGTCGTTTGGCACGGGGCGTGTCTATTTTGCCTTCCAGCACCCTCGTGTAGCTCCAGATCGTGTTCAAGTTTTCTTGCGCCTTGATGGAGTTTGTGCCGCCATGCAGAGCGGTCTTGAGCTAAGTGCTCCGAGTAACAACAGCAGCATCAGCATGATATACACCATTCCAACGCCAGGTACAGACATGCGGTGTCACGTCACATGTGGCATCCGGTCACCTGTAAACCCGTGGTAGCTCTCCAATCAGATGTGTGGGTGGTTCAGGCTTGCTTTCTTGCCACCTCTTCCTGCCTTCAGGACTGATATCACATTTGTAAGAGTATAAGAACAGACGCATAATATTGCACACGTTGGACGCAAATTGAGTTCCCGGGCTTTGAAAAACTTGTCTATGGCTTGCTTTTTTATATTAGGCCACAGCAAATACATTTTATGGATGACATCCTCCGCAGACTTCAAATTTAATGAGATAGGACGAAAAAACAAGGCGGGCAAAAAAAACAAGATTCCTATATTTTCAAATTTGGAGATCATGGATCTTGTTTAACAAGACATGAGGCAACAAAATATGATATCACGACCAACAGGTTTTTTATTCTTATATTCAACCAATGAGGTTTCATACATAATATAAGACCTCCTTGATTCAACAGTAAACATGTCATGCCATCATGGGCAGTCTGGAACACCTGGGTAGCAACTATATTCAGCTGGGTATTCATATGGAACACCCTGTTAACACATGCCATCAAGTGCGAGCAATTGAGCCTCAAGTTTGCTGTATCACATCAAACAATTGCACAACACAGAGCCTTACGTTGTCGGACATATCAACGGAGGACAGTGAAATTTCCATTTTGTTAGTAATTCACTTCATTAAAGAACAGCACATCGGATGACACGTTGTTGATAATAACGGCACAGAAATTACACACTATATTACAAGTTTAGCATGAGGGCTGCACAGTGACTTCCTGTAATCTGGTGACGACGAGCAATCTTATTACAGCTTGCATACACAATAATTGTACAACGCATTTGTACGGAGTTTTCCCAATTCTTACGTTTCTAAATGCCTTTTTATGGCATCCAGAACGTTTTTGCGATAGAACGGACTGTAGTTTGCGACATATTGTATTATTTTCGGTATGTTGACAATTGCCGAAGGGTAAAAAAAAATCTTGTTTTTTTTCGAAATCAGGCGAAAATTAATGAGCGCGCTGATATTTACCATATTCATCCATAAAATTTACTTGATGTGGCCTTATGTCTTGCAACACGAAGTGTTAACGTAATCCAGGATGGTTCTGTGACTCCGCTATATGTGGTCACACTGATAACGACGCGTTCATTGTATGTTAATGACCAAACTGTGGTACCTGCGGTTTTAGTGTATACATAGTTCTGCCTGTCTGTCGTCACGGTATGTGCTCCAATGGCACAGTAACAACAACAACAGCAAAACTTCCTTATGCTAACGCTCGGTGCAGACACGCGATGTCATGTCACAGGTGAGACCCGGTAAGCTCTCCAAGCAGATGTGCGGGTGGACCAGATCGTTTTTTCGCGTCACGTAACACACGTCATATCCTACTGCAGAAAACGACATGTCTCCTACCGCCGTGCAAACCCCTTAACGCACCACTAGCATTCATAAAACCGTGTATTGCAATCACCGCCATTTTAGTTGCAAAATGATTACGTAAGACATAGATACAACACTGACGAGTGTATCTTCTGCTTTCAGGTTGATCCCGATGCTCCTCGTCGCGGTTGCCATGGCACCGTTGGTTGCCATGGTTACTGGCCAGACACCATCAGAACAAGAACTGCAGGAGGCATTCCGCCAGGCAAAGGCAGAAATGGCGCTCGAAGCGGCCTCCAATGGAGGTAGGTACATGCAAAGGTACATGTAAATGTACAGTCGAGGACGGGTTGCTTTACATTATGTGGCTCAAGCCTGTCATGGACCATGTAAGTAAATGGAACATACGCGGTGACGTTACATGTACATCATGAAAGGGGTGGGAAAATGGAAATGGTGTCATAGAAAAGCAGGGGGAAAAAGAACCTGACGAAAAGTGTTCCGCTGTTTGAGAAAGTCCCACCCACACTTCATCACCCCTCGGTTTACTTTAATGGTGCTTCCAAGCCTGAACTACAGCAGTTTTCGTGAAGAGACTTTGTTGCGTCGCGGTGGCGCAGAAGTAGGGTGCTTGGCCCCGGAACCCAAGGATACCGGGTTCGAATCCGGAGTTCCCTGATTTGTCCCGTTGATGTTTCACATCTTTCCTCACTTCACTGAGGTAAAAATGAGTACTAGTTTTGGTTAGGGACGTCCCTCGGATAGGACGTTAAATGAAGGTCCATTGTTTGAGGCTAGCCACGCATTTAGCACGTATAAGAACCCACCACACTTATCGAAAAGAGTTGGGGTTCTTCCCGGTGTGAGTGGATCAAATAAATCTGCCCGGACATGCAGCTTGTACTTCAGTACAAACCCGGTGTGTTACGTCTTGATGCGGTTCACCGGGTATGCAATACAAACTATACAAACAAAACAAAGAATCTGCAACAATCAGACCTATTTTGTCCTTTCCCCTTCCCTAGACACAAGCCCGATAACACATTATCATTAGTGAGGTGGAGGTTACCATTACTGGGATCTGGGGCTCTATTTGTGACTGAGCTTGTCCCGTGTGCTTTACAGGTCCTGCACCGGAGGACAGCCCGTACTCCGGAGCTCTGAAGGCGATGTTTTACTATGTTTGCCCCGTGTGCTTTACAGGTCCTGAACCGGAGGAAAGCCCGTACTCCGGAGCTCAGAAGGCGATGTTTTACTATGTTTGCCCCGTGTGCTTTACAGGTCCTGCACCGGAGGACAGCCCGTACTCCGGAGCTCTGAAGGCGATGTTTTACTATGTTTGCCCCGTGTGCTTTACAGGTCCTGAACCGGAGGACAGCCCGTACTCCGGAGCTCAGAAGGCGATGTTTTACTATGTTTGCCCCGTGTGCTTTACAGGTCCTGCACCGGAGGACAGCCCGTACTCCGGAGCTCTGAAGGCGATGTTTTACTATGTTTGCCCCGTGTGCTTTACAGGTCCTGAACCGGAGGAAAGCCCGTACTCCGGAGCTCAGAAGGCGATGTTTTACTATGTTTGCCCCGTGTGCTTTACAGGTCCTGCACCGGAGGACAGCCCGTACTCCGGAGCTCTGAAGGCGATGTTTTACTATGTTTGCCCCGTGTGCTTTACAGGTCCTGAACCGGAGGACAGCCCGTACTCCGGAGCTCAGAAGGCGATGTTTTACTATGTTTGCCCCGTGTGCTTTACAGGTCCTGCACCGGAGGACAGCCCGTACTCCGGAGCTCTGAAGGCGATGTTTTACTATGTTTGCCCCGTGTGCTTTACAGGTCCTGAACCGGAGGACAGCCCGTACTCCGGAGCTCAGAAGGCGATGTTTTACTATGTTTGCCCCGTGTGCTTTACAGGTCCTGCACCGGAGGACAGCCCGTACTCCGGAGCTCAGAAGGCGATGTTTTACTATGTTTGCCCCGTGTGCTTTACAGGTCCTGCACCGGAGGACAGCCCGTACTCCGGAGCTCTGAAGGCGATGTTTTACTATGTTTGCCCCGTGTGCTTTACAGGTCCTGAACCGGAGGAAAGCCCGTACTCCGGAGCTCAGAAGGCGATGTTTTACTATGTTTGCCCCGTGTGCTTTACAGGTCCGGCACCGGAGGACAGCCCGTACTCCGGAGCTCAGAAGGCGATGTTTTACTATGTTTGCCCCGTGTGCTTTACAGGTCCTGCACCGGAGGACAGCCCGTACTCCGGAGCTCAGAAGACGATGTTTTACTATGTTTGCCCCGTGTGCTTTACAGGTCCTGAACCGGAGGAAAGCCCGTACTCCGGAGCTCAGAAGGCGATGTTTTACTATGTTTGTCCCCTGTGCCTTACAGGTCCGGCACCGGAGGAAAGCCCGTACTCCGGAGCTCTGGACGCGCTGGCGTTGGAACATCGCTCAACCCCGATGGCCATCGAGCTAAGCAAATGTGCCACCGTCTTTGAGAAGGTGGCAAAACACTTCATGGACAGGGGAGAACTTCCTTTTCTTGCGAACAGACGAGAAGACAAACAAGCAGATGGTGTGTATGTAAGGTGCGTTGTAAGTCAGCGATACTTTCTGAAGTCTCTGGAGATAGTTGCCTATTATTCTTTCTGCGCATTGATCGACTCATCATCCATATCAAGCTATGAGGCAGTGCTTGGAGTCGCGCAGCAATCCCCCAACACTACTGATTCTGCAGCCAATAGAGACAAGGGGTGGTGGCTTGTTTCTTTGGCAAAATATATTGTTTCCGGACTTAAACCGGACTTTACCTCTCAAGCTTAAATTTCCCTTCCTGAAATGAATGCTACTGCCCGACCAGGCTACGCGATTGAGTCCATTTACTGCACTGTTCGTTAATCAGGCCTCCCTTATCTTACCGGCTTTTCACGGATCGCATTGTATGCTGTGAGATACGGGGCACTATCCTATTGGATATATAAGGGTGCAGAGAACATCGTTACCTGTAAATGGTGTTCTTTGCCTCCTAATATGGTACCCATAGTGCTCCGCGTCTCCCACCATGCAATGGGGCGGTAGTGTATGATCTATTGAGGGACATTCGAAAGGTAGCTCCAGGGATTCGCCTTTTGACAGAAGTCTCTGATTTTAGTTCCAGGCATGTAAGCTACACGTTAGCAATGCTGTCCACCATCGACTCCCCGACCCTGACAAGTATGTGTGACGACACCTCCATGGAGCTGGTCACGTGCCCTACTCCAGCCGACCCAGAGTTCCGTTCGGCAAATGGCCGTTGTAACAACTTGGATCACCCCCTGTGGGGAAGTACTGCGCAACCCTTCAGAAGGCTGCTGGAACCAGACTACGATGACGGTATGTAGATGTCGTCACTGCGACTTTGTCAGTAGATTATACTCTTCCTAGAAGTCTCCAGACAAATGTACCTTTCAAAACGTTGTCATGCTAATGACTTAACACGTGGTTAATTTTTAGTTTCACGAAACGACAACTGATTTAGCTTAGATGTCGCCACTTCGCCTTTGTCGGTAAAACGTAGTCTTTCTGTACGTCACCAGCACAAAATGGACCATTGCCAAGCTGAACGACCTTGTCAAGCTAACGACTGAAGAATGAGTCAATTTTGATTTTCATTAGATGACAACCGCTAAACAGGCCTGCACTCCTAAATCGCTATGTTTTGCCAGACCTGATGACACCCCGCGCCAACGGCCGTGTACCGATAATCCGGCCAAGCAGCCAACTTTTCTGTCTGTCTCAGTAACTACTTTTGCTCAGTCCCTGAGGGGTTGCTGAGACCGGGTTTGACTTTATTATGTTTTGCCAGACTTGATGGCACCCCGCACCACCGGCCGTGGCGGCACCGCCCTCCCCAGCGCCAGACTGGTCAGCACGACCGTGCACCAGGACCTGCGGAAATCCAGCCCGGTCAACACACACATGGTGGCGCAGTTCGGACAGTTCCTGGATCACGACATCACCCTCACGCCTAACTTTCAGGAAGAAGGTACGAAAATGCACCCCGATAAAGTCCTTCGTCCCTGTACATCTCTTCTCGACAGCCACAAATGTTGGACCAAAATCATTGGACGATACTATACTAGGAGACTTGAAGCACTGCTTCCTTACCTTCCCCCACACATTCTAGATATTCTTTCATCTTATTCCTTCGTGTGTCCTCAGGCATTATCTGTACCTGTGACTCCGTGGACGAACATTGTTTCAACATCCCCGTCCCTTCTGATGACCCTGACTTCGGTGGAAGGCGCTGCTTGGGGTTCGCCCGCTCCCGATCCTGCCCGAACGAAGGGTGCCGCATGGGCCGCCGGCAGCAGCTGAACCAGATCACCGCCTTCGTGGACGCCTCCCACGTCTACGGCTCCTCGGAAGAAGAGATAGAGGAGCTCAGAGAGAGGAGCGAACCTAAGGGTAGGTAGCACATGTTGATAACAGTGCTGTAATCAGTTAAAGGCAACCAACTCTTCTGACAGTATACAGGTGCCACCTTTGACCGACTTTTAATGTCCTATTTCCAACAGGTAGATATCAGAAAGGATCGGTCGAAAGTAGGTGATAAGATTACTATATACATTGCAAGAAAGTCCAAACTTAAAACAATGTTGGCGTGTTTCATCTCCGCGATGATCCGCGTCATTTCTCACAGAAGTACGCACGTACAATTAGTTATCCCCGACCGTCGTGCGACGAAAAATACAGTTGCTTTGAATATGCATGTTCACAATTTTGCCATCATCCCGAAGTGGAGCCTACTTGGAAGATTTTCCACGTGCACGAGTCAGATCAAGCATCACATGTCAGATCAGACCCCAGCCCCAGCCTATCTCTGTGGTCATGTTGTCCAATTTTGATGAAATTTTTTATGGCATATCGGCCGCGGTTGTATTTTCCATCATCAAAAAAGAAAGATAAGCCTGACTCGTTTAGTCTGCTAAGGACGCTAACCATCCTGTACGCTTGACTAATTTTCAGTCTTTGTGTGTGAAGGCCATATGCATGTTGTTATGATGGTTTATTTCAATCTTTTCGATCTTGAAAAACCTATCCTACAGCTAGATCCACATTTCGTCGATAAATGAGAAGTACAAAAGCGGCCAGGCGGCTATCCATAAGAGGGTTAATCCATAAGAAAAACAGAACAACGATGGAAACAATTTGAACAGCGATGCTCGGCGATAGCTTATTCTAATTGCGACTAACCTGCGATCATCGTGAGATGTATGTGCCCGGGGCTATTAAGATATCTAAGTGGATCACACTTAGCCTAGCTTTGTGGTGAGCTGAGTATAATAAAGAACCTTCTGAAATGCCGTTTTTGTTTAAACATACGGATCAAAACCTAACAGTGGCAACTTTGTCCTTATATCTAGCGTTAATGATCCGCAGTATGGAGACAAAAACAGCACAATCGGACCCGTAGGTACTTTTAGTAGTGCCGTTGTTCTATATTCTGCCAGGTTATCATCCAGCATGGCACCCGCGCGTGACGTAGCGGTTTTCGAACGTTCGGTGAAAACGAAGAATAGTATAAAGTATGTGTTTTTTAATGTAAACGTATTATGGCATGTTCTCATGTTATGAAGAATTGAAATTAGAATTGAAATTGATAAAATTCATCTTAGTCATACCATAAGCAAATGTTGCAACAGCTGCACTCACCAAAAATGCTTGGCAGAGCGGAACGGACTTGCCTGCGCTGTTAATGTTTCTGTTCGGGCGTATTTTCAAACGCTCCACATGTCTCCCGTAGCCTGTATATCATGGTGGAATACTGTATATCTTGTGATTTTACAACGATTTTTTTCTGCATTGCACAGTGTCTTTAACTTCAAAAAACAACACGGAATCATCAATATTACAATACGATACTATTCAGTAAAAATCTACCAGGGCGTGTATTCGAACCCTTTCAACCGCGCTGTCAACCTATCTATTTAGAAGTCTTTTTTTAATCCTCTACAAACCTCGTGTTACTTATAACTTATATTTGTCACAGAATCTTTATTTTCCCTCTCAGCTTGCTCCAGTGGCTACCAGATGCATAACGGCATCTGCTACAAGGCCTTCAACACAAAAAAGGACTTTCGCGGCGCGTCTTCGACATGTGCAGCTGATGGGGGGACCCTCGCTATGCCAATGGACGCCGGTACTAACGCCTTCCTGCTCAACTTGAAAAACGCCGTGGATCTGTCCGGCTTGTTCTGGATCGGCTTGGTGGATCAGCACCAGGAGGGGGGCTGGGAGTGGATAGACGGCAGACCTCTTGCGAGCTACAACGCATGGGGCCCGGGAGAACCGAGCAACTCTGGTAATGAGGACTGCGCCGAGTTCTTCCCGTGGAACGATGCACGGTGCTCTAATGACAGAAAATTCATCTGTCAGAAAATACCTGCAGGTGTGCTACATTTACGTTTGTCCTTGCCAAACCTTCCATTAAAATTCTAATTCACTGATTTTATGTTGCATCAATCGGCCTTTACCTATAGACTTGATTTAGTACAGATGGTATATTCCTATCTATTCTGAAATAGGTTGTCCAGCCGGGTACGTCTACCACCAACCTAGTGGTCAGTGTTACAAGGCCTTCAACGACAGGAAAACCTACGACGCTGCCGCCGCGACATGTGCTTCAGACGGGGGAACCCTCGCCATACCCCGCGACTCCGCCACCAATAGTTTCCTCATCTACTTGAAGAATGCAGTCGACAATAACGCTTGGTTCCGTTTTGGTCTGACTGATCACCGCCAGGAGGGGGGTTGGGTGTGGGACGATAACGTTGCTCTGGGCAGCTTCACGGCATGGGGCCCAGGAGAACCCAACAGCTCGGGTGGTGACGAGGACTGTGCCGATTACTACCCTGGGAGTCGCTGGTTCAAAAAGAACACCTGGAACGATGGATCATGTTCCAATGCCGACAAGAAGTTCATTTGTCAATACACGCCAGGTCAGGTCCACAATATTGACGTTTGCGATCCATTTTGAAATCTTGAATTGTTGTTTACCTTTATTACTGGCTTAAGCTATATGGCATCATTTCCGTGTCAAAATATTTTATTTAAAAACTCCATTTAGATAGCGAAAATACGTCTACGATATACGCATTTCTTCTTTTAAAACGATATCGATTTACGTATACGATATATCGTCTCGGGACAAATTCATCTGAGAGTACCTTTTTCGGTACGACTTTTTGACACCGAAATGATGTGATATACTATGATGAAAATGCTCTATTGTGTGACGCAATCGGCAGGGTGTTTCACCCACAACCACAACAAAATTTTATTTTTATTTCAGTATTCTTTTACTAAGGTAGCTCCCCCAGTGGCTTGGCGCTAATTTTCAGGGAGGCCCTAGGTCCACATATACAAACAATGCACTGATATTTACATATAACATAACATATTTGGAGACCAAGAGCAAGCCACTGCGGGGTAACATATACTGTGTACACTGACTTCATACAAAGTCAAGATAAATAAGTTTGAGACAGACGCCTACGTTGAATACCATTCTGCTTGTTTCTCTCCCGGCACACATGCAGCCCGCGGCCTGCTGAAGTCCAGACCGAACCCTGCAGACGCTAACAAGAAGGAGTTCCTGCCTGACGCCATGGCGGAGCACTTTGAGTGTCCCGCATTTTCTGGACCCGAGACGTGCTCGCAGGCTGGGGATGTCCGCGTGAACGAGCAGCCGGGGTTAACCTCCATGCACACCGTCTTCCTGCGGGAACACAACCGGATCGCCAGGCGGCTCTCCGAACTCAACCCGAGCTGGGACGACGATCGCGTGTTCTTTGAGACCAGGAAGATCGTCGGCGCGCTAATGCAGAAGATAACGTACGGGGAGGACCTTCCGCACGTTCTCGGACCCGCCGCCATGGCCAAGTTCCACCTGACCCTCGCCCAGAGCGGGTTCTTCTCCGGGTACGACCCGAGCGTGAACCCCACCATCTCCAACGTCTTCGCCACGGCAGCCTACCGGTTCGGACACAGTCTTGTTCAGGGCCTTTTCCGCCGCCATGATCCTGACTTTAACCCGGGCAGCACATGCCCATTTGAACTAGCATTTAGTTTCTTCAACCCATCCCACATCTTCAACAACGACCAAGGCGGCCCGGACTCCATCCTGCGTGGACTGACGGCCCAGCCCCATCAGGACTTTGGCCGGTTCATGGTATCGGGTCTGACGAAACACCTGTTTGCGGTTCCTGCCGCGTCAGACAAAGGCCTGGACCTGGCGGCCCTGAACATCCAGCGGGGGAGAGACCACGGACTACCCGGCTACAACACCTGGAGGGAGAAGTGCGGGCTGCCCAAGGCCAGCAGCTTCGACGACCTGGCTTTTGAAATCCCAGACTTTTCCGCCCAAAAGAGGCTGGAAAATGTATACAGGTAACATGTTAAGACAAACTTGTAGGTAGACTTGTGTGTACAGCCTTATACTGGTGTGCGAAAGTGTAAGGATAATGTACACATAATGTACAGATAATGTACACATATTTTCAAATGTGTACATTATCTGTAGGGCGTTTGTTCCTTGGCAAATTGTAGAGACTGTCGCTGTTCTGTTGTCCTTTTCACGGGGAATGATTGCGGTAGTTCTAATTATGATGATGAAGTACTTTCTGTAGTTGAGCACCATGTAAAAAAATTGAGTTAGCTTTTCCAGAAAGCAACAATTTGAAAACAGTCTCTAAACTATGTTAACACATTGCCACATGCTGTGCCCTATCTAAGTTGCGTCTGTCTCGTTTTGTACAGTCACGTGGACGACATCGACCTGTTTGTAGGGGGTCTTGTTGAGGGGTCCGTGAAGGGCGGAGTCGTGGGTCCGACCTTCGCCTGTCTGATCGGCCTGCAGTTCCAGGACCTCCGGAAGGGGGACCGCTTCTGGTTCGAGAACCCCGACCAGTTTACAGAAGGTTGGTTAAAGTTGGTTACGCTTATATCTCATATAAAATTGTTAAAGAAAGGATTAATCATTAGAAACAACTGCTTTGGTTGGTAAACGAAAACAAAACTGTTATTTGAATCTAATTACATTTTGTTGACATTCATGATTATCCGAAACTTCTTTTCAGCGCTCCAGGCCTTAAGGGCGCACAGTAACGGGAACCGACGGGTTATCCCCGACTTGTAAGAGATGTGAAATTTAAATTGGTAGCTCAGCACATATCCAGCGCTCCTTTTTGTCCAGTCCAACTAGCGTAGATAGAGAAGACGACGCGGCGACAGACAACTCTTCACTGTTGCAGCTTCAGTTTAAGACCAACTAAGTGACCAACAAGAATCCAAGGATTGCACCCTTCTTTTTTCTTGTAGAATTTATGACATTTTATACAGCAGCTGTTTTTCCATATTTTTTGCACTTTTCTTTTCTCCAGCCCAACTTGGGAGATGGAGAAGACCAGTCTGGCTTGTGGGATAGAAAACTATGGAGGTCTTATGTAAGCGTGTGGATGTGTCTCAGCATGACAATATTAATTTCCCGTTTCGCTTTCCCTCCAGCCCAACTTGCGGAGATCAGGAAGACCAGCCTGGCCCGGATCCTGTGCGACAACACGGACGGCACGACCCGCATGCAGCCGGATGTCTTCCTGCAGCCCACACAGCCTGGGAACGAGAGGATGGCATGCTCGTCTCTGCCCCAGATGGACCTGACCAAGTGGCAGGAGTAGCGGGTGTCCCGTGTGTAACAGCCGGTTCAGTCGTTTCCACAAGCATTTATACATTTAATCAGTCAACAACACTATAAGTACTTAATTTCTTCTTGAATCCCGAATCCAACTTCAGTACAGGAATTTTCTACCTTCTCCATGCAAATAATCCGCCGTCTGAACCGGTTGCTTATTACGGGAAGTTATTCCAAAGCAGTAGTCAATCGCCTCTGTCGATAAGTCACAGATAAGTCGCACCCATGTCTGTAGTAATGTCTTGATTTGAACCATGACTTCAGCAGGTAATGGGACTTGATGGAGCATTTAAGTCACTCGACTCTCTTGCTGCTTGAGCATGGCGGTTAGCCAGAAAGACTAGAACACGACTTGTGGCACGTTTTGGGCAGGCTAGAACACGACGTGTGCACGTTTTGGGCAGGATAGAACACGACTTGTGGGACGTCTTGGGCAGGCTAGAACACGACGTGTGCACGTTTTGGGCAGGATAGAACACGACTTGTTGGACGTCTTGGGCAGGCTATGATGGGCTTAACTGTGACTCAGCCAGATCTTAGTAATAATCTTGTAAACCCCGAAGTGCCACAAATCGTGTCTTTTGTACTTGAAGACCAAGAAACGAGTCACAAGTAATAACTTACTTAGGCGTAGATCCTCCCGTGCCAAGTGGCACATCGGGCAGCAACCTTCCTCCATTCAGTGCGGTTTTGGACCAGGACTCACAACTCACAGAACGCCTCAAAACCTGTCACAAGTCTTTTCTGAAGTCATGGTACCAATTCAGTCGTTACTTATCGGCAAAGGTGATGATGACTGCGGTTGGTCAGCTGTCTGTTGCAGCAGATACGGTACAGCTTAAGGCCCCTCGGCATGTTTTAGGTTACCATATAGAGGATATCGACAGAGTGTGCATAACTGTCTTATTTCATTTTAGCAAGCTGATAGACATGATAAATGTTCTGATGAGGATAAGCTAGCTCTTCCTTGCATTCATTATAACCAAGAGTATATTTACGATTATATTAATAGGTGATACTTAGTAAAATAGAAATGATGGATTGATAAATGCTACTAGTAAGTATCTGAGTGAATAAATTGCACTGCTTGATACGCCGATCATGAAAGCAGGCAGGATGCTAAGAGCCGAGTTGACATTGCTGTGAACCGTGACGTCATGAAACATCCAAACTCATGTATGTTACAGCCTTAAATACTGCTTATTCATACCGTTGTATTTGAAACCTCCATTGACAGAATCCGCGGGTTAGAACTTTGCTTTTCTGTATAGGAATTCTGTTGCGTCCAAACAAATATCACGGTAACAAATACTTCTTCATGAAAATGAAAGTTTTACGTGTTTTTTTTCCTCATTTCAAGAGAAAGTTGAATTACATTTCAACGATCGTGTGATTTAGTCAGGTGTTGTCCCTCAATATTGTGCCCCCACACCCGCCGATGGTTATTCTATTAGAACTGCAAGTAATACGTAATAATTTTGATACGCAAGTAAAAGATACGGAGTGAGCGATGTCTTACGTATAAAGATAACTGTTTCCAATTAACATCATTTTGCGAGTTAACTACCTTATATTACTTGTAGAGCGTTTATTATTGCACGCTAGATTGTTCCTTTTCACTTTTATCATTCATGACACTTGTACAATACAACGGACGGCAATGGACTAGACTAAGTGGTCTTGGAGTGTGCTTTCGCTGGCGCAATAAAGATTATTTCTCAAATGAAGGCTGTTTAAAATCCTTATTCCGTGCAGACTGAACGTCTTACCACACACAGTGTGTGTGCGTGCGTGTGTGTGTGTGCGCGCGTGTGTGTGTGTGTGTGTGTGCGTGTGTGAGATCTAGAGTTGGGGAAAGGGGTAAATTTATCTGAAGAAGATGATATCACCGCAAGAGCTGAGGAGTTTGACGTAATGAACGTCAGGTTGCCAAGAGGTGGAAATTGGCGCATGGCGGGAAGAAAGGAAATTAAACTCGACAATTTTTTTTTGGAAATTTGAATTCGGTCGGTCATATCCCCAATGCTCTTTAATCATTACTTTTGTGTCTTAATGTATGCTCATTACAAATGGGGCACCTTTCCATAATAAACAACCTTTCCTATAATAATTATAGATTTGATCCACAGAACTAATATCCACGCTGTTCTACATATAGGGTACCAGGACTACACGATAGAGGATATATACATCCACTTATCAAACAATCTACCAATCAATTACTGAGTTAATCAATTAGTCCAATGAAACATAGTCCAGCTCAAAGTTACTGGTGATTAATTTTCATCTGACATTCGTTAGTTATTCATTCATCTTTTCTCCGTGTCTGTGTCTGTGCCGCTGAGTAACAACCGTTTCTAACTGATTAATCCGGCTGGCAGATCACTGGAAAATAATGATTGTCTAACATAACCTAAAGCACATTCATCTGCTCGACGTTTCGGTAACGCATCTGCCGCTCCGCACGCAATGCGTCCATTCATGCCCTGATCCATGTGGAAGGTAGCTTAAGCCCCTATCTCACTGGACCTTCGGCACGTTGGCGACGTTGCTGCGTACTAAGCTGGATTTGTATTACCCTTGATTATATAGTGGGAATATAATGCAAATCGTATAAGACAACAAAACAAACAAAGCTTAAAAATTTCGTTTAGGGAAAAATATTCGTTTGTTATCAATGAAATTCGTTGATGGCGCTGTCAAACGTGGTCGTTGAGAGGTCGCCAACCCGAGTCCAGTGGGATAGGGGCTAAGGGGATTGAATACTGTTAAGGTTGTGTCACTAGAGCCTTATCTTCCGCTACTCCTCATCCGTGTCACTCTCGCCTTCGTTGTCGAACACGTAGCTGCTGTCGGTGCTGTAGTCGGGGTCGCGGAGCCACAGGGACCGGGCCCCGGCTCGGGCGGCACCGGACGCCGTGGCGGCGGGCAGCAGGCCCAGAGGCGGCAGCGGGTCTCTCACGGGGGCAACCCTACTGGCACACCTGCAGGATTGAATGTTATGTTCACTAGAGCTTCAAGAGATCCATATTGATAATGTACCGTACGTACTGACAACCTCAGAACTCCACGGGCTTCATATATCCAAACTGTGGATTGGTCTTCAAAGCCATACAAGACGCTATCAACGCCGCTAACTCCGTTTCAGATCAGCTTCAGTTTTTGCTATTCGGATGTTAATCATGTCTTATGTATCTGCTCAGGCAGAACGGATATTCGGATGTTAATCATGTCTTATTTATCTGCTCAAGCAGAACGGATATTCAACAGAGCTTTATGAAATCCATATTCAATATCAGTGTACATACTTTGGGTAAGGTCTATGTATTCAACTTTTGTTGTCAAAAAAGAAGGCCTTTTATAAGACAGATTATCGAGACACATGTGAGACAAGATGTTGATGCCTTTTTCCGTATAAAAGTAGGTGTCAACCGTGATTAGGCTTTGCAAAAGTCACGTGCAGACGCACCTGGTTACCCCCGGCTGATGTGAATGGCACATCCCACCCTTAGTACCGCCATTGGTACCCCGTGGGCCACCGCGTGTATCCAATACCTGCAACCAACAAAGTCGATGTAATACGTTGGCTTATAAATGCAGCATTTTTGCATCCGTCCCGTTGTATTTCCAAAAGTGCTTCGATAGACATATATCTTAAAGATAACACAATGTCTTGAGAAAACAGATGATAAGGTAAGCAATATCATCGACTTTGTTGAACCTTCAATATGTATGAAGAAGACATCCTCACAAAAATGAGGTATGCACGTGTGTGTGTGTGTTTGTGTGCGTGTGTGTTCGTGTGCTTTGCATGTCTAACACAATTAACCGAGGATAACATTCTAGGCTATATTTCTATAACATAATTCATAACAGTTGCTGGATCTCTTTAAGTTTAACTTTAACTTTTCACATTCACATCTATCTGTAATCGGCTCGTAAAAGCAAAATGCATCAGCATTATTTGGACATATCCGACGAATAACTGAGTAAGTTTCTAAGTTTCTAACTTTCTGACTTCCTAAGTTTCTGGTTACCCTTCTTTGAGGTTTCCTTCTGCCTGTGTCCCGTTGCTCCATGGCAGGAGCTGCAGCCTGATTCTCCAGCTGGATGTTCCGCAGCTCGATCTGCTCCACCGGCGGCATCGGGACGGGCGGCCTCCGCGCGGGACCCGCCCGAACCGCCGCCGGAACCACCTCGTAGTAGTTCTCAGGCTCAACATGCTTCAGCTTCTTCAGCTCGAACCTGTTTCGTATGCTGTAAATGCAACAGCGCAAGCATCAGTTTTAGTAATGTTAAAACAATATGAACCTTTATGATAACCAAGACATTTCCTCTACAGATACTGTATTGATCATCGAATGACTTAAATGCTGAAGTTATTTACAGAACAGACGTCGTGAAGGGAGGCATGATTATCACTTACTACAGAACAGATGCCGCGACTGTAAGAATGATTATCATTTACTACAGAACAGATGTCGCGAGGGTTAGCATGATTGACACTTACTACAGAACGGATAATCCGACGGTAAGGATGATTAAAACTTACTACAAAACAGATGTCGCGACGGTTAGAATGATTGACACCCCTGCAATACAGCCGGCTGCGATCAGCTCTCCGGAGGAGCATGCCGCACGGACAGGAACCGCGACTAAAACGAGTTTTAAACGTAGAGATTTGTTTGTGCCTTTAGCTAGTTACGGATAGCTTGTATTGAGTTCCAGAGAAATGGAGGCAGTGTCATGATAACTATTAGAAGTGACTTATTGAACACAATTTTTTGATAAAAATTGAATTTGAATTTCTATCAACTGAATTACTGATACAAATGTTGAACATGTGCGCATCTTAGTTTGTGACAGTTTTTCTGAAAAGAATGTATTGTAGTGATCTGTCAGTTTCTATGGCATGAATGTATTGAAGTGATCGTAACAATTTCTCTGTTACGAGTGTACCGTAGAGATTGCGACAGTAACCGTGACTGTTACCTTACCCGGAGGTGCTGGTGAGGAAGTCTCCACTGGTAGAATATTTAGCAGAACCTCGGTAGTCCTAGTAAAGGTACATATTTGTAGATGTAACTGTAAACAAACGTACCAATTCATACATTGGTTCAGAACACGTGCTTCTCTAGTCGACTAAATCTCTGTTGAAAAATATGGCGCTTATTTCCTTATCAGTAAAGTATCAGTAAAAATCAAGAATCCTCACCCCGTCCGTGCAGGCTGTCCCCTGTCCCGTGCCTGTATGAGCTCGAGGATGCGGTGTAGATAGCCGTCTGTCCTGTTCAACACGGTTCCCTTGGAGTTCACAGAAAGAGATACTGTACGGTTGGGTTCCTTGAGTGAAATGAAGCCGAGCAATTCGTACTGAAAATAACACAAAGGCGCTTTAAGATAGATTCAACCATTTAGAACGCCAAGGGAGACATCGAAACCAATCAGGCAAGTCGTTGAAACTTTTACGAGGACAGAGTTCCAACAGAGAGGTAGTCCCCACATTCACTGTTTGTTAGATGAAAGCTGCTGGCCGCCGTCCTGTACATGTGCGACGATGCGGACAAGGTAGGAGTTATAAGAATAAAGTCCACACACCCAGGTGTCGTTCCGATTCAGGATGCTGTACTCTATCTGCCCGTCTGGCCCGGTGTCGTCGTCTTTAGCTGAGACGGTGATCAAATCAATAGTACCCCCAACCAGATCCTCCCGCGTCCGATTCACAACGTATTTTGCTACAGAAAAAGGTCGAAACAAACAAGTACAACGTGAAGATAAACCATCTATCACTCTACAGAGTCGTCAGGCAGCCTGCCTACGTGCTCCGGCCAGAAACTGGCCCCTTGCTTCACAGGAGGCTCCTCCAGGCAGTCCTGTCCCTTGCCCTAGCCTCGTAGGGCAGCACAGACTTCCTAATAGCTGACTTATATTTGGTGTCAAGTTTCTGGTACGCCGTTAATAGACATACATGCACACAGCGCATTGAATATTTGACCACTTTGCAATGCGTAGATAGCCATGCTATCTTCATATGGATAGACACTTTTCTATGTTATGTTGGCGGAGTTGGCCTGACAGATACATGCATCTCTTTAAACGTACGGTACGTTTCATTAACTGGTCTAAGATCATACCTTGAGGAAATCGCGGGGAGTGCCTGTTGGTACTGATGAAGGGAACAACGATGCGAAGGGTCAGGAAATCAAGCTTCAGGTCAGAGTTCATGGCATCTTCCACACTCAGGGTGACCTGGAAGGCAAAAAAAATTGATTGGGTCAAATGCCATGGTGAAACAATGTGACTTTTAGATGAAAAGTAGTACATTTTCATACTATTTAAAGATTTTCTTGATATCCAGATGTGTTTAATCGGATCAATACGCTACACACTGCATCTATTATCTAAATACAGCCGTAGAATTATGAGCCTCGCTGCCAATACTTAGATACTTGCATAAGTCCATTAGGTCTTTAAGCAGCTAATCTTCCTGGAGATAAAACATAGAAACATACGCCATACAAACTACAATAAAGGCTTTACAGCTAGTATCAGCATCACACATATCCATATAAATCAATTTTTGACATTGGTGGTCATAGTATTTGATAGACACATACATTGAAGACGTAGTCCTCCGTGATGTTAGGAAACGTGGCCGAAGTGTTGACGTCACCGGTTTGGCTGTTGATAGTGAAGAGATGAGTCGGACTTTCGAGGCGCATGTCCAGGACGGACCCGATCCGGTACAGCGGAATGGCGTTTGTCCCGACATCCTCGTCTGTAGAGTTCACCCGGGTCACGTGGGTTCCCACGGAGGTGTCCTGAATTTTACACCGAACCAAAGTCAGATATCCAAGGCAAACAAGCAATAAAATTGGTATGTTAACTATGAAGATATTTCTTATTCCTCAGAAAATAATGATTTTGCTAGATATTGTACATTTAACTGTGAGCAATCTCTACCTGTGGAAGATAGATCTCCTCCGCTATGAAGTTGTCTCGGACGAATTTGGGCGGATTGTCATTCACGTCGTCGATCCAGACTTCCAGAGTTGCCGTCGCGGTTCTGGAGTTGATGACGGCGCCGTCAGACGCCTTCAGGGTCAGGTTGTAGAAGTCCCGCTCCTCGCGGTCGAGCGAGCGGTTCGCCCGCACCTGGGCGGACTTGTTCTGTTGGTGGACGGTGAAGATGCCTGGCGGAACACAACCACAAGCACACATCATTACAATCTCTTTTACTAAAGATTGTTCTCACTCGAAGAGACAGAGTCTGAATTGGCACTTGACATCATTTTAATCAGTTCGCAAGTGATGGTACAGAGTTCAAAGCATCACAGATGTCAACGGCCTAGTACTGCAACTAGGCGGGTAACTGAAGTTACACAGGTCACGGGATACCTGTTGAGTAACCACTTAAGATGGAGTTAGCGTGCCTCTTAATATAACGGACTATAACGAGACTATATTCTATAATACAAATGAAGTCATTAACTAGGAGAGGTAACTGGCTCTGCCAGTGTAAAATCTGAACTGGGGGAACATTAAACGCAGTAACTAGCCAAAGCATGAAGTTAAAAGCTGATACGAGGTAAAATCGTGCGGTAGCACTGGGACGAGTGCACATATTCTGTCCCAAATCACAAACAGTCAACTTCACGTACAGTGTGAGCTCATTCCCCTTTCTGATGAGCGACTGGTATCAACAAACACAGTATTTAACAGACGGCATATACAATATATACAGAAAAAAGGTGCAGGTGAGTATAACTCAGGCTCTGCCCGAATCTGCCTCGGTTCTAAAATGGGAGCTTCAGTGTTCACACTGACTATATACATGGCTGCAAGACTCGGTCTTGTGTACAAAGCCCATAGGGATTGTTGCTGACACTGTTTAAGCTCGAGACGATGGTGCAAACTTAAGTGAACTAAACTACTTACTACCACAAGTGCGTAACTTACAATGTGTCGACGGAGACGGTAGAACAAGAGTGCTTAACTGAGAGAAACTATACACAATGCTTAAAACTTAAAGTTCGCATGACATGAGTCTGATGTGGGGACGGCGGTGGCGTGTCAAGCTCTGAGTCCCAGATTCAGTTGATCTCAGAGCTCACGTGTGTTCTCGCGCAATCTCGTGTGACATGCGCCGTTCTCGCGAGAACAATTCCGTCATATGCTGCCTACTGTCATCATGTGTGCCTAATTGTTCTCACTCGAAGAGACAGAGTCTGAATTGGCACTTGACATCATTTTAATCAGTTCGCAAGTGATGGTACAGAGTTCAAAGCATCACAGATGTCAACGGCCAGACCGAAGGCGCCAAGAAGACTCCGATGAGAGGTTTGTCTGTTTTTGTGCGGGGTTGCCTAAATAATGTTTGGTCGCGGTACCGTCGTTGACCGCGGACCCTGGGGGAAACCACAACTACTATCCGATGCCTTCGGCGCGTTTCTGGGTGATCTGGAGTGGGGATGTGATGAAGTCGCTTCCGAACGGCGGTAACTGGAAGGGCCCCTGTGTGGCTCCATGCCCGGTCTCCTTGTCGATGTAGCGATCTACGGCCTTGCTGTAGGTTTTTGGCGGTGTTGTGGTTGCGTCTGAGGCATGGATGACTTCATGTAATGAACATGCTGCATACTGCTCTGCCGACAAGGGTGGTGGGACTAGCTGTCTGGGCTGGGCGCTGGTTGTTGAAACTGCAAGGAGGGGACTCGCCATCTGTGTGGCTGCGGGCTTCAGGGCAGGGAGCTGCTGGAACGTGCTTGCCGCCTGGACGGATGAGGGCTTGAAGGCACAGTCTTCGGGGCGGGGAGTCACTGACGTGGGTGCTGTGGTTGCAACTGCGGGAGAGGGACTCGCCATCTGTGTGGCTGCGGACTTCAGGGCGGGGGGCTGCTGGGACGTGCTTGCCGTCTGGACGGATGAGGGCTTGAAGGCACAGTCTTCGGGGCGGGGAGTCACTGACGTGGGTGCTGTGGTTGCAACTGCGGGAGAGGGACTCGCCATCTGTGTGGCTGCGGGCTTCAGGGCGGGGGGCTGCTGGGACGTGCTTGCCGTCTGGACGTATGAGGGCTTGAAGGCACGGTCATCGGGGCAGGGATTCACTGACGTGGGTGCTGGGGGCGTCAGTGTGAGGGGTCCTGGGCTGGTACTCGCTGTGTCGGTGCGTGCGGGATTTGGGACAGGGCGTGGGCGTGAGTCGCTAACCTTTGGTGTTGGGAAGGGCAGAGATGAGGGGCGGGTGACTTGGCTTGAAGTTGTGAGTCCAGTCACTGTTTTCTCCAGGTTGGGCAGTTCTGTGTTGTGGGCGGGGACTAGTCAGAAGTTCTCCCGCGCCGCTGCGTAGTTGCCTTGACCACCCTGGTCCTTGTTGTGTGGGCAGTACATAGCCGGATGCCCGGCATCCACTCCCGGTCTATGTCTGGAGCAGACCCTGCACGCGTGGATGTGCAACACGCCTGAGGCAGCTATATGGTCTGTAGCGAAGGAGCACATGTTGCCCTGGTATTTGTAACAACACGTGGTTCTTGGCCCGGCTGCTCTGTCCATGTAGGCTGTTTGACCCTGGATAACGTGCACACTGCTCGCACCGCCGAAGTCAGCTGAGGCTTTACGTAGATGGTCTTCTTTGAGTTTATGCACTTCTGCTGCGGTGGTCTTGGTATCGATGGTAACGAGACCATGTTCAACGTGAATCCACAAAATCTTATAAAAGTTTCTGATGCCGATGAAGGAATATGTGGGGATGTCGAGCATCAGACCCCTCAAAATATGGCCCCGGTTCCGGCTCTCCATGGGATTTGTGTTCGGACTCAAGATAATTGCCATTTCTCCTGCAACTAACTGATCCCACGTTAGGAAGTCATGGGTGACTGTTTTTGTGGCCGAAAATACGAATTCATGAGGCCAAGCGACTTCCCTCACCACTCTGTCGTGTGACTTCCTGGATAAACCACTTGAAAGTTTTTTACCTTGGATCAGAGACTCGCCGTCCGGAGATGTCTGCAGGTTGGCGTGGGGAGGGCGTTTCTCGGCTCCGAGTGCGCCGCCGAAGGCCGGCTGCCCGGTTGAAGGTTTTGGCGCGTGTGGTGGCGGGTTACTGTGCAAAGAATGAAAGGCCCGCACCTCCTTCAAGGTGGGCACGTTGTTGTGGGACGGCGCGAAGTGCCGCTGCACGCCGACAGGAACACTCTGCTGGCGGTGGCCATCTTGTTGGGAGCCGGGCGCCGCTAAGCCCCCTGGGAAGATGGACCGAAGACCCGTGACGTCGTCTTCTCGTGGCCGCGGCGATATGGGGAGGGGGGTCTTTGCCGTCTCAAGTTCTGCCTCCTGAATGCCCAAGTCGGTTTTCATCTGTTCTATCCGCCTGCTGACGTCCAAAAGTTCGTTGTTCAGCTGCTCAGTCAACCTGGCGTCAGGCGTGGAGTGCCATCCGCACTCTTCAGATTCTTCGGTGGGGGAAAGTGCAAACCGGGCCGGGGGCCTCGTTTTCCGTTTACCTGCCCCGTACATGCTTGAAATGTGAAGGAAAGGCGGTTGTGGAAGTTGCTGGTCTCGGGGAGAAGGTCTGGGCGAGAGTCAGAGGAGTAGTACGGGCGTCGGTGGAAAAACTGGCGCGCAAAAGGGGCAGATAGCGGACGGAAATCAGTGCAGTCCGACTCGAACCAGATACGTGTCAAGCTCTGAGTCCCAGATTCAGTTGATCTCAGAGCTCACGTGTGTTCTCGCGCAATCTCGTGTGACATGCGCCGTTCTCGCGAGAACAATTCCGTCATATGCTGCCTACTGTCATCATGTGTGCCTGATGTGGATCACTACAATATCATCTTGCATGAAGCTTTGGCACACTCCTTAATTGATTATTAAGTGTATCATCTTTATTAGTATATTTCTAGTATCATATTTACCAGGCTAAGTAAGGAAACAACTGTGATTAAGATATTGGTTAATCTAAGGATATCTGTGTCGAAGAGAAAATACGTTTTAGAGCTAGGTTAAGGTTTATATATCTTATAGAACTGTTCAGAGGCAACGACGTTTGTAGAATTGAACATCAGGTCGACTGTAGTCTTACCTCGACGGACGTGCTCTTTTGGTCTCGTCCGTTGTCGTGAGCCGTTACTATGGCGACGCAGTTTTCCCGCTCGGTCTCGATGATGCTAAACAGTGACTGTCGGGTCCTCATGACGCCTGTGGTGTTGTCCATGAAAAACAGGTCCCCGCAGATGCCGCCTGGGGTTACATAAACAAACGTTCAAGAATGATAGTGAGAAGGTTTGGCTGTGATAGAATTTAAAATAGGATGGTGTATTACTTTGAAGGATGACCAGTGATTTATAATACAGAATACAAGTTGTTACAATCGCGCTTACAGCAGGATATTTGTTTGGCAGTTGAAACTACAACTGTATATCTCCTGCAAAAGGTTAGCACGATCGACCAGGGCTCCTTCAAGCAACTGAATTTCGAGACCTATTGGCATAAGAAGAGCATAAGATACAGGTACATCGATGCTACAGATGGCCCTCTGTCGTCTTAAAACCGTGCCATGTCAGAAGTATATGGGTAAGTAATTTTTTATGAAGAAGGCTGAAGCGCTCGTTGCACATTGGGTGAGTTGACAAAAATTGTTCAGGGACGTACTTTGATCGTCTTCTGAAGAACTCTTCACCTATATATGAATGTATAAGCTGTAGGGATCAGAGACCTGGCTTCTTGCCGTAGGACACGTTTCCGTTTTCTCCGGAGTCTGCATCCGCTGCAGTGACGGTGAACACACCGCTGCCCGTCGGCGTGTCCTCCGCCACCTTTTTACGGTACGGCGTGTCCAGGAACACCGGCGGGTTGTCGTTCACGTCCGTGACTGTGATGGAGACCTCGGCTGTTAATGATCGGGGAGGGTCGCCTCCATCCACGGCCAGAACGGTGAAGTTGTAGGAGGAGACGGACTCGCGATCGAAGTTGAAAGTTGCTGATATGTCTCCAGTCCGTTCTGAAACAAAATTTTATCAAAAATAGGGGAATAAGGTAAAAGCAAACAATGATCTTCCATTCATGTAGGATATTTGTTTGAACCATTGTTTATTCTGTATCTGTATCTGTATCTGTATCTATATAGCCGGTATAACCGCCATCAGGCGTAACACACCAGCTTCGCAGGCACGCGGCGCGGCAGCAGCTGGTCATATTACACCGAACGGTCTGTTACACCTAGTCTTTGCATATCTGACTGCAACCGTTCTTTAAAGCTACTTAGTGATGAAGCTCCTACAGTACTTGATGACAACGAGTTCCATTCTACTATGGTTCTCGGGAAATACGAATTTTTGAACACGTCAATCCTTGGCTGATAACTCTGGTACTTAAAAGCATGACTATTTCTGGTCCTCTTCTGAGCTGGCATTAGATACTTATCAGTCGGTACGTCCACAAGTTTATTAGTCATCTTGTACATCATGCAAAGTCTGGACATTGTTCTCCTGTCCTCAAGTGACATCCATTGCAGGTCTGCTTTCATTTTTGTTACACTGGCGCCCCTTTCATAGTTGTTCGTGCAGAATCTGGCAGCTTGGTTCTGCACCCTCTCGAGTTTATCTATATCCTTCTTTGTGTATGGATCCCAAACTGTTGCAGCATATTCAAGGTTTGGTCTTACTAGAGACGTGTATGCAAGTGATTTTACCTTTGCTGGGCATGCCCACAAATTACGTTTGATCACTCCCAATGTCTGTTTAGCCTTAGTTGTTACTTTGTTGATATGGGTGTTCCACTTTAGCCCCGTTGTTAATGTAACGCCTAGGTACGGGTGGCTCTTTGCTGTTGCTAGAGCCTGTCCACAGAACTGGTAGGTGGTTACAATTGGGTTTCGTTTGTTTGTTATATGCATGATGTAACATTTTTCCGGATTAAACTGCATTAGCCATCTGCTTTGCCATTCTTCGAGTGTGTTCAAATCTTCTTGCAAAAGCTGTGAATCACTCTGTGTGGACAACTCTATATATAACAGGCAGTCATCGGCAAATAACCTAACATTTGAATCAAGCTGGTCTGGTAAGTCATTTATGTACAGGAGGAAGAGTAACGGTCCCAGAACAGTTCCCTGTGGTACGCCTGACGCAACTCTAACTGGAGCTGAGGCCTTGCCTTCTACCACTACCGTCTGTTCCCTATTGGTCAAGAAAGCCTTCAACCAATTTAGTGTGGTGCCTTGAATTCCGTAGTGCTCTAGTTTAGTGATGAGTCTGCTATGTGGGACTTTATCGAAAGCTTTAGTAAAATCAAGAATTGCTAGATCTACCTGTTTTTTACTGTTCAGTGCGCCAGCTATGTCGTGAGCTGTCAATATAAGCTGTGTTTCTGTGGATCGCTTTGCTCTGAATCCATGTTGGTAGTCAGTCAATATGTTGAAACTTTCTAAGTGTTTCATGACATGACTATGGATAATGTGTTCAAGTAGTTTGCAGGATATACAGGTCAGTGATACAGGTCGGTAGTTGCCGGGGACAGCTCTATCTCCCTTTTTAAAAATGGCACATATATTTGCATCCCTCCAGTCTTTGGGAATTTCTCCTGTGTCTAACGAGTATTGGAAAATATTGGTTAACACAGGTGCTATTTCGGTGGCTGTCATTTTGAGGAACCAAGGAGGTATTTGGTCTGGACCAGATGCTTTAGATGGATTGAGACCTTGGAGCATTTTTTCGACACCATTAGGGGAAATCACTATGTGTTCCATGGGAGGGGTACAGGGCTGTCCGAGAGTTGGCATGTTTGTTGTGTCTTCCTCTGTGAACACACTTTTAAACTGTGAACTGAGTGCCTCTGCTTTTTTCTCGCTATCACTGACAATGGAATTACCAATCTTTAGAGGGGCTACGCCGACAAGGTCTCTTCTTAGGCCTTTTATGTATGACCAGAATGTTTTGGGTTTGTCAATTATGGCTTCCCCCAGTATGTCTGCCACATATTTTGAATGTGCTGCTCTTATGCTTTTCTGTACGCCCTTCTTAACTCTCTTGTATTTGTTCATGTCTTCCTCTCGCCCTGTTCTCTTAGCTTTGTTGTAAAGACGTTGTTTCTTACGACAATGCCTTCTTAGGTTTCTGTTGAACCAAGGCAGGTTGTATCTGCTTGATGTTGTTTTACTAGGGATGTGCAAGTTCATCGTGTGCTTTATTTTGTCTTTAAAATCATCCCACTTCTGTGTCACGGACATATCCTCGGTTCGTTTGTTAAAGTTCGTTGCATAATCACTTAGGTCACTCTTGATGGCCGGTTCATCAGCTTTAGTTCGAATGTACACTTTTCTCTTGGGTTTCCTGTTTTGTTTGGGTGCAAGGTTGACATCCACCAATACCATGTCGTGGTCACTTATTCCAGGAACTACTGTGGTCTTTTCGATTATGTTTGGGTTATTAACTAAGACCAGGTCCAAGAGATTACCATTCCTAGTGGGCTCTTGAACTGTTTGGAATAACCCATGGTTATCCACTAAGTGCAGTAGCTTCTGTGCCTGTCCTGAATTGCTCTGAGTGTTATCTGTAGTGCTAGCATCCCAATTTATACCAGGTGTGTTAAAGTCTCCAAGGATGATCACGTTGTCAGAGTTAATTTTAGGTCCCATCTTACTTATGGACTTGTCCAGTTCATCCAGGCTATTGCCCTGGTCCGATGGAGGTCTATAGTATGTACCAATCATTAGTGGTTTCTTTCCTGCTAGTTGAGTCTGTGTCCAAATGATCTCACAGTCTGTGTCTAGATCTGGCCTGTGTGTGACAATCAAATCATCCCTGTTAACCTGGAATACACCACCTCCAGGGCCAGTCTGTCTATCTTTACGGTGAGCTATGTAGTTGTCAGGGAATATCTCACTGCTTGCTATGTCTTGATTGAGCCATGACTCTGTGCCTGCTATTATATCTGGTTTGTACGTGTCAATTACAGTCGCCAGTTCGGCTTTTTTGTTTCGAATACTCTGGCAGTTTACCAGTAAGAGTTTACCATTGGTCTTTTTGAAACCACGACCCCTCATATTGGGGTTACCCTGCTTAGATCTAAGTGGAGTGGATGTAGCAACCGGGTAGTCATCTGTCAAGCTTGCACTAGAGCTCAGTGTATCAAATGAGTTTACTGAATGAAAAGTATCATCAGTTATGTCAAACATAGCTGATGCAAAGTTTGGTATGCCACAGTCACAGCAAATCCACGAGTATGATTGGTGTGTTTCTAATGCAGTATACACCTGAGAACATAGCTCAATGCAGTCTTTATGATACCATTTATCGCAGCCGTCACAACAAATGATATTCATGAGAAACTCAGATCGGGCTGCAGACCGCTTTTCATTGAGGTCATGAGGGAAGAGGGAATGGTCAGGTAAAATATAACAGAGATACAGATTACATCATTTACGCCTTTATAACTCTATCAACATATATCAATGCATGTACGTATACATGGTACAAAACATATAATAGAGGGAATGTTGGTTCATATGTACAGTGTAGTTTACAAATGACTGGAACTAATAGGCCTAAATCATACATCGTACAATGTGCAGTATTTGCTCCTTTGGTACAACGGACTGATGTCATACTGATCTTCTGGCAACATACATTCTCCCACACAGAGCCTTCCACGGCCATACATAAAGACTAACATCCTAGGCTTTATGTATGGCCGCAGGACAGCTCTTAGTGTATGAGGGGTTGTAGGTGTCGAGAATAGCCAAATGAAGACATAAATAATCTGAAAACATATCGCCATCACCGCAAGATCATGAATAGTTGAGCATTTTGTTACCCCTTACTGTAAAGTTGTCTGCGCCTAACAGGGAGTACCGCACTTGGCCGTTCGCTCCGATGTCTCTGTCCGTAGCAACAGCTGATAGAACCTGTAGGATCAAAACATAAAAGTGTACACTTAACGTCAGCTTAAACACCACCCAGAACCAAAAAACATTGTCTTAGTAGTGAGTTGAATGAAAAGAAATACTCTCACGAAACCTACCAGTTTATTGTCGTCATTTTCCGGCACGCTGATGTTGTAGTGATCATGTGCGAATACCGGACTGTTGTCGTTCACATCCCCGACGTTGACGCTGACGGTGACTGTGGAAGACAAGTTTCCTCCGTCTGTGGCCTGCAGGAAACAGAAGGAAACTCTTAACTTACCATCAATAAATCACACAATGGTATGGATTGCACAGTCATGACCAAGACTCTGGAGGAATTTGCGAAAAGCAATTGAGGACAGAGAGGACTGGAGAAGGAAGGGTGGTGGGCATCCGTGACCAAATGATGATGACGACCAAGACAGCAGACCTTCATAATGCAGTGTTATGTTTGTGTGTCAAAATCGTCAGTAGGCTGCAGTTGTTATGGGCCTTTCAGTAATATCACACTTGGTGAAAGACCTTGGCGTAGAAATATAAACCTCATAACCAAGTAATGTGGACGCTGTTGGTAATCCTTCGCAGTCCAACATGACTGTCACTGCATTCATCGCGCGGGATGTGACCTCATGCATGCAGTAATGATAACTATAGACAAAAGATAGAAATGGAGCGGGTTTCCTTGTTATGTGAAATTACCACCGGTGACGTTACCTGCACGACGATGAGATGCATGTCTGCCGCCTCCCTGTCGAGAGTTCCGTTCACCCGAACTGCTCCAGTCTCAGGGTCCACCGTGAAAGTGTCTTCTCCTGTCAGGGGTCATCAATTGTTAGTAGCTTTTTACCTCCGGGAAAATGACGGTAATTAGTTGGTGTGTTAGTTTGTTTGCTTGTTTGTTTGTAGTCGTGTGTGCTGGCAGTTCCATAATTGGTATCTAAATGTTAGGCACGTCAAGGACACTAACAGGGAGTTCGGTCAAAGGTGCCAGAAATGTGTCAGGAAATGATAAGTTTGACTGACCCTCCGCTTTACTGTAGCTAATGTTGCTGTTAATGCCGTCGTCAGCGTCGGTGGCTGAGAGGGTGAGGATGACGTCACCAACTTGAGCATCCTCTGAAACATCGGCATCGTAGGCGTCCCTGCCGAATTCTGGCGCGTTGTCATTGACATCAAGAACCCGAACTGAAACCTGCAGAATTTAGGAAGTCATTAAGGCACATTAAGGCACATAAAGGCACATTTTTGCTCTATTACATGTTATACTCTCCCAGTCAGTGTTCTATACCGCAAACCATTTCATTCCAGCCTTACACAATGAAGAACAACAAACGATTTCCGAGAGAAAACAATGCCGATGTTCAATGCTCAGTTGTCCATTTCACTTACCACTGCGTACGCTTTTCGTGGATGTCCATACGAAACAGATGACTCAGTCGCTTCGACGATCAAATTGTGCTTGTCATCCTCCTCCCTATCGAGCTGAAGTTGTGTCCTGATTGTGCCCTATAAATAAACAGAAACGACATGATTGTCATACAGATGCAAAGTGAAACGAAACACGGCCACGTAGTTAAAGGAGATAACTCCAAATCCATAGGACTATTCAAGCTTTGGTCGTCTGAATACAGTCTAGGGAAGTATAAATGAAGGTCGATTTTGCAATTACTTTTATCGCTTCATCATGAGGTACTAAATCCGCACAGGAAACGTTTCATTTAGACTTGAAATGTCACCGTATTCATTTATTGGTGTTTTACAAGTTCTGTTGTTGTTTTCTTTTCTCAAATGTCAGATAAAAAAATGAGGTATGCGTCCTTACCGTGCTGCTGTCGATGACAAAGCCGTGTGCCGACTGGAAGCTGTACTGGACCGGCTGGTCGCTGGAAATATTCACAGATCCGACGACTGTGCCTGGCGGAGAATTTTCCGCGACGTCAAAGTCGTACGTTTCCCGTTCAAACTCCAGAGCCTCCATAGATGACGCGTCCTCCACGTGGACCCGGAGTGTTGTGTTGGTGATGTGAAGCCCGTCTGTCACCTCGATGGTTACATTCACGTTCAAGGTGGTCGTGACGTGGGGAAGGCTGCAGCATAGGAAAAAAAATCGTTTTTACATTAAAATTGAAACTTTCGACACGTGTAACATCAAATCAAACTTTTGGCTATGGCCATTTCTTGGATGACTTGCCCGGGCACTTTGGATATGTAATATCATAACCACGTGACTCTAATAACGGGTATTACTGATTCAAACAGTCATGTTAGTTTTATTGTAGTAAGGGAAGATTCACCGTCTTTTCACGTCGACAACGCCGGCATCATTGATGCGAAAAAGCTGAGGATGATCCTGTGTAAGGCTGTACTCAATATCGCCGTCTAAATCCGGGTCCTCGACAGCAAATATGGCGACCAGAGTACCCGGATGCGATCCACCCAGCAAGGTGACCTCGTCAGGAGGTTCAAGGATGGTCGGAGGAACGTTATTTACGTCATCTGTGCATATCAGGTGCAATTTGGTAGTTAACGTTACAGTTGTCGGCTACCAGTTCTGACCAGTGAATGGTATGGGATTTAACACTGTACGGGTGTTGATGATGAACTCGTTTTTAACTTTCAGCAATTTCTATTTTCAGTGGATTTGTAGACGACTACAGTTATGCTGAGTGTCGCTAAAATTAGTCTATTTCTTACTTTCCATTAAAAATCATACAACAAACCATCAGAATGTAGCTTCAGGTACTTACCGACTGCCAGCACTATGGTGATACTGCTGGACAAGGCGGGTGTTCCCATGTCTGTAGCAGAGATGCCGAGCTCGTAAGTCTCCCTCTCCTCTCGGTCTAAGGTCCCACTCCTCACAACAGCCCAGTGTTCGGTGGAGTTGTCCAGCATCACTACAGAAAACCCAGCGCTGTTTATATCCAGGCGAACCGACCCGCTCACGCCGGCATCAGGGTCCGTCACGGACAGCGTCAACAGGTGAGTCCCGGCCGACAGGTTTTCCACGGTTCTCATTGGCTCTCTGGTGAGGAAATGACGTTGCGTGTCGTCATCGAAGGAAGGGGCGTTATCATTGACGTCAGTGACCGTGACGTTGACGTTGGTGGAAGTGGAGAGCGACGGAGAACCCCGATCCTGTAGAAACAATGGGTTGAACTCTCAGCTTTTGAGTGGGTAAAAATACTCAGCTTGCTAGGAACATACGTGGTCCTATCTCTATGGACCCGTTCATGATTGAGAATGTAAACCGGTTCGTTCCGGTTGTTCCGGTTTACTCAGAACCTCCTCGCGACGTAGTCTAGAACGGTTCTGAGTAAAACAGTTTCGCGGAATTGTAATCATGAACGCAAAAGCGTTACGGAACCGGTTCACATTGATGTTTATGACGTCATACATCCGGGTACGTGAGGCTATAGTTCGCGGCGTCACTTGTTGTGTAGGCGCGGGAAACTCGGAGTACTGTCGCCTGCTATTCAAATATTTTCAGCCGATCTTGCTATGGCCCCCAAGTCGGGTTCTAACAACTGGTGTAATGAGGAAACGAGAGCCCTGGTATCTTTTTTGGGGGATCAGGAGGTCCAGAGGAAACTGAATGGGATTCATCGAAACCAGGAGGTTTTCGAAGAAATCGCCAAGGGCATGAAGGACCGTGGCTTCATCAGGACAGCACTGATCAGTACCGAGCTAAGACCAAGCAACTGAAGGTGAAGTACAATGATTGCCTTTATCACAACAATAAGAGCGGGAGGAATCGCAAAACCTGCCCGTTTTTCAACGAACTTCATGCGTTCCTGAAGGATCGGCCCAGCTCCAGGCCTAGAATCATCAGGGAGGGTGCTACCCCCCCTCGCCGAGGACGATTTGTCACAACACAGCGATGTAAACCGTTTCAGGCGCGGGTGCAAGTTTGCATCGCGGACGCAAAATGTAAACCGTTTCCATTCGGAACAAACATGGTGTTACCTTGAAATGTGGACTTTGATACTAACAGGCTCTTTTGGCCTTCCTTTAGGACAATGATCCCAACCATTGCAGCAAGTATGCTAGATCGTATCTCCAAAACCACTCCGTGAACTGGTTCCGGCAGCTTCCGGCAGAATATAAGTGCCTTAGAGCTTAACAGGATGCTTGAATCGTGGCTTTAACTTGGCCTGCACTACTTTATCCTATTTGTTCCGGAAACAAAGCTTCGCATGCGTATCCAGCATTATGAGAGATTCATCTGGACAGACCGTGAAAGGAAAGACATAAATCGTTGAGCTAATGAGGCAAGACAACAATTAGAATGGCCTCACAATTAACAATTAGAATAGTCTCACCAGTTACAATCGACGATGCTAAGGAAACTTTGCTAAGGAAACTTTGTGGTTTGTGACCTTGCATTCAGTTCATTAAATAAAGGCGGACAGCAAAACGGATACTGACCTGTGACTATTACGTCGTCAAATGTCTCTCCACTATCTTTCATCTCCTTACACCAAGCGAGGCGATTGACCGTTGGCTTACGTGGCAGTAGCGATGCTCGCAGCGAACCCAGCCCAGGCTGTAGCCTTGATCAGCGTCCAGCCCGAACCTACACAAATACAAAAAGAAATGTTTGAACAACACGAGTAGTAGGGTAATAAGCAGCGCTCAGTACACATTTGTTGGCATAATAACACACTCTCCAAGCAGAGTTTTGGATCCCGCTAGCTATATATATAGTAAATGACATGTTTTACTACGATGTTATGTACACCGCAAGTAGTTTCGAAGAAAATCCACATAAAAATACTAAACTCAGCAACAGACATCTTCCCCAGGGTAATACTTTATTTCAAAGTTGAATGATACACAGTGAAAGTACTGGAAGTGAAACAAATCGCGATGAAATATATTTGAAAAAAGTGTACATCGAACATTGATCCCATGATGATGAATAACATAACGTCAAAGAGGAATTCTAAAACTAACTGATGACAAAAATAAAAAATTCACGATTACAACAAAATGAAAAGCCAAAGACCAATAAATGTTATGGATTATATATTCGATTGCCAACAGTGTCCCCTTAAATGTTATTGATTCAATCAACATTGCAGTCCTTTATCATTGGACTGAATTGTATTGATTTTACAATCACTTCTACTATTGCACTTTGGATAATAAAATACATAGAGCTTAAAAACATTATTATTCAACATTGTTATTCAACAATAGCAACGAGGGCATCACACGGTCATAGATGACAGGGTTCTAGGGATAAACGAGTTTTTGTTTCTATTAGATCTGTTTAGTGGTGGTTTCAGTCCCACACGTCGAAGGAGGCTGTATGATGTCTCAACTTCCTCCTCTGCCCATCACGTCCCCTTCCTCCAGGGGAATATGATAATGTAAGTTATCACTTACAAGACTGCTCAAACAGCAAAACACAATATTCGCGCCCCCTCCCCAAAAGAACGTATATATAGTAGTTAGGGTATAAAGTAGTCCCTGCTTGAAAACGCCGTACTACTAGTAAGTTTCCTGTGCACGTCAGGAAGGCCGAAACTGTGGTGAATGGTAAAGAAATACATCACTTTTGAGACTCTATGAGTGGGATTACGTTTTTTATGCTGACATAAATTTGGGGCTGGATATTGGTACTCGCAACTGCTGTGTGTCGGCTGCAGTATAATGACCTCAACTAAAGGGCCATATAGCTTAAGTTGTATTCTAAAAGAGAACGAGCCTGCAAATGTCAGACCCCACTTTGGGGTCCTTAACCATGTAAATCTCTATAGGCAAAATACTGTGTTCTGCGACATTGACATGCACGCGAAGTAGTAAAACCTATCACCGGGATGAAAATATTTCTGTGCATACCCGATTTCTGCGGTTGCGGACAGGGCCTCCGGCTACCAGGCCTCCAGCACCTCCCCTACTTCCTCCGGCATCTCCGGGACTTCCTCTACAGCCTCCGGCACTCCTCCCCTGCCACCTCCGGCACCTCCCCTACTGCCTCCGGCACCTTAGCCACCGCCTCTGGCACCTCTACCACCTTCCGCACTTCACCCACCGCCTCTGGCACCTCTACCACCGGCACCTACCCGCCCGCCTCCGGCAGTAGCCCTACCGCCTCCAGCACCTCCCCTACCGCCTCCGGCACCTCACTCATCGCCTCCGGCTCCCCCTACCACCTTCCGAACCTCACCCACCGCCTCTGGCACCTCTACCACCGGCACCTAACCGCCCGTCTCCGGCAGCAGCCCTACCGCCTCTGGCACCTCTCCCACCGCGTCACGCGGCACCGACCACACACCCCTCCCCCCTCTAACGCCTCCAGCACTTCACCTACCGTCTCTTGCACCTCCCCTACCGCCTCCTGCCCCTCACTCCTCGCCTCCGGCTCCCCCTACCGCCTCCGGCACCTCAGCCCTACCGCCTCTGGCACCTCTACCACCGCGTCCGAACAACAACGAAGCTGCTGTTACACACACCATATTTTCGTCTGTATATGGAAAATTACAGAGAAGATGGCTGCACCTGATTATGACAACATGCTGCTATCTGTGTGCGCTGAAAGACGACAGTCAGATGAGATGTGAAGGGAGACTGTGGCTATTCTACAACACCTGCTATATCGCCAGACTGGTGGATCCTTTAATCCAGAGGGGTAGGCACTTCAATGCAACCAGCAGAAGGTCGTTGCCATCAACATTTACAACAGGATTGAGGAAATGCATCACGAATAGAGAGACATTTTACATGAATCCATGGCTGTGGCTGGCACTGATGTTAAGGTTGGCTTACAACGCATTGTGCAAAACGTTTCACCGGAGAAAAAACATTGGGGAAGGATTGCTGTAATCGTCGGTTTTACATTCGATGTGTGTGCCGAACTGTTAAAGAGATCGTGGCGGATGTTCCATGTAAGACATGTCTTACGCGACCCCGAGACGACACGACGCACGCGTAAGCACCTCGTCCACGGACAAGGGCCCGCTACGGCCCCACGCGCCTTGGTGCGTATGCCGGCGATTTCGTGATGTCTTACATGGAACATCCGCAAGATCGTGGTCCTACCAGGGAATATGCGACCTTCTATTGGACGTATCTATGGTAACTTCCGAATTAGCGAGTGAATTTATCAGAAGAGCTGGTGGATGGAGGGTATTATTACCACAAAGAAGGCTTAATTCAAACTGGATGAAGATGATTGTTACAGCAATTTGTGGATTTATGTCAGCCCCTATATGCGTGATTGTTACACCGCTGTAACGTTAGAGATAGGTGGTATGAGTATGAAACAAATAAAATGATTAACCATAGGACGAGCGTGTTTTTGTCATCAATACTACATTACAATACACATACCATTGACAGTGTTTACGTGTTGTAGCGAAAGTGAGTAATACATCATTCAAGCGGACAAAGGCGACTTATAACATTCGACTCAATTATTGTGAATTGAATTAGAATCTAATCTAATGGTCAGACAATAGGGTTGGATAAACAATTCCATTAAACAAATTAACGTCAGACGAAGAAATGTTCCGCAGAACAAAAAATCACATTGCCCCTTTCAACTGAATTTGAAATCTCGCTAAACTTGTTCTAAAAAAAACCGCTTCACTGTTAGACAGAAGAAATGATTGCAGAACATTGAGAACTATTGCTATTACTAGAAGCCTGCAACAAATAGGGCTAAATACCAAACCCATTTTAACGGAGAAACATTTCAACTTTACACTAGCTATCTTTGAGGACTGCCACACTCCACGCCGGAGTGTTTACATAAGGCGACGACGTTTGGCAGGTGGTTCATAATCTGAGTCGGAACTTTCAGAATCTGAACTGTCATATTCCGAATCGGAACTGTCATTGTCGTCATCAGATGGTTCTACAGCCAACAAACCACGACAGAAATAGCATCGGCATTTCTCTGTCCCTACATATATTGCATCATCGTCAGATTCCTTGCCTGAATCACCCGACGACTCTGGGCTTGCCCCGTCACATCTAGTGCATGTACACTTTTCAGTGTTTACATAAATTACACAATCTGACTGACTATTCACCTCGACTGTCGGGGTGGTGTAGACGTCCACATCCATAGCGTCCGGTGCTGGAATGATGTTCGGCACGTCTGGAGAGACGCTGGCACTCGGCATTTCGACGTCAGGTGCTGGTATGATGTTGGGCACGTCTGGAGAGGCGCTAGCACTCGGCATTTCGACGTCAGGTGCTGGTATGATGTTGGGCACGTCTGGAGAGGCGCTAGCACTCGGCATTTCGACGTCCGGTGCTGGGGAGATGTTCGACACGTCTGGAGAGGCGCTGGCACTCGGCATTTCGACGTCAGGTGCTGGTATGATGTTGGGCACGTCTGGGGGTGCGCTGACACTGGGTATTTTGACGCCGGGCATCTCCACATCCTCGGGTTGGGGGTCCAGTGCACCGTTGATCAGCTCCACCCAGTTGACCGCCTCCTGAAGGTCTAGCCACAGGGTGATTATCAACTCCATCGTCAGCTGGGCGAGGGAGGGGGGTATGACACATTGGGGGAAAAGAAAAAAAGATTTACAATGTGAATCTTCAAAACGTTTTAAAAAGTCTTTTACCAACACACGCGGACTAAAACAAGTTTCATTCTGAAAACTAGACTTGTCACCAGACAACCTCAAGCTTCAAAACATTTCCTACGAAGTTGGGGGGAGGTAGAGCATGGCGTAACCCTAACGGCGATGAAAATTAAGTATTTTACCGACGAACGCAATCTTCAAACAAGTTTCAATCTTAAAGCTAGACTTGTCACCAGAAAATGCTCTGACACAATCACATTTTTATCAAAATTTGTGCTATTGCTTGACGTACCACTACACGGCGATAAAAAGTTTACGTGTAGAGAGAACGGAGACCTCGCCACTTCTATAAAAGGTAGAATGTATGATAGAAAGAGTACCCACCTGCCTGTTCCGCATTCTCCAAATCTGCTATGACAAAATCGATCAAGTCTTGTGAAATCTCGGGCTCGCAAAGTAAGTCATTTAGGTCATAGAGGTCCTGGAGAGATACCTTTGCACTATGATCTGGAGCCGTTGAGTCAGTCATGGAGGCGTGTTGTTCACAAAAAAGTTGCGCGTTGCTGAGGGGGACAGTGCTTGTCTGACTAGCGCGTCGCCTACACTGCAATCCTTTATATAAACCATACACCAATCGCCATGGTCGTCATGTGAACTCATCTGCATGGACTAGTGAACTCATTTGCATAGACCAAGTCCCTCCATGGTTACCATATGCCCCTCCCCCTCCATTGTCACCACATGAACTCATCTGCATAGACTAGTGAACTCACTTGCATTTTTCTTCTTGATGTCATAACGGGGCAGGATCGCCTCAACTGCCCCGTTTGGCAAATATAATACTTCTGTAACATTATTTAAGATGATTTTATTATTCCTGGGAATGTCCACAGGACCGTCATGAAGTCCAGGTTCTGCTGGACAGCGTAGATCTGGCAGTAGAGCTCTCTCTATATATATAATCCTCTACTTCATCAGAATTATACTCCGTACTCGAATATCCCATATGGATGCCCTGGGGATGAACTAATGAACTCTCATGTAGTCACGACACCCATTGACATTTGTGTAGACTGGTTTATTATTATTCAATAGTAAGGGTAACAGCTGTTGGTAGGCTAGCCTCTACCAGCCTCCACAGATCGCTGAAAAAATAGTAGAAATCGGGCAAGTAGAGTAAATAATATGCCAGGGGTAGTCCGCTACTAAGGGGATGTCAATAGGCGATTGACCTTTCCTTCATAGCGGACTACCCTTGGTACACGATTCACTCTATTTGGCCGATATCTATTTTTTCCCAGCGATCCAGGTAGCCTGGTAGAAGCTTTCGGCAGCCCAACAGTAAGCTAAATTATACAGCTTTGTCATCACATTGCCATTACAGAACTACAAAAACATGTATAAGAAGCATACAAATTTTATAAAGCCAGCATATCATATCAATATACATGTAGATCTTAATTTTTACGAAAACTCGTGAGATCCCATGGCTATGACACCACATGAAATAAATTAAGTTACAAATAGACAGTATGTCATTAAGATAAGGCTAAGTCTTTAAAACAAAATCACAGAGTAGGTCTTAGTTTAGTAAGTTAGATTGAGATGTCTGTCCGGCCCTTGGATGGTCATTGTTTAGGTATTTCGATATCCTTGCAGTGTATTCAAAATGATTAACATGGAAGGGACTGGGTTAGATAGGTAGCGCTTTTTCCCAGTGGGCAGTTTGTAGTGTCTTGTGTGCCTGAGTTGCATACTGTATGGTTGATTTTGAGCTGAAGAGAGCCAGGGTGCATGAGTTTGAGTTTTATTTAGGTCGACAATTATATATCAGTCTCATAAGAGGCTATTCGTCCTGTGGTCTACACATTCATATTTACACATTACAATTAAAACATACAAAGGCATACAAAGTGACAATATAGTGGAGGACAAGAAATTACATAGTTCCTTAAAAGCAATAATTACAGTCTAATTATTTGCTAATTGTCGCCGTTCTTGTTCCACAACTGAGACACTCTGTACAAAAGTGTCTTTTCTCAGCGTTGGATTTTGGTTTCAGAAGTTTGATTGTGTTTGTTCTGGTTGAGCGCGTTTAGTAGTTGTGGATCTCTGACAGGAATGTGATTTTGTCGTACAGGACCGTTGGTTGCTTTTCTATCATTACTCGTGTAAAAATTGAAAGGCTTTTAAGTTGAATTCTGTTCTTAACAGTCAACCAGTCCAAGGCTCTTAGCATGGTGTCCAAATGTGTATCACGATCATGATTTCTAGAGGATACGCTAGTTGGTTTGCGAGCTCATTTAGCTTAAGAAACCTGGGATGCAAGTCATCAGGCCAGGCAGATTTAGTGGGATTAAGATTTGTTCCTTATCACTTCACTTCCTGGCTTAATGTATATGTGTCACGGGACTGTGATAGCTATTCTTGTGTTAATGGAATGTTAACAGTATTTTCATCAGTGAAGGCACTAGCAAAGAAATTGTTTCAGTGTTAAAGCACTTAAGCGTTATCATAGTCAACGCTGTTGAACAATTTGGCTTGGCCCAGGCGAGATTTGATGTATCTCCAGAAGGCATTGTATTAGATTTGTTTGTGAGGAATTAACTAACCTGTCTTAACATTCACCGCACTATTTTCTTGTGGGGCTTTATCAATTTCAGTTTTTACATACCTTTCACCTACCAAGTCTCATTAATTTAGTATAGAACGCTATAAAACCATGGTACCGTGAACGAAGTTATAATCAATAGATCACCAATTGAATCTCATTTAAAAGGTTTTTCGCTCAAAAGGCAATGATAATTCCTGGAATAATCAAGCCGTCTCGTCACCTGGAAAGAGTTGGCAGATGAAGAAGACCCGGAAGGCGCATGGGGCGTCAGACCATCTATTTACACAAGTCTGATGCCAACACCAAGTATAAAGAACGCAATCTCGAAAGCTACCACTTGGCCCCCTGCTTGGTCGAGCTCTCGCCCATGAGTTGTACTCCGCAAGTGGAGAACCATCCACCCACTCAAAATTTCCTTCTTTACGCCGGTCCTGTAGGCCGAACCACAATTTGAAACCCATGCCATGCCCTGGCTTACGATACAAGGAGATGAGGAAGTCGTTGATCTGGGCGTCGCGGGGCATAGCGAGGGTACCACCGTTCTCACCACAGGTCGCGGCCGCTTCGCTGAAGGTTTGCTTTATTTTGAACACCTTGTAACAGATCCCACGGAATCCCGCAAAACCGCCCGTGCAAGACACTGTGGAAAACGTTAAGACACGAGGATAGTACATATGTCTTTGTAATGAACCAAATTCTAACATTCCAGTCGATAATTGTATTTCATTTGAATGCGGTATAGCGGCTAAAGCCTACCTCTGACTTTTCATTTTTTTAAATGCATATTTGTGTGCACAACAATAGACTCATCTGTTAATAAAGACAAAAACTGTCAAAATGTTAAACCCCAATGTTTGTGATATAACATCAAAAGTAGAAGACAACGAAAAAATGCTGGTTAGCTTTTAATGTACTAGGTAAAATCATATATTGAAATATCTGAACACAGATAAGGTGGTAACATCAACTTTACCCGACTTGCCCCAGCTGTTTGTCTGAGGGCGCTCAAGATGTTCGACAGGGTTTGGATAGGTTGGCCCAGCAGAGAGAGGGACTCCTGGCTGCCCATCCTTGCCCATGGATCGCATGTGTCCAGGAAAGCCCGGCGGTCCAAGAGTCCCGTTAGACCCAGCTTCTCCTGGCAAGATGGGCCCAGTGTTCCTCGAAGGCTCAGTCATGTTGGGAGGGTTAGGTCCAACGAATCTCACCTTACCTAGGAAAGACAGGTAACACCCACATGTCTGGAATTTCACGAAACATTACAAAATCCATACCTGCATCAGGGAAAACTGTCGTTCCTTTGTTTATCTATCCTCTTTGAAAATCTTAACAAAACGCTCCTGCAGTGCTAGAACAAGCTGCTAGGGCGCCCAAACCTACATCGATTCATCCCGACATAGAAAAAAGTATTTTACCAAAACATTAAAGCCATAGTATCTCCAAGACAAATGACCAAAAAAAACACTCGAAGTTGTGCTGCAGTGCTAAGAAAACTACCAGGAAGCCCTTAATTGAACCTGGCACGTCTTCGCAAGACCTATTCATATATAAAGTATCATAACTATCCATTCATATGTTAAGTTATGATGACAACAAATATCGGAAAGACAGCCAGACAGGCAGACACACCTACACACACAGACGGACACACGTGCAAGCCAAAAACAATTTCTAACTAGAGTTCACTACCTCATACCTTCGCCAAATGATTTTAACCATTATGACTGACGCATTTAGGAGTGCTTCTCATCAATTATAAATCATACCAGTTGATCGTCTTCAGCAAAATAACAGAAGTTGTCCAAAGTATCTTATCAAAGAAGGTTATGCTAACATTTATCATCAATTATGCAAATTAGGTCCTTATTAGCATGATTTCATTCAACGATGTTCACATTCCCTTAACTTTCAAATGCCACAAGTATGAAATTGCCATCATTAACCTGTATGTAATTATAGTAGTTTCTTATTAATTATGCAAATTACGCCAACAACTGTTTCTATCTATCAACATTCTTCTCTTCCTCAGTTACAAGTGTCACAAGTTTGAATAGTCATATCATGAAACACAGCGGGCTTTTGAAATTGTCTAATTAGTTATGCTAATTAGAAAATCAGATTTGCATGATTATATCTAATCATACAAAGCATCACGTAAGTTATCTACATACCAAAAATCAAGAGCATCAATTAAGCCCATCTTGAGTTATAGTATTTTCTCATTAATTATGCAAATGTGGTCTTCATTTGCATAGTTGATATATACTAATATTTCTCTCCTCCTCGGTTACATATGTCGCGTGATTGAGAGTCCTATCATGGAATTTGGCGGATGTATAAACTTTCCTCATTAATCATGCTAATTAGATACTAATTTGCATAATAAGTACCTAATCATGTACGTCATCACCCAAGCTATCTTCTTACCAAAAATCAAAACCATCCATCAAGCCCATCTTGAGTTATAGTATTTTCTCATTAATTATGCAAATGAGGTTATAATTTGTATAGTTGATATCTATTGATATTTCTCTGCTCCTCAGTTACATATGTCACAAGTTTGAGAGTCCAATTATGGAATTTGGCGAATGTATAAACTTTCCTCATTAATTATTCAAATTAGATACTTATTTGCATAATAAGTATCTAATCATGTACATCATCACTCAAGCTATCTACTTATCAAAAATCATAACCATCCATCAGGCCTACCCACCTACCAAATATCAAGACAATCCATCCAAGCCTTCTCGAGTTATGCTGTACGTTACAAACACACACACAAACGCTACCCTCTGCATAACCTCCTCGGCGAAGGTAATGGACGTAAATGTACAAACTATTAGTGCTGTGGAGAATGGGTGGATTGGTTCTAACAGAGCTGGCGATGACGGCAGATTCTGTAACGTCAAATGTAGTCCGGATCCAGTGTCTGGAGGCTTGGGTAGGATTGGGCTGGAGTGTAAGAGCAACATTAGGTTCCAGCATTAAAGAAGAATGTGGTTCCAAACATGACTGAGTTTTTCATCCCTTCCCATGTCTCTGTTCGTGACTAGTGTGAGCAGTTGATATCAATACAACCTGACTAGCACATACATCCGTGTATATTTTCATCAGGTTAACATGTCCCTGTGAATAAAAAGACAAAGTCTTTTATTAAAAATGAAACCCACTTTTTACTCGATTGTTCTTTACATAAAGATGAGCGCCAATCTCTGTTTAAATAGAATAAGACAACACATGTAAAGAAAATGTCAAAGCCGGGCACTTTTATCTACCTGATGCCATGTAAGAACGAACATATAATAGACAAAGTATGTAGTCATGTTTCCAAATGTTTCAGAAAGAGAGAAGAAACTATTAGGTGATCAACATTAGTTCAGCAATAGTCCACAGTCTGTTTTTAGTGTTGTTTTTCTAATGTTAGAATGTAGCTTTTCAATTCATGTGTTGCATTATGCTTATAGACCGCATGTGGTCATCTGTGCATTTAGCCCATCTGGGCAGGAATATGCAATAAACACTATTATTGTTATTGTTATTAAGCCAACGTTTCGGTGACCGTATGACACCTTCCTCATAGGAGTTCTGACTAGTTTACTATGTACTGCAGCTATAGCCATCGCTTCTTACGGATGTGATCCCAAACGTATTTAGTATTAAGAAATGCAAAGAGATAGTCAATGCAGTCTCAAACGTAAAGAAGTGTGTCATTTGAATAGATGCTGTCAAGTAACAATGACAGTTGTGGTTATGTATTAAAATGACTTGTATTGGAAAATGATTGAAATTACGAATCACACTTTACCGTTTGGATGTCATTTTCCTGTGTGTTGTGGAACATCAGTATGAGAATTACAGCAATGGTCGCTCCAGATCCTACCAGGACAACAGTAGCGATAAGGCAGAAACACCGCCCGATTGAACAAGAGTCTGTGTAATTCAACCGGACCAAAGTCAATGAGCGGGTTAAAAAAACCATCAACCGAATAAAAAAAAAGACTGTTACCTAACCCAACCAACTATGCTTCACAAAACTCTAAGTCACAGAAAGACTGAAATGTGCACATTGTTACTCGCAGAAACACACGCACACAGATGCACACACACGGGCATGTTATATCTACTACTTAACTCCCTTGTGGTGCAGTAAAAAGTTAAACAGCTAATTTGATAGCGATGCCTTGTTGCAGTATTTGTACGCAAATCTAAAACTTGGTTTTTCCTTGTTAGTAGAAAAACGGCACACAGTCGTTAAGGCCACACCAATTTCATTTCTTGGTTGACTGATTTTTTTTTGTACGAGGAGATCATGTTAAAAAAGTCCTCTAAGATTCTGTTTTCATATTGATTTTCCAATCCATCATTTTTAAATTCCTTTAACCAAAATATTAAATTATATCGTCGACTTATCTTTATATGCTGAATATGATTATGGAATACCGATTGTAACGTTATATTTGTATAACAATTTATGTTATTTTTCCGATGATACATTGAAAGGACCCCTGACCTCCCTTGAACTCTTGAAAAACGGCTTCGGCCGAACGAGTGTATGTTTTTTGCATACTTTCAAGGTTAAATAAAGGTTGAAAAAATTGGTGTGGCCTTACATGAAATGTAAAATAGGATGTTTCTTTAAAACTGATGGTTTGCTCGTTGTAGTTGAAATCAATGAGTAAATCAGACTAATGAATGTCTAGATGATAAAGATTCCTCGTCTATATGAGTTATGAAAATACATCAAATGCTGTAAACTAGCAAAAGGACACCCTACCAAGATATTAGTTCAAAACATCTACATTTACCAGAGGTCAACAGTTAAAGAGAAAATGAAGTTGAAGAGAGAAAAATAAACAAGCAATACCATGTGAACAACGTTATAGAAACAATAACAAGTGAAAGTAATGGGCATTGATCAAAACTGAAAGGCTAAAAGAATCACCGTGAAAGTAGCGTAGGACACTACGCAATGATTGTTGGGGTCGACGTACCATTTGTTGCCTTGTGACGACCGCTTGTAACGTGCATCGGATTTAAACAAAGATTGTCCGGAGAATTCCGAAGATTGCGTACATGAGCGTTGCCCTTACGTCTGTTTTGGGGAATCCCGGGGCCGTTGTCACCAGTGATGTCGCTAGAGACATCTGAATTACAATTTCCCCCAAACGTACTGCCTGGTGACCCGGCCAAAGGGTCGTCAGATATGTCTGGGTCAGTTATTGTACTCTGAGGAGTTTCAGGCACTGCTGAAGATGTTCCACCACGATTTGTTTCATCCCCACAAATGTGTGTAACAGCGTATGGTTTAATGTTGTCAGAGACATCAACATGGCTGTTATCTTTAAGAAGTCGTTCATATGTATCAGTGGTTCTCTTGGCGTTCGCGTTTATAGTGGTGTTGTGTGGCCTGACTTGGGATTCTTGTTCTGTGTCCATGTCCTGACAATCTGTATCCATGTGAGGCACGGACTCTTCCTTTGTTCCATACGAGAGCGTATCATACTGTGGGATTCTCGAAAAGTCTGTGCCGGAGGCTGGGTTGTTTCCCGTATACAGGGCACTTAATCTATCGGTCCTTAAAATGACCCCGGACCGGTCTGGATCTCCATCGTTTGCTGAATATGTAGGGTTATTGTGCATTTCATCCTGTGGGACACTTAGAGAGACTATGCCGGAGGCTAGGTTGTTTCTGGTGTACAGGACACTTAATTTATCGGTGACCCCGGACCGGTCTGGATCTCCATTATTTGCTGAATATGTAGGGTTGTCGTGCATTTCATCCTGTGGGACACTTGGAGGGTCTATGCCGGAGGCTAGGTTGTTTCTGGTGTACAGGACACTTAATTTTTCGGTCCTTGAAATTGTCGCCGACCAGTCTGGATCTCCATCGTTTGTTGAATACTTAGGGTTTTGCTTGCCTCGAATAGGTATCTGGTGACCTTCACCAGGTCCGGTAAGGTTTGGAGAATTTGGCCTTCCTGGAAGCTCAGGTGGCCCGACGGGCCTCCTTTTCCCCGGGGGTCCAGGAACTCCAGCCTTGCCACTCGGTTCCATCATGGGGTCAGTTTTTCTCGGGTGTCGAAGAGCCTTTCCATCCGTTCCCAACGGTCCGTTCCGTCCCATGGCAATGGGTCCAGGTGGTCTCATAGGTCCCTTTGTTCCTGGGGGTCCGGCAGGCAACATGGATCCATTTTCTCCTAGGAGCCCAGGAGGCCCGGCAGACATATGGGCTCCAGTCTGGCCACCCTGTCGCATGGCTACGGCCGGTTCCATTGATCCATTTTCTCCTGAATGGCCAGGTGACCTGGGAGGCCCAGGAGGTTCGGCAGACCCGATGATTTCTGGCAAAATGGCCCCCGTAATGCTGGGAGCATTAAGTCCCATAGGTTTTCCCTTACCTGGAAAGACACCCACATGTCTGGAAATTCACGACATACTAGGAAGGCAACATTTTGGAGAAAATGCAGGATATTCCCTTTCATTAATAAAGGATGAAACGTCAAATGAGGTTCTCATTAGCATAAACTACATTCCGTTGTATTAGCATAAACTACATTCCGTTGTATTTATCTTTCATAAAGCTACCTACACATCCAATATGACATTTGTCATTTACCGTAAGGAAAATATGAGCTTCTTCCTACATTATGCAAATTAGGTCTTCGTCAGGATAACGCACATTCTAAAGCTACCTACACCTCCTTTATTACACAGTTTGTACATTCATAGAACTACCACCCCGTATCTACTTGGTTTTTGGCAGAAAAAAAAAAGAACACGCCAGCAAAACATTGTCTTTCCCCCCATATACCCTATACAGGGTATAGGGAGGGAAATATGATTACACAATTCAAGAGCTAAGAATGCGTGAAGTCTAAGGGAAAGTTTGAAAAAAGTGAAGTGATCAAATAAATGCTGTCTTTAGGATCTAGTGTAAAACTAAGGTGCATAAGGCACAGATATTCTTAACATCATAACATGTTGTACTTGCACAAATGTAAATTAATTCAAGCACAAGTATATGAATAATATGAACAAGTAAAATGTTTACTTAACATTCTTACACCAACTGTTTAAACTTTAAAGCCCTATTCAAATTCATCACTGAGATGTCTAATCGTAAAGCTTATGTACCTTGTCAGGGGCTGACCAAATAAAGGCTAGGGTCTGCAGGTTTTTGCTAGGAATGGCCGGGTAATCGGACACACAACATTTTGCCTAGGCCTTATAAACAGAGATTGTCCTTCTGTACTGTGAACTGTGTGCTTGGCATGTCAGCATTTGATAAATATTTTAGCCAAAGCTTCTAGACAACGTAGACAATTCAGAGGACGTGTCGGCGCAAGTGGTATGAATTAACAATATTAAATGAATGATTAACCTATAAAAAAGGAGTCGCGTTGTATTCGTTTATAGACTAATATTTGTTGACGTCGATACCTTTCAAAACACGGCATATATAGATAGCTTGGGTAAAATTATATATTCACACAGAAATTGATTCATATAAACATGTAATAGTACCAGTATTTTGTAACCCGGGATGAAACAATATTTTACCTGCTCTCGAGCCGTACATAGGGTTGAGTATGTTAGCAGTGGCGTCTGCGACTGCGAGTGACATCCAATCAGTCTGAGCTTGCTGTGTGGGCGTGGTGCCTGGAGGAAAGTTCAAGAAAACGAGCATCAAGTCAATGGAATTTGTCGAATATGCTGCAATGTGCAGCATTAAAGTTTATATTTCATGATGTGGACAAAAAGTACAAGCTTGTCGGGCCAAACTAAGCGCAGGTAATTTATTAAACAGACCAGATTTAGCAGACGCTACACTGACATTGTACCACAGTTAGTATTTACAATATACAAACTTCTCACATTAGGTCGTGGAGATTGGACAGACAATTTAACTAAAAAACCCCAGTAAAACTATATAAATACGGGATAATGTAAACTATAGGCTTCAGTATGCGTCTGGCAGCCGTACAGAGCACATCAGTCGAGGCCTAACTGAGAAAGATTAAGATGTACAGGAAGTTACTCTTCAAGTCAAGTTTGAAATCTAGAGACAACATGTACAGAAAAGAAATTGAAGTATGGTTACACGTAAAGAAGGTAGCTTGAAGGACATTTAGCAATGACAACACTGACTTGCGATTTAGTGTGAGACACTGGCTAGCAGTTATATGTACTGTTTTACAGAGCCCCCGTCTGATTGCTGGTTACTACAACAAGTAGACGAAAGAATCCCACCAAAACATATTTTTAGACACACAACTACCAACTTGATGGCTAATATAGGGAAGACATAGGAAATCTACATTACTTTTTAGATACTCTGACACAATGTTGACAGGGTTGATTTGAAAGTTTGAAAATTTGAACAAAGTTGACCTCCCTAAAACTGAAAGTTGTAGATAGTATTGTCTTGATTTTATTATCAAATGGATCTTATCTGATTGAAACTTCCTTGGATTATGTGACTTTTCAATAGACATCTGAGTCATTCTGCATGGTTTGATAATGTTCCTGGGAAAACCAGTGCAGACAAAATTTTGAATTCTCTGACAGTTATTATGGTCTCTACTATTGTTCTAGGCTGGCAGACGATCTAATCCTTTTACGAATTTATGTGGTTATGGGGTCAATTCACCCCCACAAACTGCTGGGCAGCTCACACACTCCATTTCTTACTTGCCCAGGCTAAGATTTATTCTCTTTAACCATAAAATATATTTGGCACAGACGCGCGAGTTCAATATAAAACATTGTCAAATTCTCTCTTTGTTGTTTAACGTTGCCTTTCGGTGCATTTTCTTTTCAATGTCTATTTTAGATGGTTAACTTAACCGTTGTCTTTTTATTTTATGTACTTATATATAAATAAACCAGAGAAGTGGAAAATAACTACTCGTGCTAATTTTTTGCTTGCGAAGAATATAAGCTTACTACATCAATCGGTAGGCGCGCAAAATGGGGGTTCGGCTTTTGAGAAGGTGCCTAGAGCATGTTTAAGGGAAGGACTAGCAACCCCTCTTTGTAAAAGAAATACTCTGCTACTGTACTGGAACAGCAAGGAAACTTGCTGTTTTATGTGTCTATAGGAACAACAAGGGTATCGGCGAATTTGGACGAACGAACTTCGTTCTTATGATATCTAAGAAGCAACTGCCCCACAATACCTGTGAATTAAAACATCAAACACCGTACAAAACAGTAACAATAACGCACAACTGCAGTAAACTCGTAAACAGCAACAGGCACAATGCTCTTGGGTATTAAAAATAAACAAAGTAGAATACGTTTCATGGATCATGCGAAATCACAAGTTACCTCCGGTGCCCCCAGTCTGGAACTGCTGCTGCCCTCCTAGCATGCTGCCACTTATCAGGTTTCCGGACAGAAAAAAAATCACGTCCTACACCTGGCAAGGAATGGTTGGTCTGAACACAGTCTCAGACTAAATACAACCTTTCACCTTTACTTTAAGAGATTCCAGACAAATTACATTACTTGATGCAAAAGAAATGCCTAATACACCTACCGTTACATACGTCAGTGTATAACATACATCTAGTCTGTATATTACGTCTTCATACGACTACACTGCACGAAATGGCTTTGGATCCCTACAAATGCGTACAGGCGATTTTTGTATTTTTGTCTGATACAGGCGCTAGGCGGATCCAAAAACGAATCTGTAACAGATCCGGATGACGAAAAACGTTTTTCGGAACCCTAAGATATTAAGAAATTCGAAAAAAAAAGATTTTCGACAGATGCAGGGCGGTACACTGCGCGGAATTACCACAGGACATTCCTCTGGGGAAACATAGATATTTGTATGTGTTTGTCTAGGCGTTGAGTGTTTAAAATTTGAGATGGTGGCTCACCCTCGCACCGTGGACGTATGCCCAGAAAGTTAGCTTTTGGGTTTCTTGTCACTTAATTCCTCCATCCTAGGGACACTTTGCTACAGCAATATTATAAGCCCAACACGCATTACTCATCAGCATGATTAAATTCGATACTTATTCACATTTTGTTGTCTTGTAAACGACCACATTTTTTAAGTCCATATGCATTCAGATGGGGCTCTTTTATATGTATTGTTTGGTCTTTCCTGATAGCTTGTCATATGATTAGTGTGCCCTCATCATCATCATCGCTGTTGCTGTCCTCTTCTTCTCCATTGTTCTCTGCATCCAGCAGCTGTCTGAGGCTGACTGGCTCCAGTCTTTCGCGAAGATGTTTTTTTAAATGAAGTCCCGTTATTTTCAGATCAACATACAGCGTTTTTCAAATTTCAATGTCCGTTCTGGTCACAACAGATGTAAATTATATCAAAGGCAATCCATGTATAAACAGTAACATAATTCGCCTTTTTATACAACAGAACCCTTCGCATATTTACATATGAAGTCCCGTTATTTTCAGATCAACATACAGCGTTTTTCAAATTTCAATTTCCGTTCTGGTCACAACAGATGTAAATTATATCAAAGGCAATCCATGTATAAACAGTAACATAATTCGCCCTGTAACATTGATGAAGCAACGCACGGATAGCAATCAGCGAAAGAAGTGAAAAGGAAGATTTTACTGAACAATTCATTTTTTTCATTTCAACTTTGATTTAGGCACTATGTAAGATGATTTTATTATTCCTACGAATGCCCACAGGACCGTCATGTAGTCCAGGTTTTGCTGGACAGCGTTGATCTGGCCGTAGAGCTCTCTCTATATATATGTAATCATCTACTTCATCAGAATTAAACTCCATACTCGAATATCCCATAGGGATGCCCTGAGGATGAATTAATGAACTATCCTGTAGTCACTACACCCATTGATATTTGTGTAGACTGGTTTAGCATTATTCAATAATAAGGGTGAAAGCTGTTGGTAGCCTAGCCTCTACCAGGCTCCGCAGATCGCTGAAAAAATAGTAGAAATCGGCCAAATAGAGTGAATAGTGAATATGGTATAGCGGTTAAAGCCTATATCTGACTTTTCACTTTACAAAAATGCATATTTGTGTGCATTACAATAGACTCATCTGTTTACAAAGACACAAACTGTCAAAAGGTTAAACCCCAGTGTTTGTGATGTAACATTAAAAGTAGAATACAACGAAAAAAATGCTGGTTAGCTTTTAATGTATGCAAAATCCAATATTGAAATATCTGAACCCAGAAAAAGTGGTAGCATCAAGTTTACCCGACTTGCCCCAGCTGTTCGTCTGAGGGCGCTCAAGATGTTCGACAGGGTTCGGATAGGTTGGCCCAGCAGAGAGAGGGACTCCTGGCTGCCCATCCTTGCCCATGGATCGCATATCTTCTAAGTGTCCAGGAGGGCCCGGCGGTCCAAGAGTCCCGTTAGACCGGCCGGAGTCTCCTGGCAAGATGGGCCCAGTCTTCCTCGAAGGCTCAGTCATGTTGGGAGGGTCATGTCCCACGGGTCTCACCTTACCTAAGAGAGACAGGGGACACCCACATGTCTGGAATTTCACGAAACATTACAAAATCCATACCTGCATCATGGAAAACTGTCATTCCTGTGTTTATTTATCCCTTTTGAAAAAAATTAACAAAACGCTCCTGCAGTTCTAGAACAAGCTGCTAGGGGACCAGAACCCACATCGATTAATCCCGACATAGAAAAAATTCTTTTACGAAAAAATTAAAGACAGCATCTCCAAGACAAAAGAAAAAAAACACTCAAAATTCTGCTGCAGTGCTAAGAGAACTACCAAGAAGCCCAGAATTGAACTTGAGACGCAAGACCTATTCATATACAAAGTATCATAACTATCCATTCATATGTTAAGTTATGTTGACTAAAATTTTGAAAGAAAAGCGCAAACACACAAACAGAAGGCAGACACACCTACAGACACAGCCGGTTACACGTGCAAGCCAAAAACAATTTCAAACGGAGGTAAATGTACAAACTATTAGTGCTGTGGATAATGGGTGGATTGGTGCTAGCAGAGCTGGCGATGACGGCAGATTCTGTAACGTTAAATGTACTCCGGATCCAGTGTGTGGAGGCTTCGGTAGGTTTGGGCTGGAATATCAGAGCAACATTAGGTTCCAGCATTAAAGAAAAATGTGGTTCCGAACATGACTGAGTTTTTAATCCCTTCCCCCGTCTCTGTTCATGCCTAGTCTGGGCTGTCGATATCAATACAACGTTGCTAGCACATCCGTGAATATTTTCATCAGGTTGGTAAGTCTCTGAATAAAAATACATTAAACCGAAGTTTCGGTGATCGTCTGACACCTCCCCCATTTTAGTTCTGACTGTTTTACTATGTATTTCAGCTATGGGCATAGCTTCTTACAGATGGGATCCTAAAAGTACGTTAGAATCCTGCCACACCATAAGATGTATAGGGCGGTGCCCATCTCCGTTTCGTAGCCCTGGGACCTACTATGGTGCATTCACTGCAGCAGGAGGCTCGTCCACTGGCAGTGGAGTTTGTTTAACTTCTATACGGTTTCATTTTGTAAAGTCTTTAGTATTACTAAATGCGCCTTTTGTATAGAGGTGTCCTACTCGGGAGTTGAACTCGGGCCTACTGGTTCCAAGTAATTAGAAACATTGTGGTAAGTAACAGAAGCGCAGACCACTACACCACAGGGACACCTCGATCCCAAAATTAAAGTATTTAGAAATGTATAGAGACAGTTAATGCAGTCTCAAACGTAAAGAAGTGTATCATATGAATAGACGCTGTCAAATAACAATGACAGTTGTAGTTATGTATCTTTATTGAAAGTATTGGGAAATGATTTTATTTACAAGTCACTCCTAACCGTTTGGATGTTGTGGTCGTGTGTGTTGTGGAACATCAGTGTGAGAATTACTGCAATGGTTGCCCCGGATCCTACCAGGACAACAGTAGCGATGAGGCAGAAACACCGCCCGATAGAACAAGAGTCTGTGTAATTCAACCGGACCAAAGTCAATCAGCGGGTTAAAAAAATCAGCAACCGAATAGAACAAAGACTTTAACTCCAACCAACTGTGCTTTACAAAATTCCCAGTCTCACAAATACTTAATTTGGCACATTGTTAATTGCGGAAACGCACACACAGAGGCACACACAGCACACAGGCATGTTAAACGTACTACTTTACTCCCTTGTGGTGAAGTAAAAGTTAAACAGCTAATTGCCTTGTTGCAATCTAAAACATGGTTTTTCCTTGTCAATAAGTAGAAATATGGCACACAGTAGTTACATGAAATCGTAAAATAGGGTGTTTCTTTAAAACGGATGGTTGTAGTTAAAATCAATGAGTAAATGAGACTGATGAATGTCTAGATAATAATTATTCCTTGTCTCTATGAGTTATGAGTATCCGTCAAATGCTGTAAACTAGCAAAAGGACACCCAACAAAGAAGTCTTTTCTAAACATCTATATTCACCAGAGGTCAACAGGTGAAGAGAAAATGATAAGAGAAAATAATAAACAACCAAGACCATATAAAGAATGGTGCTAGCAATAGAGGTTAATCAGAACTGAAAGGCTAAAATAATCATAACCGTGAGAGCCACACAGAACACTACAGAATGATTGTTGGGGTCAACGTACCATTTGTTGCATTGTGACCACCGTTTGTCACGTATATGGGATTTAAACAAAGATTGTCCGGAGAATTCCGAAGATTGTTCACATGAGCGTTGCCCTTACGTCTGTTTTGGGGAATCACGGGGCCGTTGTCACCAGTGATGTCGCTAGTGCCATCTGAAGTACAATTTCCCACAAACGTATTGCCTGGTGACCCCGCCAAAGGGTCTTCAGGTATGTCTGGGTCAGTTATTGTACTCTGAGGAGGAGTTCCAGGCGCTGCTAAAGATGTTCCACCACGATTTGTTTTATCCCCACAAATGTATGTAACAGCGTATGGTTCAATGTTGTCATGGCTGTTATCTTTAACAAGTCGTTCATATGTATCAGTGGTTCTCTTGGCGTTCGCGTTTAAAGTGGTGTAGTGTGGCCCGACTTGAGATTCTTGTCTTGTGTCCATGTCTTGATGATCTGTATCCATGTGAGGCACAGGCTCCTCCTTTGTTCCAAACGAGGGCATATCATCCTGTGGGATACTCGAAAAGTCTATGCCGGAGGCTGGGTTGTTTCCCGTGTACAGGGCATTTAATCTATCGGTCCTTAATATGACCCCGGACAGGTCTGGATCTCCATCGTTTGCTGAATATGTAGGGTTGTCGTGCATTTCATCCTGTGGGACACTTGAAGAGTCTATGCCGGAGGCTGGGTTGTTTCTGGTGTACAGGACACTTAATTCTTCGGTCCTTGAAATTGTCACCGACCAGTCTGGATTTCCATCGTTTGTTGAATACGTAGGGTTTCGCTTGCCTTGAATTGATATCTGGTGACGTTCACGAGGTCCGGTAAGGGTTGGAGAATCTAGCCTTCCTGGTAGCTCAGGTGGCCAGACGGGCCCCAGCAAATCTGAAGACCCGACGGGCCTTTTTCCCGGGCTTCCAGGAATTCCACTTTTGCCACTCGGTCCCATGGGCTCATTTTTTCTCGGGTGTCGAAGAGGCTTTCCATCCGTTCCCAAATGTCCGTTCCGTCCCATGGCCATGGGTCCCTTTTTTCCCGGGGGTACGGCAGGCATCATGGATCCATTTTCTCCTAGGAGCCCAGGAGACCCGGCAGACAAATGGACTCCAGTCTGGCTATCCTGTCCCATGGCTGCGGCCGGTTCCATTGATCCATTTTCTCCTGAAAGGCTAGGTGACCTGGCAGGTCCAGGAGGTTCGGCAGACCCGATGATTTCTGGCAAAATGGCCCCCGTCATGTTGGGAGCATTAAGTCCCATAGGTCTACCCTTACCTGGAGAGACAGGTGACACCCAAATGTTTGGAAATTCACGACAAACTAGGAAGGCAACATTTTCGAAAAAAATGCAGGATATTTCCCTTCCATCAATAAAGGAGGTAATATACTGTACTATAAAACGTTGTTGTTATCTATCTATTCAAGCTCTTTATATGTCCAATATGAAGTCCTTACAATTTACAAGAAAATAAACATGCAGTTTCTGCATTGATTATGCAAACGTGGTCCCCATTCGCATGAAATACATTTCGCTCTATTCATCATTAAAGCTATAAATACCTCCAAAGGGAGATCCCTAGCAGTAACTACGAAAGAAATATGATATTGCTGCATGGATAATGCAAATGAGGTTCTCATTATCACAACAAACAGTTCGTTGTATCCACCTTTCCTAACTTTACCTACGCCTCTTCTTTGACATCCCTATCATTTATGAAATATGAAGTTTCTGTGTTAGTTATGCAACTGATGTCCTTCCTAGAATAACACACTTGACATGGTGTTGACCTTTTCTAAACCTACCTTCACCTCCACTATGGCATCCATACTTTTAACGACATGGGAATATGAATTTTCTGCACACATTATGCAAATGAAGCGTCATTAGCATAACGCACATTTCTTTATAGTCACCTTTGCTAAATCTACCTACATCTCCGATACAAAATCCCTAGCATTTACCGTAAGGAAAATGTAAGTTTCGGCAAATGAGGTCCTCAATAGCATAACGCACGTTCACATTTCAATGTTTTCACCTTTCCTAAAGCTACCTACACCTCGAATATGACATCCTTAGCATTTATTGTAAGTGAAATATAAATTTCCAGCTTTAATTATGCAAATGAGGTTCTCATCAGCAAAAAATACATTCCGTGGTATTTGCCTTCCCTGAAGATACCTACACCTCCTATATTACACAGATTCTACGATAATAGAACTACCACCCCAAATCTACTTGGGTTTTTGACAGATGAAGAAAAAAGAACACGCCAGCAAAACACGATATTTGAAACGTGAAATTTTTGCAACATTTTTTTAAAAGTACAGTGATTAAACAAAGACTGTAATATTAAAATGCATAAGGCACTAGCTTGTATTCTTAACATCATAACATGCTGTACTTGCACAAATGTATATTATATAAAATCACAAGTATATGAATAATATGAACAAGTATAATGTTTACTAAACATTCTTACGCCAACTGTTGAAACTTCAAAGCCCTATTCAAATTCATCACTGAGATGTCTGATCGAAACTCTTATGTACCTTGTCAGGGGCCGACCAAATAAAGGCAAGGGTCAGCAGGTTACGTTTTTGCTATACTGTGAACAGTGTGGTTGGCATGTCAGGATTTGATAAATCTTTTTGCCAAAGCATCAAAACAACGTAGACAATTCAAATGACACGGCGGTGCAAGTTATAAACAATCTTGAATGAATAATTAACCAGTAAAAAAAGGGGTCGCGTGGTATCTCAAGTATCATTTTGCATTTGTTTATAAACTTACATTTGTTGACGTCGATACCTTTAGAAATTCGGCATAGATGGATAGCATGGGTAAAATTATATATTCACACAGAAATTGATTCATATAAACATGTAATAGTAAAAGTACCAGTATTTTGTAACCAGGGATAAAACAATGTTTTACCTGCTCTCGAGCCGTGCATAGGGTTGGGTATGTTCGCAGCGGCGTCCGCGAGTGACATCCAATCAGTCTGAGCTTGTTGTGTGGGCGTGGTGCCTGGAGGAAAGTTCAAGAAAACGAGCATCAAGTCAATGGAATTAGTCGAATATGCAGCTTTAAAATTTATATTTCATGATGTGAACAAAAAGTACAAGCTTGTCGGGCCAAACTAAGAGCAAGGTAATGTATCTAACAGACCACATTTAGCTGACGCCACACTGATAGTGCACCACAGTTAGCATTTACAATATTCAAACTTCTCACATTAGGTCGTGGAGATTGGACAGAAAATTTAACTAAAGACCCCCAGTAAAACTATATAAATACGGGATAATGTAAACTATAGGCTTCAGTATGCGTCTGGCAGCCGTACAGAGCGCATCAGTCGATGCCGGACTGAGAAAGATTAAGATGTACAGGAAGTTACTCTTCAAGTCAAGTTTGAAATCTAGAGACAACATGTACAGATAAGAAATTAAAGTATGGTTAAACATCAAGAAGTTAGCTTGAATGACATTTAGCAACAAGAGTCCGAAGACCCAAAATCTCCATGAAATTTGTTTTTATATAAGATGTGTTTATTTTGCCCTAGTTATTTGTTGTTGCCGCTGGTTGTTTTGTTTTGTGTGCCAGAGGGTATCCACGTGATAGAACCTAGAAAGGCAACATTTTCGGGAAAATGCAGGATGTTCCTCTCCCATTACCTACACCTCAAATATGACGTCCTTAGCATTTATTGTAGTATAAGGGAATTCTGAATTTTCTGCATAAACTATGCAAACGAGGTCTGTATAAGAATAATGTATGGTCAGGTGTGTTCACCGTTCCTAAAGGTACCTACATCTGAAATGTATCATCCGTAGCTGTTATGGTAAGGGTAATACATATATTATGCAAAAACTATGCATTAGCATAATTTATGGCCATGTGTGTTCACCTTTCCTTAAATTACCTACATCTGAAATATGACATCCGTAGCCTTTACGGCAAGGAATATGCCTAAATTATGCAAATGATGCCCTCATTAGCATAATTCATGGCCAGGTTTTTTTTTTACCTTTCCTAATGGTACCTACATCTCAAATATGACATCCGTAGCCTTTACGGTAGGAGAAATACACATTTACACATACAATATGCAAATGGTGTCCTCATTAGCATAATTCATGGACAAGTGTGTTTATCTTTCCTAGAGGGACCTACATCTCAAATATGATAGCCGCAGCTTTTACGGTTAGGGAAACACACGTTTATGCATAAATTATGTAAATTATGTCCTCATTAGCATAAATTATTGTCAGGTGTATTGACATGTTCTACATGTACCTACATTTTAAATATAACATCCGTACTATGAAACAAAAGGTACATATAATTTTCTGCAATACCATTAGTAGAGTGACCACCCTTACATCTACTTGTTTTTGGGCAGCAGAACCACCAGCTGTTGGGAATTGGGGAATACTCGCCCTAGATAAGAGACCAATGGATTCAACAGGTGCGACCTCAAAGCCCATACCCACGATGGAGAAGTAGATAATCCTCATTACTTAAGCAAATTCAGTCCAAATTTGCATAATTACCACTTCAGTTTGTACATCCCTGTCCAACCCACTTGCGTACCGAATAACATGAAAATCTGTTGTTATCTCCATGAAAAAGGCTTTTTCATGGATATACTATTTTGCTTGCGTTTGGTGTTTGTGTGTATGTATGTGTCACCGGATGCTTAAAGTCACCATAACTGTAGAACCTGTACATGGATTGTGATGATTTTTGGTATGTGGGTGGGTGTTAAGTGAAGGTAGGTCAAGGTCGATTTTGGGCCCCCTGGCATGTGTGACTGGAACTGCAATGGCGTATTTGTAAAAATCTTCAATGTAGAAGAACTGAAGAGAGGATCGACAGATCGTCATGTTATTTGGTACAAAGATAGGTTAGACCAAGATGTACACACTTAAGTGCAAACTATGCAAATGAGACTGAATTTGCACTAGTAAGGAGGTAAATCGTTTGCATGGGTGTCGTCGGATGCTTAAAGTCAGCATAACTGTAGAACGTGTTGATGGCTTGTAATGATATTTGGTATGTGGGTATGCGCTGGGAGGAGAATGATCATGGTCGATTTTGGGCCCCCTGGTTAGTGTCCCTGGAACTACAATGGCCTATTTGTAAAAATGTTCTAAAGGGGTATAACTGAAGAAAGGAACGACAGATTTTCATGTTATTTGGTACGCAGGTAGGTTGGACAGAGATGTACACACTGAAGTGCAAATCATGCAAAGTTAGTGTGTTTGCGCGTGTGTGCGCGTGTGTGTATGTTTGTGTCACCGTGTGTGTATGTATGTGTCACCGGATGCGTAAAATCAGCATAGCTATAGAACGTGTAGATGGATTGTAATGATATTTGGTTTGTGGGTAGGTGCTGGGAGGAGAAACGTCAAGGTCGATTTTGGGCCCCCTGGTATGTGCCATTGGAACTGCAATGGCGTATTTGTAAAAATATTCAAAGGAGAATAACTGAAGAAAGGAGCGACAGATTTTCATGATATTTGGTACGCAGGTGGGTTGGACAGAGATGTACAAACTAAAGTGGTAATTATGCAAATTCGGACTGAATTTGCATAAATAATGAGAAATATCTACTCTATTGTGGGCTTTGAGGTCGCACCATCTGTTCGTCTCTTATCTAGGTCAACTATTCCCAACAGGTCCCAACAGCTGGTGGTCAAACCACAAATGGGAACACTACCAAACCTGTATGTGGATACCCTTCGGCACATAAAATAAAACAACCAGCGGCAAAAACAAACAACTAGGGCAAATAAAACACATCATATATAAAAACAAATTTCATGGAGATTTTTCCTTTCTTAAGTTATTCTACTTGGAAGATTTTTAAAAATACGCCTCTGCAGCTCCAGTGACACAGACCAGGGGGCCCAAAATTGACCTTGACCATCTCCCACCAGAACTTACCCACATACCAAATATCATTACAATCCATCCACACGTTCTTCAGTTACGCTGATTTTACACATCCTGTAACACAAACATACACACACGGTGACACAAACATACACACACGCGCACACACACGCAAACACACTAACTTTGCATGATTTGCACTTTAGTGTGTACATATCTGTCCAACCTACATTGTACCTGCGTACCAAATAACATGAAAATCTGTTGTTCCTTCAGTTATTCTCCTGTAGAACATTTTTACAAATAGGCCACTGCAGTTCCAGTGACACATACCAGGGGGCTCAAAATCGACATTGACCTTTCTCCTCCCATACTCACACACTCACATACCAACTATCATTACAATCCATATACACGTTCTACAGTTATGATGACTTAAAGCATCCAGCGACACAAATGCAAACGATTTTCCTTCTTACTTATGCAAATTCAGTCTCATTTGCATAATTTGCACTGAAGTCTGTACATCTCTGTCCAACCTACCTGTGTGCCAGATGAGAGTCTGTTGATCCTTTCTTCAGTTATTCTCCTTAGAAGATATTTACAAATACGCCATTGCAGTTCCAGTGACACATACCAGGGGGCCCAAAATCGACCTTGACCTTCCTGCTCCTAACACCTACCCACATACCAAATATCATTACAATCCATGTATATGTTCTACAGTTATGGTGACTTTAAGCAGTCGTGAACACAAACATACATACAAACACCAAACGCACGCAAAACAGTATTTCCATGAAAAAAGCCTTTTTTCATGGAGATAATAACAACACTGACTTGCGATTTAGTGTGAGACACTGTCTAGCAGTTATATGTACCGTTTTACAGAACCCCGGTCTGATTGCTGGTTACTACAACAAGTAGACGAAAAAATCCCACCAAAACATATTTCTAGACACGCAAATACCAACTTGATGGCTTATGTAGGGAAGGCATAGGACATTTAGATTGCATACTAGATACCCGGACACAATGTTGACAGGATTTATTTGAAAGTTTGAAAATTTGAACAAAGTTGACTTTCCCAAAAACTGAAAGTTGTAGATAGCATTGTTTGATTATCCGAAGGGATCTTATCTGATTAAAGCTTCCTTGGATTATTTGATTTTTAGATAGATATCTGAGTAATTATGCATGGTTTGATAATGTTTCTAGGAAAACCAGTGCAGACAAGATTTTGAATTCTCTGACAGTTTTCTGCCCCTGGTGTTGTTCTAGACTGGCATACGATCTAATCCTTTAATGAATTTATGGGGGTCAATTCATCCCTCAAATTGCTGGGCAGTTTTTTTTTCTCTTTAGGCATAAAATATCTTTGACACAGACGTGCGCGTTGAGTATAAAACCTAATCTTGTCAAATTCTTGTTTTACCTTGCCTTTCAGTTGATTTTCTTTTCAAGGTTTATTTCGGATGGCTAATCAACTTAACCATTGTCATCTTATTCTATGTACAAATTGAATCAGTGAAGTGGAAAAAACTAATTCTTTACTTGCGAATAATATAAGCTTACGGTATATAACATCAATCGGTAGGCACGTAAAATGGGGTTTCGGCGTTCGAGAAGGTGCCTCAAGCATGTTAAAGGGCAGGACTAGCAACCCCTTTCCGTAAAAAGAATGCCCTTCTACTGACACAGCAAGGAAACTTGCTGCCCAATGTGCCACTAGGCACTACAGGGGTCTCGGTGATTTCGAACGAACTAACAAACTGCGACCTTATAATATCTAACAAGCAACTGCCCCAATACCTGTGAATCAATACAAGAAAACCTTACAAAACAGTAACATTAATGCACAACTGTAAACTCGTGACCAGCAACAGGCACAATGCTCTTGAGTATCAAAAAGAAACAAAACAGAACATGTTTCATGGGAAATCACAACTTACCTCCGTTGTCCCCAGTCTTGGACTGCTGCTGCTCTCCTTGCATGGTGCCACTTATCAGGTTCCCGGACAGAAAAAAAAAATCACGCCCTACACCTGGCAAACAATGGCTGGTCTGAACACAGTCTCAAGCTACACCCAGGCCAGTGAAAAACAAGCACCTGCCTGTGTGTCACAGAACCTCCTGTAATGGTGCAGTCCAGATAAACTAGATGGTTCAAGTTCAATTGTCTACTTCTCTTTCGGATTGCGCTGTGGGCGTTTCATCTCTGATATGAAAATGTCTCCCCTGACGTTGTCTGCTGTCAGATATAAATAAGTCAATAGTTCACGTCTTTCAAGTATCGTCTGTGAGATAAATCGTAGCTCTGTAGACCTGAGTCATGCTGTGCTTTTGCAACACTTAACCTTACACAGATTTCTTTGGAACTTGCTCTCTGTAATGAACATGTACATAGTACTATATACTCGCAGAAGAAAAAAACAATATTTTTTTATCATGCTGCCTTGAACTTTGATTTCATTTAAGCTGATCTATTCATAAACCTTACTTTGTCATAGAAATTCTCGACTTTCTTAAAGGAAATCTCATAACATGAAGTTGGAGTTAAGACGCTGCCTCCCGCAACACCTGCCGAGAACAGGTGATGATTCGCCTGGTGATGACGTCATAAGAGTTGGGCATGTGATCCACCACCTTGTCAGTTGAACTTTACTGTCTCCAATGTAATTCTGTTGTTCTCAGTGTGTGTGTGTTACAGTCAACCAATCCACTCGTGCAGGAATGGTCATCATTTTATGATATTTCGTTATAATTGTGTATTTATTCATGCTTATTATGTGCTTAATCATGCTTTTGTATATACGTTTATTGTGGCACTAATAGAAGTTTTTTTAAATTTTGTCACCACTATATCTGTACATGTAAAAAAGAGTGTATCAAGTAAACTTACCCATCGTGTGTGGGTGGCTATGGTAGACAAATCCGTACGTGCTCTGATATTTAATCTACCTGGCAGTATGAATGAATGAATATATTCATGAATGAATGAATGGATATTTTTTTTTCGTGTTCTGCGACTTTTCGTGTTCTGCGCCCAGCCCATACGGACTTATAGGACACCAAATTGAATACATAAAATTGACATAGAATAGTGTTGGTATAGGTAGTAAGAATAGCATTTAGGGTATAAAGTAGTCACTGCTTGAAACGCCGTACTACTACTACTTACTAATAAATTCCTGTGAACGTCAGGTAGGCTGAAACTGTGGTGAGTGGTAAAGAAATACATCACTTTTGAGACTCTATGAGTGGGATTACGTTTTTTGTGCTGGCATAGTTATTCTGGTCTACTACAGACAAACAGACAAACGCTACCCTCTGCATAACCTTCTCGGCGAAGGTAATAAGCATCTATCAAATGGATACGACAGGCAGGCACTGTTTCAACCAGAATTAATACCTTTAATGAATATGTTCTGTCTACAACAAAAAATTAACCAGAACATGAACCGTAACTAATGTACACTGATAACAGTACAAAGGATGCTCATAAAACACATATTAAAACTACTCTCCTAACAAAACTTTTCAAGATCCCTCTAAAGATCTGCAAAAAAAGACACAAAAAACAGTTAATGGCCTTTCCCGACCTAATAAATAAAATTTGGCACAATAAAATACTTTTTAAAATTCCTTCAAACATCGGCAAAGAAAAAGATTTTAAAAAACAGTAAATGGCCTTCCCCAAGCCCAACCTGCTAAATCAAACTTGGCGCAACAAGACAAGTATCGTAAAATTCCTTTAACCCTCATCCGACCGACACATTTTTTGCGACGAATCTTGCCGTATGGGGTCCAAACGGACCCCATTTTGCTTTGCCCCCTAAATATATTTCTGGTGGATCTTATTGTAGTTATTGTGCATATCCTGTTTCAGTAATCTATGGAGAATATTTTGACAAGTTTTGGTGTTGATGAGTAATTCTCATTATCATAATTTATGCAGAAAATGAGAAGAAACCGCATTTTCCTTTGACCCTATCTAGCCTAGGGGGACTAAAAGTGCGCGCGCCAACTTTGGCATCGTATAACTGCCAAACGACGTATGCTAGGACTACCAAACTTAGTGACTTTTCCTAGAATTCCGTTGGCAACAATTCTATAATAATAATTCAAGTTTATCATTTTTCCTGTTGCCATGGTAACTGGTTTCTGACAGGCATTTTATACAAAAAGTCACTATTTTTAAGAACAATGATATTTCTCAGGTTTTCTTGCTCAACCACACTAGTTTTCCAACATGTATAACATCATATGTAATTAAATGTAGAAAAAAAACGTATTTTTAAATTTCAAAATGGCCGATACAAGATGGCGGATCCCAGGGATCGCTTACAACACATGACGTCATTCGCCATTGACGTCGTATGCCTTGGCATACCTTAAAATCAATAATACACTCTATTTTGTTTAATACCTTTCGATATGACGGGACTTTCCTACTTAGCCTATAAAATCACATCGATGACGTCATTATTACGTCATATTACGTCATAACGTCACTAAATTTACAGGAATTATGAACCTTTACGTGAACATCAGTCCCTACAAATTTAGTGAGGATATTATACCGTATGGATCTTATGAGGAATTTCTTTTATATTACGTAGTAAACAATGCGAAATCATCTGGGGTCCGTTTGGACCCCAGTGGACAACACGCACACTTTAGAGTATAACTTCGGCAAAAATCGGCTAATCCCGGTAAAAATTATATCCAATACCTACCAACTGCCCTATCGTTTGAATGTTAAGTTTGAAAATTCTGGTAAAGAGATTGATATTTTAGACCTGTGCCATTGCCATATAATGCTTAAGTATGCGCGAAACTTTGGTCATTTATTACTCAGTAACCATGAATGAGATGATAATGCCGTCTTCATTCCTCCATACCGACCAAGTGCCCTATCGTTTGAATGTAAAGTTTCAAATTTCTGGTAAAGAGATTGATAATTTAGACCTGTGCCATTGCCCTATAATGCTTAAGTATGGGGCCTATGCGCGAAACTTTGGTCAGCTATTACTCCGTAACCATGAATGGGATATTAATGCGGTCTTCATTCCTCCAATACCTACCGAGTGCCCTATCGTTTGAATGTAAAGTTTGACAATTCTGGTACAGAGATTGATATTTTAGACCTGTGCCATTGCCCCATAATGCTTAAGTATGGGGCCTATGTGCGAAACTTTGGTCTGCTATTACTCCGTAACCATGAATGAGATAATAATGCGGTCTTCATTCCTCAAATACCTACCAAGTGCCCTATCGTTTGAATGTAAAGTTCAAAGATTCTGGTAAAGAGATTGCTATTTTATACCTGTGCCATTGCCATATAATCCTTAAGTATGGGGCCTTATGTGCGAAACTTTGGTCTGCTATTACTCCGTAACCATGAATGAGATAATAATGCGGTCTTCATTCCTCAAATACCTACCAAGTGCCCTATCGTTTGAATGTAAAGTTTGAAAATTCTGGTAAAGAGATTGATAATTTAGACCTGTGCCATTGCCCTATAATGCTTAAGTATGGGCCCTATGCGCGAAACTTTGGTCCGCTATTACTCCGTAACCATGAATGGGCAATTAATGCGGTATTCATTCCTCAAATACGTACCGATAGCCCTATAGTTTGTATGTAAAGTTTGAAAATTCTGGTTAAGACATAGATATTTTAGACCAGTGCCATTGCCCCTTAATGCTTAAGTATGGGACCTTTGCGCGAAACTTTGGTCTGCTATTACTCCGTAACCATTAATGAGATAATAATGCGGTCTTCATTCCTTCAATACCTACCAAGTGCCCTATCGTTTAAACGTAAAGTTTGAAATTATGATAAATGGATTGATATTTTAGACTCGTGCCATTCCCCAATAATGCTAAAGTTAGGTATGGGGCCTATGCGCAAAACTTTGGTCAGCTATTACTCCGTAACCATGAATGAGATAATAATGTGGTCTTCATTCCTCCAATACCTACCAACTGCCCTATCGTTTGAATGTAAAGTTTGAAAATTCTGGTCAATAGATTGATATTTTAGACCGGTGCCATTGCCCTATATTGCTAAAGTTAAGTATGGGACCTATGCGCGAAAATTTGTTCAGCTATTACTCCGTAACCATGAATGAGATAATAATGTGGTCTTCATTCCTCCAATACCTATCAAGTGCCCTATCGTTTGAATGTAAAGTTTGAAAATTCTGGTAAAGAGATTGCTATTTTAGACCTGTGCCATTGCCATATAATGCTAAAGTATAGCGCCTTATGTGCTAAACTTTGGTCTGCTATTACTCCGTAACCATGAATGAGATAATAATGCGGTCTTCATTCCTCATATACCTACCAAGTGCCCTATCGTTTGAATTTAAAGTTTGAAAATTTTGGTACAGAGATTGATATTTTAGACCTGTGCCATTGCCATATAATGCTTAAGTATGCACGAAACTTTGGTCATCTATTACTCCGTAACCATGAATGAGATAATAATGCGGTCTTTATTCCTCCAATACCTACCAAGTGCCCTATCGTTTGAATGTAAAGTTTGAAAATTCTGGTAAATGGATTGATATTTTAGACTCGTGCCATTCCCCTATAATGCTTAAGTTAGGTATGGGGCCTATGCGCGAAACTTTGGTCAGCAATTACTCCGTAACCATGAATGAGATAATAATGTGGTCTTCATTCCTCCTATACCTACAAACTGCGCTATCGTTTGAATGTAAAGTTTGAAAATTCTGGTACAGAGATTGATATTTTAGACCTGTGCCATTGCCATGTAATGCTTAAGTATGTGCGAAACTTTGGTCATCTATTACTCCGTAACCATGAATGAGATAATAATGTGGTCTTTATTCCTCCAATACCTACCAAGTGCCCTATCGTTTGGTCAGCAATTACTCCGTAACCATGAATGAGATAATAATGTGGTCTTCATTCCTCCTATACCTACAAACTGCCATAGTTGAATGTAAAGTTTGACAATTCTGGTTAAGACATTGATATTTTAGACCTGTGTCATTGCCATATAATGCTTAAGTATGCGCGAAACTTTGGTCATCTATTACTCCGTAACCATGAATGAGATAATAATGTGGTCTTTATTCCTCCAATATCTACCAAGTGCCCTATCGTTTGAATGTAAAAATTTAAAATTCTGGTAAATGGATTGATATTTTAGACTCGTGCCATTCCCCTACAATGCTTAAGTTAGGTATGGGGCCTATGCGCGAAACTTTGGTCAGCAATTACTCCGTAACCATGAATGAGATAATAATGTGGTCTTCATTCCTCCTATACCTACAAACTGCGCTATCGTTTGAATGTAAAGTTTGAAAATTCTGGTACAGAGATTGATATTTTAGACCTGTGCCATTGCCAAATAATGCTTAAGTATGCTCAAAACTTTGGTCATCTATCACTCCGTAACAATGAATGAGATAATAATGCCGTCTTTATTCCTCCATACCGACCAAGTGCCCTATCGTTTGAATGTAAAGTTTGAAAATTCTGGTAAAGAGATTGCTATTTTAGACCTGTGCCATTGCCATATAATGAATAATTATGGGGCCTTATGTGCGAAACTTTGGTCTGCTATTACTCCGTAACCATGAATGAGATAATAATGCTGTCTTCATTCCTCAGATACCTACCAAGTGCCCTATCGTTTGAATTTAAAGTTTGAAAATTTTGGTACAGAGATTGCTATTTTAGACATGTGCCATTGCCATATAATGATTAAGTATGGGGCCTTATGTGCGAAACTTTGGTCTGCTATTACTCCGTAACCATGAATGAGATAATAATGCTGTCTTCATTCCTCAGATACCTACCAAGTGCCCTATCGTTTGAATGTAAAGTTTGAAAATTCTGGTAAAGAGATTGATAATCTAGACCTGTGCCATTGCCCTATAATGCTTAAGTATGGGCCCTATGCGCGAAACTTTGGTCCGCTATTACTCCGTAACCATGAATGGGCAATTAATGCGGTATTCATTCCTCAAATACGTACCGATAGCCCTATCGTTTGTATGTAAAGTTTGAAAATTCTGGTTAAGACATAGATATTCTAGACCTGTGCCATTGCCCCTTAATGCTTAAGTATGGGACCTTTGCGCGAAACTTTGGTCTGCTATTACTCCGTAACCATTAATGAGATAATAATGCGGTCTTCATTCCTCCAATACCTACCAAGTGCCCTATCGTTTAAACGTAAAGTTTGAAATTATGATAAATGGATTGATATTTTAGACTCGTGCCATTCCCCAATAATGCTAAAGTTAGGTATGGGGCCTATGCGCAAAACTTTGGTCAGCTATTACTCCGTAACCATGAATGAGATAATAATGTGGTCTTCATTCCTCCAATACCTACAAACTGCCCTATCGTTTGAATGTAAAGTTTGAAAATTCTGGTCAATAGATTGATATTTTAGACCGGTGCCATTGCCCTATATTGCTAAAGTTAAGTATGGGACCTATGCGCGAAAATTTATTGAGCTATTACTCCGTAACCATGAATGAGATAATAATGCGGTCTTCATTCCTCCAATACCTATCAAGTGCCCTATCGTTTGAATGTAAAGTTTGAAAATTCTGGTAAGGAGATTGCTATTTTAGACCTGTGCCATTGCCATATTATGCTTAAGTATAGGGCCTTATGTGCTAAACTTGGTCTGCTATTACTCCGTAACCATGAATGAGAAAATAATGCGGTCTTCATTCCTCATATACCTACCAAGTGCCCTATCGTTTGAATTTAAAGTTTGAAAATTTTGGTACAGAGATTGATATTTTAGACCTGTGCCATTGCCATATAATGCTTAAGTATGCGCGAAACTTTGGTCATATATTACTCCGTAACCATGAATGAGATAATAATGCGGTCTTTATTCCTCCAATACCTACCAAGTGCCCTATCATTTGAATGTAAAGTTTGAAAATAATGGTAAATGGATTGATATTTTAGACTCGTGCCATTCCCCTATAATGCTAAAGTTAGGTATGGGGCCTTTGCGCGAAACTTTGGTCAGCAATTACTCCGTAACCATGAATGAGATAATAATGTGGTCTTCATTCCTCCTATACCTACAAACTGCGCTATCGTTTGAATGTAAAGTTTGAAAATTCTGGTACAGAGATTGATATTTTAGACCTGTGCCATTGCCATATAATGCTTAAGTATGCGCGAAACGTTGGTCATCTATTACTCCGTAACCATGAATGAGATAATAATGTGGTCTTTATTCCTCCAATACCTACCAAGTGCCCTATCGTTCGGTCAGCAATTACTCCGTAACCATGAATGAGATAATAATGTGGTCTTCATTCCTCCTATACCTAAAACTGCGCTATCGTTTGAATGTAAAGTTTGAAAATTCTGGTACAGAGATTGATATTTTAGACCTGTGCCATTGCCATATAATGCTTAAGTATGCGCGAAACTTTGGTCATCTATTACTCCGTAACCATGAATGAGATAATAATGTGGTCTTTATTCCTCCAATACCTACCAAGTGCCCTATCGTTTGAATGTAAAAATTGAAAATTCTGGTAAATGGATTGATATTTTAGACTCGTGCCATTCCCCTATAATGCTAAAGTTAGGTATGGGGCCTTTGCGCGAAACTTTGGTCAGCAATTACTCCGTAACCATGAATGAGATAATAATGTGGTCTTCATTCCTCCTATACCTACAAACTGCGCTATCGTTTGAATGTAAAGTTTGAAAATTCTGGTACAGAGATTGATATTTTAGACCTGTGCCATTGCCATATAATGCTTAAGTATGCGCGAAACGTTGGTCATCTATTACTCCGTAACCATGAATGAGATAATAATGTGGTCTTTATTCCTCCAATACCTACCAAGTGCCCTATCGTTCGGTCAGCAATTACTCCGTAACCATGAATGAGATAATAATGTGGTCTTCATTCCTCCTATACCTAAAACTGCGCTATCGTTTGAATGTAAAGTTTGAAAATTCTGGTACAGAGATTGATATTTTAGACCTGTGCCATTGCCATATAATGCTTAAGTATGCGCGAAACTTTGGTCATCTATTACTCCGTAACCATGAATGAGATAATAATGTGGTCTTTATTCCTCCAATACCTACCAAGTGCCCTATCGTTTGAATGTAAAAATTGAAAATTCTGGTAAATGGATTGATATTTTAGACTCGTACCATTCCCCTATAATGCTTAAGTTAGGTATGGGGCCTATGCGCGAAACTTTGGTCAGCAATTACTCCGTAACCATGAATGAGATAATAATGTAGTCTTCATTCCTCCTATACCTACAAACTGCGCTATCGTTTGAATGTAAAGTTTGAAAATTGATAATTTAGACCTGTGCCATTGCCCTATAATGCTAAAGTTAAGTATGGGACCTATGCGCGAAACTTTGGTCTGCTATAACTCCGTAACCATGAATGAGATAATAATGCGGTCTTCATTCCTCCAGTACCTACCAACTGCGCTATCGTTTGAATGTAAAGTTTGAAAATTCTGGTACAGAGATTGATATTTTAGACCTGTGCCATTGCCATATAATTCTTAAGTATGCGCGAAACTTTGGTCATCTATCACTCCTTAGCCATGAATGAGATAATAATGCCGTCTTTATTCCCCCAATACCGACCAAGTGCCCTATCGTTTGAATGTAAATTTGGAAAATTCCGGGAAAGAGATTGATAATTTAGACCTGTGCCATTGCCCCATAATGCTTAAGTATGGGGCCTATGCGCGAAACTTTGGTCTGCCAATTCTCCGTAACCATGAATGAGAAAATAATGCGGTCTTCATTCCTTCAATACCTACCAAGTGCCCTATCGTTTGAATGTAAAGTTTGAAATTCTGGTAAATGGATTGATATTTTAGACTCGTGCCATTTTCCTATAATGCTAAAGTTAGGTATGGGGCCTATGCGCGAAATTTTGGTCAGCTACTACTCCGTAAATGTGAATGAGATAATAATGCGGTCTTCATTCCTCCAATACCTATCAAGTGCCCTATCGTTTGAATGTAAAGTTTGAAAAATCTGGTAAAGAGATTGATATTTTAGACCGGTGCCATTGCCCTATTATGCTAAAGTTAAGTATAGGACCTTTGCGCAAAATTTGGTCAGCTACTACTCCGTAACCATGAATGAGATAATAATGCTGTCTTCATTCCTCCTATACCTACCAAGTGCCCTATCGTTTGAATGTAAAGTTTGAAATTCTGGTAAAGAGATTGCTATTTTAGACCTGTGCCATTGCCATATAATTCTTAAGTATGGGGCCTTATGTGCGAAACTTTGGTCTGCTATTACTCCGTAACCATGAATGAGATAATAATGCGGTCTTCATTCCTCCAATACCTATCAAGTGCCCTTTCGTTTGAATGTAAAGTTGGAAATTCTGGTAAAGAGATTGCTATTTTAGACCTGTGCCATTGCCATATAATGCTTAAGTATGGGGCCTTATGTGCGAAACTTTGGTCTGCTATTACTCCGTAACCATGAATGAGATAATAATGCGGTCTTCATTCCTCCAATACCTACCAAGTGCCCTATCGTTTGAATGTAAAGTTTGAAATTCTGGTAAAGAGATTGCTATTTTAGACCTGTGCCATTGCCCCATAATGCTTAAGTATGGGGCCTATGCGCGTAACTTTGGTCAGCTATTACTCCGTAACCATGAATGGGATATTAATGCGGTCTTCATTCCTCCAATACCTACCGAGTGCCCTATCGTTTGAATGTAAAGTTTGACAATTCTGGTTAAGACATTGATATTTTAGACCTGTGCCATTGAACCATAATGCTTAAGTATGGGGCCTATGCGCGAAACTTTGGTCTGCTATTACTCCGTAACCATGAATGAGATAATAATGCGGTCTTCATTCCTCAAATACCTACCAACTGCCCTATCGTTTAAATGTAAGGTTTAAAGATTCTGGTAAAGATATTGCTATTTTATACCTGTGCCATTGCCATATAATCCTTAAGTATGGGGCCTTATGTGCGAAACTTTGGTCTGCTATTACTCGGTAACCATGAATGTGATAATAATGCGGTCTTCATTCCTCAAATACCTACCAAGTGCCCTATCGTTTGAATGTAAAGTTTGAAAATTCTGGTAAAAAGATTGATAATTTAGACCTGTGCCATTGCCCTATAATGCTTAAGTATGGGCCCTATGCGCGAAACTTTGGTCCGCTATTACTCCGTAACCATGAATGGGCAATTAATGCGGTATTCATTCCTCAAATACGTACCGATAGCCCTTTAGTTTGTATGTAAAGTTTGAAAATTCTGGTTAAGACATAGATATTTTAGACCTGTGCCATTACCCCTTAATGCTTAAGTATGGGACCTTTGCGCGAAACTTTGGTCTGCTATTACTCCGTAACCATTAATGAGATAATAATGCGGTCTTCATTCCTCCAATACCTACCAAGTGCCCTATCGTTTAAACGTAAAGTTTGAAATTATGATAAATGGATTGATATTTTAGACTCGTGCCATTCCCCAATAATGCTAAAGTTAGGTATGGGGCCTATGCGCAAAACTTTGGTCAGCTATTACTCTGTAACCATGAATGAGATAATAATGTGGTCTTCATTCCTCCAATACCTACCAACTGCCCTATCGTTTGAATGTAAAGTTTGAAAATTCTGGTCAATAGATTGATATTTTAGACCGGTGCCATTGCCCTATATTGCTAAAGTTAAGTATGGGACCTATGCGCGAAAATTTGTTCAGCTATTACTCCGTAACCATGAATGAGATAATAATGCGGTCTTCATTCCTCCAATACCTATCAAGTGCCCTATCGTTTGAATGTAAAGTTTGAAAATTCTGGTATAGAGATTGCTATTTTAGACCTGTGCCATTGCCATATAATGCTAAAGTATAGGGCCTTATGTGCTAAACTTTGGTCTGCTATTACTCCGTAACCATGAATGAGAAAATAATGCGGTCTTCATTCCTAATATACCTACCAAGTGCCCTATCGTTTGAATTTAAAGTTTGAAAATTTTGGTACAGAGATTGATATTTTAGACCTGTGCCATTGCCATATAATGCTTAAGTATGCGCGAAACTTTGGTCATCTATTACTCCGTAACCATGAATGAGATAATAATGCCGTCTTTATTCCTCCAATACCTACCAAGTGCCCTATCGTTTGAATGTAAAGTTTGAAATTCTGGTAAATGGATTGATATTTTAGACTCGTGCCATTCCCCTATAATGCTTAAGTGAGGTATGGGGCCTATGCGCGAAACTTTGGTCAGCAATTACTCCGTAACCATGAATGAGATAATAATATGGTCTTCATTCCTCCTATACCTACAAACTGCGCTATCGTTTGAATGTAAAGTTTGAAAATTCTGGTACAGAGATTGATATTTTAGACCTGTGCCATTGCCATGTAATGCTTAAGTATGCGCGAAACTTTGGTCATCTATTACTCCGTAACCATGAATGAGATAATATTGTGGTCTTTATTCCTCCAATACCTACCAAGTGCCCTATCGTTTGGTCAGCAATTACTCCGTAACCATGAATGAGATAATAATGTGGTCTTCATTCCTCCTATACCTACAAACTGCGCTAGTTGAATGTAAAGTTTGAAAATTCTGGTACAGAGATTGATATTTTAGACCTGTGCCATTGCCATATAATGCTTAAGTATGCGCGAAACTTTGGTCATCTATTACTCCGTAACCATGAATGAGATAATAATGTGGTCTTTATTCCTCCAATACCTACCAAGTGCCCTATCGTTTGAATGTAAAAATTGAAAATTCTGGTAAATGGATTGATATTTTAGACTCGTGCCATTCCCCTATAATGCTTAAGTTAGGTATGGGGCCTATGCGCGAAACTTTGGTCAGCAATTACTGCGTAACCATGAATGAGATAATAATGTGGTCTTCATTCCTCCTATACCTACAAACTGCGCTATCGTTTGAATGTAAAGTTTGAAAATTCTGGTACAGAGATTGATATTTTAGACCTGTGCCATTGCCATATAATGCTTAAGTATGCTCAAAACTTTGGTCATCTATCACTCCGTAACCATGAATGAGATAATAATGCCGTCTTTATTCCTCCATACCGACCAAGTGCCCTATCGTTTGAATGTAAAGTTTGAAAATTCTGGTAAAGAGATTGCTATTTTAGACCTGTGCCATTGCCATATAATGCTTAAGTATGGGGCCTTATGTGCGAAACTTTGGTCTGCTATTACTCCGTTACCATGAATGAGATAATAATGCGGTCTTCATTCCTCCAATACCTACAAAGTGCCCTATCGTTTGAATGTAAATATTGAAATTCTGGTAAAGAGATTGCTATTTTAGACCTGTGCTATTGCCCTATAATGCTTAAGTATGGGGCCTTATGTGCGAAACTTTTGTCTGCTATTACTCGGTTACCATGAATGAGATAACAATGCGGTCTTCATTCCTCATATACCGACAAAGTGCCCTATCGTTTGAATGTAAAGTTTGAAAATTCTGGTAAAGACATTGATAATTTAGACCTGTGCCATTGCCCTATAATGCTAAAGTTAAGTATGGGACCTATGCGCGAAACTTTGGTCTGCTATAACTCCGTAACCATGAATGAGATAATAATGCGGTCTTCATTCCTCCAGTACCTACTAACTGCGCTATCGTTTGAATGTAAAGTTTGAAAATTCTGGTACAGAGATTGATATTTTAGACCTGTGCCATTGCCATATAATTCTTAAGTATGCGCGAAACTTTGGTCATCTATCACTCCGTAGCCATGAATGAGGGCGCATGTTTCGTGTAAGACATCACGAAATCGCCGGCAGGGGCAGCCAGAGATGCGGGCTCTTGCAGGCTATGCAACCGACTGACACATCCTGGTGTGAGCGCCATAGGCTCGCTTTCAGGTAAGACATCACGAAATCGCCGGCAGGGGCAGCCAGAGGTGCGGGCCGTTTTAAGCTATGCACCCGAGTGCCACAACCTGGTGTGAGCGCTACAGACTCACTTTCATGTAAGGCATCACGACATCACCGGCAGGCGCAGCCAGGGGTGCCGGCCTTTCCAGGTCCTGTACCAGAGTGCCCGTCCATGTGTGAGCGCATGGGACGGGGTGAGACATCACGAAAACGCTCGGCAGTGTGACAAAAATGGACTGTGATGAGCTGTAGTAGCGTAATTGGGTAGTCGGTCTTGCCCTTGCGATGCTAGCGGATGGGGAACTGCTTGTACTCGGTCCGGCATGTCGTACCGGCCGTGGAAACATTTGTAGACGACCGTGCGGACGGCATCATGAAAAATAGACCTTTGCTTGGGCTGTAGTTCTCTGTAGTTGTGTAATTGGGTAGTCGGTCTTGCCGTTGGGAGGCTAGCGGATAGGGAACTGCTTGTACTCGGTCCGACATGTCCTACCTGCCGTGGAAACATTTGTAGACGCCCGTGCGGACGGCTCTATGAAAAAAACGACCTTTGAATGAGCTGTAGTTGCGTAGTTGGCTGCTCTGCCTTCTCGTTGGGAGGCTAGCGGATAGGCCACTGCTCATACTCGGGGCCGGGAACATGACCTGCCTGCCGTGAACATTTGTAGACTCCCGTATAGACGGCCCTATGAAAAAACTTACCTATGAATAGGCTGTAGTTTGCTGTAGTTGCGTAGTTGGCTGCTCTGTCTTCTCGTTGGGAGGCTAGCGGATGGGCCACTGCTCATATTCGGGGCCGGGAACATGACCTGCCTGCCGTGAACATTTGTAGACTCCCGTACAGACGGCCCGATGAAAAAAAAAACTTACCTATGAATAGGCTGTAGTTTTCTGTAGTTGTGTAGTTGGCTGCTCTGTCTTCTCGTTGGGAGGCTAGCGGATAGGCAACTGCTCATACTCGGGGCCGGGAACATGACCTGCCTGCCGTGAACATTTGTAGACTCCCGTACAGACGGCCCTATGAATTGGCTGTAGTTTTCTGTAGTTGTGTAGTTGGCTGCTCTGTCTTCTCGTTGGGAGGCTAGCGGATAGGCCACTGCTCATACTCGGGGCCGGGAACATGATCTGCCTGCCGTGAACATTTGTAGAGTCCCGTACAGACGGTCTATGAAAAAACTTACCTATGAACTGGCTGTAGTTTTCTGTAGTTGTGTAGTTGGTTGCTCTGTCTTCTCGTTGGGAGGCTAGCGGATAGGCCACTGCTCATACTTGGGGCCGGGAACATGACCTGCCTGTCGTAAACATTTGTAGAGTCCCGTACAGACGGTCTATGAAAAAACTTACCTATGAATTGGCTGTAGTTTTCTGTAGTTGTGTAGTTGGCTGCTCTGTCTTCTCGTTGGGAGGCTAGCGGATAGGCAACTGCTCATACTCGGGGCCGGGAACATGACCTGCCTGCCGTGAACATTTGTAGACTCCCGTACAGACGGCCCTATGAAAAAAACTTACCTATGAATTGGCTGTAGTTTTCTGTAGTTGTGTAGTTGGCTGCTCTGTCTTCTCGTTGGGAGGCTAGCGGATAGGCCACTGCTCATACTCGGGGCCGGGAACATGACCTGCCTGCCGTGAACATTTGTAGAGTCCCGTACAGACGGTCTATGAAAAAACTTACCTATGAATTGGCTGTAGTTTTCTGTAGTTGTGTAGTTGGCTGCTCTGTCTTCTCGTTGGGAGGCTAGCGGATAGGCCACTGCTCATACTCGGGGCCGGGAACATGACCTGCCTGCCGTGAACATTTATAGAGTCCCGTACAGACGGCCCTATGAAAAAACTTACCTATGAATTGGCTGTAGTTTTCTGTAGTTGTGTAGTTGGCTGCTCTGTCTTCTCGTTGGGAGGCTAGCGGATAGGCCACTGCTCATACTCGGGGCCGGGAACATGACCTGTCTGCCGTGAACATTTGTAGACTCCCGTACAGACGGCCCTATGAAAAAACTTACCTATGAATAGGCTGTAGTTTGCTGTAGTTGTGTAGTTGGCTGCTCTGTCTTCTCGTTGGGAGGCTAGCGGATAGGCCACTGCTCATACTCGGGGCCGGGAACATGACCTGCCTGCCGTGAACATTTGTAGACTCCCGTACAGACGGCCCTATGAAAAAAAAAACTTACCTATGAATTGGCTGTAGTTTGCTGTAGTTGTGTAGTTGGCTGCTCTGTCTTCTCGTTGGGAGGCTAGCGGATAGGCCACTGCTCATACTCGGGGCCGGGAACATGACCTGCCTGCCGTGAACATTTGTAGACTCCCGTACAGACGGCCTTATGAAAAAACTTACCTATGAATTGGCTGTAGTTTTCTGTAGTTGTGTAGTTGGCTGCTCTGTCTTCTCGTTGGGAGGCTAGCGGATAGGCCACTGCTCATACTCGGGGCCGGGAACATGACCTGCCTGCCGTGAACATTTGTAGACTCCCGTACAGACCGTCTATGAAAAAACTTACCTATGAATTGGCTGTAGTTTTCTGTAGCTGTGTAGTTGGCTGCTCTGTCTTCTCGTTGGGAGGCTAGCGGATAGGCAACTGCTCATACTCGGGGCCGGGAACATGACCTGCCTGCCGTGAACATTTGTAGACTCCCGTACAGACGGCCCTATGAAACAACTTACCTATGAATTGGCTGTAGTTTTCTGTAGTTGTGTAGTTGGCTGCTCTGCCCGTCTTCTCGTTGGGAGGCTAGCGGATAGGCAACTGCTCATACTCGGGGCGACATGACCTGCCTGCCGTGGAGCCTTTATAGACGACCGTACAGACGGCCCTATGAAAAAACTTACCTATGAATAGCCTGTAGCTAGCTGTAGTTGCGTAGCTGGCTGCTCTGTCTTCTCGTTGGGTACCTAGCGGATAGGCAACTGCTTGACTCGGGGCGACATGACCTACCTGCCGTGGAAACATTTGTAGACTCCCGTACAGACGGCCCTATGAAAAAAACTTACCTTTGAATAGGCTGTAGCTAGCTGTAGTTGTGTAGTTGGATGCTCTGTCTTCTCGTTTAGGTGCTAGCGGATAGGCAACTGCTTATACTCGGGGCGACATGACCTGCCTGCCGTGGAAATATTAGGGTCATAATTTGGCGGATTTTTCGTGTAAGACGGCCATGATAGGTACGTGTTTTAACGTTATTTCCTGTGGGACGGCCTATTCATGAATTGCCGCGTGTGAGACCTTATCCTCGTAGCAACATGACCTGCAATTAGGCCACACCATCTTAATTTTATGGATGACATCCCCGCGCGCATTGATTTTCGCCTGTTTTCAAAAAAAAAAATCACCTCCTAAGTTGCTCCGAAACTTGTAAACTCATACTGCCGCAAAGGGGCAGCATTGAGCCGGCTTGTCGTAATACACTATATACACTTACATTGTCTAACACAACTGTTATGTATGTGACTAGGAGCGATTTGAAGAGGGCGCCGCCTCTCATGAGCCCAGTAGTATATTGTTAATGATATGACAATACTTATCATTGTACATGTCTGTATTAAACTGAATGATATTATCTCTGGCCGGGTTGCCTACAGATTTTTATGTTTTGCTGACTGAAGGCGTGATGTTGTGTACACAGCCGAACACATTTTTCTTTTCTTTGAACGGCCAAATGTTACACATGGGTCTTTAAACCAGGCATCATCCATGTTAAAAGCACATTGATATGAGCTAATTCCAACAAATAAAGACTAGCTTGTTTGTTACACTGTGTCCTGTGGTTTAATTCGCAATACCAGCTATGTAGTCCTCCGGTTTATCATCTTTTTTTTTTTGCTAGATTTTTTTTTCGCTTTCTCGCATTAGTTTTTGGGACTCCAGAGGATGTCATCCATAAAATTAAGATGGTGTGGCCTTATGATTGTAGACAACCGTGCGGACCTTGTCTATGACAAGACATTTTTTTTGAATTCGCTGTATTTGGCCATAGTTGGGTAGTAGGTCTTGCCCAGGAGATATTTAAAAAGGCTTTTCGGATGCTCTTTTCGTGGAAGTACGAGTATACGTAAGACTAAGGACTATATAATGTCCTTGGTAAGACGGAAGCAGATTCGAACGTATTTGTGCATCGAATGTTTTGTTTGGAACATGCGGCTATTTTTACTGCGCTGACGAAGGTCCCTGAATTTCTACTTCTAGATCAACATCGTCGATTTTTAGAGCATCGGATAGGCCTCTTTTAAATCACAAAGGCCAGGTAAGTTATTCAGTTATCATTCTTTGTAATTTGTTGCCGAGAAACATCAGTTTATCGTAGATTTCACTTCATTGGTTCCGATAACTTATCATAGCTCTCACAGTCATAACATAGTCGCGTTTTGAATTTCTAACGTTATAATTTTAGGCAGCTTTATCATACTCCATAATTTACGTTAAATCTGTCTGTCGACACTGAACTTCAGTGACTTCTTATGAATATGGTTTACATGAATTCCAAGACTAAGAAAATTGAAATGTACACGTTTTCATTTTCCCATAAACGGAGTTCGAAACGCGATGTATGACATCTTACGGGTGGGGAGGGGGGCTATAATTTTTCGTTCAGTTGCGGCACCGTGTATGATGGTAGCCTCTACCAGGCTCCGCGCGATCGCTGGGAAAATAGTAGAAATCGGCCCAATAGTGAATAGTACGCCAGTGGTTGTCCGCTTCACAGTGAAACTCAGTAGGCGATGAACTTCACTGTAAAGCGGACTACCCTGTATTGCGGAGTACCTCGGCCGATTTCTACTATTTTCCCAACGATAGGACGGGGGCCTGGTAGATATCTAGACTAGTAGTATATGAGGGAGCTTCGGGTGCAAGCCTCAAGCGTCAAACCTCTGCACGTAAAAGAACCACACACACTGAGAAGAGTAGGGGTGACATAATAGGGGGGTCGCAGGGGGCATAGTCACCCGAAAAATGTGGGAATCTTAACCCTCTGAAACACTATTTCTTACATTCTGAGGGGGGAATTTTGTAAAGTTTTATGACATCTCTTTTTTTTAAAACAAGAAACAGAACAATGTCAGCTTGGTTTTGAGACCTCGCCAGAGCTGGGACATGCTCCTGGTGAAAATTTTTGACATGCTGAAACACTATTTCTTGCATTTCGATGGTCAGATATTACTGGTAATGTAAGTTAAGTTTAATGATATCTCTGTTTGTGAAAAAATACAGAAGACTTTCAGCATGTCCCACATGCTCCCCGGAGAAAAAATTGAAATCTTGAGTCACTGAAATGCTGTTTCCTGCGTAAGGCTACACCAAGTAATTTTTATGGATGACGTCCGCGCGCGCATTGATTTTGGTCTGTACCCAGAAAAAAACCCAAGAAATTCGACTTCCTGTAACTATGACCAAAGAGTTACGACAGTGCCGCAAATCAATGGGATATGGAAAGAAACAGGACAGGACAACAACTGCTGTTCAACTTCAACTGATTTATTCAAATTATTATTGTTTTCATGATGAATAAAATAATTGTTAGTTGTTACACTGTGTTGTCTCATTCAATTTGTGTCCTAACATGTGTCGTCGACTATTATATTTCAAATCTAGGCATCTTGTTTTTTTCGGCCCTTCTTGGGTTTTTTTTCGCGCTCTCGCATTAGGTTTAGGGTCTCCAAAGGACGTCATCCATAAAAATTACTTGGTGCAGCCTAACGATGAATTACTCAATAATGCTTAACATTGAATTCAGGATGACGATTAATGCGCTACGTAGAATTATAACAACTAGTGACGCTTCACGATTAATATACTAATAATGCTTAATGGTAAATTCAGGGTGGCCAGGAACGATTAAGGGTGAATTAAAATCGCTCGTAACGCTTAACAAAAAAGGGCATATAGACCCTCCTATATGGTTGTCACAAATCAAGTCATACTATCATAGAATTATAGATAATCAGGACAAACAATCCACCTCTGTTCCCTAAATATCATCACTGTTTTGTTATTTCAGGATCTGCTCCAATAGAGTTGTGGGAAACAAGGACCAGTCACTATTTAAAGGAGGAGCTGTGACTTCTGGGCCAGAAGTGCTTCATGAGATACTCTGAATTCATAAGAAATGCAAAAGGAAACTTAACAGGTATAATGTCTTGAATACGGACACAATGGACACTGTAGTGAAATAGGAACTATCTTAGATTTCTCCCAAATTGCACAAGTTCCTGGCAGTGACACTGACAGGTAGCAAGGAGAATCTTCTGTAATCATATTTTTGAATTGTTCTGTTTACACATCACGGTTGGTTCCTTGGTGGAATGGCTGATGGATGTCATATTTTATTTTGTGGTTGTGTCACTTGTTAGACTGCTTATAGTTAGCTCTGGTCATATATTACGTGTCTTATACATAACAGATTTTACACGATCGCTCTGTAAGAAGATGAGGGTGAAATATAATATTGAATACCAGTTCACACAATTTGAAATGTAGATTTGTGGTTAAGTATGAAATTATGTAGTCCGTCTATTTCATAATTCGTGGTACAGTCTACATAAAAACAGCACAATAAGTTGTTAAGTATAACGGTCCTTATGCTAGCAGAGAAGATTATTGTAGAATTTCCTCATAGATTATGTAAATGCCTCGTTATTTTCTTTCAAAATCTCCAACAAAAACTTCAGTTCCAATAAAAGCTAATAGCTAGGGAGCACAAACCAACATGTACCCCAATCACTCTCTGTCCCAATAGTACTAAAATCATGATCTACTTGGCATCGGTAATGAAGGCAACCAATAGACACTAAAATTGAGCAAGACCGTTAAGGTCATGTGATGGGTCATTGGAACATCCCACAACAATATGGGGGGAAATTGATACTAGTAGTCAAAAAGACAGCAACCAAAACATACATGTATCCAGACTTTAAAATGTTTCCGCGGCAGGTACATCATGTCGGTCCGCGTACAAACAGTTCCCCATCCGCTAGCCTCCCAACGGCAAGACCGACTACCCAACTACGCAACTACAGCAAACTACAGCCTATTCATAGGTAAGTTTTTTTTTCATAGGGCCGTCTGTACGGGACTCTATAAATGTTCACGGCAGACAGGTCATGTCCGCGGCCCCGAGTATGAGCAGTTGCCTATCCGCTAGCCTCCCAACGAGAAGACAGAGCAGCCAACTACACAACTACAGAAAACTACAGCCTATTCATAGGTAAGTTTTTTCATAGGGCCGTCTATACGGGAGTCTACAAATGTTCACGGCAGGCAGGTCATGTTCCCGGCCCCGAGTATGAGCAGTGGCCTATCCGCTAGCCTCCCAACGAGAAGACAGAGCAGCCAACTACGCAACTACAGAAAACTACAGCCAATTCATAGGTAAGTGTTTTTTTTCATAGGGCCGTCTGTACGGGAGTCTACAAATGTTCACGGCAGACAGGTCATGTTCCCGGCCCCGAGTATGAGCGGCGGCCTATCCGCTAGCCTCCCAACGAGAAGACAGAGCAGCCAACTACACAACTACAGAAAACTACAGCCAATTCATAGGTAAGTTTTTTCATAGGGCCGTCTGTACGGGAGTCTTCAAATGTTCACGGCAGGCAGGTCATGTTCCCGGCCCCGAGTATGAGCAGTTGCCTATCCGCTAGCCTCCCAACGAGAAGACAGAGCAGCCAACTACACAACTACAGAAAACTACAGCCAATTCATAGGTAAGTTTTTTCATAGGGCCGTCTGTACGGGAGTCTATGAATGTTCACCGCAGGCAGGTCATGTTCCCGGCCCCGAGTATGAGCAGTTGCCTATCCGCTAGCCTCCCAACGAGAAGACAGAGCAGCCAACTACGCAACTACAGAAAACTACAGCCAATTCATAGGTAAGTTTTTTTTCATAGGGCCGTCTGTACGGGAGTCTACAAATGTTCACGGCAGACAGGTCATGTTCCCGGCCCCGAGTATGAGCGGTGGCCTATCCGCTAGCCTCCCAACGAGAAGACAGGGCAGCCAACTACACAACTACAGAAAACTACAGCCAATTCATAGGTAAGTTTTTTCATAGGGCCGTCTGTACGGGAGTCTAGAAATGTTCACCGCAGGCAGTTCATGTTCCCGGCCCCGAGTATGAGCAGTTGCCTATCCGCTAGCCTCCCAACGAGAAGACAGAGCAGCCAACTACGCAACTACAGAAAACTACAGCCAATTCATAGGTAAGTTTTTTCATAGGGCCGTCTGTACGGGAGTCTACAAATGTTCACGGCAGGCAGGTCATGTTCCCGGCCCCGAGTATGAGCAGTGGCCTATCCGCTAGCCTCCCAACGAGAAGACAGAGCAGCCAACTACACAACTACAGAAAACTACAGCCAATTCATAGGTAAGTTTTTTCATAGGGCCGTCTGTACGGGAGTCTAGAAATGTTCACCGCAGGCAGGTCATGTTCCCGGCCCCGAGTATGAGCAGTTGCCTATCCGCTAACCTCCCAACGAGAAGACAGAGCAGCCAACTACACAACTACAGAAAACTACAGCCTATTCATAGGTAAGTTTTTTTTTTCATAGGGCCGTCTGTACGGGAGTCTACAAATGTTCACGGCAGGCAGGTCATGTTCCCGGCCCCGAGTATGAGCAGTGGCCTATCCGCTAGCCTCCCAATGAGAAGACAGAGCAGCCAACTACACAACTACAGAAAACTACAGCCAATTCATAGGTAAGTTTTTTCATAGGGCCGTCTGTACGGGAGTCTACAAATGTTCACCGCAGGCAGGTCATGTTCCCGGCCCCGAGTATGAGCAGTGGCCTATCCGCTAGCCTCCCAACGAGAAGACAGAGCAGCCAACTACACAACTACAGAAAACTACAGCCAATTCATAGGTACGTTTTTTCATAAGGCCGTCTATACGGGAGTCTGCAAAATGTTCACGGCAGGCAGGTCATGTTCCCGGCCCCGAGTATGAGCAGTGGCCTATCCGCTAGCCTCCCAACGAGAAGACAGAGCAGCCAACTACACAACTACAGAAAACTACAGCCAATTCATAGGTAAGTTTTTTTTTCATAGGGCCGTCTGTACGGGACTTTACAAATGTTCACGGCAGGCAGGTCATGTTCCCGGCCCCGAGTATGAGCAGTGGCCTATCCGCTAGCCTCCCAACGAGAAGACAGAGCAGCCAACTACACAACTACAGAAAACTACAGCCAATTCATAGGTAAGTTTTTTCATAGGGCCGTCTGTACGGGAGTCTACAAAATGTTCACGGCAGGTAGGTCATGTTCCCGGCCCCGAGTATGAGCAGTGGCCTATCCGCTAGCCTCCCAACGAGAAGACAGAGCAGCCAACTACACAACTACAGAAAACTACAGCCTATTCATAGGTAAGTTTTTTTTTTCATAGAGCCGTCTGTACGGGACTTTACAAATGTTCACGGCAGGCAGGTCATGTTCCCGGCCCCGAGTATGAGCAGTGGCCTATCCGCTAGCCTCCCAACGAGAAGACAGAGCAGCCAACTACACAACTACAGAAAACTACAGCCAATTCATAGGTAAGTTTTTTCATAGGGCCGTCTGTACGGGAGTCTACAAATGTTCACCGCAGGCAGGTCATGTTCCCGGCCCCGAGTATGAGCAGTGGCCTATCCGCTAGCCTCCCAACGAGAAGACAGAGCAGCCAACTACACAACTACAGAAAACTACAGCCAATTCATAGGTACGTTTTTTCATAGGGCCGTCTGTACGGGAGTCTACAAATGTTCACCGCAGGCATGTCATGTTCTTGGCCCCGAGTATGAGCAGTGGCCTATCCGCTAGCCTCCCAACGAGAAGACAGAGCAGCCAACTACACAACTACAGAAAACTACAGCCAATTCATAGGTAAGTTTTTTCATAGGGCCGTCTGTACGGGAGTCTACAAATGTTCACGGCAGGCAGGTCATGTTCCCGGCCCCGAGTATGAGCAGTGGCCTATCCGCTAGCCTCCCAACGAGAAGGCAGAGCAGCCAACTACGCAACTACAGCTCATTCAAAGGTCGTTTTTTTTCATAGAGCCGTCCGCACGGGCGTCTACAAATGTTTTCACGGCAGGTAGGACATGTCGGACCGAGTACAAGCAGTTCCCTATCCGCTAGCCTCTCAACGGCAAGACCGACTACCCAATTACGCAACTACAGCGAACTACAGCCCAAGCAAAGGTCTATTTTTCATGATGCCGTCCGCACGGTCGTCTACAAATGTTTCCACGGCCGGTACGACATGCCGGACCGAGTACAAGCAGTTCCCCATCCGCTAGCATCGCAAGGGCAAGACCGACTACCCAATTACGCTACTACAGCTCATCACAGTCCATTTTTGTCACACTGCCGAGCGTTTTCGTGATGTCTTACCCCGTCCCATGCGCTCACACATGGACGGGCACTCTGGTACAGGACCTGGAAAGGCCGGCACCCCTGGCTGCGCCTGCCGGTGATGTCGTGATGCCTTACATGAAAGCGAGTCTGTAGCGCTCACACCAGGTTGTGGCACTCGGGTGCATAGCTTAAAACGGCCCGCACCTCTGGCTGCCCCTGCTGGCGACATCGTGATGTCTTACATGAAAGCGAGCCCATGGCGCTCACACCAGGATGTGTCAGTCGGGTGCATAGCCTGCAAGAGCCCGCATCTCTGGCTGCCCGTGCCGGCGATTTCGTGATGTCTTACACGAAACAGTCGGGTGCATAGCCTGCAAGAGCCCGCATCTCTGGCTGCCCCTGCCGGCGATTTCGTGATGTCTTACACGAAACATCCGCCTGAATGAGATAATAATGCCGTCTTTATTCCTCCATACCGACCAAGTGCCCTATCGTTTGAATGTAAAGTTTGAAAATTCTGGTAAAGAGATTGCTATTTTAGACCTGTGCCATTGCCATATAATGCTTAAGTATGGGGCCTTATGTGCGAAACTTTGGTCTGCTATTACTCCGTTACCATGAATGAGATAACAATGCGGTCTTCATTCCTCATATACCGACCAAGTGCCCTATCGTTTGAATGTAAAGTTTGAAAATTCTGGTAAAGACATTGATAATTTAGACCTGTGCCATTGCCCTATAATGCTAAAGTTAAGTATGGGACCTATGCGCGAAACTTTGGTCTGCTATAACTCCGTAACCATGAATGAGATATAATGCGGTCTTCATTCCTCCAGTACCTACCAACTGCGCTATCGTTTGAATGTAAAGTTTGAAAATTCTGGTACAGAGATTGATATTTTAGACCTGTGCCATTGCCATATAATTCTTAAGTATGCGCGAAACTTTGGTCATCTATCACTCCTTAGCCATGAATGAGATAATAATGCCGTCTTTATTCCTCCATACCGACCATGTGCCCTATCGTTTGAATGTAAATTTGGAAAATTCCGGGAAAGAGATTGATAATTTAGACCTGTGCCATTGCCCCATAATGCTTAAGTATGGGGCCTATGCGCGAAACTTTGGTCTGCTATTACTCCGTAACCATGAATGAGAAAATAATGCGGTCTTCATTCCTCCAATACCTACCAAGTGCCCTATCGTTTGAATGTAAAGTTTGAAATTCTGGTAAATGGATTGATATTTTAGACTCGTGCCATTCCCCTATAATGCTAAAGTTAGGTATGGGGCCTATGCGCGAAATTTTGGTCAGCTACTACTCCGTAAATATGAATGAGATAATAATGCGGTCTTCATTCCTCCAATACCTATCAAGTGCCCTATCGTTTGAATGTAAAGTTTGAAAAATCTGGTAAAGAGATTGATATTTTAGACCGGTGCCATTGCCCTATTATGCTAAAGTTAAGTATAGGACATATGCGCAAAATTTGGTCAGCTACTACTCCGTAAATATGAATGAGATAATAATGCGGTCTTCATTCCTCCAATACCTATCAAGTGCCCTTTCGTTTGAATGTAAAATTGGAAATTCTGGTAAAGAGATTGCTATTTTAGACCTGTGCCATTGCCATATAATGCTTAAGTATGGGGCCTTATGTGCGAAACTTTGGTCTGCTATTACTCCGTAACCATGAATGAGATAATAATGCGGTCTTCATTCCTCCAATACCTATCAAGTGCCCTATCGTTTGAATGTAAAGTTTGAAATTCTGGTAAAGAGATTGCTATTTTAGACCTGTGCCATTGCCATATAATTCTTAAGTATGGGGCCTTATGTGCGAAACTTTGGTCTGCTATTACTCCGTAACCATGAATGAGATAATAATGCGGTCTTCATTCCTCCAATACCTATCAAGTGCCCTTTCGTTTGAATGTAAAGTTTGAAATTCTGGTAAAGAGATTGCTATTTTAGACCTGTGCCATTGCCATATAATGATTAAGTATGGGGCCTTATGTGCGAAACTTTGGTCTGCTATTACTCCGTAACCATGAATGAGATAATAATGCGGTCTTCATTCCTCCAATACCTACCAAGTGCCCTATCGTTTGAATGTAAAGTTTGAAATTCTGGTAAAGAGATTGCTATTTTAGACCTGTGCCATTGCCCTATAATGCTTAAGTATGGGGCCTATGCGCGAAACTTTGGTCAGCTATTACTCCGTAACCATGAATGGGATATTAATGCGGTCTTTATTCCTCCAATACCTACCAAGTGCCCTATCGTTTGAATGTAAAGTTTGAAAATTCTGGTAAAGAGATTGATAATTTAGACCTGTGCCATTGCCCTATAATGCTTAAGTATGGGCCCTATGCGCGAAACTTTGGTCCGCTATTACTCCGTAACCATGAATGGGCAATTAATGCGGTATTCATTCCTCCAATACCTACCGAGTGCCCTATCGTTTGAATGTAAAGTTTGACAATTCTGGTTAAGACATTGATATTTTAGACCTGTGCCATTGCCCCATAATGCTTAAGTATGGGGCCTATGCGCGAAACTTTGGTCTGCTATTACTCCGTAACCATGAATGAGATAATAATGCGGTCTTCATTCCTCAAATACCTACCAAGTGCCCTATCGTTTGAATGTAAAGTTTAAAGATTCTGGTAAAGAGATTGCTATTTTATACCTGTGCCATTGCCATATAATCCTTAAGTATGGGGCCTTATGTGCGAAACTTTGGTCAGCTATTACTCCGTAACCATGAATGAGATAATAATGCGGTCTTCATTCCTCAAATACCTACCAAGTGCCCTATCGTTTGAATGTAAAGTTTGAAAATTCTGGTAAAGAGATTGATAATTTAGACCTGTGCCATTGCCCTATAATGCTTAAGTATGGGCCCTATGCGCGAAACTTTGGTCCGCTATTACTCCGTAACCATGAATGGGCAATTAATGCGGTATTCATTCCTCAAATACGTACCGATAGCCCTATAGTTTGTATGTAAAGTTTGAAAATTCTGGTTAAGACATAGATATTTTAGACCTGTGCCATTGCCCCTTAATGCTTAAGTATGGGACCTTTGCGCGAAACTTTGGTCTGCTATTACTCCGTAACCATGAATGAGATAATAATGCGGTCTTCATTCCTCCAATACCTACCAAGTGCCCTATCGTTTAAACGTAAAGTTTGAAATTATGATAAATGGATTGATATTTTAGACTCGTGCCATTCCCCAATAATGCTAAAGTTAGGTATGGGGCCTATGCGCAAAACTTTGGTCAGCTATTACTCCGTAACCATGAATGAGATAATAATGTGGTCTTCATTCCTCCAATACCTACCAACTGCCCTATCGTTTGAATGTAAAGTTTGAAAATTCTGGTCAATAGATTGATATTTTAGACCGGTGCCATTGCCCTATATTGCTAAAGTTAAGTATGGGACCTATGCGCGAAAATTTGTTCAGCTATTACTCCGTAACCATGAATGAGATAATAATGCGGTCTTCATTGCGGAAAAATGTCACCAAAGTCATTTTTATTAATTAACAATACCACATCCGCTCCGCGACTCCACATGCCCCTCACCGCCCGCTGCCACTTCCGCCCACGTCTCGGGGCGGTAGTGGTTCATTGTGTTCTCGATTCTCACGGAGCGAGGCCACACGCGGGGCAGCTGCCTGACTTATCATCTTACCGTGTGTTCTACTGAGGACGAAGGAAAAGGACATTCCCTTCTTCATTTTTCCAAGATGACGAAGCCGAAAACTTGCACGGTGTGCCAGTTACCAGTCAGAGGACATCGCGGCCCACACGGACGAGGGAAGTGTTGGGTGGATCTGTCGTCGACCGCCGACACTGACTCGGACAGGCGCCGCTTAGAGGATAAGGTTCGCCGGTCCCTGCGCGAACTGAAAGGGGACAGTAAAGTCAGAGACTATGCTAAGGGTCTCATGTCCGAGGCTAGCGCAAGTGACGAACATCCGCCTACGGTGAAGGACCTTCGCGAGAAGGAGGCCCTGACCAGTAACGTCGACAAGACTCTTGAGGAGATTTTCGGCCAGAAGTCTCCGGATTCTTCTAGGAAAACTTCGCGACGGTACACTACACTGCGGTCCCCGTCCCGGTCTCGAGATGCCGACCGAACCCTCTGGTTTCCGTTCCGGTCTCGAGATGCCGAGCGAACCCCCGGTTCCCGTCCCGGTCTCGTGATGCCGACCGATCCCGCCGGGAGCACAGTAGTCTCTCCCCGTATACGTACCGGGCGAGGTCTCCGGACGTTGACCTTTCCCGCGTGCGACAGGACCGCCCACGAAAAGAGCGTCGACGTCACCACGGGTACAGATCGGGCCGCTCTACTTCCTCAAGTTCCAGTGTACAGCCACGACGTGCCGCTAAAGCTAGGACGACGAGACACGATCCGCCCTCGTCCGACGACGTGCCGCCTCGACGCCGCCACGGGTCTCGCAAGGACAACGTTCGCTCTAAGTCCAGACGACATCGGCATCGGTACAGCTCGGACGACTCAGGCTCTTCATCCTCCCGATCACCACGCCGTTCCCGCCGAGGTAAGAAGAGCGGTCGCACGAAGACCATGAACGATTCCGTATCTAGTCGAATCAAAGTGCCATGGCCCAAGCACCACGTTCACTTCCCGGGTAAGGAAAAAAAGGGGCGACGGTTGTGTAACTTTCGGCGTTCGGTTAGGATTAGGCTCGAGCACCTTTCGTTGCCGTTTATGTCCACCAAGACGTACAAGCAAGGACCACCCACCAGGTGTCTGTACCACCAGAACTTGAATGCGTATGGGTGTGGCTCCGACCCCCCAGACTCCCGCGGCAAGTCCCATGCATCGCAGTGTGTGCTACTTACCTTCCACCTAACTCAAGACACCAAGAACTTCTCCTAGATCACATGGTTGACACAGCTGATCTTCTAAAAACGATGCACCCCGACATTGGTCTTATATTCGCGGGGTATTTCAACAGGCTGGACTACCAACGTCTTCTCCTGTCCCATCGGCTACATCAAGTGGTCAGCTCCCCGATCCGTGGGGAAGCAACACTCGACGTCATCATCACCAACTTGAAGTCTCACTACAAAGCACCAGAGGTGACTAGCCCATTGGGCACAAGTGGCCACAAGGCTGTCTGGTGGCAACCAGGGACTCGTATGCGGACAACAAACAAGACCAAGTACGTGGTCGTCCGCCCCATGCCTGACTCTAGGGTACGGGACTTCGGGCAATGGATTACGCCACACAGTTGGCAGGAGGTGCTTGAGAAGGACACTGTTGATGAGAAGACAGCGTCATTCTACCAATCATTGTAATCAGCCATAGAAAGGTTCTTCCCCCAAAAGAGAGCCAAGCTGCATCAAAGAGACAAACCTTGGATAACTACCTCACTGAAGACATTGATGCACAAAAGACAGCTAGCCCACAGGAAAGGTCATGGGTTGCTTCACAAGTTTCTCCGAAACAAGATCATTCGTGACAGCAAACGAGGGACGAAAACATACTATCATGATCACATGCAGCACCTGAAGGAGTCAAGTCCGGCCGAGTGGCACAAGACCATCAGACAGATGGCAAACTGGTCAGCTCCTTCCACGTCCATCCAAGTGCCTGGCATAGAACAAACTGACAAAGCAGGTGCAGCAAACGCGATCAACAAGCACCTGTCGTCCATTTGCCAGGAACTGCGTCCACTCGACTACTGCAAGCTACCATCATACTTGCCGGCTTCACCACCGCCCCAAGTCAACACATGGGACATGTTCAACCGTCTAAAACGGATTAAAGTCTCAAAAGCCCCTGGCCCGGACCAGATGCCACCCAGAGTGATAAAGGAATTCGCATTCGAACTCTCTACGCCACTGACCGACATCCTAAACGCGTCCCTGAGGGAGGGAAGGGTACCACCTGTGTGGAAGGAAGCCACGGTAGTCCCTGTCCCAAAAAAGCAGCCAGCTGATTTGGACAGTGTACGTCCTGTTTCTCTCACGGCCCAGTTTACCAAAGTCTGTGAAGGGTTCGTCTCCTCGTGGATTCTGTCCGACATCTCATCTCAAATAGACTGCACGCAGTTTGGGAATTCCAAAGGATGTTCGACCACACATTGTCTTTTGACCTGCTTAACTTCTTCTTCGCAGGGACTGAAAGGAAAGCGTCAGTGGGCACCTTGATTCTCACAGACTACTCAAAGGCCTTCGATCGGGTGTGCCACAATACCGCCATTGCCAAAATCATTAAGATGGGAGCTAGACCATCGCTCATCCCCTGGCTGTGCAGTTTCGTATCCGGTCGGAAACAACGCGTCCGCTACCAAGGGGCACTATCAAACTGGGAGTTCCTAACTTGTGGAGTTGCCCAGGGCACTCTGTTAGGTCCTCTTGTGTTTCTAGCTATGATCAATGACGCCAAACCTGTAACTACGAACTCACATTGGAAATATGTTGATGACTTCAACCTCGGCGAGACAAGACCCGCAGCAAGAACAACGACCCTCCAGTCTGACCTTGATGCCCTTCAGAGCTGGTCAGCAGACAACTCTATGATTCTCAACCCTAAAAAGTGCAAAGCGATGCATTTCTGCTTCATGCGTCGACCCCCACAGATACCGGCACTTACCCTGAGTGGAGAACCACTCACCATTGTCACGCAGGCCAAGCTGTTAGGACTGCACATAAGATCTGATCTTCGGTGGGATGACCAGGTAGCCGAGATGGTGTCGAAAGCCAGCAAGCGTCTGTTCCTCATCAGTAGACTGCGTCGATCGGGGGTACCGACTTCGGATCTTACCGTCATATACTGTGGATATATTCGCCCCATACTCGAATATGCCGCTCCTTGTTGGAGTGCATGCAGCACTCACACAAAACCAGTCCGCCGCTCTTGAGCGAGTACAGAAACGAGCTTGCAAAATGATCATTGGACGTCATTTTTGCTCATACTCGGAGACATTAAAGCGACTTGATCTCCCGTGCCTAGCAAGACGAAGACAGGACTTGTGTGATGACTTTGCCATCAAAGTGGAGAAGTCCGCACGCTTCTGCTCCTGGATGCCCCCCACCCGCGGTCAACAGCACGACAGGAACCCGCGCAACTCTGCTCGGTACCAGCAACCCTCTGGGTCAAAGTGCTACAGGACGAGCGCCATTCCCGCCATTGTTGAACTGCTCAAGAAACTCTAAACAAGCCTGACTCTATTCACACTGTTGTTGTAATATATATTTATAAACCTCTTGTATGTATTCATGATATGAACTCTAGAAAACATTGTAATGTTATATTCCGGCCGCACCCTTTTGTCCCGAGTAAAACTCTAAGTGCAATATTTTAAAATAGTCTTATCAATTGTTTTTAACTGATATTTATTGAAACTTTTAACCTTTGCCTGATTTATAACACGTAATTACCTACGATGTACTTAGCCTCGCAATTCAGCCTTATAAGGGCTGCCATGAGGCCTGTCTGTATCTGTATCTATCTGTATCTATATAGCCGGTATAACCGCCATCAGGCGTAACACACCAGCTTCGCAGGCACGCGGCGCGGCAGCAGCTGGTCATATTACACCGAACGGTCTGTTACACCTAGTCTTTGCATATCTGACTGCAACCGTTCTTTAAAGCTACTTAGTGATGAAGCTCCTACAGTACTTGATGACAACGAGTTCCATTCTACTATGGTTCTCAGGAAATACGAATTTTTGAACACGTCAATCCTTGGCTGATAACTCTGGTACTTAAAAGCATGACTATTTCTGGTCCTCTTCTGAGCTGGCATTAGATACTTATCAGTCGGTACGTCCACAAGTTTATTAGTCATCTTGTACATCATGCAAAGTCTGGACATTGTTCTCCTGTCCTCAAGTGACATCCATTTGCAGGTCTGCTTTCATTTTTGTTACACTGGCGCCCCTTTCATAGTTGTTCGTGCAGAATCTGGCAGCTTGGTTCTGCACCCTCACGAGTTTATCTATATCCTTCTTTGTGTATCGATCCCAAACTGTTGCAGCATATTCAAGGTTTGGTCTTACTAGAGACGTGTATGCAAGTGATTTTACCTTTGCTGGGCATGCCCACAAATTACGTTTGATCACTCCCAATGTCTGTTTAGCCTTAGTTGTTACTTTGTTGATATGGGTGTTCCACTTTAGCCCCGTTGTTAATGTAACGCCTAGGTACGGGTGGCTCTTTGCTGTTGCTAGAGCCTGTCCACAGAACTGGTAGGTGGTTACAATTGGGTTTCGTTTGTTTGTTATATGCATGATGTAACATTTTTCCGGATTAAACTGCATTAGCCATCTGCTTTGCCATTCTTCGAGTGTGTTCAAATCTTCTTGCAAAAGCTGTGAATCACTCTGTGTGGACAACTCTATATATAACAGGCAGTCATCGGCAAATAACCTAACATTTGAATCAAGCTGGTCTGGTAAGTCATTTATGTACAGGAGGAAGAGTAACGGTCCCAGAACAGTTCCCTGTGGTACGCCTGACGCAACTCTAACTGGAGCTGAGGCCTTGCCTTCTACCACTACCGTCTGTTCCCTATTGGTCAAGAAAGCCTTCAACCAATTTAGTGTGGTGCCTTGAATTCCGTAGTGCTCTAGTTTAGTGATGAGTCTGCTATGTGGGACTTTATCGAAAGCTTTAGTAAAATCAAGAATTGCTAGATCTACCTGTTTTTTACTGTTCAGTGCGCCAGCTATGTCATGAGCTGTCAATATAAGCTGTGTTTCTGTGGATCGCTTTGCTCTGAATCCATGTTGGTAGTCAGTCAATATGTTGAAACTTTCTAAGTGTTTCATGACATGACTATGGATAATGTGTTCAAGTAGTTTGCAGGATATACAGGTCAGTGATACAGGTCGGTAGTTGCCGGGGACAGCTCTATCTCCCTTTTTAAAAATGGCACATATATTTGCATCCCTCCAGTCTTTGGGAATTTCTCCTGTGTCTAACGAGTGTTGGAAAATATTGGTTAACACAGGTGCTATTTCGGTGGCTGTCATTTTGAGGAACCAAGGAGGTATTTGGTCTGGACCAGATGCTTTAGATGGATTGAGACCTTGGAGCATTTTTTCGACACCATTAGGGGAAATCACTATGTGTTCCATGGGAGGGGTACAGGGCTGTCCGAGAGTTGGCATGTTTGTTGTGTCTTCCTCTGTGAACACACTTTTAAACTGTGAACTGAGTGCCTCTGCTTTTTTCTCGCTATCACTGACAATGGAATTACCAATCTTTAGAGGGGCTACGCCGACAAGGTCTCTTCTTAGGCCTTTTATGTATGACCAGAATGTTTTGGGTTTGTCAATTATGGCTTCCCCCAGTATGTCTGCCACATATTTTGAATGTGCTGCTCTTATGCTTTTCTGTACGCCCTTCTTAACTCTCTTGTATTTGTTCATGTCTTCCTCTCGCCCTGTTCTCTTAGCTTTGTTGTAAAGACGTTGTTTCTTACGACAATGCCTTCTTAGGTTTCTGTTGAACCAAGGCAGGTTGTATCTGCTTGATGTTGTTTTACTAGGGATGTGCAAGTTCATTGTGTGCTTTATTTTGTCTTTAAAATCATCCCACTTCTGTGTCACGGACATATCCTCGGTTCGTTTGTTAAAGTTCGTTGCATAATCACTTAGGTCACTCTTGATGGCCGGTTCATCAGCTTTAGTTCGAATGTACACTTTTCTCTTGGGTTTCCTGTTTTGTTTGGGTGCAAGGTTGACATCCACCAATACCATGTCGTGGTCACTTATTCCAGGAACTACTGTGGTCTTTTCGATTATGTTTGGGTTATTAACTAAGACCAGGTCCAAAAGATTACCATTCCTAGTGGGCTCTTGAACTGTTTGGAATAACCCATGGTTATCCACTAAGTGCAGTAGCTTCTGTGCCTGTCCTGAATTGCTCTGAGTGTTATCTGTAGTGCTAGCATCCCAATTTATACCAGGTGTGTTAAAGTCTCCAAGGATGATCACGTTGTCAGAGTTAATTTTAGGTCCCATCTTACTTATGGACTTGTCCAGTTCTTCCAGGCTATTGCCCTGGTCCGATGGAGGTCTATAGTATGTACCAATCATTAGTGGTTTCTTTCCTGCTAGTTGAGTCTGTGTCCAAATGATCTCACAGTCTGTGTCTAGATCTGGTCTGTGTGTGACAATCAAATCATCCCTGTTAACCTGGAATACACCACCTCCAGGGCTAGTCTGTCTATCTTTACGGTGAGCTATGTAGTTGTCAGGGAATATCTCACTGCTTGCTATGTCTTGATTGAGCCATGACTCTGTGCCTGCTATTATATCTGGTTTGTACGTGTCAATTACAGTCGCCAGTTCGGCTTTTTTGTTTCGAATACTCTGGCAGTTTACCAGTAAGAGTTTACCATTGGTCTTTTTGAAACCACGACCCCTCATATTGGGGTTACCCTGCTTAGATCTAAGTGGAGGGGATGAAGCAACCGAGGAGTCATCTGTCAAGCTTGCACTAGAGCTCAGTGTATCAAATGAGTTTACTGAATGAAAAGTATCATCAGTTATGTCAAACATAGCTGATGCAAAGTTTGGTATGCCACAGTCACAGCAAATCCACGAGTATGATTGGTGTGTTTCTAATGCAGTATACACCTGAGAACATAGCTCAATACAGTCTTTATGATACCATTTATCGCAGCCGTCACAACAAATTGCAGTATGGGTATGTTGTACAGCTTTGTTACAGCTCCCGCAGGGAAACTTTGGCGGTCTAGGCCCAGGATTTATCTCGACATCTCCACTTAGAAGCAAAATCATAATCAATGATAACTTTGTACTATCATTGTGCATCATTATTTTCTTGTGACCGAAATGAGTCCCATTCACCCCACTGTGCATAATCATAAAGGCAAACGTAGCCCAGTCAGAGGTGCAGTCAGTTCTGAAGTCGCATGTGACATGTACGTCCTTTATCTCGTGTTTGTCTATTGGCTGTGCTCCTGGCTGAGCCTTGCCAAGCATCAGACAAAGGGCCAGGAAAATGCAAGTGTAATGGAGTTCCATTTTGTTATTGAAAAATTATCACCCACACAGACGTATGCCACACAGGTTTCTACCACACTAGCTGTACCAACACAACAGGTTTACACCACACAGGTTGTACCAACACAACAGGTTTACACCACACTGATTTCCGCCACACTGGCTGTACCAACACAACAGGTTTACACTTCACAGGTTCCCGCCACACTGGCTGTACCACTACCTGTTTACTTTACACAGGTTACCGCCTCACTGGCTGTACCACCACCTGTTTACTTTACACAGGTATCCGCCACACTGGCTGTACCACCACCTGTTTACTTTACACAGGTCTCCGCCTCACTGGCTGTATCACCACCTGTTTACTTTACACAGGTCTCGGCCTCACTGGCTGTATCACCACCTGTTTACTTTACACAGGTCTCGGCCTCACTGGCTGTATCACCACCTGTTTACTTTACACAGGTCTCCGCCTCACTGGCTGTATCACCACCTGTTTACTTTACACAGGTCTCGGCCTCACTGGCTGTATCACCACCTGTTTACTTTACACAGGTCTCCGCCTCACTGGCTGTACCACCACCTGTTTACTTTACACAGGTATCCGCCTCACTGGCTGTATCACCACCTGTTTACTTTACACAGGTCTCCGCCTCACTGGCTGTACCACCACCGGTTTACAATACACAGATTTCCACCACGCAGGTTTCCGCCACACAGGCTACACCATACAGGTATCCGCCACACTGGCTATACCACCACACAGGTTTACAGTACACAGATTTACACCACACAGGTTTACACCACACCGGGTTACACTACACAGAATCTACCGTATACCGCGGCCGCTGGCACGCAGTTTCCACCAAGCAGTTTTCTACCACACAAGTTTACGCCACAAAATCAGAACAAACAACGTATGAAATCCAATTAAGTAGGTAAGCTATCAGAGTAGATGTAATTCGGTACAAATATCGTCCTACAAAACATGTAATCACTCACTCGCCCTCCCCACTCTGCATCAGATTCATATGCAAATGACTACAGTTGGCCGGGACGCGCCGCCGACATGTTTGAATTCATTCAGAATCCACAAATATAGGTGCAAAAAAATTGATAACAACTATCTGTACGTGATATATAAGTTGTCCATGTTCCCTGGCAGACCATATAATAATGATACGTCTTCAAATGGAATTCGTACCTAAAGTTGCCCTCACTGCTTTAGAGTCGTCGCCCTCCCCACATTTACGTGTCGGTTACAAAACAGTCAGGATATTGGTTCAAAATCTAAATAAGCCAGCATTTACCAATATCACAGCTTCACAATACGTTTACGTATGACTTATGCCCTAAGTCAAAATGAAAAAGTCAAGGAAATTGGTACTTAGATACGTGAAAAAGAGAAATTTCTCGGGAGCTCTCGTGTTTGCTGCCGCTTACCTCCGCGCCTGCGCACTACTTACCTCCGCGTCTGTCACATGATGACGAATAAACCAGTCTACTACTACTACTAACCCTCTCCTAATGTTGAATGACATTAAGACTCATGCTGACATCCCTATTCCTGGTGTTAAATGACATCCACACACTGGCATTCATGCCCCGGGTATTGATAACATTCACACCGCCGCGTCACTTCCTGGTGCTGAATGACAGTCACCCTGAAAATAACATGCATGTCACTGGTGTTGAATGACATTCACTCTAACACTTTCAATTGTTCTGCTAATCGGACTGTAAAGGTCGAGGAATAATATAAACAAACACACACACAAAGCACACAGACACAGAGGCAGACGTACGCACAGAAAGACATACACAGTTGCAAACGTACACAGACACCCCCGCAAAGGCACAAACAAACACACACACACACACACAAAATTAATAAACAGACAAGTAAACATCCACACAAGAAAGCAAAGATAGACACAAATGTAGACACACAGAGACACATGTGTACACACATACATAACTACACAAATACAGACTTGCAGCTAGACACGATACAAACTTATACACTCACCACATGCACACGTAAACACACGGAAATGCAGAAACAAACGCACAAATAAACACACATGCAAACATCACAAACACTCACATAAACCTACACATACGCATGCACGCACACACATATATACACTCACACACACACACACACACACACACACACTCACACACACACACACACACACATACATACACACATTTAAGTGCTACTTTTCTGTTCAATCAAAATATTTTACAGTTTCTAGGTATGAATGTCATTTGTTCCCATACTTATTTTACAGTCTATTCTGCCCGTACCCTGTCCATCTACATCTGTCAAAGTGCAATGACCTCACGTGAAGTCACCTCTGTGCTTTCAATGGGCACCGCCAGAGGATAGATATGCGCCACGACAAGATAGTTATCGGTCACGTCAGCAACCGTCTACCGATGTTGTCCGTCCTGGGATATGAAGTTGGGAGAGTTGAGTTCTGCATCGAGTTTATATTATACACCTTACCCCACAAACTTACCAAGGGGCTCACCATCCAGTGGTTATAAAACGAGACTGTCACATAAAAACACCCATCCTAAGACTATAGCGGTGGAATTTCACCCGTATTCACTGTATGATGCAAATATGTGCAAAACTACAACTTAAAAATTTGATCAAGTTCTGATTTCTTATTGCTGTGGTGATTTGACATTTGTACAGTAATTACGATCCCAGACGTATATCACAAAGGTGGAAATTACCAATTACTTACAGGTGCCTTGAGAGACGGGGTAAGGACAAAGATGAAGGTAAACAGCATTTTACTGCACAAAATATAGTCTAAAAGCACGAAATATAATCTTAAAGCGTTCGTCAAGATTAATGTTTTTCGTGAAAATATACTTTAAGTTTGCTTTACGGCTGAATGTTTCGTAAAGACCAGGTTCCGTGCAGTCACGCGCATTTTTGATTTGATTAAACGTGACCTTTACCATTGTAATCTACCTGCCAGCCCGATTAGGCCTTATCAAATTGACTATGAGGATAACATCATCATCAAGGCCCCAAAGTTCTGATGGGATCATAGGGAGGGAAAAGTGTGGGTGAAAAGTAACCGTAAGCATGAACTCCATGTGGTCAACATAGGAAGTTTGAATATAAAAATTTATTTATTGCACAACAATTGTAGAAGGTACAAAGTATGGCATTCACTGGTACATAGATAAAATTCTAACAGGCTAACCAATCTATCTAATACAATATTGTGTAGTAGTCTATCTTATACAATATGGAGTAGTAGTCTATCTTATACAATATGGTGTAGTAGTATGGGATGACAATGGGATTTTACAATCATTGGAGGAGTTTCTTACGTCTAGACATTCTTTGATATGACTGAACGCACAGAACATGGTCTGCCTACAATAAATTATTATTTATGTTATTCTGCTATTTTGTTATCATTTTTTTTCTCTGGAATTGACCTTTTCATTTTACGATATTATCGTTAATGTTCTAATATTTTTTTCAAAATTACAGCATTTTTTTTTCATTTTGCAGCTGATTCTACGATGTACAGTATGGTTGCGATTTTCTTTCCATTTTCCTGCTGTGAACGGTCGAAGACGGATGTGAACCATATAATCAAGATATCATGGCCTAGAGGAAACGACAGAGGGAGTTCACCAACTACACAAACTAGAGTTCAGCATTACCCTCGAGCTGCACTGGGCGATACACCCCCTAGCTAACACAAGACGGATAAGATCTACAATACAAAAGAGGTCTATTCGCAGCCGGAAACTGTCAGAGTGTGGAAAGGGAAACCAAACCGAACACCGGCATCATGCGGCATATCTGCAGGTAGGTAATCCCATACGTCATTTTGAAACTGTTCAAAGGGCCTTCTATATCTTCTTGGAGGTGAAAATTTGAATGCCTGAACGCGTAGCAAGCTAGCCGAATGGGTCCTATTCGGACAGACCTAGACTGTAAAATTCCACCGTAAGCTTGCTTGATTTATTTGCGGTATTGACTTCTGTTTCTGCTTGAGACCAAAGTAAAACAATTGTTGTAAAAGGCAAAAAAGAATTGTACTCCCATGGCTTATTTGGAGGCCGAAGGGGCAGTGGGTTGTTATCCATTGTGTTTAGGGCACGGTATTGGAAGACGGAGCCCAGTCCTCTTTTACTGCCTTTTACCTCAGCACCCGAAGCCAGGTACCTATTTTTACACATGGTTAGAGTGAGGAAAGTCGTGTTAAGTGCATGTCCCAGGAATATACTGCGTCTAGCCAGAATAGCAAAGAATCGAACCCGGTACCTCTCGATCTAACCTCTACTAGCCTAGCCATTCGTACGTTCGATTCGACTAACTTTAGTGGGCCGAAAATAGATTAATCTTTACGGTAGGGTAAGACCTTTCTATAGATCAAAAATCATCGACAATCCATCCGTAGCTTTTAAAGCGTTTTGTTCATTTACACACAAAGAAAAGGGCCAGAAAAACAGCCCCATAACCCAGCCGCCGAAAACATATCTCTCTCGGCAAATGTAATAAGTAATCGAGCTATCCACCACTTATTTGGGGCATCTTGATTTTTAGACCCATTGATTCTGTGTTGATGTTTTTCTAGGATAACTCATAGCAAGGATTGGTCATCCATAATTTACGCTTGGGTAACAAGCTTAGTTGTCTGCTGTAGTATTTTAATCTTGCACCAGAATGCGTCATGCGATCAGTCAAACAAGCCGTTGCGGTATGTTAATAGGTTATGGTAAAGGTCAATTATATGGTATCTTCCACCGATAGGACTCCTCACAATACAAGCTTGTGACTGAAGTAGCTATCTCACTTGCCTTGGCTGCGCCTTATTATCGGGCAAAATTGCGAAAGGCTGTCCCAAAGAGGCGCAAATCGGTGCCAATTTGTCGCCAAAACTTGCTCTTTTTTCAAAATTTAAAAAGCTTTCTAAAAGTTCACAGAAAACAAAATGGCGAAAATTGGCGCAATCAATGCAAATTTCTTTTTGATGAACATCAAATATAATTCAGCGACAAGACAGCAATTTCCAACAAAGTAATCTTGCATCTGAACTGGGGATAAAACAGAAAATGTGACATACAGTGACCACATGTATTTTACCTGTGCGCCACACGTCTGTGTGACCGCAAGGAAAAATTGCCGAAAATTCGCAAAGTGCAATTTCTCGCAAAAAGGCACATTACAGTTAGCAAGATGCTAGTGCCCACTTTAGGTCTTCACAACTGTACAATAGTCTTTTTTGTCATCTCTGTCAATCATGCAGCGATTTTAGAAAGTCTACATTAATCATCTTGTTGTCTGTCTAAGATTAAGTGTTTTCAATAGGATTTGTACACGGAGTTTACTGTCGAAGTCGGCCGAGTTCAGTTGTGGTTTTAACTCTATTTCAATTTTGACTAAAGAATAACCCTTGTACCCTCTAGTTTACTATACTAGTTATCTCCATGAAACATGGAGATATAGTTTGGGTGTGTCTGTGTGTCTGTGTGTCTGTGTGTGTTTCCTGACTTCTGTAAACAGCATAACTCAAGAACCTCTAGATGGATTACGATGATATTTGGTATGTGGGCGGGTGTTGTGAAGCCTAAATTCAAGGTCAATTTTGGGCCCCCTGGTATGTGACCTTGTTACTGTAGCAGAACTTGATTTTTTCTATCTTTTGACCTGGACATGCTATGGTCTTGCTTTTTTGGTGGCAGATAGCTTGTGATGTATTGAAGAAGTGGTGTAGGTTTGGGCCCCCTAGCAGCTTGTTCTGGAACTGCAGGGGCGTTATTGTGAAAATCTTCTAAGGAGAGTAACTGAGCAGAGGAACGTTGGATTTCCATGATATTTGGTATGAAGGTAGCTTGGACAGAGATGCGCATAATGGGGTGCGAATTATGCTAATTGGGACTTAATTTGCATAACTAATGAGGAGAATCTATATTTTTTGCTTTGTAGCTTGATGTGTCATTGTCTAGCGCGGGAGATTTTGGCTATTGTTTGCAACAATTTTGGAACTAATTTTTAACGAGCCCATTCTAATAAAATAGAATTGAGAATAATGGCGACCATGAAAGATTTATGGTAAGCCCCTCTCTCTCTCTCACTCTGCGCGCGCGCGCGTGTCTGTGTGTGTGCGTATGTTTGTTTGTTTTTGTATGTGTGGGCCTAGTCATGTGAGTAGACGCACCAATCAGACTGCGTGGTTTTCATTACGTCATTCTCCCTAAATTTGACGGAAAATGGCCGCCCCGATACTGTTTTCTATTGACTCCTGCTGTGTCTGACCACACTGTGGGTGGACTTGGGGTTTCCGGCGTTGCTAAAGCCCCCGTAAAAGCAGGTAAGTGCGTTGTAAGTTCAGGGAGAATAAGCATCGGAACCGTCGTCCAAAGAAAACGGCCGGACGCACTCGACCTGGTATGAGATACTGTACTGCCCCACGACTAAGAAGGGCTAGTACATGTAATATCAAGCAAACACGCCCTTCGTTAGTCGCCACGGCTAACCTTTCGCCCCGACGTAGCTCACAGAGAGCAACACGGCCAGCTGTAGTGCCTGCGGCAACCCCACATCGTTAAACCAGAGGGCACACACACGTGTCTCGTAACCACTGGACGAAAACAGCTCTTTAAGCACTCTTAAAGCATGCTTAAAGATTCCGTTTTGGCACTCTTTACGTCACTTTACGTAATACTTACGCGGGCTTAAATGTTATATTTACGCTATCTTTAGGTATGTGCTTAAACGTGCTTAGTGGGACCATTTAAGTAACCGTTTAAGCAATGTAAACTTAGCTTAAATCTTAACTTTTACGATACGATTAAGCATCGTAATCTTTACTTAAATCTAGAGACATACGCCGCATTTAAGCCTCCGTAAACCGTACGTAGTGGCACTCATTTAAGCGACGTTTAAGCACGGTAAAATCAGCTTAAAACCAAATTTTTGGTCGTCGTAAATCTGTTGTAAAAATCTATATTTAAACTTTATTTAAGCTCAGTTAAGTTCCCTTTAATTCTGTTGTGTATGCTACATGCATGCAGGTATCATTTCAATTTGTGTATCTTATTCCAACGCCAGCTGCTGAGTCAGTCCTATTTTAGCTCCGTGTTCAGCTTCTAGGTCTTCAGGTCCACTCAACACGCCTCTGTTTTATCTTGAGATCTGCATTCCTCACTCAGCCCTCATCCCTTCAGAAGTCTCAGGCGCCGTAGCCCTCTTCAGACGGGTGGGAGGGGGGTGGTCAATGACGTAGTTTCCTTCGGGCATAACATCCCAGCAGCCAGCTCTTTCGCCTGTCCCTGGGCACCGCCTGCCTTCCGAGTTGACAAAACCACCGCTATTCCTTGATATACAGTTGTAAGTCCCGTTATAAGGGGGGGGGGGGCACATCCAAATCCATGCAGCATTAGAGTCCACTCGCCGAGGTATTCCTTATTGCTGGCTGGGTTCAGGAAGTTGTAGTAAAGACTATTTTCAACTGATCGCGCAGTTTTCCTCAGTCTGGTTTTAGAATCATGGCGAAGCGCACTCGGGTTCCGTCGAACTGTCCGTCCCCGAGTGAGTAAGAAGATAAAGCTGCAGCAAGAACATACAGGTCCATACACTACCAAGCTTGGCCACCAAATGAGAAATTAAATTTGAATTTCCAACGGAAAAAGAATTTGAATACCGGCATGAGTGTTGATTGGTTCAATTCGCGAGTAGTGTGTATTTGTGACCATGATTTGCATAGCTAGCAGACACTGTAACAATGGCCTTTTTTATATCTATTGTTATTCGGAGACGGTCTTCCTGGGCATTTGACAATTGGACAATGGATGTTTCTACAGTCCAAAAAGGTGTAAAATGTTTATCAGTAATCGTCCACGTATAGCTTGAAAACAAACTTGCCAGAAATTGTCATTTTGCTATCATCTAGAAAATAAAACAGCGTAAAGTCAGACCCAAAGACGGACTTTCATATTATCCAATTGCCGACTATAAAATGTTGTTCAGACTTGCCAAAACAACGCCGCATTTGAAAATCTTTAGACGAATATCCTGTGTTCGGGTGCAGGGGGAATCAAGTGTGACGCTTTTTTGCACGAAATTTGATAGCTTTTAGTTTAGGGTATTTATTACAGAGCAGATAGAATGGTTATAAGAACACGGGAACTCTTCACTGCAAAAAATCGGCTCTTTAAGCACTCTTAAAGCATGCTTAAGTATTCTGTTTTGGCACTCTTTAAGTCATTTAACGTAATAATTACGCGGGCTTAAATTTTATAACTGAAAACTATTGCAAGCGGCGAGTGCACACAGCTCGCGGGAAAAAGTGCTTGCGTTTAAACCTTTCAAAGTGGTAGGTTTTTGAAAGTGTGATGTGTTATACTTGTCGACTAAATTGTTGTTCACATTTGCCAAAACGACACCGCCACATTTTCAAACCCGTTGGTATGCATGCTGTGCGCGTTCAGAGGAACTTTGTGCGATATTTGTACACTATTCGATGGTTGCTTGTTCCTATCTCGAGTTAAATAAACCACACACGCTTTACCAGATTGGCAATGTTAAGACAAAATGAATGTTACGTTAGGATATAAGACTTAGGTTTAGGGTTTTAACAGAGCGGGCGCAATGTTTGTAAGAACACAGGAACTGTTGGTGCAAGAAATTTGTCTCACTGAAAGCAAGCGGTGATCGAGTGCACTCGGCTCGCGGGAAAAAGTGCTTGCGTTTAAACCTTTCAAAGTACACCAGGGAGACCTTGAGAAATAACCCGCAGTAAACTGAGGTTTTTGAAAGTGTGATGTGTTACATTTGTCGACTAAATTGTTGTTCACATTTGCCAAAACGACACTGCCGCATTTTCAAATCCTTTGGCATGTATGTTGTGCGCGTTTAGAGGAACTTTTGTGCGATACTTGTACACAATACGATGGTTGCTTGTTCCTATCTCGTGTTGAATATACCACACACGCTTTGCCAGATTGGCAATGTTAAGACAAAATGAATGTTACGTTAGGATATAAGACTTAGGTTTGGGGTTCTTACCGATCGGGCGCCAATGTTTGTAAGCACACGGGAACTGTTGGTGCGAGAAGTTTGTCTCACTGAAAGCAAGCGGTGATCGAGTGCACTCGGCTCGCGGGAAAAAGTGCTTGCGTTTAAACCTTTTAAAGTACACCAGGGAGACCTTGAGAAATAACCCGCAGTAAACTGAGGTTTTTGAAAGTGTGATGTGTTACATTTGTCGACTAAATTGTTGTTCACATTTGCCAAAACGACACCGCCACATTTTCAAACCCGGCGTCGGTATGCATGCTGTGCGCGTTCAGAGAAACATTTGTGCGATATTTGTACACAATTCGATGGTTGCTTGTTCCTATCTCGAGTTAAATAAACCACATACGCTTTACCAGATTGGCAATGTTAAGACAAAATGAATGTTACGTTAGGATATAAGACTTAGGTTTAGGGTTCTTACAGAGTGGGCGCAATGTTTGTAAGAACACAGGAACTGTTGGTGCAAGAAGTTTGTCTCATTGAAAGCAAGCGGTGATCGAGTGCACTCGGCTCGCGGGAAAAAGTGCTTGCGTTTAAACCTTTCAAAGTACACCAGGGAGACCTTGAAAAATAACCCGCAGTAAACTGAGGTTTTTGAAAGTGTGATGTGTTACATTTGTCGACTAAATTGTTGTTCACATTTGCCAAAACGACCCTGCCGCATTTTCAAACGCGTTGGTATGCATGTTGTGCGCGTTCAGAGGAACTTTTGTGCGATACTTGTACACAATTTGGTGGTTGCTTGTTCCTATCTCGAGTTAAATAAACCACACACGCTTTACCAAATTGGCAATGTTGAATTAAAATGAATGTTAAGTTAGGATATAAGACTCAGGTTTAGGGTTCTTACAGAGCGGGCGCCAATGTTTATAAGAAAACGGAAACTGTTTGTGCAATAATTTTGTCTCCCTGAAAACAAGCGGTGATCGAAGGCACACGGCTCGCGGGAAAAAGGGCTTGCGTTTAAACCTTTCAAAGTACACCAGCAAGACATCTAGAAACAACCCGCAGTAAACTGAGGTTTTTAAAAGTGTGATGTGTTACACTTGTCGACTAAATTGTTGTTCACATTTGCCAAAACGACACCGCCACATTTTCAAACCCGTTGGTATGCATGCTGTGCGCGTTCAGAGAAACATTTGTGCGATATTTGTACACTATTCGATGGTTGCTTGTTCCTATCTCGAGTTAACACGGTGGTCAAAAAGGCCTCGATTTTTCCTAACTTGGAAAACATGAATATTGATAAGGACTCGATGTCAATCACTCCTTTCACTATTGGCAACAGTAGCTGATTGGTTCACACCTTTGCAGGCGGGATCCAGATTTGTTTTGGTTGTACCAAGCCGTGCAGCATTTACCCCGCGAACTTGTCCTTTTCAAATGCGCGCCTTGTCTCCGCCCCTATTGTTCTCCGGTTAACACATAAACAATACCCCAGCTTTCATTTCAGTAAATCCCACGCTCAAGCTTCGTACAGACACCACCTTTTCAATTCTTCCTGAGCTAAATTTTCGTCCATCTCACCACACAAAAACCAAAGCCACTAAGAAATCGCAGTTTCCGTTATAACTCACCGCCATTCCCGGGTTCTTGATTCCGCGCCTGACCGCTGGAGACGGGGCCAAACAAAAAACGGCATTTCCTACGTACATTATCTGCGCCTTTGCTTAAACACACAGTCAAAATTTACCGATAGAATTCCGAAAAATGATTGACGAAGTTGATAAACCCCGTGTGAAAACGTGCGGCCCGATAACGCAACGCTCCCCTTTATATATGGCGTCTTTGATCAGGAAATCGTAACAGCACCGGCGTGTCTGACCCTGTCCCACACAGCGACTCATGATCAATAATCAGAACCTACGTTTTCCGAATTAGTAACACATCCTTTTTAGTAACAAACACCTTACGTTTTCGTCATTTTTTGTAATAGAACAAGGTCAAAGTACGTAATTCAATACGGGTGGTAACAACGCTCACGCCAGCGTCTGAGATTGATGTGCCGAATGTTGCGCCGACATAACGTTACATACAAACTTTCTGACGGCTATGGTTGAAAAATAAAAACAGTGCATTCTTATGAAGAGAAAATTATAACGAAATACACATAAGTAAATCAAATGCTGGGAAATATGAAGGCTGCGTTTTTCTTTGACAGCAGAACTGGATTGACGCGGAAATTTCTTTTGTTTACAATTACCGACGCCACGTCTGTTTTCTTCATGAAACATACTTGTGGGTCTCAATCGAGTCAATATATTTTTACATTTCACCCACGTGTCTTCCAATCCGAAAATGGACCATTTGGGTGTACAGTTATATATCATTAGAAAGTGTACTCGTTTCTATCTCTACAAACTCCGGTCACCCGGTCGATACAATCATAACAATGTTTCAATTTCTAGTACCGACACAACATTTTCATGAAATGTCTTCTATGAAAGTTTTTGGACGATTGAATCATTCTCACAGTTTGCTTTGCAGTACCAAAAAAAGATTGAAGAATAAATGATATACTGATTTCTTGAGAGGAGTGAATGAGAATATACTGTTGAGGTCTTTGGTAGTTGAAAATCGCGGGCAATTATCTCGCTTGGGCCGGAACAAATACAATGGCAGTATTTCTCGCTCATTTGCATCTGGCTTGTGACAGGGCCTAGCGAAATCTTCTGATCTTTGCCGACGCCTTCATTATACTGGCCAAACATGTCCTTTCCACCACGTGTGCTATCTGAACATAGCGTACGCTTCGTAATTTGGCCCATATCTTTTGATCTACAAAGGATAATTTGACAAAAACACCATGATCGGAAGAGCAAAAACGCGCCGCCATTTTGATGACGTAGGCTGTCTGTTCCATGGTGGCTCACGGGAGATATGGAAGGAAATGTGACCCAAAATTCTTCAAAATTTCGTAGAATGATTTTAGATTTCACAGACATCGACTCAAGTTTCATAGAATTGAAAAATTATTGGTATAAACATTGACTAGGACTTAAACTAATGTTTAGTACGTAAATCAGAAAAAAATCCTTTGAGCAGCGGCTACAAAGTTGAAAGTTCAATCACCGGACGTAGCCTAGCTTACGTTCTCCTAAATAATGTACTAATTTGAACGCAGTGTATAGCTGTCACTTTTATTCTTAAATGTATTTGAAAAGCCAACATATCGTCTCTGTAGATACTTCTTTCTGTTTCTTGACCCGACCATCGGTTCATGCGTTATTTTGAGATACATTTTGTACCGTGTACTGGTGTAAAGCTATGAATGCAGGGTCCCGGTGGGTACCCCGCGGTGCGGTGGGCGGAGCTAATTTCCATAGCGACGCGGATTTTTGCTTGACGACCGTACCACCGTGTAAATAAACCAAACACGCTTTGCCAGATTGGCAATGTTAAGACAAAATGAATGTTACGTTAGGATATAAGACTTAGGTTTAGGGTTCTTACAGAGCGGGCGCAATGTTTGTAAGAACACGGGAACTGTTGGTGCATGAAGTTTGTCTCATTGAAAGCAAGCTGTGATCGAGTGCACTCGGCTCGCGGGAAAAAGTGCTTGCGTTTAAACCTTTCAAAGTACACCAGGGAGACCTTGAGAAATAACCCGGAGTAAACTGAGGTTTTTGAAAGTGTGATGTGTTACATTTGTTGACTAAATTGTTGTTCACATTTGCCAAAACGACACTGCCGCATTTTCAAATCTTTTTGCATGTATATAGTGCGCGTTTAGAGGAACTTTTGTGCGATACTTGTACACAATTCGATGGTTGCTTGTTCCTATCTCGTGTTGAATATACTACACACGCGTTACCAGATTGGCAATGTTAAGACAAAATGAATGTTACGTTAGGATATAAGACTTAGGTTTAGTGTTTTTACAGAGAGGGCGCAATATTTATTAGAAAACGGAAACTGTTCGTGCAAGAATTTTGTCTCCCTGAAAACAAGCGGTGATCGAAGGCACACGGCTCGCGGGAAAAAGTGCTTGCGTTTAAACCTTTCAAAGTACACCAAAGAGACCTTGAAAAATAACCCGTAGTATATTGAGGTTTTTGAAAGTGTGATGTGTTACATTTGTTGACTAAATTGTTGTTCACATTTGCCAAACGACACCGCCGCGTTTTCAAACGCGTTGGTATGCATGCTGTGCGCGTTTAGAGGAACTTTTGTGCGATAGTTGTACACAATTCCATGGTTGCTTGTTCTTATCTCGAGTTTAAAAAACCACACACGCTTTACCAAATTGGCAATGTTTAATTAAAATGAATGTAACGTTAGGATATAAGCTTCAGGTTTAGGGTTCTTACAGAGCGGGCGCAATGTTTATAAGAAAACGGAAACTGTTCGTGCAAGAATTTTGTCTCCCTGAAAACAAGCGGTGATCGAGTGCACTCGGCTCGCGGGAAAAAGTGCTTGCGTTTAAACCTTTCAAAATACACCAGGGAGACCTTGAGAAATAACCCGTAGTACACTGAGGTTTTTGAAAGTGTGATGTGTTACATTAGTCGACTAAATTGTTGTTCACATTTGCCAAAACGACACCACCGCATTTTCAAATCTGTTGGCATGTTTGCTGTGCGCATACTATGGAACATTATATTTAATGCATACTTAAGCGACGTTTAAGATTACGTAAACATATGTACATTTTTAAGTTGACGTTACGCTGTTCGAAAACTTGATGTAAAGATATGCTGTACGCATGTTGGGGGGCATTAGATTTAATGCACCATTAAGCGACATTAAAGATTATGTAAATATATATACATTTTTAAGTTGACTTTACAAAGTTCGTAAAGATAGCGTAAAGATGGACCCATCGTTGTGGCAATTAATACGTCTTAAATGTGGCTTAAATGTTGCTTAATCTTCTTCCAATGTTTAAGCTTCATTTACGAATCTCATTAAGCATGCTTAAATACCCGATTTGGTGCAGTGTAACTCATCAGTCAACATTGACGGGAGAACAAAACATAGTCAAAACCACTACTTATCTCAGTAGAAGAACTTTGCACTGTAAGAGAGGAGGGGTGTACGGTAATTTAATTTCGGAGTAAGGGGGGAATGGATTTTTGGCGGTGGATTTGAAGTTTGCAGTTGAAACAACTGGTAGGCGGACTGAGGCAGAACGAAACAAAGAATATTGCGGTGTTTGATGGTGTCACTGCGAAAATAAAACATGGCAAACATTTGCCCTTTTACAGTAGATCATGACTTTGTTTACTTTATATGGTTCTGTGTCTCAATTCTAGATGTTTTAACTTATTTCAACGGAGTAAACTTGTATCAAACGAAAGTCCGTGTTTTTGTTTTCCTATTCGTGTTCCAACCAGAAGCTTTAAGGTTGTGTGGCGTAACGGCAGGGTGTTCGGCCCAGAATCATCAAGAGGTCCCAAGTTAGAATTCCCCTGACGCCACCGATGTTGTGCCCTTATGAAAGCCACTTTCCTCACTTCGCCCAGGTGTATAAAGAAATGGGCATGTTGTTATCTATACGTGGCACTGTTAATATAAGTTATACAGTGCCACGTCGTCCTTGCCTGTCAAAAACCGAAGTAAAAAGAACAAAAAGAAGGTGTTTTCATTGACTAGTGATAAGACCAGAATCCAAAGATAAGCACCTATTTCCTGTAGCTCCCTTCTAGCTTAATCTAGAAATAAATGCATAAAATCACCTTAACGGTATTGCATACCTCCCCCTATTCTGATTAACATAGGCAAATAAAAAGATTGCAAAAACTTTAAAATGGCGAATAATCGAGCCAACACACATCCCAACACTTTGAAAAAATGGATACCTGGCTGGAAGAGCAGGGCTGACCCGGTATGCTGGGCATAAAATAAATCAAAGTCATACTGCACTAAAAGATAATACGAAAAGCACCATGCTTCAACTGAACTTCTAGTGATACAATTGAATAACAAATTTCAGATCGGAGGTATTGTTTTGGCCTGTCTATGTCTGTATGCTGAATGTGTGTGTGTGTGTGTGTGTTTGTATGGATGTGTGTGTGTGTATTTGTGTGTTTGATGGTGTGTGTGTGTGTGTGTGTGTGTGTGTGATGACGTACGTGTGCATGTGTGCGTGTGCTTATGTATGTGTGTGTTTGATTATATGTTTTGGGTGTGTGTGTGTGCGATCGCCTGTGTTTGTCTCCGTGTCCTAATGCGTGTTATTAACGCATTTTTGTTTCCTACAGTTTGCTCCTTGTCCTAATGGCCATTGTTGCCATGGCTTCAGGTGCGAAACCATCTAATAAAGAGCTTCGGAGGATTCTAGCCACGGCAATTTCCGAAGCAGAGGGTAAGCCAACATTTCAATCTACTTATAAGTTTAAGTACGTATTTGTCATTTCTTTGCGGGCTGAGAATCAAGATGTCAACTTTCCCGACGGTTTCGAACCATGCTATAGAAGTTTTCAGAATTGTGTTTTTTTTTGGGGGGGGGGGGGTGGCGTGCAATGAGTAGTTGTTCGGTCAAGCCCAGTATGGCATGTCGAAAGTTTCTCAATACACATCACCTCACCTATTCCTTGACCTCTATTTGGGTCGTCGGGGCACCATGAATATGTATGTCTTGAATATGAATACACATAAACAAAGGTTAATAATGATGTGTACCATATCAATATACTTTCAAATTATTTCGGTCTAGACATATTTAGACAAATAACATTGAAATGCAGCGAAATGACTTCTAACATGTAGCGAAACAATTTGCCTTGCCGAGAAACGATCTGTAGTGTACTGACAATGTAGCGAAACGACATGTTACAAAATTTTGTTACGTTGAAAAGATATACAATTAATACTAAAAGGAGTTCTTAACCCCAGAGGGGGGAGTTATTTTCCAATGGATGGTAATTTTAGGAAGTAGAAATGAAGATTTTTTACAGTATACGATAAAGTACCCACTAGTCCCGTGCGCATCCAAAAGCATTCAGTATTCTACAAAACTCCCCAGGTGACCCTCAGCCTATGTGTTTTTTAAAATGTACCTGACAATGCCTGACAAAAGTTAGATTCCAAAAAATGATGTCAGGGTGGTTAAGGAAAACTCGTCTTGCTATGTGTTCTTTTATATCTTATTAACAATTGGCCTTCTTATTGTGCTTAACCACCCTCATTTACGACGAAAATATCCACGTTTAAAAATGTATGTTAACCCATATGGAATACACTGGTAGGGTCTGCAGGGGTTTAGTGAGTATCACATTGTTTTAAAAAACACACCTTGTGTAATTCACCACAAGCGGAATTCTGCACAAAGTCGGCTGATTATGTATTGATTGATATATAATCTAGTGGAAAATAACACCGCCTTCTGGAATTTAGGACTCCTTTAAGTGCTTGATAAGATGTAAAAGGCCACATTGAAAGTGTGTTGCTTATTATGCTTCCATGTCTCTTAGAGTCCCAACGGCCAACCTGGGGAAACGTGCCAGTCAGCCTGCGGTTTCTCAAAGCGTTTCACCCGTCCAAACCCATGGCGGTCAAACTTAGCAAATCTGCTCTTGTCTTGGAGAGAATCGCCAAGAGATTGACATCCCGGTAAGACGCCGTGACTTCCGTTAGCAAAATATCGTGAACCTATCTTACTCTTTCGGCATTTTGTAATTATCACATAGATTGGATAATGATATTCTCATGCTCTCCACAGTCCCTACGGCTTCAGTCTTGCTAGGCTGTCTCGTGTGAAATCTCTACACGTGATCCGTATCTGTGACGACACATCAATTGGACCCAACCGCTGCCCGACACCGACGGTCCCAGAGTTCCGTAGGGCAGACGGCCGTTGCAACAACCGGGTCCACCCCCTGTGGGGAAGTGCAGAACAGCCTTTCGAGAGAATGCTTCAACCAAAATATGACGATGGTAAGTTACTATCTACGAAAACCGATAAACGGAAACAATTATCCCTTATGCTGTGTTTATAACAAGCGATATTCGTGAGTACTCTACTCTACATATTCTACAAGTACAGTGTACAAACGAGTTTTAGTCAGTGGTGCTTTAGGAAAAAACCTTAATGCCCGCTATATGTACATGTACTGATAACTCCAAAATGCACGGGTACGTTTCGATTATATTCGAGAAAAGAGAAAAAAACTGAACTGGCTACCAATGTGATTTTTTTAATAACCAAAGCAAATACCTAGCCAAAGTGTCGTGGACCGTCTGTCACCTTCTTAGGGGCCACGGTAATCAAATATTGACTGGTTCAACTTTGCACTGCAGCTAGATGGCTCTGCTACAGTGTGAGAAATGCGGTCCCAAACGTGTGTGACTTTTTTTTTAACGAACTCGCTCAGTGCAAGGCCATAGGGGGCCACTCATCAGAGCACTGAACTAATTCTTACTGTAGCAGCATCTCTTCACCCTAGTCAGAAATATCAATGCTCGAGACAAGTATTGACTTCACTGACCCACTAGGAGAAGCAGGGGTTACGAAGGCTGCTCGGGAAATTCCCTACCCCATTTAGGCCGGAATGTTTTTTTGTCCACTCACACCGCGTACCGGGGCATGCCCCTGCTCTTTTTCGAAAGATGTGGTGGGTTCTTTTACGTGCTCAAGGTGTGACTCTCCTCAAACACGGGACCTCCATTTAACGTCCTACCCGAGGGACGTCCCTAACCCTAAATGAGCTAGATACTCATTTACACCTGAGTGAAGTGAGGAAAGTCGTGTCAAGTGCCTTTCCAAAGGGCACAACGTCTGGGCGCAAGTTCGGACATGTCTCTTGGCACAACCTGGGATTATATTAGATCCCATGACCCATTGTTTGACAGCCGCGCGTTCCACAGTTGCGCCACACGACGCCACTTGACTTTATATTGACTCAAGTAGACGTTCAGATCTAAATAGTCTGAATCTACTGAATAGCAAGGTTCTTTTATTCACAACCAAGCATTTTACAAGAGCCGACGTTTCGACGACTGTCAGTCATCTTCATCAGGGCAATACTGACTAGTTCACAGTGCACTGAAGCTAGGCGTTACTAAAGCTACTGTGCACTGTGAACCAGTCAGTATTGCCCTGATGAAGATGACTGACAGTCGTCGAAACGTCGGCTCTTGTAAAATGCTTGGTTGTGAATAAAAGAACCTTGCTACTCAGTCATTCACCACCCTGATGAAATTATTCACGGGAGCCTTCATTTACGTTTAGGATCGCATTCTTCACACTACAACGGTCATGATAGAACTTTGTTAACGCTTACTTTATCAACATAATGGAACCCATGGTTGAAACTGAACTGTATCTCTAGGTATAAGCGCACCCCGTACTAAGGGTCGAGGCCGCGCCGCCCTTCCGACCGCCAAACGTGTCAGCATCACTCTCCACGAGGACATGTCGAGACCCCACGCCGACCTCAGCCACATGGTGATGCAATGGGGGCAGTTCCTTGACCACGACTTCACCCTGACACCAACATTTCAAGAAGACGGTAATTTTTGTTCAATAAGCTTGCCCCAAACAAAAGACATCAGTTTGAATCTTTACTTCACAGTAGAGCAGGTATCTCACTTGACGGCGCCAAATTATGAAATGCATTCGCAAAGTGGCGCAATATGGCGCCAATATGTCGCCTCGATTTTAAAAATCAAGAAGGTCAAAAACGGCACAATCACTGCATATCTTTTGCAATTTTTTTCACACATTGCTTCGTCCGTTGTTTATAAGACTCGTACGTTTTCGAATTCGCAAAGTGTGTAATGCACTTTTCTTAAAATTTATACGAAGGGATAGGTGCAAGCATGGTTCATAATTGAAGACCCCTTCAATAAATCGTCGTTGGAACAATCTAATGAGTGATTATATTTCCTCAGGTTTCGACTGTACCTGTGATTCCACGGATGAGCGATGTTTCAACATCCCCATCCCAGACGGCGAGCCTGACTTCAGCGGAATGCGCTGTCTACCGTTCTCCCGCTCACGGCCCTGTCCCAACCGAGGGTGCCGCATGGGGCGCCGGCAGCAGATCAACCAGATCACCGCCTTCATAGATGCCTCCAACGTCTACGGCTCCTCGGACGAAGAAATGGAGGCCCTCAGAGGTAATACATTTTTAAGCTTTGTGTGCTTTGTAAATTTGATCGGCTGCAGTGACGCCGCCAGTGTGCCGCGGGTCAACCCAATGAGAGGGGGGCCTAAGGATGTGGTAGTAGTATAAGGAAACGGATCCCCTGTAAAGCTGGGACCACCAAAGATAAAGGGCAAAAAATTGGAGTTCAGAACTGAAAATTCACATTTGGCTTACAGAAATACCTATATGCATTTTAATACATTTACAGTTTAGATTTTAGTCTCCTACAACAGCTGTGCATAAGTGGGTCAGGGAAACTGTTATTTAATGGCACCTTTACAGCTTTTTGCTTTTGACTCATTTCTCTGACGGATGAATTACTATAATTCCTGCTAACGATTTATTTGTTTTCTTTTTCAGATATGCCAGGAACAAGTGAAGGTAGAGCATTCGATTGTAATACAACTTGATTTATAGCTCTATATTGCTGCAGTAACTTGATTTTTGCCAAAATCTTCTTTAAAACCTTGTAAACCTAGGTTAAAGAAAACTTGCAACTAAAGATTATTTGGTATTGTTGATTTCTACAGACACATTCCGTTGTCTTAACTTAATTCTATCTGTGTGTCTTCCGTTTTCGTCAGTTTAAGTCACAAAGTACTACCGACATATGAGCAGTAATGTACCATCTTAGGCTGAAATTCTAGTTGGATGACGACTTTCTATGGCTTTTTGGGACTGTTCTATGATCACATGGGTTTCCGTATGCCTATATGACCAAACTTGTTATTACAATAGACCAACCCTAATGTAGACCATACCAGTAGGGTTCGTATGATAATAAATTTGCAAATCAGCAGAAAAAAAGATTGACAGAGAGACAGACAAGCTGAAAGACACAGAGTCAAACACGCCAAAATAAAAAAAAGACATCCATTTTTCTTGGAGTTAAAAAGCCGTAGGAAACAGAAAAACACATGGCTGGGCACTCAGAATGTCTGCGAAGTTGGCTGCAAAAAATGTATAAAACGAGAAAAATTAACAAGGCAGGAGAGGAAAGGCAAAAGTTGGGTAGTTGGGGGGAAATCAGCTTTCCAATCGACCTAGTATTGGACTTGACTTGACTTTATCACATGGATTATGTCTATTTGCAGCACGCGGTCTGCTGAAGTCCAAGTCGAACGGTGATAGGATGGATCTCCTACCAGGGGCCATGGAGGAGGATTTCGAGTGCGAAGTGCTCATCGATGGCGAAGAGGCGTGCTCGCAAGCAGGAGACGTCCGCGTGAACGAGCAGCCAGGGTTAACCTCCATGCACACCCTCTTCCTGCGGGAACACAACCGGATCGCCAGGCGGCTCTCCCAACTCAACCCGAGCTGGGACGACGACCGGGTGTTCTTCGAGACCAGGAAGATCGTTGGTGCGCTGATGCAGAAGATAACGTACGGCGAGTTTCTTCCCTATGTCATCGGACTCGACGCGATGGCTAAGTTTGGTCTCACTCTCACTTCAAGCGGTTTCTACACCGGGTACAAGGAGTCAGTAAACCCTTCCATCTTTAACGTGTTTGCCACTGCATTATTCCGGTTCGGCCACAGTCTCGTCCAAAATGAACTGAACCGCGGGCATCCAAACATCCATACAGATCTGGGGGATGCCGCCCTCGACCCGATTGATCTAGCCTCTAGCTTCTTCAACCCGATCTACATCAGGGACAACGGTCAAGGCGGCCCGGACTCCATCCTACGTGGACTGACCCGCCAGCCCCATCAGGACTTCGACCCCTTCATGGTCCCTGGCCTGACCCGGCACCTGTTTGCTAAACCCTCCACCGAATTCGCCCTGGACCTGGCGGCCCTGAACATCCAGCGAGGGAGAGACCACGGACTGCCCGGCTACAACGACTGGAGGAGGAAGAGCGGACTGCGCAGGGCAAGGAACTTCGGGCAGCTGGCATCGGAGATCACCAATTCAACCACCCGACGGACGCTGCAGTATCTGTACAAGTAAGACCTAATTACTTAATTCTGTCGTTACTTTTATATTCGGTCTAGGTGACTTCCAAAAGTTAAACCTTTCCTTCTTGCTGCGACGGGCGTTTAGTTATTTTTATTTGCGATTGTCAACATTATTTGCGATTTATTTATTGTACCAAGCAAGCAAGTAAGCAAGTAAGATTTATTAATGCCATGTAGATCGTTTACTCTCTATTAGCTAGATAAGACTTCCATACACATTTTATTGCCAACTTCTCTATCGTTATGTCTGTACGTGTTCCTGTTGTCTTTGCATGCATGGACCTAGGTCAAGCCAGCCTCATCGTCCCGTAGTAATAATCTCCAGTTGCACCATCTTTCGCCTTATATTATATCACTCTATAGCATCCACGTTATCATAAAAACAAACACACAAATAAACACACACACACACACACACACACACACACACACACACACACACACACACACACACACAGACCTAATACACTATACCACCGTTAAACGGAGGTAAAATAGTTATAGGTCTATTTAATTGTCCTTGCGATTGAAGTGTATTTGTTTTTGATTATTTGCAGCCATGTAGACGATATTGACCTGTTCAGCGGAGCTCTTTCCGAGGAGCCGGTGGCCAACGCCGTGGTGGGCTGGACTCTCGCCAACCTGATGGGGCTTCAGTTTCAGAAGCTGAGGAGGGGCGACCGCTTCTGGTTTGAGAACGAGGGCCAGTTTACCCTAAGTCAGTTGAAATCTTTTACAAGCACAGCACGCAACCTAATATTTAAGCATTCAAAAAGGTTGCATTTTAACGGAAGTGTATTTACGTATAATTTACGCTTTCTTGCGTTAAGTTCTGGTTTCCTTCAGTGAAGGCATGAGTGAAAAAGAAAATGCCACATTTTCGTCCGTTCCACCTACGCGACTAGTCTCTGTTCTCTTTTTTTCAAGTTACAGTTTATTTATAATTTTGTTAAATGTGATAATGCAAATGTATAACTGTTACTACGCGGCGTTTTCTCGTCACAGAAATGACTTTGTGTTATTTTGTCTCGACTTGACATAGAATTATCCGGGAAAACTACGCACCTGGTGTAAACATAGATGATGCGCTCATATTAGCGCTGCGCGTATTACCGCTCGCATGTGAAATCACTCACGCACGCGTGAGATTGTGCTCTTGCGAGAGCAGATTCAAAATGGCGCATGCGTTTGGAAAGGGGTCTATTGCACCAGTTGATAGTAAAACTAAAAATCTCTAGGACGAAGGGGGTGTCTTACAATACTTTCTGTGCGCTTTCTTCTCCAGATCAACTTGCCGAAATAAAGAAGACCGGTCTGGCCCGCATCCTGTGCGACAACACGGACGACGCTGTCCACATGTCGCCGGACGTCTTCTGGCAGCCAAGGGGGCACGGAGGGGGCAACCCGCTGGTTGATTGCCAGCTGCTGCCCCAGATGGACCTCTCCTTTTGGCAGGAGTAGTGCCATTGCCTTATAAAATACCCAGTTCAGTCTGCATGCATTGAGTGAAACGTTTCGTTTGTAGTTCTACACCTTAGAACATCAAATCGCCCAATACCGTAAGACCCCAAAACAGAGAAAGGTGAATCTCAAAGCAGATGTAGGGATATATTAAGCCGACATTGGAGAATGTTTCAAATTTCCTTCCAGACATACACTACATTTTAAAGTAACCATAATCAAAGAAAGCGTAAACGTTGCATGTGTCATTACATGAAATTATGATACATGTATGATGTACGTATGTTTTACGTTTAACTAAAGATCAGGACAGGTATACATATTTGGAGATTACAAACAAAAGGCATTACGGTTTTATACTGGAAGCCCCGTTTACACTTTTAGGGCCTCGCTTATCTATTGTGAAAACTGAAGTTTCAACTAAAACGACTTTTGAGACCAACTAACAAACACAGACGACCTTGCTCACCCATGGTTGTCAGCCATGATCAAATGCAAGTTGAAAGTGGTCTGGAGGCAATGGTCGTCTATGTGTAAAGAAAAAAAAATGCTAGATGGTTCCCAAATCAAACAAAAGTACGGGACTCTTTTTGATATGCTCAACATTCTACAATTATACGAACCGGTTATTTGTTGAGGAAAGACGACCATCAACCTTTCGTCGGTTTCGAACATTGACAGCGGTTGCCTTTGTCTAAAAGTAGCGTTCAGATTTGGCTCATGAATATATTGCTGCCTGATACGCACTAAATACTGCAAGTTTTTATGCTAACTGAGCATTTTTTTCCTTAATCTGACTTCCTAAATTAAATTTTGCCATTTCCATGCAATCATCTGATGTCATTAGATTTTCTTAAAGAATAAATTATCTAAGTTTATTTTTTTGTTGCTTTTTAAAATATGCAAGGTATTAATTCACGCGTCTATAAATTCATGTTTTAGCAGTCTCTAAACTATATCAAGGAATAAGGAATCTAAAAAAAAATCATTTTGATAGTTGTTTCGTATGCCGGGTCTGAACCGTTGGTATACTTTTAAGACGTACATAATTTTACTAGTATTCGGTAAAATCTAGGGTTGATGCTATAATCATATAATCATATATATAATCATATATCACAGCCCTAAGCTAGGCGGATGGGCACTTCTGCTCCGGAATGGTGTATAAAGGCACTCTTGCAGCTGGCCATTGATAAAGGTTAGACATCCTGGTAATAAGATACGGCAAAAATAGTTACTCAATTAAAGCGACTGGATGAAATTTTGAATTTTGAAATTTTTCACAATTCTATCCAGTTGCTAGAGTAGCTATTTTTGGCGTATCTTATAGCTGGTACATTCAGCATTCATATGTCCAATCTAGTCTAGTCAAATCAAAGTTTATTACATAATAGTCGTAACAGGCACAGTGTAAGGTAATACGTAGTAAACGACTACTGCCTGGTCACATTGATCTAGGTGAATATACACCAAGATTCTACGTTACACAACATTAATACAAGTATGCTACATTAATCTTGAAGTTGCATAATTTAAACTTAGATTCTAAGTTATACAATATTAAAAGAATACACAATGAGGTGTTGTATGTCTACTTCATAGCTACATATGCCGATGTACTTAAGTAGTTATATTTTGCATAACGGTTTATGAGATTAATACATGAACCGTATCAGTCTGTACTTTTCTTGAGTAATGTTGCACCAGCCTTGCACTCCGTGATCTGTATTAGATTTAATCTTTGTTCCGTATAAGAAGGACATTGTAAACATCATTAACATTTTTTTAAATGCGGCAATCTAGAGCATATACGGTTCGTTTCTATTAATAATTGTTGAAAGTACTGATCGCTATTACACGAGCAACATGGTGACAAATCTTTAAACGACTATACTCATTATTGCCTTTGTTGTGTTGCAATATGATCACGTTTGACCACATTTTGTTACTTCGGTATATTTCTGTTATATTTCAGCTGGCTATGATACAATATTAAAGATGATATATGCGGGGGTTGCTGTTGAGTTTTTTGTTGTTGTTGTAGGTTACGTAATCGACATGTACTGCCTTTTGTTCCTAGATTATCATCTAAAATCTTATCATATCACATAATTCCAATACAAATTAACACAAACGTAGAGTTCCAAAAACTTAAACTTAAAATCACCAAGAACGTTTTATAACAGTATGTCAAGTAAATATCAGCTTTATTTGCAAATCTCATTGCACTCACATAACGTATTATGACATTCTGAACAATATTAATGTAGATATAAATATATAGATAGATAGATCGAGAAAGATATTGGGGGAGAGAGAACTGGGGAGAGGGAAAGAGAAGGGGTCGTTGTTTACTTACAAAACAAAGGTCACAGTTTGATCTAAAAACGGTCTTGAATTATAAAATAGTTGCAAGCTTGTGTGGCATTTAAGAATAAACGTCGGACAGGAATTACGTTTTGGAATCCCTATCAGTAAATAGCCACCAATATACATGTTAAGACGATTTATTGATTGATACATTTTAAAAACGATGCTTTTTACCATATCACACGTTAAAAAGTCGAAAGAGACTGGTTGTTCAGTTTTGTGGCATGAAACAGAAACGAATTCTTCAGACGTTCGGTCCTATAAGTAGGTATTAGGTAGAGTTCTACGGTTATAGTTTCTCTGAGTTCTGCCGAAATCAAAACAAGAATTGAATCATACGGTTAACGAATTTTCGGCTCTCATAACGTTAACGTTCACTGGGGTCTATAGATGATTAAGGTACAATATTTCACGAATCCTAACATTAATATTTTCTCCTCTTCCATTACCTTCTTCTCACAATTCTCCTGTTTTCACCTACTTCTAGATCCTCTACCTATTCACCTGACAGTTCCTTATCCCCTCTGCTGATGAAGTTATTTGCCACTGTCTTCTGCGGTTTCGTATTAAAGCCTATTGAGTCAGGAGATACACCCATGCTTTTCTGGTCGCAACTGTAGATATGTTTTGGTAAAAGATCTTATCTTAGAAAAATCATGTACTTTATATACACATATTTGGTCAAAACTAGATAAAATGACGTAGAACACATAGTAATGCAAGTCATGGGCCGACTTCCAGAATAATTTTTTTTTATGTGCCATTTTAATTGAATACGTCCGATTAATTAAGTTCTTTGCGCACAATATAAGACTTTATACCACGCCAAATTCTCGGTGACCGTCGACATGTGACCTCATTCAGAGTATTATGGACTTGTTCTACTTTTCATCAAAGCTAGGTGTCGCTGCTGCATTGATGTGTAGAATGCGGTCCTAACAAGAAAGAGTTTGTATTTATTAATAATTAGGGTGGTTCCTTCAGTGAACCGAAATGTGATAAGTGGGATACAAACTCAGGCCGATTCCTCACACTGCAGCAGCGACACCTAGCTGCATTATGGAGTAATACCAGTCTGTATTATTGCGGTCAAGGAGGCAGACGGACGTTCGGCGAAACGTCAGGACGGTAATATTATTGATTCTTGATATTTTGTAATGCATAATGAACTTTGGTAACCAGTGATTAACCATCCAGATACGCAGCTGCATGTTTCGCTGTTATTTTGAACGATGTTTGTTCTTTAATTTTTCTTCTTCTTGTAAAACAAATAAGCCAATTTACATGTACACATGAATTCGAAACAATAATACGAAAGAGACCATAGTTAATTGAATGTTTGTAATAACCGTCTCAGCTTAAGTAAACTGCCAGTGGATAGATGTTTTGCAATCAAGACTAGTGCTTGGGAATGCCTCGTGTACTGGAACTGCTGTTTTGGGGTTGACGGGATCATTGTCTGTAAATAGATAACAAGAACACATCTTTGTTTGCTAACAAACAGAAGCTATCAGTGAAAACAATTTTCGATATTTATTCTAGTCAGTGGTAGTAGTTATTCCATAACCTTTAGTACATTATTCCTTGCACAACATCACTGGCTCAGGAGCAGCAAGAAGCAAGGGTATATTTTTGCCGAAGACAAGTTTTTCGGCCAAAAAAAGTTATGTCAAATGGTGGATAAAGACAGAGCTTGGGCCACATTATTAAGATTCTTGCACATGTAGAAGAACAATCGAGTATGGTTAGGCCTAGCGAACATTTTTGTGTTTTTTTTCTATTTATTTTCAAAATTTCATTTCGGCCGAATTTATGCTACAAATAAAGTTCAAAAGAAAGGCTAGGGTCGTCATATTTCTAAAATAGGTCGAGTAACCGGAAGCACAATTTGTTTATTGGCCTTATGGCAACAGCTGACTGTAAAATACGAAATTCCAAATGACAATAATAAAATAATTAATCATTCCACGGGAAGCTGTGACTGAAGTAGACAGGAAGCGGTAGTAAAGCCCCCCTCTCACTGGACCCGCGGCACGCTGGCGGCGTCGCTGCGTCCTAAACAGGATTTGTGTTACCTTTGACGTTATAATGGGAATGTTATCCAGAACGAACAAGTATGACTAAAAAGACAACAAAAGACACAAAGCTTTTAAAAAATCGCTTTTGGTCGATGAAATTCGTTGAGTGCTTTATCAATTCGATCGGCCGCAGCAACGCCGCCAGCGTGCCTCGGGTCCAGTGATAGGGGGCTTAATTCCTCGGTTACAACCCGTACGCGTGTAACGTTGATTTAAATAATTACTCACCGCAGATGAAGCAGTAGCCCCATTTTGTCTCAGGGTCCATGGTGTAGCACCAAGGGCAGGGGTCCGTGCCAGGAGTCCGGCAGAAGTTCTGTTCCAGTCCGGAGTGGGGGCGCCTGTAGGGAGTGTTGTAAAGGATGCGATGTGGTTCCTGGCTGTCCCACATCTGACAGGCTGTACCAGATGCTGTCACATTGACTGTTCCGTTGTAGCCAATAGTTTCAGGTGCTGTTTCAAGATATGGTGAAAAAAGTCGATAATCTAACTCTATAGCCCGTATCTCAGATGACCAATTGTATTATCTTATCAATTTACGTTTTGGCCTTGTTAAACATTTTACATATAGCTTAGTCTCGTGCAAACTGTTTCTTCATATGCACTTTAGAGTTGTGCTAGTTTTGTATGTATCTTAGTCTTGTATCTTATAAAAGCCGTCATATGTATTTCAGTCGAATCTTAGTCGTAAACATCTCAAAGTGCTTTGTGAAAGTTTGTATTGAATTTTGTTTCTTGTTAAGTTACCTTTGTAAAAGCCTTCGGCCAGTTGGGTTGCCATGGCTTTCCTTATATTATTTCTACAGCCAAATAAATCAAATCCAAACAAATTCCGCTGGACTCGCGACACATTGCCGAACTCGCTGCGTCTTGGATTGTATTTGTGTTTGTAAAAATTGACTTTATATAATGGGAACATCATGCAAAACGTTCAAGTGTTACGAAGAAAACAACACAACACACAAAAGCGTAAAAGATAATTTTTTCATCGATGTAAAATAAGTTACAGCGAGGTCGCCATGTGTAGCGGGTCACGTGAGATAAGAGCTTATTGTGACCTGAAGCTGGCAGCTTTTGAAGCCCAGGCATGCCAACTTTTGATATCTTACAAGTTCATGATCTGTTGAGTTGACGTGTCAACGGGTTTGCAAAAGATTTGTACAGTACAGAATCATTTAATTTCAATAAGACAATGTACGTTCCATGTTTTATGTCTCAGATACACTATGTAATATTTATGCCCCGAAAATAAACATTTCACATAAGTAACCTTTATAGAAATTACCGATATTTTTAAAGGGCTTAAGACACCAAAATACAACATTTTCTTATTATCTGAAATAAGAGTAGCATCATTCAAGGAATACAAACGTTTAAAACAAATACACACCCTTCTGATGTTATTTAACATTGAACCATCAGAAACCATAATTCCTTGGATCCATCTCTTTATCCTTATCTGATCTTCTCACCAGGTGATTACATTAATCAGTGATTAATGCCCAATCATGACGTCACTATGAACATGGCAGCCGGTTCGGAACCTTATACCACGGCTTGCACAGAACATTATTTGATGAGCAAACAGTGCTTAATTATGGTGATAACATTCAACTAAAGGACACAACAATATCTATTTTGTTTGCTTGTAAAAATAACGTTCTTTCCGAGCCACAGTGCAAAGTTCCAAATCGGCAGCCATGTTCATTGTAACGTCATGACTGGGCAAGTCACTGATTAATGTAGCCTTGTGGGAAGAATCAAAGGCTGGAGGTATGAAGTTTTGATGGTTCGATGTTCAATAACATCCCAAGTGTAAATATTCTGTGACAATTTCTATGTTATCAAACAATAGTATTATGTTTTATGTAATTTCAGGACATTCTTTATGTTGATGTTATTGGTGTCTTATGCCATTTAAGGTTTTCACCAGAAAACATCAAACATATTAATAGAAATAATCATACAATTCTGTCAAGTACAATGTCACACACATTGAGTTAATGGTAAAGTGAGTTTAAGAGTTGTAACGATACTTTCTGACACCATGTGTATACACATTTTTGGCATCATTACAGACTGTCTCTTAGTTTCTTTTCTCCCTTTGAGAGACAAAAAACTTTCTAACGCACAGCATTACCATATTACTGCCATATTACAAGATTATAGTTAGCCATAAAAATCATAAAAGGCCATTAGATGTAAGTGAATCAATAGACCTTGAGTTGTCCCAAGGACAAGGACATAACCAATAGAATAACATCTCCCTCTTCAAAAACCAGAGGGAGCCACGGGCAGCCAAGCGTATCACAACGGATGGTGCGACTCCCGTAGCCGCTGTGAAGTCACGGAAAGGTACGGTAACTTTCTTTTCATCTTGGGTATGTAGCAGTGGGTTTTTTTTTTAAGTAAAGATGGGTTAGTTTTAAGCTTCTTGTAAAATTATCTGCTTTTTTTGCTTCATTGGCGACAAATTTAGATACACAATTCATTGCATGATTTGTTTTCTAAATTGCGATAAAAAACAATATCCATATGCTGGGTATGTGGCGGTACCACAGGGATTGAGCCTTCTTTTTTCAGACTTTACACTTAATGATTTAGTCCAGAAACTACAGGTTAGACCACAAACAACCTCAAAATTGTTGACAGCCACACGTACTATTGTACACGTAGCCATACTCAAGTAACTGTATCTTTGCAACACCACAATTTTGTTTTTGACCGAACGACGTTTAGGCAAACTTTGTCAGTCGTAGTAGATTCCTGTTACGATCGGGAATGCATCCGTGTCATTATGTCTCACTGCGAAAAATTATTTATGAAATTTCTACGAATGCAATGTCACACACCTTGGCGTGAAAGCCGAGGGATTAGGGGCATAGTGAGTTTATGATTTGTAAACGATAACTTCTGACACCAATTGTATACAACTTCTTGCCATCTTTGTAGACTGTTCCTTGGTTTCTTAACTTCCTCCCTTTGAGGAAAAAAACTTTCTAACGCAAAGTATTGCCATATTACTGTCATATTAACAAGATTATAGCTAGCCATAAAAGGTATAAAAAGGCCATTAGATGTAAGTGAATCATCAGACCTTGAGTTGTTCCAAGGTCATAACTAATAGATTAAATTCTCCCCCTTCAAAAAACAGAGCGAGCCACGGGCAGCCAAGAGTATCACAACGGATGGTGCGACTTCTGCATCCGCTGTGAAGTTACGAAAAGGTACGGTAACTTTATTTTCATCTTGGGAGTGTAGCAGTGGGTATTTTTATTATGTAAGGATGGGTTAGTGTTATGCCTCTGTAAAATTATCTGCTATTATTGTTGCATAATTAGACCATGGTGTAGTAGTTTATACTTGAGAGGGAGATTCTAAATGTAACGAAAGAGGAAATCTATGCAAAAACTGATAAAGGGAGAAAAATTGTACCACCGTCTGAAACAGTCCATATACAGTCAAACCTGCCTACTAGGTGACCACCTTTTCAAGGCGACCGCCCGGTCATGCATGGCGACCGCTTTTTCTTGGTCCCGAAATTATTTGCCATAGGCCGGGTGGCCGCCTTGGGCAGGTTTGACTGTATTCAAGTCACCGGGGTGCAGTACTAATGGTTCGTACAGTGTGGAAATTATTATTGTTCAGATTTTGTCAAAAATGATTGAGCAGGTGGCACGAAAGGATCACATACAATCTACTGTGGCAATGGTCTCGGTTGAATCAAGCACACATCTGTTCAGAGATACACTGCAAAACAAGTCTTTACAATACAGTCTTCCCTGCATACAATTGACAAGGAAAAGTTCATTATGGTTATCAATATTCTACAACGGTCATTTGAGCTGCAGCTTACATAGGTCGTATGGGACGTATGGAAATTAATCTTAACCACGACATAACAACTACTAACCTACCTGTTTCCTACCTACCCATCACTCACCACAGATTTTTAGAGAAATATTTCTTAACTCATCCCCAACCAAACTGACGACTTCCAGAACGTGAGACGACCATTTCCATGGGAAAGTGTTCTGGTTTGTGTTCTATGAATCCCAAAACGTAATTGTATTGGCAACTTTCTCATTGAACTTGGATTAGGTTAAAGTTGCATAACACAGCATCAATATTCTGATAAACCTCCGATTATCCACCAGAAAGATAACAGCCATATGTAACATATTATATCGCAAACAGCCAAAGGACAAAAGTTGATTGACGAGCTCTTAATTAAGAAATATTGGGTTAAACTTAACGATTACTTTCATAATGTGTTACTTGCAAATTTGGATACTTGTTTGTTAAAGGTGCCCTAAGCGATTTCAGGGGGTAAAACTGAAATATTCTGGGGAAAACAATTCTGTTATGTGAGGTTGAAATTGACATTTGCTTCCCCATATTAACACATCTGCATCAATATTTCAGACTTTGGGCGTTCAAAAATAGCACAGAAACAAGCCACAAAAGGAGTATTTTATTTATTGGGTCCCCCAAAAAATCAGCCCAAAATCCGGCCGTAACCGTTTTCTGTCGACAATTTTCGGTGATTTCCGGCCGCGTGACGTCACAATGCCCAAGGACATTGAGCCGTGACAATCATTATTTCTTCAGATGCGTTCGGGACATATCGGTCAGAATCGTGCATATTCGGAAGATCTGAAATGATGGCTGGCCTCCAAGTGCTCAGATTTTCAATGAGTTTCCACCACACAACGACATCACATTTTTGCTCCATGATGGTCTATATGTAGGCTCTACCAGCCTCTGCGGGTCGCCGGGAAAAGAGTAGAAATTGGCCAAATAGAGTCAATTATATGAGGGGAGTCGGCTACGGAGATCAAATAATAAGCACATTCTTCTTCAGACTGAAAACATGGTAGTTTGTATGAATCTGCTTTAAAATTGAACTAGGTTATAAGTCAGGGAGTATATCTTGTAATATTTTACATCTCATAAGGATTCCAATAAGACTGTTTCGCCACTAACATTACATTTACTCACTTACATTACATTATCGTATACATAATTGATGTAATTGATCCTCTAATGGCAGGCAAACGAACTAAATTGAAAGTTATTATTCTACTACCGGAGACCAAGGCTTTTATCATCTTAACGATTTTCACTTTCAATTTCCGTTGACTTCATTAAGATTTTAAAGTTTGGGTAAAGTCAAATATTTTTTTTTCCGTTTTACGTGAGAAAACGGCGCCTACCCGTTGCATTAAGACGCTTGACACACTATTGAACTTTCACGGTGGTCTGTCTCTAGGGTATTCTTTCACGTTGCTACGCGCATTCGACAAGGTATCGGGTTACACGGGGCAATGTTTTGGCTAACGGCAAAACATTTGCAAATAAAAAAGATAGTGGGGGCGGGAAAATCTGTTAAAATTAAAACGAAATTAGCGATTTTATATACTTTAAATGTTGTCGTTTTGCGCTGAATGGCTGATTTTTCTAAATTTTTCTCCCAAACACGTTTATTTTCAAGTTTTAGGAACACCGTTTTTAGGCACACATCGCAAAGGCCTGGCTTCAAATGTCAATGAATATCTCTTATTTTCATATTTTTCGTCGACCAGGGACAAACCAAAACTTTGTGTTTTGGGGATTTTTATTTATTTTTAGTATAGTAAATATCGACAAATCTGTGAAAAAATAGAATTTTTTGACATTTTTCGCACTCAATTACCCTTAATTTAAAATCATAGGCATTTTTCAAAAATCCCCAAAACACAAACCCCGGGAAAACCGTTACGGTCATTTTGAGCCACTAATAAGGTAAGGAAGATGTTTTATGAAGCTGATCCTTTACGCGTATACGATGTTTAAATGCATGTCATGCCGCACGGGTAGGGGGAGAGGGTAATTAACACCACCGTAAACAATCCTTCTAATATTCAATGTCACAAAAAAATTACGTCAGCAGCTTTGTCACATGTTAGATGTCACGATGGTTCGTTGCTAAGGGAAAATTTCCACTGTAAGGGAGCGTATCAGGTTACCGGGACTTCCGCGCGGTCCCCGGAGAAGCTGTAACGTCTTCTAAAAGATCATGATAGTTAGACAAACGATATCTCGCACATGTCTCGCCAATTTAAAATGAAATTAGCCAATGTGTATACCTAAAATCCTACCGTTTTACTAATTTTGCATCATTTTGTCTAAATATGTTCTGATATAAGCCAAGTTGGCTGTTTTAGAAAGGATGTTCGGTGTACAAAATATAAAAATGGTGTAAATTAGTTGGTTTTAAACGTTACTAAAAATCCAAATCTTCTATATTCTGAACAATTACAATAATTCTAAACCTTCTGTCTTAGGATTTTTTTAATTTCTCACTTAAATTATTTCTACAAACGAAGAAAGGTCGAAAAATTCATTTTTTCTACATTCAAACACCCGTAATTCAAAATTTCCGCCGAATCAAAAAAATCCCTAAGTTAAAAGGCCTGGAGATATTAGTTCTCGAAAATTTAAGACCTCGATGAGTGAGTTTGAACGCACATTGCTCGAGTTTTTCATACCAATTTGGAACAATGTCATGCCTCACGGATAGGGGGAGCGGGTCCTTGATGCCGGCGTAAACAAGTCCTGCAACATTCAAAGTCATCAACAATGGCGCCAGTAGCTTGGCTACATGTTCCATGTCCACAACAAAATGTCAAAAAAGATTTACTGTCCAGAAAATAGTTTGTATTTGTGATAAAGTGTTTTTTCTTCTCGTGCAAGGGACCTAGGACAGAAAGGGCCTTTTGGCGCGGATTTACAGTGAAAACCTGCATATGACCGTGAGTGACCCCGGATAGAATTCATGTTCTATTCGAATATGTCACTTCGAACATAATAGAATGTTGTTCGAATTCTAAAAAAGTCTGGAAATTTTCGTCATTTCGAACCTAGTGGAACTGCGTTCGAATTCGACTGGATATGGGAGTTTCTGAGCATGAATTTTACCACCGTGTTTTATGATCCGTCATTTAAGAACTGATATTTCATGTAATATGTCATGATTATGTGTACACAAATGTAAGTTTCATCTTTTTTTCTAGATTGCACGTGGAAGCGTCCACATATTGAGCATTCGACGGTAACATTGCGGTCGGGCCTACTTTTGTTTTGGATTTTCCACTTGTTGATATAGTCTACAAAAGCTTATCTGGTAATGAACAATGTTACAAAGATTAAATATCGGGCTTAATCAGAATAAAGTTCTTTACAATACGAATATTTCATTTTCTCTGCCAAACATTCGGCTACCTTTTTCAAAGGTAGTTAAGTCGCGTTTTGAAATACATCCTGGTTTTTAAGTTACGCTGCGAAGAATCATTACAACAAGACGGCAGCCGAAATATTAGCATGGAAATCCCAATGGCTGTGTGATAAAGAAACAATAATGTTGCCAACCAGATGGAACTATTTACGGAAAAAACAAATGGCTTGGAAGCCAAGAGAGTCGTGACGATACCACCAGGCAAGGTGTTGGCAACTTGGTCATGCATATTTAGCGGAGGCCGTCAGTTTTATTATATTAGTAAATTAGAAACTTTCTAACGTGCCATTACTACCGTTAAGACGATTATTGTAATAAAAAATTAGATATAACAAAATCATCCGACCTTGATCCGACCCAAGTTCGGCGCTTATGGAGCAACTTAACCCCCTCCAGAAAACAGATACAGCCACAAGCAGCCATAGATAGTTACATGCAGCCAACTTAAGACAACAGGGGATGGTTCGTCATCTGCAGTCGCTAGCTGTGAAGGTACGGAAAGGTAAGGTGATATACATCTTACTCGCCTGCCTAATATCGGCACCTGCAGCTTAACCCCCATCCGACCGTATGGGACCCCAGGCATGTCTTAATGTGTGCCATATCATAAATGTTTTCAAGCTATTATGCAAATAAGGACCTTATTCGCATGAATTATGTCAGTTGACCATCTTTTCTACCCAATGAAATTGTTCAAAGGCTATTGTAGCATTCCCCCATAAGTTATGTAAATGAGATACTCATTTGCATGATCTATGTCTGATCATGTTGACATCTACTTTATTTCGAAATGCTGCAATAATGAAATCCCCATCGTTTACCATTATGGAGTTTTAGTATTTTGTCATCAATTTTGCAAATAAGGTTTTCAAATTCATAATTAATATCTATCGATATTCCTCTCTTTCTCAGTTACATATGTCAAGTGTTTGAGGGTCCTATAATGGAGTGCAGCGGATAAATAAACTTTCCTCATTAATTATGCAAATCAGATCCTGATCCGCATACTTACCATACAAACTTATCAATTATCACTCAAGCTATCACTCAATTGATTAACCCCTTCTTGCGTTATTCCCTTTCAAAGTTTGAAACGAAATCGGCTCCTGCAGTTCAAAAACTAAGCACTAAGGGGCCCAAACCTATACAACTTACTCTCCCTCCCAAGAGCTATCTACCATCCAAGATTTATGACAACAGCATGTGTAGAACACGAGATATCAAACCCAGAACTTCCGCTGTAGTACCATAGCAAGCCACTACGGGGCCCAAAATCTAATCATTTCGAGGTCTCAAGTAGACCTAACCAGATTCTTAGTACAAAGACAATCCATCCAAGCCTTCTCGAGTTATAATGTTTACAGACGGACACACACACACACACACACACGAACGCTGACGAAAACATATTACCTTCTCGGCAAAGGTAACTATTGATTTGTCATTACCAATTATACTTCTTAACTATGCCTACCACCGGCGTGAACGCGTGCGCCTGCTAAACACATTAAGATAGCAATGCTTCATTTGGCACTGTAACTGTATTTTTCATCCTCTTTTGCTCTCTTCAAACCAACACACGAATGTGGCTATAACCCGATTGTATTTCCTGGTAGCTATTTGTGCATATCATTGGCGTCCTGACATGTCTTATTAACGTTGTTTTCTTGGCAAAGGCACTTTACCCGTCTTTCCTCACTTTACTCAGTCAAAATGAGTACATAGCCTCAGTTTGGGATAGAACGCTAAATCATAATCTATGGACCTCCCGTGTTTAAGGAGAACTATATATCGTACATGTAGAAGAACCCACCACACTTATCGGTGTGAGTGGATCAAATAAATCTGTACAGATATGCAGTCTGTGCTTTTTTTTTACAAACCTTTTGTGTTATTCCATGAAGCGGTTAACCGGGTATGCAATGCAAACAAGCAAACAAACAAAAGGATTCCTTGGATTAATTGTTATTGTAAGTATTTCTGTTCACTTTTACATGTCATCTGTTGCACATTGTTACTTTTTCACTTTGTATGTATTTTTTGGTAACTCATCAGGCGATCCCGTTTGCTTCCACATATGTGATGTTCTCTGCTGACGCTGATATTAGTAAATTTCTTGGACCATAGCACCGGGATGTACCACTGTTGATTGTCTTGTTTTATGATTTATCAACAGAAGATCGCCAATAGCATCAGCATGATGTACCGAGCTGCTGCAGTCGGTTTCCTCGGACTCCTGTGGGTCATCACGGCTGCCTTCAACTGTCCGGAGAAATGTTGGTGTGGGGGAAGAGAGGTTAACTGTCAAGAAGTGGGGCTCAAACATGTTCCCAACAACATACCGTTGGAGACAACTGCACTCCACTTGGACTCCAACAGCATACGCAACCTGTCTGCTGTAGATTTCTTCAAGCTCACTAGTCTGGAAACGCTTTCACTGCACAACAACAGCATCAGCGTTCTCCCTGACGGAGTCTTCTCCCACCTCACTAGTCTGGATTGGCTTGATCTGAGCAACAACAGCATCAGCGTTCTCCCTGATGGAGTCTTCTCCAACCTCACTAATCTGAGGCGGCTTTATCTGCACAACAACAACATCCGCGTTCTCCCTGATGGAGTCTTCTCCAACCTTACTAGTCTTTACTTGCTTTATCTGTACAACAACAACATCCGCGTTCTCCATGACAGAGTCTTCTCGGATCTCATTAGTTTGGCGCAGCTGTTTCTGAACAATAATAACATCTCAAGTCTTCCATCTGGATTGTTCTTACACATGACTAGTCTGGCCGTACTTGATCTATCTGGTAATCATATAACCGATCTCCATGCTTTTTTATCGACTCTTACCAGCCTGAAGAGACTTCACCTGTCTGACAATGACATAGCAATACTTCCAGCCACAGTTCTCTCCAATCTTACCAGCCTCTTCCATCTGGACCTGTCCAATAACAGCATACAGACTCTACCCGTAGACTTATTAGAACTTTATCGCTTTAATACCCTCAGATTAGGTGGTAACCCCTGGAAGTGTGACTGTAGTTTATATGATCAAATAACGTCGGTACGTCTGCGTGCTTTTATTCCCGAATACTTTACCTGTAGCTCCCCTCCCCACATGGCAGGCGTCAAGCTAAAACTGGTTACGGCAGATAAAGTTTGTAACCACGGGAAATGTACCCAACGAAACTCAAAGGAAACCTGTGCTTGTGACGTCGGCTGGACGGACCCATACTGTGACAAAGGTAAATTCGGTTACATTTCTAGCAGGTCACAATGATTCACTACGAAAAGGAGCTCCGCTCCGACGAAAGCTAATATTCATTCTGTTGTGTATTTGCAGCATAACTAAAGATCGTGTTATAGATTTGTTTGAATTTTGTTACGTTTGTAGTTATTGAGGTACTGAAGAACCATGTCAATTCATAGGCGGTAGGCCCCAGAGTTTTTGTTGAAATCGGTATTACTGTGCCGTATATTTTAACTTGGTCCGCTAAGTAACAAAGAAACGGAAAGATTTCGGAGAATCGTACACTAAATGTAGTTAGGCTACTGGTCGCCTTCCCATGGGACCTGCGTCACACCAGAAACATGACAGGATTTCCTCTCGAACGTAGTATGAGTTTCAAATCTTCTGGCCAGAAGTACGAGCAACACTTTGCGATCATATCTTAATGTTAACTTCCAAGTAGTGACATAAGGGACGGAGTATTTTTGACGTCGCCATCTTTGAATGCATGATTATCGAAGCTTTTCAGACAGTTTTATGAATACGATAGTCTGCTAGGTTTGCATTGCTGGCATTATAACTGATGTTGCATCTGGTACATTTCCCTAAATACACCTTTTTTAATTTCCGAGTTTATATTACCCCGCGAGTTTAGGTGAACTGGCGTTACAGGTCTTGAAAAGGCAGTGGCTTCCACTTAACACCTGCTTCAGTTTTTGCAAAAATGATATCAATCTTACAGGGTATTTTCTACTGCTCACTTGTAGAAGTTAATGTAGCTCTTGGAAAGACAGCAATTCAGAGCCCCATCATGATGTCTGGAGGTTACGCTTCATCCGAATATGCGGTGGATGGTTCCCGGGACATACACCCGTACCATTGCGCTCACCCCTCAGGAGACCCTCAGCCATGGTGGAAGGTGGACCTGGCAGATGTCTACACAGTCAGCCGAGTCAGCGTCCTGGGCAAAGAGCCGGTCAAAAACGGTTTGTTTGTGAATGCTCGGTGTTTACATATCCTTCATAATGCCTTGATCAATCGTGTTCTTTCATCAACTAAAATGCAACGTAGTCAAGTGTTGCCTTCCGTCCTCTATCTATACGCACAAGCAATGATTTATGAATACTTGCAGGCTGAATGCTTTGTGTCTATGATCTAGCAAAGGAAGGATACGTTGTTTGTTTCCTTCTTCATCTATCTATAAGATTGTATGCCGTGTAGGCTTTGAATGCAAAATATATCTACCATGGCTCGAAGTGAAAAATTTTGCTTATCATGTTAGCGTTTGTGACAAAAAAGCTTAAACCCCTTTCAGCTTATCTAAAACCCGTGTTGTCCTAAAGAAACTGACGTAAAAGTATCATATTTGGCACGTATGCACTGTTTCTACACTTCAGCCTGTGAGGAGGTCGAGCATATTTTTTTAACGACGAAAATCTCCTCACTCCTACAAGACACAAAGTGATGACATGTGTGCAGCTACTACAAACACATCTTCTTCCATTTTGTTTGCCGCTAGTACAACAAAACATTACGGTACGAGTCGGGCCGAACGAGAACTTCGCCCAGAATGACCAGTGTGGGCAGACTTACACGGCCCCTTACACAGAACAAATCTTCGAATTCCTTGTGTACTGTGACCCGCCGATACCCGGCCGTTATGTATCGGTACATATGATGGGAACGGGAGGGTGGTTCATGCTGTGCGAGGTGGAGGTCTATATTACAGGTAATATATCTCGATCACGAATTTGTTATCGAGCTTTACTTCTGGGTTAAAAATGATCGACCCTTTGCCTAGATTGACCTGTGTGGTGTTGTGTAAGCGGAGTTGCAACACTCCTCACCGTGGACGATAAAAAAAAACAGTACTAGAATGTTTCTTTATAATTGGCTAGATTATACACAAGGCTTTTAGTTTTTGCCCAATTTTTAATGGCTTCTATGAAGTGTTATCCTTATGGCCAATTTTACTATTTTTTGACATGAAATACTAAGTTTTTCCCTTACAATTTCCGAAACCTAAAGAGGATGAAGAAGCCAAACGCATTTGGTCTTGTAGCTGAATGGATATTCTTTCACTACATACAAATGTACACAGTTACTGCAAAATGATTCCCCGGAAGAGAAGGTCGCTAGACGTGAAGGTGTGCAGCCTCCAATTGAAATTTGAAAGAAATAGGGGTGTGCACCCTTAACCTTTGTCTGTATTCATGCATGGTTTGCTGCGAACCCTTTTTGATTAACACACCTCTTCCCGTTTTTAAAAGCATGCCAACATATCTTTACTACCTGTCGGTATTTAGTACTCACTTCAAAAACATATCGGTGCGAACTAAACACTTTGAACTACTTTTTCAAAGAGACCTGCTGTGCTGAACCGTCGATAGACAACGGGAAGGTTGAGGGATCTTACTGCTACCAGCAGACCGTCAATGTGTCGTGTGACGACGGCTACCATCTGGTGGGGCCCGAGTCTATGGAGTGCACGGCGATGGGGACGTGGGATAATGAACTTCCTATCTGCAACAGTAAGCCTGGTCATCTTACGTCAATTTGAAGTCATACATTAAAAACTATGTTCTCTCTTTCCCTTTTTACATAGTATGGTTAAAACTGCTCTTATCGAAACTTTTGCGCTTCTAACGTCTCACTTGTTCCTTAGTGTCGTACCCAAAGTCTATACGTGAGATTGCATTTTCTTGTTGCAACCAACAGGTATTTCTCTGAAAATAGGAAAATGCGTAAAGTTTTTAGCACATCAAATCAGCATGCCGACGTGCATTTTCTACATGTGGGTATTTATTAGCCACTTTGAACACATATTGATATTGCTATCAACTAAAACACCACGAACTGCTGTTTTTAAGAGACCTGCTGTGCCGAGCCGTCAATAGACAACGGGAAGGTTAAAGGGTCTTACTGCTACCAGCAAACCGTGTACGTGTTTTGTAACGACGGCTACCGTCTGGTGGGGACAGATTCTATGGAATGCACGGTCAACGGAATATGGTATAATGAATTTCCCATCTGCGAGAGTAAGTCTGGGTCTTCTTATCGTCAACTTGAAGTCATAATTTGAAAAAAAAATACGATTTTTCCTCCGTTTATTACAATACTTACCTCCGTGAAAACGGAGACATTCTTATGCGTTTGCGCAAGATGTGAGGCGGACATTCGTGTAACTAGAGACTTACAAGAAGAGAAGGCTTTTTTGGCCTGGGTTAAAAGTTTGTATTTAGGCAGGCAATGAGGAAAAGCTGCTTTTGCAGTGAATTGAGGGATCTGAGAATTACATAGGTCTTTGAAATTATTCTATTGAGATTTTTTAGGCCATTTCAAACCCCAAGAAACGGAAACAAAATTAAGGAAAAAACACGAAAATATTCATAGTATTGATTGCTGTCTGAGGTCCATGTTCTTTTGATATGCAAGATGTCAAAATGGTTCAGAACGTTCTCGAAACGATTGAACATTTGCGATTATACATTGATCCCTACGATGCCACGATGTCATCTGAACAATTATTCGTTTCGATGTGTTTATTGTCAATTATACAATTTGTGCGATTAATAGGGCAGGAGTGTTCTTTAGCTACATTAAAACTTGGGCCATACCCTTTACCTGTGTAAAGCTAATGTCTAGTATGGCTTTATTAAACAGGATGTCCAAACTGTTGACAATGCGTTGAATGTGAATGATTGGTAAAATGTTAATTTTCTGCTTGTTTTGTCTGCAGGAATGGCCTTGCAGCCGGAAGCAGAGGCCTGCTCTTTATGGTGGGAAGGTCGCAACTGTCAATGTAAGGAACCACCGTCAATTGGCTTTTCTATAAAACGGAGTCTAAATATTGAAGTTTAGAATAGAGTAAAATATAAATTGCACATCCATGTAATGGAAAGATATCCCTCTTTAAATTTGCTACAAGGCATCCTTTCCGTTAAGTTCCAAAGCATATATGAATACATTCAATTCGTTTTCCTGTCTGTTTTTAATTCAGATCTGAGCACCTCTGCCATCGGATGCATCACTGCGGCAGCAGCTGTGGTTGTGATTGGTGCGGGGATGGTGATATTCCTTAGACGCACAAGACTGAAAAGGAAGAAGCAATCGTCTTTACTTCAAGTCACCTCGCTACAACGTAAGTACTTCGACGTCCTTTCAGGAAAATCTATTTGAACGTTTTACCAGTTATGTAGGACGTCTATGTGACGATTTACCGTCCTTTGTTTTCTTTGATTGAGACATGCATCAACAACATGCGGGAATAACGAAAAGTATCATTAACAGCACGTATTTTGCAGCGGAAACGAGCGTGCTGCCACCAGGTATTCCTCCCAGACCACAGTCTTCTGAATTTGAGGTGGACTCTGCAAGACTGAAGATAGGTCAGAAGATAGGAAAAGGAGCTTTCGGAGTCGTCTCACGCGCCATTCTTCAAGAGAACGGCGAGACCAGGGAGGTTGCCGTAAAGACATTGACAGGTGCGTATCTTTTCTAGTGCGTTATGAGTACCTCGTCAGTGATATGTTTTCAGCAGTCAGAACATTCAACAGCAGTAGGAAAAGAACACAAGCAAGAGAATCAGCAGATAGTGAGTGAGTAAATGAGTCAGTGATCATGAGTGAGTCAGTGAGTGAGTCAGTGTTTGGACAGAACACAACCATATTGTATATCCTTGGACGTTTCTCGTTTACATTAAATGTATCGCATTACATTTAGTTGGAACTTTTGGACTCTATTCGGAGTCTTTAAAATAATATTTACTGAAAAAGAACTTGACACAGCTATTGGATGAGTCGCTTTGAGACTTGATATCAAAGATTAATCTACATAATACTGTAATGTATAAGTATCAATAGTTGATTTGACCGTTGCTTAGGACTTACATGGAAAAGAACCAGGCATTAACACAAACCTCGTTTTGTCCATTCACAGCGAGTGCTGGTGAAGACGACAAGTTAAGTTTCCTGCAGGAAATCCGCGCTGTTGTCGACCTGGGGGTGCACGAGAACCTGCTGGGTCTGATCGGCTGCTGCACTCTGGTGGGAGACCACCTGTATCTCATCACGGAGTTCATGCCGCACGGAGATCTAAAGGGCTTTCTCGGGAAGTGCAAGGAAGCCCGAAAAGTTGGCTGCATATATTATATTCGTGATAATTTGATAAAACGATTATTTGGCAAGTGTCGCCTTTCTGTTTCTTGGAAATACGGAAATGTGGGCTTTATCGGAGATATTGATAACAATGCACATTCGGCACTCAGTAGTAAAAGATCATACAATAAAGAATGAATTATGTAACAACTTTGTAATGAGAAAGGAACGCTGGAAATGTCATTGATAATCATCAGTAAATAAGCAGTTAAACGCGTCTTGTTGCAAAACGGGCTACATGATTTTGATAGTTACATCTTTATTTCGGTTACCACAGAATGTATTTCATAGTTATTACTTTTTCGTCATCATCTCTTCCAGAGTGAGACGTATTACGAGCCAGCCAGCTCTGTGTACAACTTTGAAGAGAAAGAAGTGTACAAAGTTTCCTGGCAGATTGCCAAGGGAATGGTAAGCATTAACTGATGTTCCGTCCATGAACGGACAACTACCGGGTTGTTCAAATGATACCAAATGTCAGTAACTTACACATTTTCTCATGAATCTTTCCGTAGTTATAAAATATAAAGATCACAAATGTCCGACTAAAAGTAAATTGCGATGATTTTATCAATTGATGCAACTTTCTGGTGTGGCTGTGTCAAAGGAATGGTAAGCAGCAACTAATCAAGGTCTTAACCATGAAGGGGCAAAACTATCGGAATGTTCAATAGATTGTGATATTAATCTTGACCGAGTATCAAATATCCAGATTTTATTGAAGAAAAATTCTGCTGCGGCAGTAGAGGGCCGTGTATGCTTCATGAATGTCTGTTTTCCAGAACCACATCTCTCAAGCTGATTACGTCCACGGTGACCTGGCCGCCCGGAATGTGCTGGTCGGTGACAACTTACATGTAAAGATTTCCGACTTCGGGCTGGCAGACCACATGTACAGCCGAGGGTACCGTCGGCAGGACAGGCTTCAGAGAATCCCTTGGAAATGGATGGCTCCGGAGCGTCTGACGGACGGGGAACGTTACACCACACAGAGCGACGTGTAAGTACAGCATTAATCACATTATCTCTCTATCCCTCTCCCTCTCTGTGTGTGTGCGCGTGAGTTAAACCTTTAGGGCCCACTCACACTTGTAAGTATATCCAAGTCCGCATAAGTTCCGTATGGAGGTAAAGTTTTGCTGCTGAAGAAATCATTTTTTTAGTTTCATAACAAGGCTGCACAATATCAAAACATGTTCAAAAAACAAGAAGAAAACAACTTGTTTTACGCAAACATTACCGAAATAAATAAAAAACATTAATACGCAACTCTTACGGAGTTGGATATACGCACAAGTGTGAAAGGGCCCATAGTTCGTTCCTGCTTTATTCTTTCCACCTCTGGTGTTTGGATAAAGAAATCACTAAAGAGTTTCCTTTGCTCTTTAGCGACCTTTCTCTTTCACGACTAATCCATTTCGAAATCCTTATAAATGCAAACACATAGCACTACTGCCAGATAAACAGTACGAAAACATCTTTTTTACCGTCAGGTGGTCTTTTGGGATCGTACTGTACGAGATAGCCACGCTAGGGGGCAGCCCGTATCCCGGCATGCCCACAGCTGGCCTGGTGGATCAACTCAAGAGCGGATACAGGATGTCTCAACCTGACGACTGTCCAGACCACCTGTATGTTCATCTCATAAGTACCATTAAAAGTTCAGATGAATACACTTTCATTTAGAAAACATTTTTAATTTGAAAACAATAGTTAGACACCAATGGCTTTCATTTTCCGCTTAAATGACGCGTTCCTCAACTGGTAACTCCTACAACCATTGTTTCCAAACAGCCGTAACTGAAAAAGGGAATTGATGCACCATGTCTGCGTCTTAAGTGTTTTACAAATATATACGCCATTTAAGGAAAGCAACACAAAAAATCCTACTATACTATCCTAAATATACCTCAAAGTCAAATTCGTAGTTGTTTCACATAAGTCCGTGAATAGTTTCATCAGGTTGGTAAGTCACAGAATAGAAGGACTCTTTCTTCACAACGAAACGTCGGTTGAATAAATCTCTTGGTTGTGAAAAAAGAGTCCTTTTATTCATTCACATAAGTCCGTCATAGTTCTTTTGGGATCTTCCACAGTTTGCAACTTATGCCGTGCTGTCGCCTTCTCATCTGATGATTGAATTATAAGACGTCAGTGTTCTAAATTTCTCACCTGATGATCGAATTATATGACGGGAATGGATGAATAATGCTTTTCAAACTGGCTTTCCTAAGGATGGATTTCAAAGAACTTTCAGAACTCAAAGCCCACTATATAACTCGCCAAATTCCGCACATTCGACGGAGAGTTCCTCGACCTCCATTCTCACGAAAGCCCGTTTGAAAAGCAGTTTTCATTCTGTTTGGCAAATTTAGAACACTGACGTCATATGATTCAACAGGTGAGAAGGCGTCAGCAAGGCATAAGTTGCAAGTGGAATATCCCAGAACTATAACGGACTTATATGAAACAAGTTGAAGTTGACTTTGGGATATATCAAGCTTTTAATTTTTCTGTGTAGCTTCCTTTAAAATATCATGTCTAGTTTTTTCTAATTTTCAATGGCACGATATAAAGCAACAACATTGTCAAGTGAATGCAAGAACCATGACACCATAACAGTCACAAAATCTGAAAAGTGCCTAGATGTATATTTTACCATAGCGAAATATTTCTAAAAGTGTCTTCCCACATCCGACCTGGTTCTGTTATACAGTTTTTGATCCATGACGTCCAAATATAGCTGCAAAGGCGAAGGCATCAAAGAATTTTGTCTCTTGCCAAATGTCTGCATCTTTTATTCATGATGTACAATGTACACGACATGGTTTCTTACCTATGCCTGTTCAGCTACAACCTGATGCTGCAGTGCTGGAGTCTGGACCCCGAGGAACGGCCCTTCTTCAGCGAGCTGGCCGCGGTACTTGATGAGCTCTTCTCCTCCCATGTTGTCGACTACATGAACTTCATCTCCAGTTCTCCTGTTGATGGAAACGAACCCAACATGTGAGAAGCGGGAAGGCGTTACTATTGTAACTTGGATAAGATTTTGCCGAATGTGTTGGAAAATTTCCAGTGAAGCCACTGCACCAGCGTATGGGTGTCTTCAGGAAGCTGTTTTTTCCCTCTACGTTTGTTTTACGGAGAAAGCAGACCCTTTTTCGGCTTCTGGGAACATTTTTCAGACTGAATCTCCAGCAAGACATCATATGTCTACGGGACGAAATGAACTGAAGAAAAACGTTGTGATTGTATCAGTGAAGGAGCAATCTGAAGAAGCTTCCACAGAACTACAAATCATTTTTTTATTGTTGCGACTATCTAACAGTGCAGAGATGAATAATATATCTGAGGGAGGCAATTTTTCTTGCAAAACTTATTGTTTAATTCATCGTCAAGCACTTGTCTGAACAAAAAGACAATGGAAAGCCCGGACCATGAAGAGCAAGTCATGAGTTCGCTGCTGTCGATCGTCTCGCATCATAGTGTCCATTTGAATCGTTTACTAGGTTCCTGGGCAACCGTTTGGAAGCAAGCTTCCGTTATACGTTCTGCCTCTGCGAGAAACAATGGACAGAGAAAACGTTATCATGGTCAAATTCTCAATTCTTCATAGTAAGGTACACGTCTTTACTCAGAATTCTACAACGGTCATAGAGGATCCAGCTTATGGCTGAACAAAGAATGGAATACAGCTTGTTGTATAATACTAAGAACTATTAATAGTGGCATAGGATCTAAGTTATAGTGCGACCCGCTAATGGTAAGAAAGACAAACACACTAACTTAAATACTAAGTTACCAAGAAATAGCGATTTTATCGCTGTAAAAATGGGATGTCGGACATTTCGGCAAATGCACATGCAGTTCGCCCTCTAATGGGACGACTTCGAAGCAGAACGATATCGCAGCAGGTCCAGGAAGGTTTGGCACCTTAGTTATTCAATATATATATATATATATATATATATATATATATATAGTTTTTTTGGGACTTTTTGGACACCACCCCCCTTCCCATAACATTTTTTTTCAGTAAATAACTCCAAAGCACAATGAAAAGTAATGAGAATAGATATAAAACGCTTATTTGAAATGTTTTTGTATTGAAAATGCCAGGTAGTGATGATTTTGAAAGGAAAATTGGCTGTTTATTCCTAAGCTATTGATATTTTCCGCCATCTATGACGTCTTTAAATTAGCATAATGAATTAAAATTTAACCATAAAAATTTACATGAAATTATATAAGATATAGTTAATATAACAAAACTTGTGTTGTGTACCCAAAAAAAATGATCACTTCACTGTTAAATTAGCGAATTTTGTATAATATGCCTGTCAGAAACCCGTTGCCATGGCAACACGAACAAGCATAAACTTATATACATAGTATGAACTTGTTTCCAATATTTTTTAGGAAAATCAACAAGTTTGCCAGCTCTACCATAAGCCGTTCAGGATTTATGCGACATCAAAGTCGGTGCGGGCCTCATAGCCCTCCCCCCGGTCTGAATAGGGTTAAAATACACTTTTCCTTTTCTCGCAGTCAGGCAATATATAAACCAACGCTATCAGCTGCCGTTTGCAGTCAAAGGCATGGATGTGCCCTAGTATAATTACACACATTATTTTTTTCTTCGCCATAAAAATGCTTATCTTGTTCTGTCTATAATGGTTTGAATGTTGACACCAGTGTTACTTTGGCTCTTTCATTGAATACAGGAGTTGAAGGAGTCCTTAACTCCAGACGGGGGAGTTATTTTCCAATAGATAAAAATTTTAGGAAGTAAAAATGAATACTTAATACAGCATACACTAGTCCCGTGCGCATTAAAAAGGAATTGAGTATTCTACTAAATTCCCCAGGTAATCCTCTATTTTCTAATCTAATAAATTAAACAACCTCAGCCTATGACTGAATACAATGTACCTGTCGAGGCCTTACAAAAGTTACGTTACACAAAGAATGTCAGGGGGGTTAAGAAAAAATTGTCTTGTTATGTGTTCCTTTATATCTTTTCAACAACTCGCCTTCTTATTGTGCTTAACCCTCCTCATTCATGCCAAAAATATTCACAATGAAGGAAGTGAGTATACGTATAGGAAATACATGGGTAGGGTCTGCACGGGTTTAGTGAGTTACATATCATTTTATAAAACACACCTTATGTAATTCACCACAAGCGGAATTCTGTACAAAGTCGGCTGGTTATGTATTCATTGATACATAATCTAGTGGAAAATATCACTCACTTCTATAGTTTAGGACTACTTTAAGACTCACGCGAATCATTCTTACATGCTTCATGGTCTTCAAATCTGAAGATGCAGGTATATAGCTATAAGTTTTTTTGCTAGCTTCGTTTTCCAGCGCGCATTTAATTCTGAGATCTGCAGAGGATGACATCTATAACACTTACATGCTGTGGCCTTATAACTATTTACCTACTAGTAGGCTCTCCTATTGTAAACGTATATATTAAAGCACAACGTATCCTATTGTCACCAATCATACTTGTATATCAACCCTATGTACCACCGTAATGATGGCGGATATCAAGAAACAAGCGTTGACATAATAATAATAATAGTTTATTGCAAATTCATGCCCGTAGGCTAATTGCATGTTGACAACAATGTCGAAATACAAATGTAAGGTAAAACAAAGGTATACATGAATACAAAATCATTCTATATTGCTATTCTACAGTAAGTTTCTATATCTACGGTACTAATGCGGGGTTTGATTTCTTCTCTGAAAGCAGTGGAAAATAAAAAGTCCCACACTTTCAATGATGAGTGGGCTGGATGATTTTAAAAGGAATATGAGTTTCTGTGTATTTCTTAATTTAGAAAAGTTTTTGGAGATTTCGGATACTTTCGTGAATAATCTGCTTCTTTCGGTTTCAAATTCGGGACATTCGCATATAAAATGTATTTCATTTTCCACTGCTTTCGTTGCACATTGTTTACATGTTCTGTCCTGGACCGGTAGCTTTTTGTATCTCCCTTTCTCTATTTCTAATGGGTGCGCGCTAATTCTTATCTTACATATTGCCGCACGTTGTACGATAATGTACGATAAAGAAGAAATATAGAAATGTGAAGACGAAACATCTATAGTACCTAATTTTTTTTCATAAAAGTTACATAGTATGTATTAACAGAAATTGTGTCAGGACATGACATTAGAACATGAAACTAATCAGTATGTACTTTTCTTGGATATTGATACAAAAACTTTGCACTCCATCATCCGTATTAGATTTATTCTTTGTTCCGTATAAGTAGGACATTGTAAACATCTTCAACATTTTGTGAATGCGGCAACCTAGAGCATTTCTGGTTCGTTTCTATTAATAATTGTCTTTTGTAAAACTATGTCAGGAAGTACTGATTGTTATTACACGAGCAAACTGATGACAAATCTTTAAAGTGAAGTGAAGTGAAGTGAACTTTTGCTCAACAATCGTACATGGTACAATGTATGGCATGAAATCAACAATACTACAAACTAATCTATCCTACAATTCTAAGTACAAAATATTTTCGAAACCAGTGTACTTGTTACAATATATAGTCATGTATGGGTAATTCTGTCTCGCTTTTCGAATGATTTATGGAGAAATTGACCTAATAGATGTACATGGATATAGGAGTCGGACATGACAACATTACATAGAAAATATCGCTCTGTGTACCAGATAGGGTGAAGTTTGTCTTATTAGTAATAGTCTGTAAAAGCATATCTCTTTCTTTGCTATAAGTTAGACAATTCATCACAAAGTGGAACTCATCTTCAACACTTCCATTACATGTGGGACACAATCTCTGAGTGGCTGGTGTGTTGTGGTGTCGACCCTTTTCAATTTCTAGGCAATGTGCACTGATTCTCAGCTTTGTTATGCTATTTGCAAACAGTTTATTATGAATTGATGTGAGATAAGTTTCCATGCCAAAGTGCTTTTTGATTTTAGAATATTCGTGTAGTTTACTGGATTGACTAAGTTGTTCCCTCCAGCCAGAGAGAAATGAGTCCTTCAGACGTTCTTTAAATATGATTCCAAAATAATTGGCATTAACTGCGGGGTTAGGCCAAACATTTTGGAACCCATGTCTACATAATATATCCTGAACGTGAGTAGCCCAGTCATGTTCTTCTTCGACTGAAGTGTCGTATGCTTTTTTAACAATCCTGTCATTATGTGAATTTTTCAATCTTAGCCAGTATCTAATCAACTGTGTTTGACTGTCAATGAACAACGGGAATACTCCCAATTCACCCCTTACGGCGGCATTTATAGAACTTTTTGGAACACGTAGTATAATTTTGCAAAAATTTAAAAGTACATATTCCAAGTCAGGAATTTCATAGGAGATTTTTGGTTTCTGGTTCCTTACAGAGTGTCTGACTGGTAAATCACGTTCAGTTTGTCACTATACTTCTTGAATCGAACAACAGCAGGGCGAGTTACTGTAGACGAGGGGTCTGATATCTTTCCTAAGCGACTAACTCTCAGTATACCAACATCCGACCCCAATATCGGGCTGAGGATTGTATCGATAGATGTTCTGATCTTTCCATTTTCCTGAATCCCTTTGAAAATTAGGTCTCTACATTGTACATTTATTCCAGTAAGTTCACTGCAATAAAGCAGAATAGGTTTCACCAAATTGTTAAACAGATCAATAGCTAGGGAGATTGACGGATTTGAGTTTGATGATAATAATGATTTTAATCTAAAAGAGGCACGTAGAGCTTTCAGTCCTAACTGTTTAATGGCACGACTAAAGGATTCTGACGGTGTAATGTCCACTCCTAAGTATGTGTAAAATTAAGCTATCTCTAAACCTTGACCTTGAGATTTGAAAGGAGAATTATAATCGGCTATCCGTCTATTTTTTGAGAAGATCATTACTTTTGTCTTGTTCTTATTGATTGATAATTTCCATACGGAACAAAATTTGTCCAGTGTCCTCAGACACTCTTTTAGGCCTGATTCTGATTTTGATACAAGCGCAAGTTCATCGGCCCAAAATATGCTATTTATATTAATTTTCTTTAGTGTCAATGACACAAACGTAGAGTTCCACAAACTTAAACTTCAAACCATCAAGAAAGTTTTTTTTACAGTATGTCGAGTAAAGAACAGCTTACTTGCAAATCTCAGGTCGCTCACATGTTGTATACTAACATTCTGTATAAATAGATAGATCGAGAGAGAGATTGGGAGAGAGAGAGAGCGAGAGAGAGAGAGAGAGAGAGAAAGAGAGAGAGAGAGAGAGAGAGAGAGAGAGAGAGAGAGAGAGAGAGAGAGAGAGAGAGAGAGAGAGAGAGAAGAGAGAGAGAGAGAGAGAGAGAGAGAGAGAGAGAGAGAGAGAGAGAGAGAGAGAGAGAGAGAGAGAGAGAGAGAGAGAGAGAGAGAGAGAGAGAGAGAGAGAGAGAGAGATGGGAGAAGGAAAGAGAAGGGGTTCGCGCTGTTACAGCTGGGATTAGCCTGGATGCCAGACCCCCAAACTCTAAAATATTTATCGTGTGGGGGTCTGGTTTGATGTTTGGGAAAATTTTCTCGAGCCAGCTGAAATGCGCATGCTGGGCGAGGATCCCACCAATGGAGCAGCAGCAGGATCAGCAGGGAGCCATTTACATCCTTACAATGATTGGTCAAAGACTCCCAGCTTTGTTTTTGAATCCACTAACAGATAAAATGTAACTGCAGATAAGGACGTAATGTCTTATTTTGTTGAAGAACTGTTACTACAAGATCTCGGTTTAACAAATAGGACAACCAGAGTTACACTACTCATACACTTTTAAGTTCTGCTGTTATTTTTAAAAATAACTCCATGATCATGCACATTTTGAAAATTGACTGTTTAATGATTAACTGTTATATAAATATAATCTTTAGGTAACAGAAGAGACATCATAGTCTCGCCCCGTTAGATGACTAGATCTCAGACTTGAGAAGATTGTGCTCATAGCAAACTTTAGCATTCAATGTAGATGGAACATTGCACTCAAATCACACAAAATATCAAATGAACTTACTTGTACAAGTTTTCCTTGTACAAGACTGTTTCAAAATTTTATCCAGTTGCTTGAGTAATTATTTTTAGCGTTACTTGTACAAGTTTCATAACTGTCGGTTTTCCTAAGAGCTTCCAATATCAAAGTGTTACTTAGGCTATACTTCGACAAACAAGTATCCGGAAAAAACTTGCAAAGGCAATTCTTAAGCTCAGCCCAAGGTTTTTCAAGAGCCGCCAAGGTCCATTTGTCCAATGGTTGTTCGCGATATGACATGTTACACCCATCCTCGTTCACCAGGACCCTTCCGCTCCACGTTACATCGCTCGCGTAAAGGGCCCTGGTAACATGGGCTGGCATCAATGGTTATTGCAGGTCGACGAGACTTGCTCATGAATAATTGATGAGCTAACCCTTATTTGGCACAAACGGCAGTTATAGCTCATGAATAATTAATGAGCTAGCCGTAACACGTAACCTGATTGGTTGATAGCTTCCGAGCGTTCTTTGCGCGCTGGCTTCCGATGAGAGGAAGCAAACGGTTTTTAACCCCTCTGATTGGCTGAAGCTGTTTTGGTGGCGATATCGTCATAACCATTGATGCCAGCCCATGTTACCAGGGCCCTTTACGCGAGCGATGTAACGTGGAGCGGAAGGGTCCTGGTGAGCGAGGATGGTTACACCTGGCTGTAATCAATCTGAAGGGTACTTGGGGGGTTATCAGAATATTGATGCTACATGTATATAATGCAACTGCTGCCTAGTCAAGGTTCAAGGTCAAGTTGCCAATACAATTACGTTTTTGGATTCAGAAAACTATTATTAGCAGAACCTGAACACTTTCCTCTGGTCTTGTGCATGGCTTTAAGTATAATTCGTTTGTATGTGATAATTTCTGACGTTCCTGGTCGATTCTGGGGTTAAAGCAATGGAAGAATTGTGTTGCTTATGGTGAAACTTGATGAACAACTATTCACACACACGCCTTAAACATTATCTTTGTATCATAAAATCAGACCGAGATTTCCTAAGGTCACCCAATTTTTATTTCAAATCTTAAGGCTTCAATGAAATAATGACCAAGAACTTTTAAGAACAAGGGGCACATTTCATTTAAAAATGCTGGAAATGCGTGTTCTCTCCCATTAAAGAAACATATTACTAATAATTTTTATCTCATAATGCCAGATATTTTTCTGTATATGTTTCTGTATAGCCGGTATAACTGCCCTTCGGCGTAACACACCAGCTTCGCAGGCACGCGGCGCAGCAGCAGCTGGTTATATTACACTGAACGGCCTGTCACACCTAAATTTTGCACATCTGACTGCAACTGTTTTTAAAGCGATTTTTGACAAGACTCATATCCAAATCTATATACACACTAGGATAACCATTGTGATGCTGCCATAGTTAAAGGGCATAAACACCAATGACATCAACATTAAGAATGTCCTGAAATTACATAAATTATTATACTATTGTTTAATAACATAGACATTTACACAAAATATTCACACTTCGGATGTTATTGTACATCGAACCATCAAAACTTCATACCTCCAGGTCTTGATTCTTTCCAATAGATAATTACATTAATCAGTGACTTGCCCATTCATGACATCCCAATGAATATGGCAGCTGATTTGGAACTTTGCACTGCGGCTCGGAAAGAACGTTATTTTTACAAGCAAACAAAATAGATATCGTTACGCGCTTTAATTGAATGTTATCACGATAATTAATCACTGTTTGCTCATCAAATAATGTTCTTCGTAAGCCGTGGTGCAAGGTTCTGAACCGGCTGCCGTGTTCATTGTGACGTCATGAGCAGGCATTAGTCACCGATTAATGTACTTATTACGTAAAGATCAGATACGAATGAAGATCTGGATCCATGGAAGTATAGTTTATGATGGTTCAAATTTAGAACAATCAGAAGGGTGTGTATTTGTTTTAAAAGTTAATATTCCTTGAATGATGCTACTCCTATTTTGGACGAAAGAAAATGTTGTATGTTGGTGTCTTATGGCCTTTACTAAATGTTTTAAAGTCAAAGAAAAGTCTGTCACAGATGTTTGTATTATCACGTTTTATTATAAGTAAGACTACAAAGGAGCTAGGTTGAGTGACGGTCGTACACATACATACATACATATAAGTTATTATAATGTGTTAATATCACCTGCTAGTAGGACCTATTTTCTAAGTTTCTGATAATAACAAAAACTGCCAATCAATTGATTAAAAACAATAAAAAAACTAAGCCCTCTGCAGTGTGGGTGGTGCATGTTTAGAGAAAATCACCAACAAAACTTAATTGGGTGAGTCCATTTTTTTGTGTTAGAAATTACAGTTAAAACTTGTTTCAGAATGATTTCTACCAACACGATGAACTTTCAAGCTAACAGCACTTCTGGTGGGAGTAATAATTAGTTTGTTCAAACAACTTTTTGTATCCAAATATAAAGCTGCTATATAAAACTAAGAAAGGTACACTTGTAAATATCTCTAAATAACAGGTGGTATTTCAGGCCTGGGAAAATAATCTAAAAAAACACAATCAAGGTATAACATTGACCAGGTAGTCCTTATGCAGAGATGGTCACTAGGATGGTCACACTTGACTGATTTCAGAAACAAACAAAAAATACTAAGAAGAAACCTGGCCACATCCTGTTTTTGGAATGTATCCAATGCAATGTAGAGCTAGGGAACTTAAGCACTTAGTAGATATCTTTGAATAGCAGGTAGTCCTTCAGAGTTTGCGGTAGTGGGAATTGCTGGATCTCTTCATGCCGACTCTGACCGAGAACACCGAGGATCTTTGCTCGACACAGTCTTTGAAGATTTGGGTAATGATTTCTATGATACAACAGGTATTTGTTCATTTCTATAGATCCCTGGTATCTAGCCATATCCCCCTTTTCACACTTCACATTACAGTCTGCACCTGCCATGAGGAGTGCTTCTGCCATTTGGAAGTTATTCCAAAAGATGGCATTGTGAAGTGCTGTCGCACCCTCTTCGTTTCTTGCATTTACCTCCACCCCGAGACCCAGTATATGGGTGACGGTGTCCAGACCACCACATGGAATGGCCGAGTGAAGCATTGTATTGCCTGAATTATCCCTTTCATCCAACGAAGCACCTAATGTTAAGGCAAGGTCGATAATGTTGCAATGTCCGTGCTGAGCAGCATCCAACAGAGGAGTCCATGAGTTACTTGTACCCTTTGCAGCCATATAGCCACTATGGGAACACAGTAACCTGACTGTTTCGTGGTGACCGTACTTTGCAGCTACATGAAGAGGTGTACGGCCTGAGATGTCCACTGCACTGATGTCAAAACCACGGTCTAACCAAAAATTGACAGTGTCTATATGTCCACGCAATGCTGCTATATGAAGCAAAGACTGACGTAAACGATTCTCTGCATGAAAGTCTGCCCCTCTGTCCAACAAGAGGGAAATGGCATCAGTGTCCCCTTCCAAGGCAGCGTAATGAAGCGGCGTGTAGTCAAAGCAACCAGGATCATTTATATCTGCTCCTCGAGCTAACAAGAGTGCAATGGCATCACAGCGAGTAGAGTTCTGCTGGGCGGCCAACAGTTGTCTGTCCACATGCCATAGGGCAACAAGTCTTAATAGCGTACTCCGGCCCAAAATTCTACTACTTGCAGCAAAGTGTATAGCTGCCTGGTCTTCATTCATTTCATGCACATCTGCACCTCGGTCCAGAAGAAGGGCGATCGCAGCACAGTGACAGGTCATCGCTGCGTGGTGAAGCGCTGTCAGTCCTTTATGGTCAGCTACACTGACCCCTGCTCCTCGGTCCAACAGCAGTTCCATGGCGGGACAGTGCCCTGAATCAGTAGCATGATGAAGCGCTGTCCAACCTTTTTGGTCAGTTGCATCAAAGTCCACACCTCTGTCCAACAACATCTCCAAAGCGGGACAGTGTCCGGCCTTAGCAGCATGATGCAGTGCTGTACAGCCATTGTCATCGTTGACATCAACATCTATCCCTTCTTCTAGCAGGGAGTGGATCTTGTCACATTCTCCATTCGACGCAGCGGAGAAAAGTTCTGCAACACTCATTGTCCCTCGGTAAAGGGACGATCCACCTCAGCTCTTACGGTTTTATTCCTAACACAGATAAAAGAATGAAAATTGGTAGTAAAAGATAGACTTCTCTTATGCTCTGGGAAAAACAAATAACAGTTCAAAACAATGATACATCTTCTGTCTATCTATGGTCTTCCTGATTTTGAACTTTTCATGATGTCAAAGGTCATTATCCGTTCCATACTTTAATGATGGCATTCGAAACGTTGAACTGATCATCAGTGATGTCCAGTATCTAAACAGTGCATTGGGCAGTCAAACACAATTTGGTAAACAAATTATCAGTAAAAATACGGTAGTAACGTTATCATAATACAGTATACGTAGGCTGAGAATTGTTGCGAATGCATGTGTGTGCCATTGGGCTTCGATGAACATATACTGAATAGCGTGTCAATGTTGCGAATGCATTACCCATAGATGTCTCATTCATAGAGGCGTATTCCATCTAACGTCGGACTTTCCGTAGAATATATCAAAGAGTTCTACGGCCGCGTGGCGCGTTGGATACACCCGATCCCTCGATCTCGGAAGTTAAGCAACGCGCGGTCCGGACAGTGCTTGGATGGGGGACCAACCAAGGACGTCCGGATTGCTGTAGCCTCACGAAGCTTTCCACGAAATCGTCTTCCGGGAGGGACGTAAAACGGGGGTCCCGTGCTCGAGGAGGTGCCTCGAACACGTTAAACAGCCTCATTACCCTACACATTGGGTACCTGCCTGTGGCACTGGCTGCAAATACACCTGATATATATAGTTCTAAATTGTCGCCCCCCTCCCCCATTCCCACCCAACTCGATCAATCGAGCTATCAAACACCGATTAAAAGACGTATAGAAGATCATTAATGCTTTTCAGTAGTACAGCAGTAGATCAAAGAAACGTTGAATACCTCTGGGCTTACGCCGCTGATCAAGAATGTGGGTATAATAATTGTTTTCCCCTACCAACTTGCACGTGGCTGGTGGATGCAGTGTCGGTCGGACCAGTTCCGTAACACTTCGCCAGAGGGCGCTTCCGCACATGTGATAACCTTTGACCCTTTTCACTTTTCAAGATGGAGGACGTTGATTTTCTCACCAAATACCGGGCGGTTTCCATCAAATTAAAGAAGTAAGAATGCTCCATATTTGGTCCACTGCATATGCTGTAACTGTTGGATAGATAGTAGTACCATACGATAGTATTTTTACTCTAAAAAGTTATTAAAAGGCAATAAATACTATAGTGATTCATGTGCACTGTCTCATATATATATCATGTTATGTTTTTAAGGCCGTTCCTGCGGAAACCCAACGTTGCTGAGGCTAGCGAGCAGTTTGGTGAGTCCGACTAAGGAGGTTATACTTATAGAAACCCTTAGTAATCTTCAAGCAGACGTTGGGTTGTCAATGAGACTGGCAGTAAGAGAAGCCAAGCAGCTCGAAAACCTTAGCTTACTAAGTAGTATTGCGATATTCCACCCCTACGTCTGCTTGGAGATTATATGTAACGTTACAAATGAAGGGCTCGAAATATAGTGACTGCATGTACACCTGTGTGGGTGCAAAATTGGAGCTGTGAACCTAAATTTTTGTTGTGGGTGCACCAGTGCACCTAGAGCTAGATATGTTTGTAGGCTGTAGGTTAGTGGTACTATTGCACACTAGTGTACAGACACACTAGTGTACAGAATTTTCTTGAAAATTGTGCAAGCATCAGACAGAAGAAGCAATACAACCCTTTGTTGCACTTTATTTGATGATGGGCAAGCCAAATCTTAAAATATACATTAATGTTACATAATAAAAATAGCCATGGCGTTCTTGCTTTTTGAGGAACGCCCGCCTCACCTTTTTCTATAAGCTAGTTAATAACCACATCAATATTAATACAGATAATGACATACCCAACTGCCTACAGTTCTGTAAGATAGCCATGTATGCTGACGACACGATCGTATACTTCTCGGCACGCAGCATCCACACAATCGAGCAAGCAATACAGAGTGACTCGGCCAGACTTGCTCAGTGGTTCTCTGCTAACAAGCTATCTTTAAATCCAACAAAATGCAAAACAATTCTGGTAGGATCATCAAGGGCAAACGATATACACAATAAGCTACATCTCACTTTGACTGGTACTACACTTGACCAAGTTGACACCTTTAGATACCTCGGAGTCAGTATTGACAACAAGTTAAAGTGGCATTATCATATTGAACAGGTTAGCAAGAAGCTAGCACAAGTAGTCGGTATAATGAAATGCCTAAAACCATATGTAAACAAACAAGCACTTCTCACAATTTATACAGGCCTGTTTCTTCCACACATACAATACTGTAGTACAGTATGGGACCAGGGGAGTAAAGGGAACTTGGAAAAACTACAGAGACTTCAAAGTAGAGCTGGGCGTGTGGTTCTGGGATGCAACCGCTACGCGTCTTCTGCAACCGTCCTGCAGACACTTGGGTGGACCCCGGTAGCCGACGTACACAGGAGAAACAAAGCCACATTAGTCTTTAAGGCACTCAATGACATGACCCCTACCCACCTTACTGCACTGTTTAGCCAGCTTACAGACATCCACACACACAATACCCGTCTCAGAGCACAAGGCGGCCTTCAATTACCAAAAGCAAAATCAGAACAAAGAAAGCAAGCCTTGTCGTGCTCTGGGGCGGTGCTCTGGAACTCCTTATCGACTAGATTAAAATCGGCAAAAACACTTCAACTCTTTAAACGAATATATAGAGAAGAACATATGGCTTATCCATAATTTCCCTTCACTCCTCAATGAATCATTATGCTTTCTACTTGTTTTTATTTGATAATATGATTTGACGATTAGAGTCATTATTGATATGATTTCTCCTATAATTTACACATTGATATGCAAATTCCGTTACATTTAAGTTTATTTCATTGTTTTGACTCTCCATTATGTTTTGATTCAATATCTCTAGTCTCTTGAGTTATCGTTACTTCGGTTATCATCTTATTATGATTTCTTTTCTTTGTTGAAGACTTACATTTTCAAGTTAACCTTTATTGCTGTATTATTTGTCATTATTTGATATTTTAAAATGTTGCTATGTATTTATATGTAAGGGGTTTTACCCCCCAGAAATCTTTGAAAAACGCCACCAGGCGACATGTATTTCTGGTAAAACAAATAAACTGAAACTGAAACTGAAACAGATAGTCTACTGAAACCAGCTCAGGGGCGCACCCGGGGAAGCCACACGCTCAAATTTCAACCTCTTTACGCCCGAACAGACTCTTACAAATATTCATACTTCCCCCGCACCATACCCGAGTGGAACGCCCTGCCTGGCGCGGTTGTTAAGGCTCCCACCGTTGAGTCTTTCCGCGCCAGGCTGGAGGCCTGCCCGCCTTAGCCTGGGACCTCCTCCCCCCCCCTACTTTACCCCTCGCGGGGTTATCTGGGGGTTCAATAAGTTGAAGTTGAATATTACAGTTACTATCCCGAAACCCCCCTTCGTTAGTCACAACAGCTACATAATAATTATTTGATATTAAGCATAGTCAGCCTTTCATGAATTTATCCAGTAAGTGGGAGTTGACACAAAACCTTGCACCGACCCCCAAACACCCTCAGCCATTACAGACCTCATTTTGCTTTGGATTGATGGTTTCTAGTAGTTTAGACATGTAGCATTATAAGGAAGAACTATATGTACTAGTATTGTGTTGCTTCCTTAATTTTTTTATCTTATATTTTACAGGAAGTCTATCAAAAGATCTTCTAGAACATAACAATCCACACTATGCTGGCTTCTGTTGCCTGGCCATGGCAAGGTAAGTTACTGGTTATTACTGGTCTCTGTTACCTTCTTTCCAGGGCCCACATGCCAACAGGGTTAGGCTAAGGGACCTAACATCGCGGTAGGGAGAACATGAAGTGTTCTTGGCGATTCTGAGTTTGCGTTTGAAACAATAATAGTGGTACAGACACACAATGAAATGGCTTTTCACGGTGGTGTTAAGTTTGCGGTAAAGACTTCACCGTGACAGCCGCAAACATAAAACCACCGTGAACATTTCTGCATTTACAGTTACTGTATTAGATCAGGCTGATAGATGTTTGCTTCAAGTTGTCAATGAAGGTAGTATGAATCAATGACAATGTTGGTATGACTGAGTGAATATTTTATGGGCCTTATTTATATCTATATATATTTGAACTGTGCTCCTTTCTGAGAGCAAGGCAAAGTTAAGAATATCAAAAAATATAGCTGATATTATAAGATAGAATACTATGAAAGAGCAAATGTTTGGAACTTGGCATTATGTTTGCAGGTTTTGTTGTAGCCTCATCACTGTGAACTCAAAACCACAGCAAAAAGTTTGTCCTGTCTTCTTCTCGCCTATCCCCTTGTTTAAACATAAATAAAAGACACTGTAAACACTTTATCAATTTTTCTGCAGAAAAACCTTAACTTTCGATTTCAGAGGGATTCCTAGTTAGCAAAGCCTCAATTTTTCAAAAAATAATAAACGTACCGTCTAAAACAAGAAGGTACCTGGCGGATTTTGTGGCAATAAAATTAAAATAAACATACCGGTACATTTATTTGAGAGGTGAGAGTACTTTGATCCCTGCAAATATTTCCCTTATAATTCTAGAGTATTGTATCCCCCCCCCCCTTCTTTAACATTTGTATTATGATTGTATTGTTAATTTGTAGATGTATGTATAAACAGACTCATTTGTATGCACATATTCATTACATAATGTATTTATGTATGACTGTATAGATGTAGTAGACCTTACGAAAGTCGCTGTACTTACGTTGTGTCACTAAAGAGTGTGTGTGATAATCTTGTTCCTTCAGATGTGAGCAGACGCTGTCGAACTCCCCGGGAGAGTCTGGTTGAGGCGGCGCGGCTTTTCCTGTAGGCGGAGTGCACCAACCTGATGCTGAAGTGTCCCGGGTTCGAAGAACTCCTCATCGCTGCCTTGAACTGTTACAACTTTGCCATCAAGGTAGAAAGATCCCATAAACATCTGTTAAGTGAAAAATAACTCTGCCTGGTATCCTAAGACTGCCACGTGCACATTGAATTCCGTAACCATTTATTTGCAAGTTCTTGCACAAGGGCCAATTGCAAGATGTAACAGTGCATAGAAAAAGACAAAGTATGCAATAGTGCAAATTAACAATTTGGGACAAGTGGAACAAGTAACTATTTTAAGAACTACTACTGAATACAATCTAAGCTTTTTGGGTTTGGCTTCTTTTTTTGAAGTAGTGGAAGATGGAGTGTCCTACTTTTTAAGGAATGATGTTATCGACCTTCTCAGGCATATAAGCTAGCTTTATCCATATAACCTGATACCTTGAACTCCTTAGTGGCCTTACAGTCTTAGCGTACACAATGTAAGGAAAAATGAAATAAAAAAAGTTTTATAACATTGACCAAGAACTTTATTTAACCTCCTTGCTCGAATGAAGGCTAATCCTGTCCTCATTCCTTCTGTGTTTAACCTTTTTGTATTGACAAATCTTTGTGTTTAACCCCAGGTTCACATTGAACAGACACAGCCTGCCATGGCCGCCTGCCTATGTCTGGACTTGCATGTATTTTTTTTCTGAATCCTCAGTCCAAGATGACTATTTTTTGAAATAGCTGTTACAGAGTTTTTTTTTCAAAAAGGAAATGTTTCCAGACTATATAAGTGCTTTCTTTAAAATCTTATACAGGTATGTGTTTATAAACTGTTCTGTTTTATTTCTCTCAGGTGCATTTTGTGACATCCTTGCCAGATGTGAGGTCACCAGAGTTCTGTTACTGATGCTGTTACAGGTAAGCTGGTTTGGAACATTGAATGTTGGTTTCACTTTTGGAATAAACATGGAATTGCTTAAGTGGAATAGCATCAACAGATTTTTGGCATTCTTTGAAGAACAAAGGACCAACAGAATCTCTCAGTGTTTCCTATATATCACTGGTATTTACATATCAGTTGCATTTAGTACAAAACATCAGCTTCCTTTCCATATAATGGCCCAATGTGCCTCAAAGGCACGGGAGGAACTAAGGTGCTAAGGTGCTTTCCCTATAACTGCCAAAGAAGAAGAAGGGTCGGCCATGTTTTAGATTATTGCAAGCAGGGAAATTGGAGAAATCTAACTTGGAAATGTCAGAGGAAAGCTAAACCATTACCTCAACAAACTGACACAGAATCCACACGCCTCTCACATGTTGTCATGGTATAATTGCTTGCATGCCCCCTGTATAACTCATAACTCCATTATCCAAAATATGGCCTTACATGTATATACTATGTACTTAAACATAGCTGGAAATGTGAAAGCATGCAAAATTCATTCACTTACTAGTATTTTTTAAGGAATTTAATTTTTTTGGATTTTACCTTATGTACGTGCAAAGGGACAGCATTGTGGAAAGAATCATTCCCCAATGTCCCTGGTGCAATTCCGCAGAATTTATATGTGCCTTATTTTGCAAGGAGGAAATCCTCCTTGAGTTGAACAGGCCTCTAAACTTTGCCTTGAAAATTTGTATGTAATACCTGATTAACATTTTTTTTTTTGCCGTATGATATATTTGTTCAATCATTTTTATTGAGGGTTTAACTGCCTGTATAACATCCCTCTTCTATTGCAAAATAGTTGGTGTCGTAAAATGCACCCATCACTGTCCCTAGAATGCACTGGCTTCTTCGCTGATTAGTTCATCTTTTTTTTTGCAAGGAGATAAACTATGCTGCCCTACTAGTATTTCTATATGTATACGCCTGTACCTCCATAAACTTTTCAGTAGCATTTCATTGGCTTTTTTTTTAGGAATAGAGAAAATGTTTCTTTAAATCAGAATGCTGTCAGACATTTTTTTTTTGATGCAGGTTGAGTGTTTATAGAGAAAGTTCAGGCCAGTTCTGACGCAACTTCATTCAAATATACTTGTACAATTATAGTGCTAGTCAATGAAAATTAAACGTTTGTGCCAGGAGTTATGATAAGATAGAACGAGAAGAAGAGTAGCTTCTTTAACCAATGTTTGACATTTTGTTACAGTAAACTGCTTGAGTGAAGAAGTATTCTTGTTACTGCAGTCCACAGTGGTAAGAACATATTATATAGAAGCATCCTTTCCATACTATCATACTCTAACAGTAATTTTTCTTGGCTTAACAATATGTATTTTTATAGATTACAATTTCATAGTTTCAATGTTCTGTTCTCTTTTATGGCTGTTTTGGTTGGAGTAAGCTGTGATAGTGGAACAAGTTGAATTCTGGTCATTCATGGACATCAACTTTGGGTTTTTTATTGACTTAAATTTCTCCTAAATCAATTTGTCGGGGCAAAAGAGACTCAGCCGGTATTATAGGTGTTGATACCAGCTACATGACTTCATGCAAACACGGTAGTGCAGCACACATAGAATGGTTCAGGTTAGTAATATGCCAAAGTGCACAGTTGATTAGATACTCATGTGTACAGTTATTGCAATGTATATACAATGTACAATGTATGTGGACAGATATATGTTATGGAATCCACTGTCTTGGTGTGCAATATGATAAGCATGTACCCATCTGGTGTAGAGATTATTCAATACGTAAAAGGGTTTAAAAAACATGATCATTGTTGACCGTAATAAATATCAAAATAATGACATATCACCGTCTTTCATTCTTTCTCCCTCCGTAATTCAATGAACTTTTGTTAATTAAGTCAATTTTGCTATGATACGGGTGTTCTAGACCGAATCTTATATTTTACGGTATCTAACGGCCTTCTCTTTTATCCATCGGGCTTCCATAGAATGATTCTAACGCAGTTCGCGTGTGCTGAGAGGGGCTTGTCGAATTCAAAAACCAGATAAGGCCGTTGGAGTTGATGTTCTCTTTTTTATTCATTTATCTTTCTACTACTTTTTTTCATCTTCTAGCGCATTTAGTTTCTTTTCGCATTGAATTGTCTGTTTTCACAGTTAGATGTCACATAAATGAAATATTTCACAGTGCATTTCGCATGTAGGTCCCAGTGCGACTACGATCAGGCTGGTATCTCGGATGATACGAACTACACCGTGTACTATACTCTATTAGCCATCCATAGGACACATGGTTTTCTGTGTTCAAATAATTACAACTATATCAGTATAATAAGGCCCGTTTTACACATTTTTAATTCGTGATACTAGACACTAGTAAGTGTAAAGAGACGTGATAAGAAGTGATGTCTATCACAGTGTCGGAGGCTGTAGTTTCTCTCTACAGCGTTTTTCTTTGCACTCATCATAAAAACTGAATTATGGGAGAGAAAAAGCACGTTGAACCTTGCACATTATTGTTACAGGGAAAGATAAACGTCTGTTGATTACTAATCTATGGAGGAACTACAAAGCCAACAACTTGGTCTTGATCATTATATTTATTATCAATATCAGTAAAGACAAATGTACTGTTGGGATGACATAAATGCAAGAAAGCAGTAGAGAATGATTTTTTGGCCGACTATGCAGAAATCTATATTCAGAAGTGCTGTTTCTACAACTCTAGGGATCATTTTGAAGTACTCAATTCTGTATTCATCTTAACTCCTAATGATATGCTGATTGTAGTCTCGTATGCCAATATTTCCTGCTCTTTCCATAGCGCCCACAAAATGGCCAATCAACTGAGAAAGCGTCGTTCCATCTGCTTTTCGGAACAACCATCTTTCCTGGTCTTTTCTTTTTCTTAGAGTTGCAATAGCGTGCGACTTGTTTGTTGACGCGCTTAAAATGAATAACTTCTTGTTGAAAATCTACGCCCTCTTCCTTGATCTGTCTTTGGAGCGATCCTTTGAAACGAGTGTATAGCATGACATCGGCGTAGTTGCGTTTGTAAAACCTGTCTTTCATAGCGCGTGTGACATGTGCCTTTCGTTTGTAACGTTGCTTCCTCGAAGAACGTCCATACGTGTAGAGAATGTCGTGGAACGTCCAGCAAATGCGTCGTTTGAGCAGAACTAAGGACTCCGACAGATATTCTAAAATCAGCACAGTTGTGAAGTCGTTTTCTATGCCTTGTACAAACTCTTGAACAGCAGTGTGGTTGTCATAATCCTTCTCCTTCAGCCCCAAGTCACGAGCCATACAGTTCCGAAAGCAATAATGTTCTTTCGAACACATGTCTTTGGGTTGGTGGTATCGCGGATCCCAGTACTCAGGTCTGGTAAGGTACGTTACAACGGGTGGAGTTCCATGACGAGTTTGTTCCTTAAGTCCTGGAAATCTCCTTTGAAGATGAAAGTATTTGAAAGCAGACTCAAGCCGTCGTAATGGTTCTCTGAGAATAGTGACATACCTAAAAATGAGAGTTAGGATAATTATCTATTATCATGTACGTCTTACATAATTTTGATAGAACTATATTGTATAGAATTACAACGAATGATGGTTATCTAAGAGAATCCATCCTGTCTTTGGCGACTGGTCTTTCGATGACCGACATTTTTTTTAAGACTAATTCTAATTAAATACTTAGGTCGCAGTCACATTCGCATGTTTTTAGATTTGAAATATTAAAGCAGAATGCAATTAAACAAACCACGGACAAGGATTTAAAAGGGTATTTTCAATAACAAGATTGGACTTATTATCGACTATCCCAAGAATGCCCTCAGTTTTGTTTGTTCGACGATCGCACGACGAATGAGATCAAGTCTCTTTCGAATTTTTTTGTGTTTTGTTTTGCATGTAGAAACAAGTTGAATATTTGTCACAACCCCTGTCAACTACGGCAACGCTGGTTGGTTAAAACTGGAAAATTGATACCAGTAAATCCTGTTTGCATTGATGTTTTTGAAAGGACTGAAGTCATAATGATGTGAATATATATGTATACCTTTGCCAAGAATAATCTTGTTTGCGCTGTTTTGCGTGTGTATTTTTGGACAGCATAACTAGAAGCTGTGGATGGATCTGTTAGGTGCATAGATGTCTGGAAAACCTGGGGCCTTCCTTCCACACTGCAGTCGAACTTCTAGTAATGATAAGTCGTCTTCTGGAATTGCTATGGTCTTAATTACTTTTAAATAATTTTGAGTAGTGGACATAGCCCCTGGAATCGCAAAGAAGTTAAATAAGTTTGGCCCCCTTAGGTACATCAACAATTGCAAATCTACCATGGAACTTTTAGATATACCCATCCAACATGGCAGACAGCATAGACTATTTACGGACAACTTTGACTCCTTACCGTGTATCGGGAGCCATGAGTTGGTAGAAGCGAGTCCTGTTGTACATGGCGTGGTGAGCAAAGATGTTCCAGCGTTTTCCGCCAGGGGGATGCTTATAGTCACTGTCTCTGAGCGCAAAAACATATGTATACGTGCACGATTAGATTAGACAGATTAAGCTAGAACAATATTTTCTATGGATAGATGTTGCAAAAAATAAATTCCAATTACTTAATTATCTAATTGCGTCAAAACTGATTTTTGTCTCACATTTGACTGTATTTACAGCATAGCATTCCGCTGATCATGAGGCCTGATTAGAACCATAATCCACGAAAACTATCCTTATATATCAAAGAAATGATTGCCTTAGAGACTGAACATAGGCTTATTTTCTCTTATCACTAGCTGATATGAGGAATTTGTTCAACCAGCAATGTGATGTTAACGTACTTAATCGTTCCGAAACTGCCTATGATGGGGCGGTCCCTTGTCGGTGGCAGAGCAACTATCAATTTGTGCTCGTACCCAAATCGATAGATGACGTTGGACACAGTAGTAGAGCCGCATTTGTGAACCTTCATAAATGCAACGTTTAGATGTGGCTTACAGATGACGTTACTGTGTAACAAAAAGAAAAGATGAATCAGATGTAGACTTGATTTCAAGGTTTTCACGTTGATCGCAATCGTGGCTATGGTCAGTTAGCTTCACACACGCATACACACACACACGCGCGAATGCGCAAAGATACACTCACACTCACACACACACACACACAAACACATATATATTTATACATACAAACGCACATACCTATACGCACACAAACAGACATTATCGCCCTCCCCCTCCACACATACAAACACAAACGCATGCACACACAACTGAAAACTAAATACCAGTATTTTTCTGTCTAATGATTTCATTAACCAAGGCTCATGATTTTTACTGATGAAACCGTTTCGTGAAAGTTAAGTGGATACCATTAGAACAATTAATACAGGGCGACTGTAAGTCTGGAGTCAGTAGAGTGGAGACTCTCTATAATCTTATGATCCGTACCTAATTAACTTATTCCTGTTGATAGGCTTAGAGATGTTACCACTGGACCCAAGATATATATGTTCATCGTCACTCTGCGAAGACCGCTTCCCGACTTCTGTTGAATTCGTCATGTTCTGTAGTTTAAGGGTGAATCTTACGGTTCATGTCGAGTCAGGTGATAACCATCATACCATCACAACAAAGACACAGAATGGCTGTCTTTTGTCTGCATGGTATGGCATCCGTACACATGATTATACAAGATAGGAAGACTTCCAGCAGAACCAAACATTAAGCTATCAAGATGTTTATTATGCTTCTATACATCAAGTCTAGTCTCACAATGTCAATTGCTCAATGGGGCCCCTCCCTAGACAGTCTGTGGCTGTTCGCCACTAACCCAGGAGACTGATTTGATAAATATGAACTGCCAATCAGAGCTCATGATTCTCCGAAGCCAGGAAACCAGTAATCTTTGTCTCTAACCTGGTTTTTAATCTGACGACAGTTGGTCTATTTTCGGCATACATTTGCATAAAACAATAGTTTTAGGATGTCCCAAATTCTCCTGACAGCTATTAGAGACTTAACCATTGGATCAACGAGTAGATGCGTGGTTTAGTGAGGCTAATATAGTCAATTTTACAAATAAGATGAAGATAACTATTCTTATCAACCGGTACAAATTAAAGTCACATTCGTTAAACATTTGAGCTACAAGAATATAAAATCACGATACCTTTTCGTTACTTTTTGCTGTGATATTCTGAGTTGTCATCATGGTCGTGAGGGATACCTTATGCTTGGGTGGTGGCCTTGAAACGACCCAATCATTGCGCTGGAACAATATAAGCAATATCATGGTAGACTTGCTAGTGAAATAAGACCGAAGTGTGGAAAATGCAATACCTTACAGCATACAGCATTGAATAAACAAAGGTTTAAACATTTATAAGCGCAATGTTCCACCTTGTACCTTACCCCATTCCCAAAGTAAACAACGCAAAAACGAGAACGAGACGTCTTACAAATATTTTGAAATTTCCTTTAACTTGAAAATCATTCAAACAACCTATCCCGAACTTTTTTTCTCTTTTTGTATCTATCCCATGTTATTTACATAAGTATATTTCAATCATTCTAAATAATCTTCTACATTTCTTAATTGTATCTATCCCATGTTATTTACATAAGTATATTTCAATCATTCTAAATAATCTTCTACATTTCTTAATTATGTCACAATCTTTGATATGGTGAGCTTTATTTTATCATGTTTTATAAGAGCAATTTATAATACGGACACCAACAACTTTCTGAACAAACCTGGAACTTTACATGTATATGTAATAATGCTGCCCCCAAAGCGAAGACGGGAATGAAGACTGCATTTCCTCTGCTGAGCTGCATCCTAAAGAATTCCAACTAATGACACAACGGCAAGAAAAATGATATAAATATATATATATATATATATATATATATATATATATATAGAGAGAGAGAGAGAGAGAGAGAGAGAGAGAGGTACATATATATATATATATATATATATATATATATATATATATATATATATATATATATATATATATATATATATATATATATATATATATATATTTGTAAAATATTTGATATTATTATAAAACTTGTGATATTATGTTGAATACCTACTTTTGCGGACACCTCCTTGAGGGGCGCCCACTCCAAATTCTTAGTCCAAACACACACACTAAGCGGATGAATTCTTTCGTCAAAGCTGATGATTGCATCTTTGAGAGTACTTGAAAAGCGTCCTTATTTAGTTCTTTGCATTAAACGCATGAGTGATAATGACAAAGTCTAGACAAACGTGAGGTCACACACTATGTCTTCTGTACGAAATGTAATATAACCAGTTTGTTAACTTACGTCACGAGCCTATAATAATAGCACTATTGAACAACGAACTTTCACATTTGACATGTGAGGCCACATTTGAGCCCGATAAACACCGCAGCTTGCTCATGAAGACTTTGATGGTGGAGCTTTCTAATTTCGTGTATATAGAAACTATAATGTGACGTTATAGACCTATGCTATCACATATACGTTGAAGTTATCCCAACTCCACTCCAGCGTATTCAAAGGAAGTACGGTCTCATTGCACAATGTCATGGCTCTAACAATGACAACACGGTAACGGGTAATCTCTTGTAAAAGGCTCTAATTTTGTACCTCCGTGGCAACGTTCGTCCAAATTGATATTAAAAAAATGCACTGACAGTGACTGTGATTGATAATCTGATCACGCCCATAACCTACCAAACTAATAGGTTGATGACCTCTGACATTGAAGTGGTAGATAAACAACAAGCTGTCGCTGTCATAAAAACCAGAAAGCAGTGCGTATACTGTATATTGTATACTTCAGGTGGGGGGGGGGGGGACGTTTGCGACATTATTGGATCTGAGTGATCTCTGATTTTTTCACTGAGGTTATAAGAAGAAGTTTTAACAACACAGCGAGTAATTCTAGGTCCTTGTGGCAGCTGTCATTACTGTTGAGATATTGTCTGAGTTTAGTGCACGATGTACATTGCACGGTTTAGAACACAGTATCCATTAGAAACTTCAGTACACACTATCCATTAGAAAGTTCCGTGCACACTACCCATGAGAAATTCAAAAAGAAGGCAAGGCTAAAACTCTTCTAGTTTTTGTGTGCTACAATGCCCCTTATTTCTTGCTAAGCATTATTGTTACAGCGTATATATATATATTAAACAACTGCAACAAGAGAGATATAGTAAGTCATAACATACCTTCTATGAAACCAAATCTGGAGTTGACGCCAGTTTAAAAAATGATTCAAAACATATTCAAATACAAATGACACTAACCGTGTACGAAATGACAAGCGAGGAGGTTTACTCTATCGTTTATATCGTTCAAGTCGCTGTGAGCCAGTTTGCCCTTGTGTCCTTGGGTTTAATTACATAGGCGTGACGTCAAACCTCTCTAATCGTCGTGGCGTTAAAAGCCTTTAAAAATACAAGTAATGACGTGACGTCAAACAACCAGCCAAAGTATCACATATGCTTCAATGCTTGGTCAGAAATGCCAATGTAAGAGATATGCAGAAATTAATGACGGTGATATGCTTTGCTTGGCTGTGTGATAGCGAGCTTTGTTATTGTTTGGTGTGCCAACTAAACTCCATTCTAAGCCTGGCACTGAATAGTGAGAGGCGTACAATCCGTGGACCCATTATATGAAATGTCCTTGGTAGAACATAATTACAAGAAAATGTGACCTTTGAAACTGGTGATAATTAAAGCCACCCTCTTAATGGATCCGCGACGCGTTGGCGACCTAGCTGCATCCTATATTGAATTTGAATAAGCCTAGTCTTTACGATGGGAAAACCTTGCAAAATGTACAAGTATGATTAAAAAGATAACAAACCACACAAAGCGTAGAAAGATTCATTTTCTATTGATGAAATTTGTTTATCTCGGTGTCAAATCGCTAGGTCGCAGCGAGGTCGCCGACGTGTCGCGGGTCTAGTGAGAAGGGGGTGGGGGATGGAATGAAGGTTACCACAATACAATTGCGCGACAAGTGCGGACATAAGAGTGTAAGGTTTTGAACCCACTGTATGCTATTTTCAATTAGTATGGTGGCAAGGGGTCTTCAATCTGCTTAAGGTGGTTGGCTCTAATACTGGACCTGTGTTTAAAGTCTTTTCCCAAGGACGTCCCCTGAGGTAGCTACGTGTAGCTGCCCACCTGAATGAGTTGAGGAAAGTATTTCCCGAGGGCACATGTGACATGTCAATCATTTTACAAAGAGCCTAGTTGCGGTCATAATTACCAAGGCAATGTCACTTGCTTTGAAACAGTACTCAATTAATGGATAAATAGTGCTTTTTATAAACTATTGTAAGTAGAATTACGAACATACCTGACATAGGTCGATCTGGGGAAGATTTCGTCTTGATCCACCCGAAAAAATTGACCTTCGATACAGCCATCTCCCTTGTTATCATATCTGAACATCAAATAGTTCAAACCTGTTCGCCCAAATATTGTGAGGTCATCAACATGCCCCAGTAACACGTAGCCAAAAATGGCCGCCTGACCTTCTCTTCAAAGTGGTTGGGGGTGGTTCGAAAGCTAGGTCGGCTGTTGTTCGCCACGGTTGGCTGGCGTTCGGCTGCTCCAACTGTAAGCGGGGCTTTACACATATAGCCGAACAAGTCTCCCGACCACTCAGTGAACCAAGGTAGGTAGGTAGGAAGCAGTCTGACCAGTTTTAGATTAACCCTTGTCCTGCTGGCTGTTTTTTTTTTACCGTGCACTCTCCCTGTGCTTGGAATTTTAGACCCTCTTGAAAGATACTGTTTTTACTTTGCTCCGTCATAGGTACTTCTCTTCCAAGTAACCCTCTTAAACTATACATCGATAAGACGTTGAGAGTCTCTACTTTTAGAAAATTTCTTCCAATCTATACCTTGATTCAGTGATAAAGACTTAAAAGGACTTGTTGAGACCGCCTTCTATCACATAGTCATCACAACAAAAATGTTTTGTCAGTATTGCAGTCTGTTTTCACACTGGAACAAACAATTACGTTTCCATTCGTTTTAACCTGGGCTATCTTAGAGTGGAACTAGTCGCCACCAAGTAGTGGAGGAACATCCTCACTAGATAGCTTTTAACACTGCATACAGCTACATAAATTATGTAGATGTGCAAAGGTTGGGTGTGACAGGTTGTTCAGTTAACTGCTGCCGTTCCACATGCCTGCAAAGTTGGTTTGTATACTGTCTGTCTAATAGTATATACATAAACAGACATGCATTAATTTCATATCTAAACAAGTTGGTCTCATATCTAATCATCATGTTTCATATATAATCTACTAAACCGCCACTAATGAATTTACATTCAATGTTGTCTGTCCTACAGGCCGCACCTGACAGCTGAACAGAACCACCTGCTGCACCTGGTCATACAGGAGATGGAACACTCTTCAGGGGAGGGTATCTAGTATTTCAGGACCACCTGCTTTAGTTGGTTATACAGATAGAACGCCTGTCAGAGCAAGGGGTGTAGTCATTACAGAACCACCTGCTGCACCTGGTTATGCAGATAATACACCTGTCAGGGGAGGGAGTGTAGTCATTACTTAATCCTGTACTTCAACCTGACCCAGACTACTAATACTATTTTTGACAAGTTCAGGACAGTTTACCTTTGCCAGTACCATCATCTTTGACCAGTTAAGACTTAGTAACCAACAGTGTTACCAATTTAGGTGACATATTAATGTCACAGGCATTACAGCATTATTTTGCCTTCTTCAAAGAGTTCAAATAAAAAAAACGTTAGTTTGCCTTGTCCTAATGATTGTTATTTCACTTTTTTGCAGTTACAAGAAGCTGTCCTCTCTCAGCAGCTTCCAGTATCTTAATGATTCCATCAAGCCAAGATCCGATCCACCGATCTTCATGGTGAGAGGTCGTCCAATGCCAAGTACGCCATCTTCACGGTGATGTTCAGAAGAACTGGTGCTCGTGTGTTCGCCCTGGCAGAGGATATGGCGTTGTTAAGTGCTAACATCATTATTATGGGAAGGAGTTTTAAAGTGTATATGTCGCTTCAATGCCCCATTTCACGTTTAAATCGAACGAAGCTACTATTATACGATTAACTAACCCGTTTACGAAAGCTATAAACGGTTCACTTGTTAAAAACGAAATTTGAACTTCGCGCCACCGGCCTACCAATAGCCCGCGAGCGGCATTCGGTCATGGCACAAAACCGGAAATGACGTCAGCGGAAGAGGTTCTTCCCCATTCGATTTGCTGGACCGCCATGTTGTTGTTTTGACAGATTGTAAACAACTAGGTCAGGGAGCCCCCGGCTGTTTTTCACGGACTTAGTTCGTCAATATGCCTACAACTCGTGTTGCAGGATATTGTTCGAACCAAGCTAGCGACTCTATTAGCCTTCATAAGTTTCCAATAGACGAGAAAGTTCGCGAAGAGTGGGCACGGAATGTGCGTCGGACAAGAGGCCCTCGACCGGGAGAGAAGAAATGGACGCCGACGACGTCGTCTGTGCTGTGTTCTGCTCATTTCACGGAGGAGTGTTACGACCCTGTCCCGGGTATTAAGCAGGCGCTTGGGTGTGAAGTGCAGCACATTAGGGAATTGTTGACGGGTGCTGTTCCAACCATTTTTCACCGAGGATCAGCGCCGGCCGCGCCGGCTAAACGTAGAAAATCACGGGCTGCAGAGAAAAGGCTTCACCAACAGGTTTGTAAAAAACATACTCGTCTGGTATTATGAGCAAAGTCTTTTTGAACGTGTTGGCATGATTATCGTTATCTTCTTTTGGTTGTTGTCGTGAGAAAAAAAGAGTGTAAGTACATAATTCAAATTATGTCCATTTGTTTATAGCAGTTGCACAAAAAAAGGTTCAACTAAGTTTTATACTTTATGTTTTTGCTTTGTTTTGCACAGAAAGTGCACATATGTAATGCTCGTCAGTTGCATATATATTACACATGTAAAGTATCCATCTCTTGTTTATGTTGTATGACTATAATAACCTGTAACTTATATATATCATTGTAATGTAAGTAGACTATACTATAAGATAATACTCAAATATTGAAGTTGTAGTTATCCAAGTAGATACTTATAAGTAATAACATGTTACTTATAGTTTCATTGTAATTTGTAAGTAGACTATACAATAATAATCAAATACTGAAGTAGTAGTTATCCAAAAGTAGATACTTAAAGTTCTCTTTATGCCGTCATTGACGTGCAACTTGTACAGGTACATTTTAACACCATGTCCTCTTGCTCTAAATTTGCCATCTAAGTACTAGTTGATACAGAAAATTAACTCTTGGTTCAAGTATGATGTTTAATATCTATGGTGCCAACTTATCCTTTGTAATGACTGGAAAAAGTATATATCAGTGTTCTAATGACCCACCGCATAAAATGTTGATAAAAGATGTTGAAAAATGTTGATAACATATTGATAAAAGATACTATAATTCCATCACTAACTCCTGCCTAGAGAGAGTACTACATTGTATATGCTGCAGTAAGTTTACAATGATTCAAAGGCCATTTCCAATGTTGTAGTTGAATCATTGATACAATTTATCTTGTAGAGCAACGAGGTAGGTGGTTCTTACCATATGGAAGAAGAGGGGCTTAGGCGGTCGCTTCTCAAGGTGGGACAGTATGCCCAGGTGGGAACACTGGTGACCGACAGGCATGTGGGCATAAACAAGATGGTCAGAGAAGAACACCCGCTCATCACCCATCTCTTTGATATCTGGCATGTTGCCAAAAGTAAGTTCAACCTGTTCATAGAATATTCACTGCTTCTTAGGATCAGACCTACTCAGAGTGGACATTGTTTTCTTTTGGCATGCCTTTTATCAACTGTTTGGTTTAAATGGTTGAATAGCTTTGTTTGTATAGATTCATTTTCATATAATATGGGGAAACCTAAGATTTTAGGACCTTTCAATGTCAAATCAGTCTATGACATGACAAGAATATCTATGTTATAATTGATTGATTTATGTACACTTGTTTATTCAAGCATCAAGAAGAAACTTCAGACCCTGAGTAAGAGGAGAGGCTGTCAGGAACTCAAGCCTTGGGTGAGATCGATTATCAATCACCTGTATTGGGCCGTGATCTCGACACCTGCCGGCAGTGGAGATGTCATTGTTGCCAAGTGGAAGTCTGTGCTGGAGCATATACACAACAGGCACGGCGGCTTTGGTGGACTGTTCCCTGCGTGCACTCACGGGCCCCTCGAGGGAAGAGAAGCCCGCAAACCATGGCTCACTTTTCGTAAGTATGAAAGTATTTTCATAGTTATGGTATGAGCTAATGCTTATTAGAAATAATGCTTTTTGGTTCCGTTATCTGTGTACAATAAGTAAACAAGTTAGCATGATGTAAGCAAGCAGATAAAGTATCCACCGTAAAAGATTTTGTAGTATTCTTTGGGATTTACATATTGTTTCTGGACAGTTTTTTGCACAGTTGACTTACGGTTTGTGCATGTACATATTTTACAGATACAAAGGTCTCCGTGGAAGTGGAAAAGATTGTTATGAGAAAAAAGCTCCTCAATGACCTCAGGAGACTGTCTCCAGCGTACCAAACATCTTACCTGGAGGCGTTTCACAGCCTCATCCTGCACTTCGCCCCCAAGATGTACCACTTCTCATACCAGGGAATGAAGTGCAGGTAATCAAACAGAAATATCCCATGCCAAAAATTGCTCATCCTGCTAATACATATGTAAGAGTAGCCATATTGTGTAGCTTCCCCCAGAAATCTATCCTCAGTGCTGTTCTTGTTTTTATTCTTTGTCTGACACTTATGTTTTACTCTAGACGCATGCATGATCAGAAAAATTAAAGAATTTTAGTTTTTTTACTTGTAGGTAGCTGTTGTCAGGGATGTTTTATTTATTTTTTTCCCCTTTATAGAAATTGCACTATTTCTGCTCTCCTTTCAGGGTGACGCTAGCGGCACTGCATTTCAATGAAAATGCACACAGGGTGCAGGCACGGAAAAGTGATGGGACCAGCATGTTCAGTGTCCACTTCCCCAAATACAAGCATGGTGGACACATTGTAAGAAAAGTGCTGGAGAAGCCAACTTTTGGTAAGACTTATGTAGTAGACTACAGCCTGTTTCTCTGGTGTGTTTTTTTAGATCGTTCTAATTTGTCATATTCATGATTGTATCCCCCTATCCAACAAGCATCTAATTTCGATTCCATACAAAATTATATTTTATTAGAGTATGTCATGGAGCTCATGGCCATCATCCAACGTGTATGCAGCGGTGAGGACTATGCTGGTGATGTCCTGGAAGTGGCTGGTGATGAAGCACCCATCCCACAGCCACTTAGTGCTAGTTGTAACAGACCAAACAAGGAGGAGGCAATCAGAAAACATGTATGCAGGTTCACTGCCAACATGTAGTAGTTTTAGCAAGTCGGTTTAGTGATACCTGTAAATAAATCACTTTGTCTTATCTTTATCATTGTATATTGTAAACTAGTGGTTTAAGCGAGTCTGTTTACGATACCTGTAGATAAATCGCTTTGTGCTTATCATTGTATGTTGTAAACTTGTGGTTTAAGCGAGTCTGGTTTATGCTACATGTAACTGCAGATAAATCACTTTGTCATCATCATTGTATGTTGTAAACTTGTGGTTTAAGCGAGTGAGTTTACGATAACTAAAGATCATACCTGAAGATAGATCACTATGGTATATGTGAACTTGTATAAGTTGTGATTTTATTAAGTTGGGTTCAAGATCTGGAAATAGTCAAGTGGCAGTTCAGCCATATTACTAGACAAAGTCCAATTTGTAATTTATAACCCACTGGTGTTACTTAAGATTGAAAACATGTGTTTTGCAGTTCATGGTTAGAAAAAGTTTTACACTTGCAAATAGCATCAAGGGCTGATTTGGTGCGTAAAAGAGGTGAAGCTAAAATGCATGATATATTGTGTGTTGAACTTTTTCTCACAACACAACACTTTTTTAACATTGTTGTGAACTTTATTGCTATTTCAATCATCCCACTGTGTACATTTCTTCTTGTCATTTCTAACCCACTGGCGTAACTTAAGATTGAAAACATGTGTTTTGCTGTCACTTGTTGTGAACTTTATTGCTATTTCAGTCATCCCATTGTGTACATTTCTTCCTTTACATGACATTCATATCTGTTAACTATGTACTTATAGCTTTCGGTGGGTATTTGCTGACAAAACGAGTAAACAATATTAGGATTTTTAGCCAGGAAATGCAAGGGAACAAAATTCACAATTTTCCAAACATCAAGTTGTTGGCAGACATAAGATGATAATTTATTACTGTTGGTCATTAAAAGTTGGAAAGTTCAAACACAACACCATGGATGATGTCTTATGATAAGTAGGTAGATGCTTTTATGTAGGATGGTATACACTACAACTATTTCTTGTGCTCCTTGAATCCTGTGTGGTCTGCTGAGAAAAAGGCCCTCCGAATTGCAGCTACAGCACAAGATGGGACAGGCACCCTTATAGTCTTCCCAGGTATTGGTAACACCATTGGATGAATTGTCTGTAGGCTAGGTACCTCTTCCCACTGGAATGAAAAAAAAAGAAGCTTTTGGTATGTTAAGAGAAACATGTTGTTTTTATTATAGCAATGTTTACTACAATGCAAATTGTACATTTGTTACCAAACCACAAAGTACTTTAAAGAAAATGTATTAATACTACCATGTTATGGAAAAGCTTCATATACTCACTCATTTCCAAGGTCGTCGCCGTATTGTTGTATGTAGGCAGGTCTTGCAGCTACTAACACATATTCATCCAGGCACACTGTTGAAAAGCCTGGGTGTTCTGTAATGCAGTCAATTCCGCATCCTTCCAGCATTTCCATCGTCTCCACCACTCTCATCTGTTCTTTGCAGCAGACGCTTTCCACCACGGTAGGCATAGCTTCACACCTTCCACAGGAGCACCTAAAATAAGTTATACAAGAATCAGAGACTGGTAAGATCATACTATCGGCACAAAACCGATGAAAATAAAAACCAGTATATTACAGCCAACGCGTTTTTGCAACCGATCGGCTAATATAGAATGCATCCAACTTAACCCTCGTCTTTTTCAAATTATCCAGTTACTGTTAGCTGTAGATTATCAACAGGGAACGTAAATTACGCTATGAGGCATGAGCTGACATGCAGCGGAGAAGTTTGAGTGGAAGGAAGCTACACTGTACTGTTACTGTATGCATAAGTACGCATATTTATTCACGTACACTTGAAGTAGAAATACGAAAAATCGACGTAATGTAAGCACTATAGATTCGTTGTAAATCATGTCATTTCGTACACCCCCGTCTTATTGAATTTTTTGTTTCAAACGCATGAAATGTCCAAGAAAATCTGATAAAACACAACTTGGTGGCCGAGAAAAACAATCCGCCATTTTGTATCGTTCACGACGCTGGCAAGACTGCTGCACAACAAAAGCCATGTGCCACTTTTTAGCCCATGCCTAGGGTAAAAAAAAAATGCCGTGACTAACCAACAGACCCCTAGCAAACGCCAGCGGACTCTAGCTTTTTTTTTTCGGCTTGACCGTTGGCAAGAGACAAACACTGACATCTGAGTAATGAAAACGTTGTAGAATCATTTTCTAACATGCTCCAAATATGTTATGTTGCTATAAAAATTGTGCTTGTACGCTGTATATATATGCAATCAAGATATGATGTGCACTGATGCATTTAGTTTTATAGTGTTAAGATGAATTTGTTGGATAGCCTCGGCAGAAATCTAAGATAAGAGGTAATACCTACCTACCGGTTCTTTTTTTTTCAGAACTTTAAACCGAAACATAACATTAATTTCCATGGGCCTAACGACGGTGCACATATGTTCTAATGAGGGGTTTATATGTCTAAAAACGCCTTAGTTCTCAGGAAGATTCAGCAACGTTGGTAAATAAACAGTAATGCATTAAGATTAAACCTTCTAGAGTTCCTTGTGAAAGGATAAGTACTCTGCTGTATGTACGTCTAACTTAGATTACTTAGATTAAAGTCATATCCCCGAAAATTAGTCTATACTTTGCAGAAAAACAAAATGTCATTCAACAAACATTAAACGCAAGGTAGTTCTTTCATATAAGGGCATAAAAGTCCTTATCGGTTGAGTCTTACTCTGGTATTTAATTGTTATATTCATGCTTTTACATAGATTGTTTTCCTGGTGTCTGCACAATACAGTAAAATGTGGAAGCAAGCAGCGCCCGTCCGAAACCCTCTCTCCGGGCCGGGCAGCGGCCAGCCGTCCAAATCTCCCCCTGTTGTCCATCAGCGCAACGGCGCTACTGACAATGTACAGGAAAGGCAGGCAACTTCTTCATACACGTACGAAGAAGCCGAGAGAGTGTATTATACGATAAAGGATCAGGATATCCCGCCATCTTTACATCAGGCGGCGCGGCAACAGAAGTCACCGCCTGCGGGGGTAGACACCAGCGACCAGCCGTCCGAATCTCCTCCTGGTGTCCATCGGCGCAACGGCGCTCCTGATAATGTACAGGAAAGGCAGGGAACTTCTTCATACACGTACGAAGAAGCCGAGAGAGTGTATTATACGATAAAGGATCAGGATATCCCGCCGTCGTTACATCGGGCGGCGCGGCAACAGAAGTCACCGCCTTCGGGGGTTGACACCAGCGGGCAGCCGTCCAAATCTCCCCGTGTTGTCCATCAGCGCAACGGCGCTCCTGATAATGTACAGAAAAGGGAGGGAACTTCTTCATACACGTACGAAGAAGCCGAGAGAGTGTATTATACGATAAAGGATCAGGATATCTCGCCATCATTGCATCGGGCGGCGCGGCAACAGAAGTCACCGCCTTCGGGGGTTGACACCAGCGGGCAGCCGTCCAAATCTCCCCGTGTTGTCCATCAGCGCAACGGCGCTCCTGATAATGTACAGAAAAGGGAGGGAACTTCTTCATACACGTACGAAGAAGCCGAGAGAGTGTATTATACGATAAAGGATCAGGATATCTCGCCATCATTGCATCGGGCGGCGCGGCAACAGAAGTCACCGCCTTCGGGGGTTGACACCAGCGGGCAGCCGTCCAAATCTCCCCGTGTTGTCCATCAGCGCAACGGCGCTCCTGATAATGTACAGAAAAGGGAGGGAACTTCTTCATACACGTACGAAGAAGCCGAGAGAGTGTATTATACGATAAAGGATCAGGATATCCCACCATCATTACATCGGGCGGCGCGGCAAAAGGAGTCATCGCCTCCGGGGGTAGACACCAGCGGGCAGCCGTCCCAACCCCCTCCTGTCCGCCTTGTTCGCAATGGAAATGAGGTATCTGGTAATTTCCAAGAAAACCAAGAAACGTCTTCAGACACGTGCGAAGAAACCGAGAAGAAGAAACGTTACGCAGCGAAAACATATACAGGTATCCCTGATAATTTGTTTATTTATTTATTAGTTCAGCCACTGCACGAAATGGCCTCGTATCCCGGCGTATACGTACAGGGATTCCTGCGGAAATATTCCATATCGTTAGTTATAACGGATACGCTAAATCCGCACCGGGAAATGGAATATTTCCGGAGGAATCCCTGTACGTATACGCCGGGATACGAGGCCATTTCGTGCAGTGAGCTGCTCCAGCATGTACCTGCCAGGGTAGCTCAACTAGCTGGATGTTATTAGTAAGGGCGAACCCATGTGCGGCCATAGGTCTGTAGGTTTTGAACCACTCGCACCGGGAAGAATCCCTAATCTTTTCAGGTACGGTGGGTTCTTTACGTGCTCGAGGTGTGGCTCTCCTTAAACACGGGGCCTCCAATCTTGACTTGTCCCTTTATATTTGACTCCTGCAAATATTTATACAAACAGAAAATGTTTTCTGTCAGATTTCAAGTTAAGAATTATGTATGAACATTTTACATCATTTTAAAACTTAAAAAAAAAGAAAAACACACTTGATCTTGTTGAAGGAAACCCAAGCGATATTAGGGGCCGAAAATCGGGTTTTGAAAGTCAATGTATTTAGTCATTTCTATACATGATCAGTTCAAACAACAATATCACAATGTATAGCGACGTCTCTCACGCAAAAATACGACGTCGTCGTGATGTGAGAACTGAATGAAAATCGTGACCAGGGTTTTCGTATGCTCTCGAAACTACGGGAATTATCGCACAACACCTTTTTGCGCGGTAATAAAATTATCAAAGTATGGAGGTATTACGCAAATGTGCTGAATAATCTTAGTACCATACATATTGACATCATTTCTATAAAAAATTCAGCATTTTTACTTCCGCATTTTGGGCCCTAACATTAGTTTGGTTGTCTTTAAAGATAACCCTGACCATGTTGATAACCCTGTGAATTGCTGGAAAGATTTTAATTCCTAAATGTGTGTTGAATCTACGTTATGAAATCGAACAATCGACCTTCTACTTGCTAGAGGACCACCCTACCAACTTAGCCATGATACCAATAATTCCATGAAACGTTCACCAATATCGTATCAAGAGGACTTAACATTGCAATATTAGTTATTGGTACCACGGCAGGAGGTTCATGCCCTTACTTTATTTCAACAGATCGCACCTATCCGGGTAAAGCAAACGGCCGCCGTGGCCTTTGTAACTTCATCCGTTCCCACCGCTGCTGCATGGCCGCTGGCATTGCCGTGTTGCTGAGCATGGTGTCTGTGGGACTCGCGCCGCTGACGTTCATTTATAAAGACGTGAGTACATTGTGTCGCAAACATTTTCAAGATTTTTTATTTATTTCAATCTTAGTATCATGTTGTTGTCTTTATGGACTATAGAGATTCCTATGATACTTCCTTTCTCAATTTTTCTTCGACCTTTTCCATTTTGTCATCTTTAGGAAATGAATCAGCTGTCTACCACTGTAGACGCCTTGAAACACGACCAAGACGACTTGCGTCAACTGCCCACTGCTGTTGACGCCTTGAAACGAGACCTAGAAAGCGAGCGGAAGCGAGTTAATACTTTGGAGCAGCTTATCTATGACATGAGAAAGACCCAAGGTAAGTATATTGATCTTAAACATTATCTCAATTCAATAAAAAATGTTCTTACTTTGGCTTTGCAATAATCATTGTTAATCACAGCTACTGGTTACTGGGCAATGATCTGTTGGCCAGCACCTCACGTTTTTAAACAAAAAAAGAACTGATTCGTGGGCAGGACTTCAATCAGAAATTCAATCAATGCAGCATAATTTGCATTCGAGTAAAGAGATTATATTTCAAAGAAGAAAAATATTGAATGACAAAATGCGCGACTAATCAAATCAACATCTCAAACATTTGATCTTTGTTGAAGTCGGCATAACCATGGGAAAAATCAGAGCATGTACACATGTCAAAGATTAGGAATAGATAACTCTCCACCGGTTTGCCAGGTCTCCAATAACTGAAAGAAGTTCAATCTGACTAGTTATTATTATGCAATACGCACTTATAGATTATTCCTTAAAGCCCCACTATGTAAGATCTTGGCGCAAAAAATGAAAATATTCTTGTAAACAGATGTTAATGTGAATGGCAGGTACTGACATGTACAACCCCTTTCCAGCATATTTTCTTAATCATTTCGTCTATTTTTTGTGTTTGTGAATTGTGCAAAAACAAAACAAAAATCCCGGACACCACCGTAACAATACAAAACAACAACATCCCAGTGCACTAGAGGACCCCTATGGTGGTCTAATCACTGAGGCGCACTTAACTCTTTACTCTGCCATACTCATACTCAGTCATGAAGCTCTTTTTCTTTGGAAACACTCATATATTTTTCCAAGAGGGTAGAATACAACTATTAATTTATTCTAGAGAGTTTACTATAAAGGGTATCAATAAAGTGTGGAGAAACTTGGGGGAGGGGTGCTTAAAGCGCCAGCGCCAAATTTTACGTCATATAACTGCCGAACGTTGTGTGCTAGGGAGACTAAACTTGAATATACATAGAATTGTGTCTAAACCTCATTGTTTTAGCCGAAAATTAGTGAACTTTGTAACATATGCCGGTCAGAAACCCGTTGCCATGACACAAAAAATAATCAATCTATACTTTTATTATGAAATTATTGCCAGCAAAATTTTAGAAAAAGGCACCAAGTTTGGTAGTCCTAGCACATGAGGCTCAGTAGTTTTACGCTGGCAAAGTTGGCGCTGGCACTTTTGCCACCCCTTTCTACATAAGGTTAAATAATATAAGATAAACAGCAATCACAAAAATAACCAACAGAGAAATATTTTTGTGATGAAAATTGACGAGGGCTGAAGTATTTGCGCATCAAGGTGGCAGACTATGACATGTGATAAAATGCTAGCAAGAAATTCCAAATTTTCCACAAATATTCTAAGATTCCTGATTCAATGACATGCTGTCAGTATGATTTGGAATCGATATAATATAAAATCTAAAAAAAAAATGTCATTCTGGTTCCCATTTTCCCAACTGTTTTATATAAACTTTGACTTTCCATTTCAATGCAATGATTGGTTAACTACTGTTGTTATGACTATTGATGATTTTTTTCTAAATCTGTGCCTGTTATTCTTCAAAGATTTGATTCGTTTTGACAAGGAGGTTTATATTAAACCTCTTTGGCTGTTCTTGTGTGGCTGTAAGATAACCACGCCCTTAGGTGAATCAAATAACGAACCCTTGGCATTAGCTGGCACATGTACAGTGGCCCATGTTTCATGTTGACAGACCTGAGCAGTGTTGCAAAAAAAAGTGTTGTCCTATGAAAAATGTGTTGCACTGTTTATGCAAATGACTTCTTAGTAGCACACTTTTGTCATAGTACCACACTCTTCTGCACTACCGAAATAAAGTCACAGTACTAGGGGCTCTCATGTGCTGAGGGGTAGTTGCCATGTTCTAAGTCGTGGGGAGGGTGAAGCGGTCAAAACTCTGAGGATGAAAGAATGACGCTTGTTAGCTCTTAGTGCAATGTGGCTTCGCTACGACTCGCGTATTTTTACCAATCACACCAAGTAACCACTACTCTTCGCGATAAGTTTGTTGGGTACTTAACGTGCAGAGGTTTAACACCCTAAATTATAAAGCACCCGGGCCTTATACACGATGCCTCCGGCATTACGTCCTACTCCGATAGGACGGTGCGAGTCTTTTCTAGTCGTGTTATGGCCAGGGCGCGACAGGGGAAGGGATGTGGCGTTGGTAGGTACTGTGTCGGCCGTGGCATTGGGTAGTTGGACCAGTCATACCCTTGTTTGGATAATGACTGTCGTTCGCAGTTATATTAGGAGGGGGCACGTGACATACGTTGATACATATATTTGTTTTAGAGGACACGACGTTGTTTCTCCGCGCGTCTGTATTGACCTTGAGAGAGGTCTGGTGGCCTGCTTTTTCAGATTGCAGGCCTGACACCATCACTAACAAAATATAGCAACAGCTTTGTATAGAAAGAACTAGCATATCTTCAATGTTTGGGGCTTGCGGAAAATGCTGGCCCTGTCTACCTGGCCTGTCGACCCTGGCTGTCTACCTTTTTGGGGGCATGCACAGGACTTTTGCATCTTATTAAATTTTCTTGAGGAAAAATGGGGTCAGTGGCAAGCCCAGGTGTGGAGGAAATGGATGGAAAACAAAAAGCTAATTGTTATGTTGGGGGAAACGGGCAGCTATGAGCAACTCTACCAACACTGGAAAAAACTATTACTTATAAACAAACATCTTAAGTATACAATAAGATGTACCAGGCTTGTTAAACTAGATAGAAGGGGTGTGTTATGGTACAGGATAAACAAAAAAAAAAAACTGGCAATGATAGGGCCTTTGTTTGCCAAAACAGCAGCTGCTAAAGATTGAAAAAGAAAACATCTTAAAACAAAGCGTTTAAAGGTAAACAAGCTAGCACCATACATCTGATTGGATATATGGAAACTTCATTTATCAGCCTTTGCTATTTGTTCAGTATCAACGTAACAGTAACCCCCAGGAGTGTCAGACATCTGTTGTGAATTTAGTTGTTGTGGCCAAGGAAGATATATCTATAACATCCTTGTTGTGACAAACAAACAGCTCCAAACAGAGGTCCTATTGTTGTCTGGCTCATTCTACCAGTTTTTTTGTTTCCTTGTATTACCTTCCACTTAAATTTCGTTCAACATTTCAGGTACATTTTATTGTATACATGTACTTTTTTTTGCATTGACCAAGGCCAGACCCCCATGCATACCCTTATGGCCCAAAAAGGTAGATAGCCAGGGTAGACAGGCCAGTTAGACAAGGTCAGCTTTTTTCGCGAACCCCCAATGTTTGTACTTGGAAACTGTTAATTCAATAATGATATGCTATACTTCAATATTTGATATGTTTAATAGTTGTTGCCATAGACTATAGTGCAATAAAGTACCTCTTCTTTTTTTATTTGACGAAGTATGCTTTTAAAAAAATCTTTCAGGGAACCAGACAGAGGTTGTGGATTTCGGGTCCTCTGGTCCGCCCGGACATAAAGGAGCCATCGGTTGCCGTGGGTTTGTTGGGCCTCCTGGACCTCAGGGACAGAAGGGAGCCATGGGGCCAGCTGGACCCGTGTCTGTAGGTCCTCCCGGACAAAAGGGAGACATGGGGCCAGCTGGACCTGTGTCTGTCGGTCATCCTGGACCACCGGGACAAAAGGGAGCAATTGGCCTAGCTAGCCCTGTGTCTGTTGGTCCTCGTGGACCTCCCGGACAGAAGGGAGCGACGGGGCCAACTGGACCTGTGTCTGTCGGTCCTCGTGGACCTCCCGGACAAAAGGGAGACAAGGGGCCAGCTAGACCTGTGTCTGTTGGTCCTCGTGGTACGCCTGGACAAAAGGGAGATAAGGGTTCAGCTGGACCTGTTGGTCCTCGCGGACCTCCCGGACAAGAGGGAGCCATGGGGCCAGCTAGACCTGTGTCTGCCGGGCCTCGTGGACCTCCCGGCCAAAAGGGAGCCATGGGGTCAGCTGGCCGTGGGTTTGTCGGCCCTCGTGGACATCCAGGCCAAAAGGGGGCGATAGGGCCGGCTGGCCCTGTTGGTCCACCCGGGAAGCAAGGAATCTCTGCGTGCCCCAATCCACGACTAAGACGACCTAAAACATCGACACATGCAGGTGAGGCATCCATCATACATAGAAAAATATAATCTTTGAAAAAACTACATGGTTAGTAATGATTTTTGTATTCTTTTGCTTTCCATAAATTGCTAGAAATTCAAACTTAGCTAACCATATCCTCTAACAAACAAGGTGACAGGCAAGAAGAATACTGTATCTTAAGTATTTAATGAGATAGCAAGAAGACACCAAACAGAGATCTGAAGAAAAAAAAAATTAGGACATGCGCTGACTTTGTTCCACGATCTTAAAGACTGTACTATAGTAGTGACTGTTATCAAAATTCCAACGACACATTTAGTGGTAATTGTACAGCAGTTGACGAATCTTCGATCATGCAACGGTACTGGAAATTCCTAGTAATATTTTACATCTATTTACTCTAAAGCCTAACAGTGAACCTTTTTTTATGCACTAACGCTGGGTCTTAAATGCTGACTCCTATCAGATCTAAGATTCCAGCGTTCAGTTATGCTTACATCTCATTCTTTTACTGTATAGTCTTGTTACAATCTTGGGTGCTCTGGAATCTAATCTCAGAAGCCTTGGAGATAAAGCTGTTCTTCCATCTGATGTTCTGATCTTTAAACATTAACCCTATCTAGACGGGGGGGGGGGGACTAAAAGTGCCCGCGCCAACTTTGATATCGTATAACAGCCAAACGACGTTCCCTAGGACTACCAAACTTGGTGACTTTTGTAACGGCTTCTGACAGACATTTTATGCAAAAATCACTAATTTTATTAAAACAATGATATTTCTTAGGTTTTCTTGCGCAACCGCACTAGTTTTCCTACATATACATGTATAACATCAGATGTAATTAGATGTAGCTTTCATGATCTAATATTCATAATTTATGCTAATTTGATGACGTAATCGGTAAAATCCAAGATGGTGGACTATATCACTATCTAGAGTAGAGTAGAGTAGAGTAGATCCTTTCGGCCAGGTAGGAAGGTCATATTTCAATTGAGGCCGCTCAACCCTTTACTGGATCGTGATTCCAGGCTTGTGAGGGCAGTCTAGTGCTTTGTACTTGTAGACTACTGGGTGGTGTTCCATGTGTTTATCAAGTCTGTTTTTAAAAGTGTTCACTGTTGGTGCCTCTACGACTTCTCTTGGCAACCCGTTCCACCAAGTTGTCATTCTGTTCGTGAAAAAGAAGGCTCTTTTGTTCCCTTCGGAGGACATATCTGTTAACTTAAAGTTGTGGCCTCTCGTTTTCTGTCCAATGTTGTATAGGTATATTTCCTATTTTGTCAGTTATTGTATATGTATGATATCTAAGGTATCATAAGGCTTTTTGGCCTTCAAAATCGTCAATATTTGAGATTTGTTTTACCAGAAACATTCAGATAAACGTTTCTAGTCTTTTTTCAGTTTTCTTTGGGGTCATAAGTGGTAAAAATGGATTTTTGAAAATTTCAAAATGGCCGATCCAAGATGGCGGATGCCAAGGGATTTCAAACAACACGTCACATCATTCTAGGTGATTTTGACGGCAACGTAGTTAGCATTGACGTCGTAAGCCTTGGCATACCTTAACATCAATATTTCGCACTATTTTGTTTATTACGTTTAGATATTACGGGGTTTCCTTATTTAGCCAAAAATCACATCGATGACGCCATCATTACGTCATATTACGTCATAACGTCTCCAAAACTAGAGAAATTACGAAACTTGACGTGAACATCACTCCCTGTAAATTTGGTGATGATACATTATACTGTTCGGAATTTATGGGGAGGGGGGCGAATGAGCCCCCAGTCCCATATATCCCAAAAAAGCCCAGTCGAGATAGTGTTAAGTAATAGTTAAAGCCACATACAGTAGATTACATGCAGTCTGGATCGTTCATATACCTGGACCACTTCTTTTGGGTATAGCAGTTGTGTTCCCTTAAGAGCCGTTGCGATCTAGCGTCATTTTGCTTCACTGCGATATGTTTCGGATTATTTGTATATTTGAATATTTAGTTGATTTCTTTGGTATTATTTGTTGACTTTGATATCTTATTGTGTGAAAGCTTTTTTGTCTTCCCTTTCACATTGTGATGAATGAAAAAACCAACCTAAAGATTAATACACATTATAACACTTTTAGAAACGTGACTTTTGGCATCAATAGATTTGATCAATAATTCATTTCGATTCATTTTCAGTTTTTATCTTTGAAGTAATTTCTTTTTTTACATTGAAATAGACATCTTATTATATTATACATTTTACTATGTACATGTTTGAATTCGGGTGCAGACGCCAACAATGCTTCATAATGATAGACTGGGAAATATGAATTGATTTCAGTCATGAATTTCGAAAATAACATCTAAAATCTGAAAACATGTAAACCTTCTGTCCATGTAATTGTTTTTTTTCTAGTTACCTGTCCCAAAGGGTTCAGCGAGTTGCGTGGAACCTGCTACAAGGTCTTCAAAATATTGAAGACCTTCAGAAAAGCGATCGAGATGTGTCAGAACTATGGCGGCACCCTCGCGATGCCCCAAGACGCCGAGAAAAACGCCTTTTTGGTCTCCATTTTTAAGCAGCAGAGCTCGCACGATTTATTCTTATCGAATTACTGGATCGGCCTGAACAATCGGCGCAAAGGAAGAGAGTTCGGGTGGATCAATGGGTCTCCACTTGGGGAGTACAACTCGTGGGCGCTTGGACAACCAGGGGTTCATGGAAATGGTGGCAATAACTGCATTGCTTTCGACACCAGTCGGGTAGGACAATGGTGGAGCATTCCATGCCATTACCCAGCAGGCTTCTTCTGGCAGGTCACTCCAGGTACCGCACACAAAATGCACCATGTGTTTACATTATTCAGAATAGCAACATTGATGAAAATCCACATCAAATTCTCATTGTCGTTACCATACCACTTGTCTAAGACATTTCTATTTCTGATAACGTTGCTCATTTTTTACAGGACGTTCCTAGGCAAGAGGCCGAGCTCTTACTGTGAGGAAGACCAGAAAAGAGACTTTTTACCAGAAACCTAACTTAAGCAATGAAAATGATCAAACAAAGTACCAAACATGCCTTAGTGTTTGTATTAGATGATGTAAATAAGAAAGCGTTCATTATTGAACATTCGAGATTGTTGTTGCGTCAATATAAAGCAGGAACTAAGCTACTAAGATGTGCATCTCAAGTGTCACAAACTCACTTCTATCAAATATCTTGTATACATGGATAAAAAATCGACTGTCATTCAGAGATGAATGATTCGTTTATTGAGTACTCATACAAACTTACAGTCACAGTCAATTGACTGAAAAGGTGTCAGACTTAACAAAAAATATCAAAATTAAGTTTCACATGTGTGTAGAGGAGGAAAAAGAAGTTTGGGTCCTTTGATTACAGGTACGATTAAATAATTTGATTATATTATATGCTTTCAATTTGCATGAAAGATTCAGGATTCTTGCAATAGCCAGAAGACTTTTGACAAAAAAAACTGCTAGGAAACTCGAAATATCCCTAAGAAAACAGCAACCATGCTAATCAACCTTTACTATTCATGTAGAACTTAATGCCTTTTATCTTATTTGCTTACAGAGTTTATCTTTTCTTTCATATTGCAAAATGATGTTCTGATATCCACGTTACAAGAAAAAAATAATTGTATACAACATACTTAGAGCTAACTGTATACAATTTAAACAATTTTAGAGGACTGTATTCGAGAAATTGATTAATTCTATCTGTAATAAGACATTTTAAGTGAAGTGCTGTTTTTTTTTATATTTTAGGTGGCTTACCTTAATGTCCTAATGTGCATTTGGATTATCTTACTTTTAATTAGCGGATGGCATTCAGATGTGTAGCATGCCGACAGAATACTGTGATAGCCCCATCGAAATACAGATGTACTTGACATATAATGTTGCGAAAAAACACGTCTAAAAGAACTTGTATAGAAGAGTTTGACTGAAATCTGTATGTTCCCTTATTTCAAGGACTTGGAAAGTTGTGATTTTTTGTTAAGTGATGTAGAAATAACCAACTGATTACATTCAGAGAATGAATTTCATGAAGTATGTGTATTAGATGAAAAAGAAAAGTCTGTACGCTGATCACAGTTACTTGTTATCAACTATTTTTTCCTACATACTTTAAAGGCAGGCTAAACTTAATTTCATAAAGCATACTGCAGTATGTTAAATATACCACTACGACCAGTTCTGTCTTGTTTTACACTAGTCCATCATAGACTGGCTTTTATACAACATTTGAAATTCGCGGTGTGGTGATGTAATACTGGCGATGTCCAAAGCCCTTTGACCTTTGTGACGTCAGATTCCGAGTCGGAGGAATGGCGTCTGGAGTAATTCCTGTGGTGCAGGTGTGGCCGACTCGGAATCTGACGTCACAAAGGTCAAAGGTCTTTGGACATCGCCAGTATAACATCACCACACCGCGAATTTCAAATATTGTAAAAACGCTGATCTATGATGGACTCATGTAAAAGTAGTCAGAACTGGTCTTAGTGGTATATTTAACAAACTGCAGTTTGCTTTACGAAATTAAGTTTAGCCTGCCTTTAAAGATTGCTTCCCTTTTTAGGTCAAATTGATGAATTGGAGATTTCCTTCTGCACAAGAGAGAATAAGCAAAACTACAAAACAGAAGTAAAATCGACCTTTATTTTTCAACCATTGATAGTTTCATCAGTTTGGTAAGTCACAAAATAAAATGATTAAAAGATGTGATTTATGTAATCGACATTTTGGTGCCCCCTGTCACCTTCCTCAGAGCAATTGGCTCATAGTTGTCGCTTTTTTAACATGCAAACCTTAACACATGATATTTTGTTAGCTGTAAATTTTCATCCTTTAATTTTGTCGAAAAAAACTTTCTGATAATGTATCTAAAAAAGAATAACTTTGTTCAATTTAATTACAGCGATCAGTTATATAATCAAAATAGTTGTTTGCATCTTATAACAGAGAAGATCAAGATTTCTGTCTGTCATATGTTATTTGGGGTGATGATCTTTTTTCTTCACAGATTATAAAGCAATTTTAAACTGAGAAGCTTGATTTAGTGAGTGGCAGTCAGATTTATAGCAGACAAACCTAGTGTGGTCGTCGTACCGGAAAAAGCTAAAAAAAAGATAAACTTGTACAATGCAAATCATTTTACACTAGAGAAGCGTGGATAGAATGGTTTGCTCGAGCTCATTACTGCCATATGCTCTTTTTGTGTTGCTGCAAAAAAAATAAGTAATTACGTATACATTCATAAGTCGAATAGATTGCGCGTAATGTGTTAAAGAAATAAATGATATGTGTGATATAATTCCAGTTAAGCCTATTTAAAATTCAACAGTTTTTTTTTTATTCATATAGAAGATTTAATAGCTTTGCAGTTGTCAAAACACATTGGTTCGTGTGTGAAACTTTCTATTAGCTGATTCATGAAATACATCCCTTTGGAAAAGAGAGAATAAGCAAAACTGGTATAAGTGTGAACCAACCTCTAATTTTCGTGTAGCGCTTACCGCATCTCAATTACTTGCCAGAGGGGTTTACCTCTTTCAATTTAGTGAAATAACGTCCTCATATGTCAAGTGACGAAAACAATTGTGGACAACGATATTTTAGGTATCTTTTATTCATCAAAATAGCTCATATAATCAAGAAGTTTAGATCTTCTGTCCGTATTTGGTGTGATTTTCCGGGAGGTACTGTATCCAGTGTATCCATTTTTCAGAAACTAATTTGACTGGGCTTTAGCAAATTCAGCCATCCGATTTGCTACCGAAGCTCCTACAGGCGCTTCCGTAAAAAAACCAGGGGAGTATAGGAGCCCAGGTGGTAAACCGGATGGCATCCATTTAAACTTTCCTTGATGTACTTATGTGCACTTGGTGAGAGACGTTCAAATGTGCAGCATTTAAAATTGCGATAACCAAAAGTTGACTTACCTGATTACAAAAGACATCCACAACTAAAATATCAGAAATTACAGGCAAGAATGTGCATAAGCTTGTTAAAAGGAATAAACAACGGAATTGGATGTAACTTATGAGTCTTTGTTACTGTTTTCATCAATCTGTTCCTAGCTTGGCGTATCTTGTGCCGACCTTAGCGTAGAGACGCTAGGTAGAATCTTACAGTAGTAAAAGAAACGAAAGTGGATTTGTGCATATCGTCTATGCCTTTTAATTAATCATCGGCTTCGTAACTATGTTCTCTTCTAAAGTTGTAAAACAAGTAGCAGACGTCCTGTGGTTTTAAGTAAAATAGCAGTATGCGACCTTTTTGAGGAAGGCAAATACACACAGACACTGTCCAAGTAAAATACTGCATATTCAATTAGGCCAGAAGAAGTCCAAATATTGGCAACTGATAAAGTTTTCTAATACAATTCACTTCGCTCTCCATCATTTTGCTACAGTTTATCAAACATCGGGGATATATACGTGGAAAAACTTCTACTGAGAGACCGATCAACAAACCTCTTTTGAAAGAGAAAAACAACAGAAATACAGCATCAGATGGGCTATAATTTCATTAAACTCGGAAATATCAAACGGTTTTCTTTTTCACAGCGACAATTTCCTTTGCAACATTGGCTACACATCTAAACTTAGACTGCTTCCACGAATGCTAAACACCTAAGTAAGGAGGATCTCAGAAACATCTCATGTACTATATCAACGACAAATAGTTTGTAAAATGTAAACTAGAAAGATAGCAACAACTTGTCAAACGACAAGGACAAATACAGGTACCTGGGAACGGATGCGTCCATTTTTTTTTATTGATGTCGATTTTGTGGATTGCTATTTCATTTGTTTACATTTTTAAATCATTACCATTCTCTAATAGTGTTTACATAATTTGTGATGCTACTGCTAATATTAGTTGAAATACTCTGACGTAAAACAAAATGTGATACTAGTATGCTGAACAAATTTTCAAGTGAAACTGACGATACATAGGTGAATTTATTATATTTCGACGTCGGCTGTTTTTTTCAGCGTGTGCATACATAAATGTACACCTTAAACCTTAAAGCTTTTGTGCAAACAAAAAACTAGAAATGATACGCTTCATTACCAATGTAATCAAAGTGTACGTAATTTATCCCGACTTTAAGGTTTACTACTTCGTAAACTTGGCACTAGTTTAAGAGTATAATCAAATCTAAGAAATTGGGACACCGATATTATATAGATCGGTCTGAAATAGATTGGTCTGCAATAGAAAGGTGCCATGAATATATGAAATTATAAGTGAGACCAAATATAAGCTATCAATTTTAGGAGCCATCAATTTATTCGTCACCAGATGCTTGATGATAGTTAAATAGAGACTTTCTAGTTTGCATTGGCCTAGTACTGAGATGACTGGAATTTGAGATTTTGATTGATACAGAAAAGGTGAATAACATCACATAGAAACTTATCGTAAGGCCTCATTCATGTATCACTCCGAGTGGTACTAAAAGATTATGGACCCCGAAATTAATGGTTTCACGAATTGATGTTTCTATATGACATGATCCAAGTGTGGCAGAACCTTCAACAAGTTGAAGTTGGCCACCTACTCCCGAAGAAGAAGAAGAAGATTGTGAAAAATTCAATTTTAGCCAGCCCAATTCCAATAAAATGTTAGTTTGGTGTAAGCTTGTTTGTAACTGAACAAAATCAGCAAGTACAATTCGGCGGCAGCGCGCAAGGTCGAACGTGCACAGTCCTGTATTTTGAGTGGTGCGGTCGTGCGCTTACTGCTGGAAAGTGCATTTTGTGGGGATGCAGCTAAGTGAAGTTCTAATTGCCTCGACAAGACATCAAGTGAAGTTGTAGCCAATTGTTTTACATGATCTTGGGTAAATGCTTAACATGGAATAAATGACATTGATACATTTCATATAGCTTCATCACCAACGCGCCCATGTAAAACACGTATTTCAACATCTAAGCCTACGTATGGTGCGAAAAAAAGTCATGAATGATACCTTAAAAGAATTCAATAATTCATCAGAATGGTCACTTTCTTTTTCGACTTTTCAATCAGGACCAACTGTCCGTCTGGGCCCAAGGCGATATTCATTTGGTCGACATCAGTAGCGATGTGCCGGATGAGCTCCCCGCGGCTTGTGAACACCTCCACCCGCCTGTTTCCCGAGTCAGCCACGATGATGTTACGAGAACTGTCCGTGCCGATGTCAACGGGGAGGCTTAGCTGGCCTTCGTTGCTCCCTTTTCCTGCAAACTTGAACAGGAACTGTCCATTGTCACGATACACGTAGATGTAGGCAGTGTAAGAGTCTGCCACTAGGATGCGGTCTTCGTTGTCCACTGTGATGCCTGTTGGGTAAACCAAGCCCTGTCGCCGCCCGAACTTTCGTTTGAGCATCCCGTTCATCCAGAACACATTTACCTGCCCTCGGTGCCCATCCGTTTCTGTCACAAAGGCGCGGTTGGACATCTTGTCCAGAGCTATTCTGCGAGGGGCCGAGACTCGAGGAATGGCAAAACGGATTTTAAAGTTCCCAGCACGATCATACATCACGACATAGTGGGATACGTTATTCCCACCTACAACTGAAATATCATCGTTGTGCATGGAGCCATATGAGATATCGTGGGGAGAAATAAAAGTCGTTTCCCATCGTTCCTTTTTTGTCACCACGACTGTTGGGAAATTCAGGAGGTAGACGCCCTCACTGTCATAGATGTTGATTTGACGCCCTGCTAAAGCCACAGCTATCTTCCCACTTCTAGACACAGTGACGGAGTGGGCAAGTCCGTCGACATCAAAGGTTTTTGTTCCAATGACCGTTGTTCCCTTTATTACTGTGGGGTAAAACATTGCAGGTCTTGAGAATACATACATCGAGAACGTATGAAATCCTTACCGTGGACTGTTATTCAAAATCAGTATTGATATGATTGTATAGTTAATTTGAGTCAAGGTGCGACTTGTCATGTAGTCAATATGTATCAATAGATGCTATAAAAATAAAAGAAGGTGATAAACTGGCAGCTTTTGTCGCTGTACAACGTTACTGAAGAATGTATGTATGTATGAATGTATAGCATGACTTACACTAGTAAGTAAGGGTAAAAAACTCTAACGGCATGCACAGAGGGCTATGCTGATGATAGCAAGAGATTGTATAAGATAGGGTACAGCAATGTAAAGGTGAAATGATTATCTTACCTGGAGTCGTTTCTGCCTGGTGTGTCGTGCTTGTTGACATGAGATTCCCAGAGGTGGAATTCGACCAGTCCTTTGGTGATAAAAGGTAAACGCCTTGTTATTGATAATGAATATGTACGGACTGAGATGTAAATATTTATTAAGTAGTTATAATATTAACAATGTGAAATAAAAACAAAAACATTTTGTATAACTTACGTTGATGTCAGTTTTGCCCCCAGCCACTGCTGCCCCTGACCTGAAAACATCATGTGAAGCTTCCCTTGTCCAAGTAGCGGTTGACTGAGTTGTATCGGACCCACCCCAGATAGATGTAGATGGCTGTATGGAATTATATGCAGAACATGTTATTGGTAACTGGCTTATGATGTATGAATGTATTCATAATAGAGCATTTATGTTGAAATAATGTTTTTGTGGAAGTTCTTCTGCAGTAATCACATCTTATACTTGTCTATGATAGCTACAACAAAATTGTATGTAGCTATGCATATAGAAGTCATAACTCGTAAACCATATATTGATGGTTGTTTTGAAATTTGTCTTTTTGAACCACATCAATTATTAGAAAAGAGCCCTAAGAATCCAGCCAGTGTGCTATAAAGGTCAATAAACAGCCCTAATTGGATGATTAAAACTATCTAATGCTTCAGTTAGCTTACTATTTAAATGTATGTGCTTGTAGTTATTCTTAGATAATGTTTCAAAATAAACAAAAAAGTAATTGAAAACTTTCCGTGTGGTTGTCCGCGCCAGGAGGTAGTACTCCCGTCACCAGCAGCAGTCCAACGATGATTAAGGCGGCAACAATGATGACGATTGCCGCTTCCTTCAAATGTCGAAGTTGGCCACCCATAATGTTTGCTAGAGAAAAAAAACATCAACTTATAATGGGGATAAAATAAAAATATGTGTTTGATGTTTGTAGCTCGCAACGTTACCCTTATTAAATGGTTTAAATAAATAGATTACATGTCAGGTAATTGTCTGGTGCAATCGGCCAGTATCAGCTTTCTCCACTTATGTATGTATGTTTAAATTTCAGACCCATGGTCTTATGCTGCATGTTTGCAGTATATGTTTTATCCAATTATATTAACAGAAATGCGACAATAAGCGTGTAGCCACCAAGACTTTGTAATTGGGTGGAAATGAAAGTATGTTCACAGCAAAGAGGATACGATCTCTTTTGCATTTGAAATCTAGCATGAAACATATTTTAGTAGATAAAGAATAGTTTACCTCTCTGTTCTTTTTGTTGAGAGGTTTGTTTCAAAGGCTGGGTTGTCTTGGATGAAGAGTCAGTATGTGATAGACCTCCCTCTTCTTGTGCATTTTGTGTATCGACTACCGACGTGTTGTCGATGTATGTATACTCGGGATCAGTGATGTAGGTATAGTCGTGGTCCGTTGCGTCTTCCGAATTATTATCCTCCCTTGCCTGTTGTTCTCTGTCTTGTAGAATATCGTCGTCGCGGACTCTGTTGGACCTTCGTGATGATTCTATGAAAAAATGTACGTTCTAGATTGACTCGGAATTGACTGTAATCTATTTCAACAGAAGTGCAGGGCTCGAAATACTGTGTTGCATGTGCACCCCTGTGCACCGAAATTTGGAGCTGTTCACCTATTTTTTTACTGTGGGTGCACCAGTGCACCTAGATATCTTTGTAGGCTATATGGCAGAGGTACTATTGTACACTGGTATCTTAAACTTTCTTGAAATTCAAGTATCTGAAAAAGTTATATAACGTTAACCTTTGTTGTACTTTGTTTGATGTGATGGAAGTGTGATCTTTTAAACCAATAGAATGTTTCTAGTTACATCCTCTGAAATATTGGCATTCTCCTGTGAAGTATTGCTAAACCGCGTTGATTATCATTAGCTGATGACAAAAAGACAAATTGCTAAATATTCCAGCCAGCCTGCCTTGCATAAGGAACAGTCAACGGCTACGACCGCCTTTTAACCAATGTGATGACTTCAGCTAATAGATATTATACATAGAAAAGGAATTAGTCTAGTATTAAGAAAAAAATTGCACTTCTTCATATTTATAGATTTTGTGTCAGATTAAAAGGTAAAGGATAAACGTACCATGTGAAGTGACTGAACCCGAAGCTCGCTCTTCGTTTATACATTGTTTATCCATCACCGATGACGTGTCGTCGATGTATGTATACTCGTGATCTTCAATGTTGGTGTCTTCCTGCTCTGTTGGGTCCCTGGTTTCAGCTGGCTCTTTATTTTGTAGAATATGGATGCGGTTTTTGGTTTTACTTAAACTTTTTCTCAATATGCGTTTGAAGTTGATATGAACGCTCTAGATTCGCATTTTTAACAGAATTTGTTTAGGGCTAAAAGTACATTTTGAGTTTATCTGCACTGGTGCCTACTGGTGATCCATTTCTAACAGAAGTGTGCTGTTTAAAGAAAAGTAGAATGTTTCTAATCTTGTCCTGAAATATTGGCACTGTTCTGTAATAATAAAGCATTGCTGAACCGCGTTGATCAATATAAACTGATGACGAAAACGCAAATATATATTGCCAAACAATCAAGCTAGTCTACAATGGAGAACAGTAAACAACAGCAGCCGCATTTTAACCAATCTGATGACTTCAGCTAACAGATATTATATAAAGAAAATAGCTTGAACTATCATTCAGTCTACTATTAGGATAAGTATGTGCTTTTTTCCAATTTATAGAATCTGTATTAGATTGAAAGTTAAAGGATAAACTCACCATGTGAAGTGACTGAACCCGAAGCTCGCTCTTCGTTTATACCTTGTCTACACATCACCGATGATGTCTCGTCGATGTATGTATACTCGTGATCTTCAATGTTGGTAAAGTCATCTTCCGTTGGGTCTTGTGAAATATCACCCTCCCTTGTTAGAGCTGACTCTTTATGTTGTAAAATATCGATGTTGTTTTGGGGTTTACTGAATCTTCTTCTCAATATGTCTATGAAATCAATATGAACGCTCTTGATTCATATTTCAACGGAATTTGTGGTCAGGGCAAGAAATACATTTTCACTTTATTTGTACTGGTACATGTGTCAAAACAATAACTTGCAACCAAACATTTTGTGTGCACAACACATATAGGTCATATCAATCATGCTAAATTGGTAGAGTTACATGCGGCCTTTGGCACCTCATTAGCATTCTGGCACGTTGTACTGGTTGTAGTAATCTGAAGACTATGAATAACTGGATGTAATAAGGGTCAGATGAATATGCACCAAATTTACGACAAAATAATTTTAGTACGTTGTACGATGGAAAAACAAAGAGGCATTCTACGCCAGTTTTTAAGCCTAAAGCTATTTGCAGGATCACCCTGTCAGCGATGAAAAAAAATGCACTGCTGACAGGATCATCCTGTCAGTAGCGCAGATCTTTCCACTGCTTTTTCAACTGCTGAAACGATTATTCTGTCAGTAGCCACTTCCATTTTTTTTTTAAATTCAGGCAACACTGTCTTTGTCATATAAATGACGTCCCTGCCTGCATCAATTTTCCTTCGTTTCAAAAAAAGTTGCAACGATACTGTAAATAGTAAAAACGCAACTGCAAACCAAGCAAAGACATGTCGTAAATTGCAGCAAATTTTGGAAAATGGATATTGATGTCGTAGAATCCCCATCATGCTATCGAAAATCATATTTGATTTGATTCATGTACATTGTATTTTTGCCGCAAGTGAAAAAGGAAAACACTATAAGGAATAGCGACACCAGTGGTAGAGAGCACATGACTTTCTGTTTTTCATTTGTATTACTAGTGTAAGCCAGAAAATTAGTTTAAGCACTGAACAAAAGTGTTTCTAAAATCAAAGAAGAAGATATTAAAGAAAAACAAACAAACAGATACATGTAATTGTTTGGTATGCCAGGTTTGGCGTGTAAGGTCATGTTTTCAACCTTTCTGATCTCTTTCATTTTATAACCAGTGCAATTTTAGGCCAAAATGTGCCAGTATTTAGCTGCCCATATGCCTTCCTTGATTCATAAGATACCATCTTTGTTGCCTTAAGTAAATACATCGTAGCACATTTTAGCAGCTTCTCTGTACAATAACAGTATGGTGGACATTTTATAAAACAGACGAAGAAAAGCGATTTGTGCGCGAACGTTAGTCATATAGTTCCTGTAGCCATTTGGGAAATGATCAGTGGTAGATAAATAGTCCATACACATATTGTATTTTCTAACACCTCTCGTGACAAAAAAACCCATGTCAATCCGAAATAATAGTACACATTGTATGGCTCACCTTTCGACAACGAAGGATTATGACCTCCCATTGACTCGGGGTTCAGCGACGCCATGTCCCCTGGATTTTCTATCTCAAGATTCTCCAAGTGATACGTTGTGAGATATGGCTCGATGTAGTCATCACCATATTCTTCTACCTGTGTAGAGCAGTTAGGAGTCCCCTTTTCTTCCATGCTTTCATCTAGTGCTTGAGTGTCTAAGCCTGCTTGAGTTTCTTCGCTATTGGACGACCCAACGTCTTTAGACATCGTGACAGATTGCTAAACTTTGCCGCAAATACTTTAAAAAACGTAGTTTAAGAAGAGACAACATTTTACCTGTTGCATCTCCCCTTAGTGCGAAATCATAGAAAAGCACTAAAGAATATCCGAATGTTGAAGCTTCCAATCTGTTTCAACTTAACGTATTCGAAATTCTGTTGATTTATGCAAAGGTGATATAAAACAAATCAGATTAATTGTATGCATAAGTCCCGTACGATATGTCCAAGTAATGCGTCTGGATGTAGCTAGACGAATTCATCATTTATGATTGTCTGCATGCAGCTACATGGGATTAAAAAACGTCTGTGTACCTTTTATGTTTGTCCAGCAGAAATCGTGATTAATTGTTGGCTAGTGGCTCGGTATTGTGACCTCGAAAAAAGCTTAACGCATAGTCAAAGCATTGTTATCATGAACAGTGACACTAGGTTCCGATACGTTGTACATATGATAGACTGCCCCTACCCGTGGCCTTATCAACATCAAAACGAATGTTACCAGTGCTGAGGCTTTTATTAGTGGTTTATACCATGAATCTAGGGCGAACACAGGACGTTCAAGCCAAATACGATGGTCGATTACCAGAGAGAGCTTTCCACCCTATGGGAAGGGATTGGATCACCGGGGTCCCCGAGGTAGCGTGACACCAACTGTAATATTATCCTAGACCGGTCTTAGAATACGCCGACATTGTATGGTCAGGCCTCACAAAGCGGGACGAAAAACTGGTGGAATCTGTTCAATACCGCATGGCAAGAATCATAAGTGGTCACCATGGAATTCCGTACCCCTCTTACCGCACCGTCTACTCCCAGCTGTCTCTTCCGTCGCTCGTCTTTCGCCGCAAGCTCCACACAGTGACCACTCTCTACAAACTGTTCAACGGTCGTTGTCCACCTCACTTGCAAGGTCTTCTGCCACCAACCAGATCATCATCCATTGATTCTAGATACTCCCTAAGAAACGGAAACAATCTCTCTTTCCAAATACCAAAAAGTGTGAGAACCCAGAGGGCCTTTTTCTATAGAGCCACCCAACTGTGGAACTCCCTTCCGTCCGACACACGGACTGCCCCCTCACTCTCTGCTTTCAAAACTATGGCATGGAAGTCACTGGGGGACCCCTTCTCTGTTTAAATCTCCCCGATCTAGTACGAACTACTATTCCAATGTACAATTCCGTATCTGTATTTTCTCCCTTATAGATTTTATAGTGGTATTCATAGAATGTTTATGTATATTGATTCACTGTAAGAGTTGTATGATTGTACGTGTGTATGATTTAATCTTAACTAATGTAACTTGTGCTTTTAACTAATGTATTGTATTTTATCATGTACTTTTGCAGCAAGGCTGGCCCCTTGTAATAGCAGTAGCTAGTCGGGCAGCCTTGGCTGCGGTACATTGTACGCAGCTGAACAAATAAAGCTGTCTAGCTCAAAGTCTATCTTACTGTTAGACTCTCTGTCGGCCTGATGCTCTGCCTGTCTGACGCTCTGCCTGTCTGACTCTTTGTCTGTCTGGCTTTCAGTCCGGCTTCCTGCATGTCTGACTCTGCCTGACTGACAATCTTTCTTTCTGTCTAACTCTCTATTTGAATCTGTTTCTGTCTGACTTTTCTGTCTGACACTCTTTCTGTTTGTTGCGCTTTCAGTGTGACTCTCGTTTCTATCTGACTCACTTTCTGTCTTGCTCTCTGTCTGTCTGTCTGTCTGACCCTCTGACTACCTCTCTGTCTTACTCTGTGTCTGTCTGACTCTCTGCCTAACTGGCTCTTTGTCTGTCTGGCTCTCTGTCTGGCAGTATAGCTCTATGTCTGTCGGACTCTCTGTCTGTCTTACTCTTTGTCTACCTTACTCTGTCTGCTTGACTCTCTGTCTGTCCGAATCTCTGTCCGTCTGTCTTACTGTCCGTCCGTTTTGCTCTCTGTCTGTGTGTCTAACTGTCTGTCTGTTTGATTCCCTGTGTGTCTGTCAGGCTAACTCCCTGTCAGGCTAACTCAACGACTGTCTGACTCTCTGTCAGAACTTCTGTCTTTCTGAATCCCTGTCTGTCTGTCTATCTGAATCTTTGCCGGTTTGACACTCTTTCTGTCTGGGTCTCATTCTTGCTCTTTGTCTGTCTGACTCTCTTTGTGTCTTGCTCTCTGTCTGTCTGTCTAGCTGTCTCTCTGACTCTCTGGTGACGCTCTGTCTGTCTGACTCTTTGCCTTTCTGTCTAGCTCTATGTCTGCCTGGCTCTCTGTCTGTCCGAGTCTCTGTCTGTATTACCCTCTATCTACCTTACACTCTTTGTCTGTCTGGCTGTCTGCCTGACACTCTTTCTGTCTGTCCGACTCCCTGTCTGTCTGTCTGTCTGTCTGACTTTCTGTCTGTCTGGCTCTCTGTTTGTTTGTCTGGCTGGCTGGCTGTCTTTCTGACACTTTCTCTGGCTCCCATGCTTGCTCTCTGTCTGTCTTGCTGGCTCCCAGTCTTGCTATCTGCCTGTCTTGCTCTCTGTCTAACTCTTTGTCTGTCTGACTCTCTGTCTGGCTGTTTCTGCCTGTCTAGTTTTGTCTGGCTGACTCTGCCTGGGTCTGTCTGACTCTCTGTCTATCCGACACTCTTTCTGTCTGACGCTCTGTCTGTCTGGATCTGTCTGTCTAATTCTTTGTCTATCTGACTCTCCGTCTGTCTGTCCGACCCTTTGTTTGTCTGGCACTTTGTCCGACTCTCTATCTGTCTGTCTCTCATTTTTTCCGACTCTCTGTTCGTCTCTCTTTCTATGCAGTAGTTGTGATAGATTCAGGTTGGTATAACGACTAAAACAAGTTTTGATACGGGAATCTGTCCGTGACAGAGTTTTTGTGTTTTTACGTTGTATCACGATCCTATACTCATTTTACAAACTATCTTCCACCATTTCATCCCCATTATCATGCAATATCTATATTAGAATAGTTTCGTTGACAGATTGTTTCAATTGTGTTTTGTATTTGTGCAATGCCTACTGTTACACTTTTATGGTCATTTTAAACCCATAGCTAATCAGCGTCTTATTATTTCAGCATAACGACGAAATGAAAGAATGTCTGGAAACATGAAAACAATATATAGGCGCCCCGTTCAACACATCGCTTAATTATCATTGAAATGATAACACTTATGATAATTATTTTACAGAAAGTTTTTTAGAAAAGCTGGCGTCCACCGGTATAATAGATTAATCCATTAACAATATTAAGTTCTCTAAATTAAGTTTAAAACGGCATTCGACTTCAAGTAAAAATGATAGTTTAACTATTGCCTTCTGTATAATTTACTTCTCAAAGTTGTACTATGTCAAACTTAAAAACACCGTTTTGCATATAATATAATCAAATTAGTATGCTTCTTGATACATATACAACGAACATCCTTACTTATGCAAATATATAAGAACTTAATCATAAGTAATGTTGATTTAAAATATGCGTCCATTTCACAATTGCCATAATAGACATATGATATCCTCCAAATGTATTGAGCACGGGTATCACCTTTTTCTGCCTAAAACATGTTACAATGCCCACTATTCTACAAATATGTAATATCCTTGAAGTAACTTAGTAAGTCAACAAATCATCTCTCTCCTGGATTATAAACGAAATGGAATTATTTCAAACACTGTCTAACCTAAGGATAGATTCATTAGACCTATTCAGGGATGTTCATGTCCTTTAGTCTTGCCTGTAGTCATTATCATCACAATGTTACGCTGTTACTGTGTTGGGGACACTGTTGTCTTCTTGACGCTTGTCATCTATTGGTATGCTGTAAAGTAGAATGCAAAAAGAAAGAATGATGAAGGTATTTGCAAAAGTACGCGTTTCTGTAAAGGTGGAGAATGATTTTCAAGCATCACACGTTATTAGCACACAAGACTCTGGCTATAGATTGCCAGTCTATCTACAACTAAAATATTGTAAAAAAAATAATTGTAAGATCACCCCGATATTTCCTAACGTTGCCCTGATTTTATGAGAAAAGTTATTTGATACATATTTGTACACACAGTGTAGGATGCTCATTAGGTCATGATGGTACTGTTGTGAAATGCAACTTCTATAATGAACTCTTTTGAGGTCAGAAAAAAGTATCTGACAGAGAAACTATCTCTGAGGCTGAATACACCTTGAAGGCTAGGCTTTAAATAATTGTAACATTTTCTACTTTCTATAGTAAGTTTTCAAGCTATGACATGAGTGTTTGATGCATACGTAGGACGCATTCGAGAGGAGTCCCGGACCAAACTCCGTTGTTGCAGGTCCTGGCGGGGCTGCCGGTTCGTGGGGCGCCCCTACGGCACGCGAAGCTGCATCTCTCCCCGTGTGTGAAAGGTGGTAAGCAGCCATACATATAGCTCCAGGTTCGGATTGGGGGTGCAGAGCAGGGCAGCGTCGCTAAGGATGTGAGAAATCAGATATAAAGACGACAGTAATGAATATGCTAACTTTGGCTAAAAATAGAAGAAGGGTTGTCACGCATCAAAAGCATTACGACGTGAAAGTAGAAAGCTAGGACTTTCCTACTTTTGTATCAACGTATATCATATTATCATTGCAAATTTTGCATCTACGGCGCATTCCCCCATCTCTTCCCCTTGAAACAAACACCTCCAGATATGGTAATGTACACACACCTGTGTATCGACAGACCAGGTCGGTCCCTAGCCAGTGCCCAAAACTGCAACGTCTGGAGGTACTTCCGGATACTCGAGACCACCCAGGAATGCACCGGTAGTGACAGCTCTCCGATTGTCCGTACGGGGGGGTACAGCCGTATCTGATGGTGTTCCACACGGTTGGCGGTGACCCCCGGCAGCCAGCTGCCCCCGCTTTAAGAAATAAAACCAGACTTACATTCGATGTTCATTTCTAGAGAGGAGGTAATCAGCATGGCATTAGGGATATAGAGTCAAAACGTTAGCTTCCGAATTGATGGTATGGTGGTCTATGTCAAATTGTATAACATTTAAAGGAAATCAGCACAATCCGTAAAAGAGATATCTAATGTTAGATAAGGCTTTACATTTGTACATTCGTATGTCTTACCGTGCACTTCTTTATGGACTATGTTTACAATGCAATGATTATCAATTTGCCCCTTTGATCAATTCTGGGATACTTTATGACAGACACGTATACAATCCTCTTCGTTTTTGACGGTCCAGTCTCAGGAGACAATTCATATAATCCATTACGCATATCATGATATTTTTGATATTTTTATTACACGCGTGTATTGCGTTATACTGTAGTTTCAAAGATATAAATCATTATGAAATATATACCTCTAGTACAGACCAGACCACTCCCAGTCCATGCTCCATTGCGACAGATTCTAGCTCTGGTCCCAGTGACTCGATTGTACCCGGTAATGCATGTGTAATCACATATCTCCCCCTGTGTATAAGGGGGGGCACACTGACTCACGCCGGAATATCGTACGTTTGCATTTCCAGTGGGGGCATGAGGGCAGGTAATCTGTGACCCTAGAAAAAAAAAAAAACGTGGAAGAAGAGTTGGGCAAAAATGTCGCTTAAACGCTGCTGGTTGAGGTTAGAAAGAACACTATTGTTGACTACTAAGAGCGTGATATTTGATCGCATGGTGTACAACAAACCTATGCCGTGCTTTGTTGCAATTGATGACATTTTACAAGTTTATGTAAATTTTGGGCCTCGGTGTGAAAGGTGTAACGCCAGGCATTACTGCGACCATCAGTATGTAAATTAAATGTGCCGTAACAATATATGTAAATATGTGAACTTTGGGGGATTTTGTCTCGTGGAGTAGATTAGATATTATTGTAAATGAACGTCTCGCATGCATTTTGAATATTTCAGTTTTCGACTTCAACCATAAATCGCAAGCATATGTATGACATTCTAAATCCACATGTTGTCCCCTAATCCCCTTATCTTAATCTTGTTCTGATAATAACTGTAAGTTAGTAAACATACTTATCCCGCAAACCAGGTTTGTCCCAGTCCATCGTCCATTGTAACAGGTCCTGATGGTACTACCGGAGACTTTAATGTACCCAAAAAGACACCGGTAGGTACACGTCTCCAAATTGGTGTAGGGGGAGGTACAGCCGTCTCTCGAAGTTCTGGCGAGTGCTCTAGGTGCTGTAGAGCATCCTGTTGACACTAATACGAAGCAACATTTAAATCCCAAACACCCCAACACTGTTGCGACAACAAAGACAAAAGGAACAAAAATGGACCTCATTGTGTTCTATAGAGTTCTATTTTCTTTATACTGTACATTTTTGTGTGATTATTGTTGCACATATAGTATAAGAGGTACATTTTGATACGATTAAGTGTGAATACTTTTTGATTCTTGTCTTGGTTTCTGAAGAAAAAAAGTCTGCACGGAGGGCAACATATTTAGTAGCGATAATCCCCCCCTTTTTTCCATGAGAACAAAAAAAAAAAAAACACATAAGGAAAACAGCTGCCTAAAAAATACGTATCTATGCTTCCAAGAACATAATGCAGAGAACCATACCCCAAGCAATTTCATGTTTTAAAGACTCTGGTGTCTAAATAGAGCCTACAAGGAGTCAACAGATTTTTATTTGCATTCATTACGGAATTGTGCCAATCTCAGTCACAACTTTTGAGGGGATATGTTAGATGTTGACTTACAAAGAAACGAAACGAATGATCTCTCCCATTTCTAAAAGGTTTCAGTAAATGAGGTCCATTTGATCCGTATGGGTGAATGAGGGATAAAGGGATAAACATTTGCAGACGGAGCGGCTTGACATTAATTAGAAGCTTGTCAAATAATCCGAACGATATCGTAACTTAACTAGAGGTAATATTATGTTTCAAACAAATTGTTAAGAGGCATTGCTTAAGACTTGTCCAAAGTATTCATTTTAGAAAAAAAGGACAACAGTTCATGACCTCACCAGAACTACGCCGACGACGTCTGGACCTCCACCATGCGTTGGACTCCAGAATTAATGCAGATATTAGAAGAAGAGGAAGTACGTAGTTTATGAACCTAAAAATAGAACAAAATATGTATTATTCATTTTTCAAGATAACAAAGCTAAGTAGTCAAAGATATCATCTAGCTATTGTGATAATGATATTGATAATAACGATAATAACATCAATATCAACCTGGAACTATAACAAAATAATATTATGAGTCCTGACTTATTTCAGATCTAAATATACCTAAGTAGTTAAAAAAAGTCATCCCAAAGTAAAGACATGTTTTTTTTTTTTTAATGTATATCTGTTTCAAACGATGGGCTGACTGTCAGTACAACTGGAGTTTGGTTCAACACACAGACCGGTAAGGGGATGTATGCGTTCATACGCATTGTCATGACAATGTGTTTCACTTATAAGTATACGCATAATTCCGTGTTCAATGACCCCAAATGCAAAGCTACGCCTACCGTTGGTGATGTTTTCCAGTAATTGCTGAAATTAGGCAGATACTACCGGTCAGCTATTACCCCTTGTGCTGTCATTGATATCATGCTGTGAATGGCTGAAATAAGTTATTTCACACGTTACAGACAGTGTTTTGTTCTCTACGATGCTGCACCAGATATATTGACATTCTAGATTTAAAAACGAATAAGGTACTTTCGACTCGAAATGGTATCGTCCAAGGAAACTCATTTATTTAGAAATAGAAAAACTCGCAATTGCAGTGTTCTACCCCTTGCATTTACATGGTGGATTACGAAAAAAAAAAGGATCGTACTTGATAATCCTGAGTAATTAGGTGGCCATGGCCAAGCAGGTCATACAGAGAGGCAATACATTACTTCATATAATCAATTTTTCAAGGGGACAACTAATATATGGTAGAAGGTCAAGTGACATGTGCCTCTTTCTCTGCCGACAGAATACAGCCCCTCCTCCAAAAGGTATGGCCAGGTGTGTTTTTAATAGTTCCGTCCGTAGAGCATAGTAGATGTTAACAGAATAACAGACGCTAACCGTTGGGATATGATAAAGGCTGTTCAAAAATGTCCAACGACATATTTTCCCGCTGGTTTAACACAGGAGCTCAGTTCAGGCCAAGGCCCAGCGAATCGGCAAAATGGCGACAGGTTCAGTGTATAAAACGTGGCGCGTCACAAGGAAGTGACCTTTCAACATTTTGTGAAGGCATTTAAAATGCAATATCGGTCCAGTAGTAGTGTCGGAGTAGTGCAGAATTGTTTTTCCGCCCATATGCGTGGCAGAATTTTGACAGAATGGGAAGGGGGGCTTCAGTTTTGTACACTTCCTTAGATAAATGAGCATTTTTAAAGGGGTGTGTTTTCTTGGATAAAGCAGCCTACGTCGTCCTGATGAAAACATCACTCCTTTGTTTCAGTTCCAGTAGATAAAATCTAATTGTTATTTTTCAAAAGGAGTTTCCTTGTCGTGTATTAAGGTAAAAGATGACGTTGAATTGGTGCCATTGTCTATCGTGAATACAAATGAGGTTGGGAAAGTCCCCAAACTTCCAAGTCGGTTTGGGTGATGAGGTACTGTATATTTGGCATATGCACTCAACATTTATGTAAATATAATCCATTTTCATGGTGTGGTTCTTTCTGACTAATAGCTATAACCACGTCAGCTACGTCATGTTGGCCATCAGCCAAAAGCGTGTCACAAGCCATTAGGATAAACCATTTCCTTGAAGAATCAAAACATGAATCTAGCAAGAAAAGTGTATATAGAAATATACCTATATACAGCACAAAGTGGAGAAGATTCAAGTAAAGCCACTGTAAGTTGTAGAGATGTAGGTAATGTCTGGTAATGATCCACTGTATTCTGAGGCTCAGGTAGTTGTGGTAATGTCTAGTGACCTCGAAATTGTGTCACACCTACCTTTAATGATGCGCAAGTTGAGAGCTGAGATTTGGAAGATACCATAGTCTAAATGCTTTCGCCTACACAGCAAATGCTCTACACAACGTAATTGGCAAATATGATGCATATACTTTTACCACAAACTTATGGTGTATAGGATGGACTCCAGTCTTCTTGGCAATAGTCAAATCTCAGACTTGACATAAGACATAAAGCTTTACCTTGTTACCTACGACTCGAGATGGTACGGTCCGTAAAAACAAATCCTTGTCGTATCTGCTCACGCGGAAGTAGGAAAGGGTCGTCCCACATTTACGTTGGTTTTGACAATGCCATACTCATGTAAAATGTTTACACTTAAAATTCAATCGTGTTTAACAGGCACGGGGACCTGTTCGGAAACCAGCTGCTAGCTGGACAGCGGCTAGTTGCACAGAACTGTCTTGTCATGAACCAGTGCTTCACGGATAAAGCAAGACAGCAGAGGTCAACTACTCTGTGAGACAAAAGGTCAAATCTTCAGAAGATATGTCCTTCAAATGGAATACAGGGTCAACGTAAAAAGGTATCGTCTCTCGTATTTTCTAATGACCTACATGTGGACTGTAGTCAATCTGCAGAGAATACTAAAGTTGTTATAAAAGCTGTTACCAAAGGAGAACAGAAATATCAATTCATAGATTTTCCCATGTTTAGTACAGGACTTCAGTTAAGGCCAAAATCCCTACGATCCACAAACAGATGACAGGCCTAAAGCAGAGGACGTACCACGTCACCAGGGAGAGAACTTTCACGATTTCATGAATGCATTTGACAACGGGAAGTCCTTCCTTATATCCTTTCTTCAGTGGTTCTTATGCGAGCAGTAAAGTTAATATAAGAGGGGCCATGTGTTTTTAAAACATTAGATATATAAGATTAAAATCGTAGTTACTAGAATATGATTGCATTCCGTCTTCACACAGAATCAAAAGAGCCAAGATTGGACAAAATACATTTTTTAAACAAACCTAAGAGTGAAACATGCGACAATGAAAAATATTTTACTAATATACAATCTAGAGATTAGGAAACATATTTTTTGGTAAATACCTACCTCATGTTGAAGTGGATAGTTGAGTTGTATACTGGCCAGTCGTTGTGATGTCGAAACCTTTTCCCGCAGAAGAGTGGTAGAGGTGTACCAGAATGAGGAACTGGAGAGGAGGGCTTCATTTTATACACTTCTTGGTAATTAATCAGTCTTATAAGGGGGCGTGTTTTCGGAGAAATGCAGTCTGCGTCGTGCCGATGAAACGTCACTTTTTTCAAGGAAAGGCATGATGTAATTTTTACTAATTTTAGAGTAGACGTTTCCTGCTTCCTTGTTATCTACCTAGACAGACAGATGACGTTGAATAATTTTCATTGTCTGTCAAGATATCATTTTGCGGAAATATACTGACATAGAACACGTTTTACTCTACTTTACTCGGATCGTCACATCTTTCTTACGTGTTCTACACGGACTTGGCACAACTCAAAATTAAATACTGTATCCTATGATTTCTTTCCCCGTGTTGTCGCTATGATCTGTTTATATCCTCAGCTACGTCATGTTGGCCATCAGCCAAAGTATTCAACTTAACGTATACGTTTTTTCGCGACGAAGTGGATATCCATGTGTAGCTATATACAGCAAAAAAGTTAAGAAGATTTCTGTAAAACATTTGTTAGCAAATGATAATGATTAGTGACCTCGAATGAAGGGCAACGCCTGCCCTTTATGATGTGCAAGTAATTGCTGACATTTGGAAGATACTATAGTTCACATTTTATTCAACAATCAATCAACTTCACAGCTTTTCTGCCACACTGCGCGCGTGGTTTACAATGGCATCTATAAAACCTGTCGAAATGATAAATTCTGGTCTTCCTTACAACAGTTCAATCTTAGTCTTGATATAAAAAATCGATGTAAAATATATTTACCTACGGCTCGAGATGGTACGATCCGTGAAAACACTCGATCGTTAACGTGTCTGCTCATTCAGAAGGAGAAAATGGTTGTCTTACATTTACGTTGATTTTGACAGTGCCGTATGCATCTAAAATGTCTCAGTTCGACAATGGATCGTACTAAACAGATCTGACGACAGATTCAAAAGCCACTATCAAGCTAGCTGGACAGAAATGACAGAAACAGAACTTCACAAAGATCAACTTTGCAAGGACAGCTAATCTGTGAAGTAAAAGGTCAGCTCTGCATGTAACATGTTCTTCAAATAGAATACAGTGAAGTTTTTAATGAAGAGTTTGTCAAGTTTTTGAGAACCTACATGTAAATGAATGTAGTAAATGTACAGACAATACTAAACATCAGCCCTTAAAATTTGATATGAAAATTGTCACGAATCAGAACCAGTCAGTCAAAAAATGTCCGACTGGTTTAACACGGGAGTTCAGTTTAGGCCCCCGAGATCAACAAAATGACCGGTCGATAGAACCTTTAGTGTCACAAGGAAGTGAGCTTTCAGGATTTAATTATAGCAGTTGACAACTTAAAGTAGTACCATATTTCTTATCATTTGTCTATATAAATGGAGAGCTGGGGGAAGGGGTCGAGCTTCTGAGAATTGAACAATTTTGAATAAGGAACGTGCTTTCGGGGGAAAGAAGTCTGCATCGTACCAATGAAACAAAAATGTCATCTTTTTGAAGATCAGGCAGGTTTAATGTAATTGTTGAATGTTTAAATGACATATTCTGGTCTTCCTGGCAACAGAATGTTGTCGTCTTAGACGTGACACAAAACATGAAGACAAAAGAATGTTACCTACGACTCGAGATGGTATAGTCCGTGAAAACAACTCGTTTTCAGGTCAGCTCATACAGAAGAAGAAAAGAAAAACGATCGTCTCACATTTACCGTGATTTTTACAGTGTCATCCTCATCTAACATTTCATAATTAGACAACGGAGCGTGCTAAACAGATCTGAAGACACGTCTAAAAGCCAGGGCCTAGCTAGCTGGATAGAAATGCCTTGACAAAAATCAGGGCTTCACAAAGATCAACTTGACAAGGACAGCTTATGTGTGATGTAGAAGGTCATTTCTACGAGTAATAAAAAGAATGAAGTGACAATTTTAAAAAAAAACGTCAGTTGATTTATAATGATCTACATGCAGATTGTACTAAATGTGCAGAGAATACAACGCATCATTAAGATTTAAGAAAGTTGGCCCGAATCGGGAACAAAATATCAGTCCATAAATTTTCCGACTGGTTTAACACGGTAATTCAGTTCGGCTCAAGGCCACCGAGATCCAAAAAAAAGACAGGTTCAGAGTAGGACATTCCGCGTCACCAGGAAGATATCAAGATTCAGACTACTAAGTCTTTTTATATTTCTTAGCATCTGTCTGTTGGTCCTCATCAAGCTTTTCAGTAAATATAAGAAGTAGCATGTGTTTTGACCAATGAACATTAAAGATACTAAGAGCCTAAGAATGGCTATGATGTACAGGTATATGAATGAAGAGCTGTTGGAGTGGGTGTCGAGCTTCATTTTGAAAAGTTTCTTCCTAATTAACCAATTTTGAATATCTGCAGTCTGCATCGTGCTAATAAAAACGGCAATCTATTGAAATTTAGGCATGTATAATATAATTTTCAATGATTTTAAGAAAACCTGTTTCTTTGTCATCTACTGAGAAAGACTGATGACGTTGAATGTGTTTCATTGTCTTTTGTGAATACAAATGAGGTCGGGAAAGTCCCCAAACGTATTGGTTGATATGGTTGATGATGTCATATGGTATATTGTGCATGCCCACATTTCAGGAAGTAACATTCTGAACAAATACACTGTCACGAAACAACTTGTACTCTTTTGTGACCACAGTATAACTCCTTTCTTGTCTGTGCTACACAGGTTCTCGTTCACCAATCCGGCTAATGCTATGATCTATTCATACCTTATTCACGCCATGTTCACCAACGGCCAAAAATATGTCACAAGCCGTGCTGATGAACCATTTTCTTAAAGTATTCGTAGCATTCAAGTTTTTAGTAAATATTCAAGACATTTAGGTGGTTGTATACGTGTACCTATATACAGCAAAAAAAATAAGACGATTTCTGTTAAGCATCTGTTAGAAAAGGATAATGATCAGTGACCTCGAATAAGGGGCAACGACTGCCTCAAGTGATGCACAAGTAATTCGGGACATTTGGAAGATACCATAATGTACATTTTAATCAATCACCTTCACAGCTTTTCTACTATACTGCGTGGTTTACAGATATAACAGTTATAAAACATGCCGGGATACATTCTAGTCTTCTTAGCAAAAGGTAAATCTTATACATGACGCAAAACAGGGGTATTCAACAATGTTACCTACAAATCGTGATGGTACAATCCGTGAAAACAATTCGTTGTCGTGTCAGCTCACGTAGTAGAAGAAAAGGAAAGGGTGGTCTTACACTTACGTTGATTTTGACAGTGCCAATCCCATCAAAAAATGTCTTATTTAGACAATGGATCGTGGTTAACAGATATGAGGACACCTTCAAAAGCAAGGGCCCAGCTAGCTGACCTAGCTTGGCCTTGACAAAACCAGTACTTAACATAGATCAACTTGACATGGACAGCTAATCTCTTAAGTAAGAGTCGGCTTTATAAGTGACATGTTCTTCAAATAGCATGCAGTGACGATATTAAAATAAGTGTCCGTCGTATTATCAATGAACTACATGTAGAACGTATCAACCTTTGATAATGGTTGTCCCAAATCGGGAACAGAAATCTCAGTCCATAAATTTTCCGACTGGTTTCACACGGTAGTTAGGTTCGGCTCAAGGCCATCGATATGACAAAAAAACAAAAACAGGCACAGAGTAGAACGTATCGCGTCACCAGGAAGATTTCAGGATTTTGGCATATATATGTTACTAAAATGTTATCTATAGGGATTAAGCAAATGATTTTCTGGTTAAGTCCCACCTTATGTTGAAGAATGTAGCAATATGCAGGCAAAAATGTGACGGAAACGTTGATGGATCTTAATGATTTTTAATGGGTATGTAGCGGTTGTGGGTACGGAGGTCAGGTTTGAAAATGGTTTACCTGGTAATTTCCGTTGGTACTGCAGCGAGCTACGTATTTATGTGTGTTTGTGTGTGGACAAGATTACTCGACAAGCTTGTGATGTTTCTGCATGATATTAAGTGGATGGGTGGGATTTTCAGAAAGGAATGTCAAGTTCGACAATGGACCTCCTAGTGAGTATCTGAGGTACAGCAGTTGAGTTTGACAATCAAAAATAACTTTGTTATGAAAACAGTTATTGATGTATGGTTGCACATAAAAAAGATAGCCTAATGTAACCCAATGATGAATATAAATGGAAACATCCACTTGCCATGCTCTGTTTGGTAGTGGCTGGAAGTTACATGCACAGGTATTCTGAGCTTCAGTCTATACTGTATTTTTAGCATACCATGTTGACACCACAAGAGAAGGTAAAGGTAATATCACGTTACTAGCCATATTTCGTGACACCTAACCACCGTGTCAAACTATGATTCAACCTCATGGCATTTTCAAGTTGTAGACTATAGCTAAAACTATATACTTTGATACAATTTTGACAGAGCTGACCTGAAAGTTGAAATTCAGCTGCAGAAACTTTTCAAAAAGTTTTCGAAAAACAGCAACTAAAACTCTGTTACAAGTATTCTTGATCACTCTGCATGGTTCTATAATGTTTTCGAAAAGCCATTAAAGAAGAATATTTGAATCTTTTGATCAGTTTTATGCTTTGTTTGTTTGTTTGTTTGTTTGTTTGTTTGTTTGTTTATTTGCTTATCTGTTCCGGTCATCATTTTCAGTGTGGATACAGTCTGATATTTATATTTATTTTTCTCGACCCATGGCTAGGAGATTCTGAAAAACATGGCTTCGTGATGGGATTTAATTCTCACTTGCAACTACGTTTTCTAGGTTAGCGTACAACCCTGGGCACAGAAAAATAGTTTCTAACATGGTTGATTTGTTTGATAAAAAATCATCAGCCTCGTTGTCTTAGTAATTGAGCTTAATGTATAACTATCCTGAGATATTATGTGACAGGGCAAGGGTCTTTGCCATCGTATGACTTCAGTATCCACTTCCTGTAGGTCACAAACATTTACTTCCTGCAGGTCATCACCACACAAACATTTACTTCCTGCCTGTCATCACCACACAAACATTCACTTCCTGCAGGTCATCACCACCTTATACGGGGAGGGTAGGCTAAAGTTGCTTCCGCCTCTCTCATCAGGGGTGAAGTCAGGAGGCCCCTCACCCTCGGGAATGCTGAAGCGGAAGTTCTGTACCAGTCCTCCAAGCAGAAGGAAGGTGTCTGCTTTTGCCACAGCCTCCCCCGGACAAGCACGACGTCCGGCACTGAGGGGACAGAGAGAGATAAGACAGCTAATACCAAGAAAGTCAAAGCATCATGTTTTAGTATTGATGATACAAAAAAAAATTGAAAAATAAGTTTGTACTGAATGAAAAAAAAACTTTTTTAGATAACCAAGTGATATATCCATGGTCGAATGAATCAATTGTTTTTTGTTTATTCAGGGATTTACCAACCTAACAAAAACTACTCACGGAAATGATAAAACTAATAGGAATTATGGGTTTTATTTCATCATGTAACAGGTGTAAAAGATAATCGCTGAATAATCGATAACACGACTATCGGTCACATGCACTGACAGATGATCGCAATTATGGGGAGTGATAGACATTCGAAAGATAACAATGAAAAATATATTTTCACAATTGTTAATGACGATGATAACCTTATAGGACATCCGCAGGATAAAGTACTCATACACATACAATATGCCATTTGATAATATCAACATACTGAGGACTCCTTTAAAAGAGTATGTTACTACATCTTAAATGTTGCTGCCCGCCTGAAAGGGCTATCTTTATCATGCCCGTACGTAAGGTATCCTGGAATCAAATCTTGTCAGTTCAAGTCCTATTTCAACAGTCGCTAGTAAGCAAGACTGGATTCATGGCTAAGATTAGATTTCAACTTTGTTACCAACCTGAAAGGCATTAAAGCCGCAGGTTTCGGTATTGGCATCCCGTTCTCATCCAAAAAGCGTTCAGGCCGAAAAACGTCCGGATCTCCCCACGTGGCAGGGTCATGGTGCAGGGCCCACAGGTTGGGCATGATCCAAGTACCCTTAGGAATATCGTAACCTCCTGAGGGGTGTAGGTTTGGATGGTATAGCAACATGTAACACATGTTAACTTAAACAATGGTGAAAGAGCGTGAAACAATTGCCATGTACAACAATTGGACGGATACACTTTAGAATATTGCTATTCGTATATAATAGGGGAAGAATGTTATTTTTTAATAGAATGTAGGTTGTATGACAGTGAGAGAGGAACTAAAAGGGCAAAAATACAGCGAGAAAATACAGCATATTTTAACCATATCCCTTCTCTTCGAAGAATTGCCTGTTCCAATGTCACACCTGAGCAAAGCTAATATTCCAAATTCATTCTGAAAAGTCATCCCATAATGAAACGGAGCTTCCCAATAATGGAGTCTTCTGACGATAACGCCATACATATCGGACTACTTAAATAACATTTTGTAAGACAAAAATTATACTATATTGACATTTTGTAAAAAAAAAAAGAATCACCTCTGTACCAATTGGGTTTGACAAGAATAGTCCCGCCATGAAGGAATTGACTCTTCCAGATGCATTCCAATATAGAATGGACCAGTCGAAAACCACATCCAAAACCAAAAGTTTCATCGGAAAAATATCCCCACCAGGCCGACTAAAACTGTGTGGCACATACGTACGTGTGAAATGAACGAGTCCAAAGACGCTTCCACTAAAAAAAATGATTCTAAAAAGATGTCCCTCTGTGCCAGAATGGACTTCCCCAGTGGTGCCTCGATGCACAATGGACCAGTCCAAAAAAAACCCTGAAGAAACGGACTTTTGAATGTAATCACCTCAGTCCAAAATTGGATTTAAAAAAAAATGTCACCCCAATGCAAGAATTAACACTTCCAGTAGCACCATGATGTTTATGAGCCAGTCCTAGAAACTTTTACTAAAAAATGGATTTAAGAGTAGTCTCCCCTTTTCTTCAAGAGTATACGTTTTTGGTTTAGAAATAACGAAAATTACTTCCAAAAGCTATATGCCCAAAATTTGAATTTAATTTAGTACATGCCCAAGGCAGACACATACCAAATCTCACATCGTTGTGATTTGATACCGCGTCATAGTGTCTGAAGATGAAAATATATATTTGTTTTGAAAGTAGCCAAAAATTTAGAAAAAAATCTGAAGCAAAGTATGTGAAAGATGTGAACAGACTCCTGCACACACATAGCCTAGGCAGTCCCATCCCAAATTTGGTATATATACTATATGAACTAGTGCAACTTATATCTACTACATATAACTGACCAGCGAGGATAACTTGAGTTTACCTGATGATAGTTTTTCTTTATATCTGTTAACTGTATTTGTTCAATATGTTTTGTTCTGTTCTGTTGTGACCTGTTATTATCTCAGTGTGGTAAAAATGTGCTTTAAAACGTCTTTATTCAGTTACAAAATAAGCAACAAGAATCGGTACTTACTCAGCGTGGTATCGACAGTTGTAGCATGTGGCAAAGATAGAGGAGCAATGGACCCCATCCTCATGACCTCATGGATCGTCGCCTCCGTGTACGGAGTGGTCTCACGGTCGGACAGCTCAGGCAGCCTGTCATGGCCCACCGCACTGTCCAACTCAGCAGCCACCTTCTCCTGGATCTCCGGGTGAGCAGCGAGGAACAGGATGGCCCAGCGTAGGGTCACGATCGTTGTGTCTGTACCCCCTGAGGAGACAATGGTCATATTGCGCCACAATTTGTAATTTACATATTCATGAACTGGACGTCGAAATTGATTAGATTGTTATACTTGGATTTACATCCAATTGCAATCGGCATAGACGTGTGCATTCAACCATTTCTACACAATCTGTCAATAACAGCAAACTAAGATTTCATAGAATCATACTATCTGAGTACTTGATGTGTATATCTAGCAATTTGGCTGTAAGATCATATTCAGCTTAAAAGTAGGTGCATATACATCAGAAATAGATACCAGATACATAAAAAAATCATTGGCCATGGCCTGATGTGTGAGGTAATGATTAGAGTGCAATAGGGAATAAGAAAAAAAGCCTATCTACCAAGAAAGACGTCAGAAATAGTCTGCCTGAGATGACTGTCTGTGAGATAGGTGACGTCATAGATCCCCTCCTCCTCAGCATCTTTCTGAGCCTTGATCATGTGATCTGTGATGTCACGGAGGTTGCCTGCAGAAGCGTACATTGCCATTCACTACTATACTAAAGGGACAGAACAATTAAGATGAAGATTTGCCTCATAAACTTACTCTTTGTGACAATTTAGATGCAATATGATAAAAGTATGGAGTAACTTAATAAAGAAATTAAAAGACCATTGCGCTTCCAAAAGGTCAAACTCAAGTCTTCGCGGTATTTTTAGAACGCCTCTTCCAATCGATCTCAGCTCAAAGATCACCTTGGTCGTCTAATAATCTGTCAAATGATAATTGAATTATCTCAACAACCAATGATTTTTGGCCGACATTGAATTTAGCAGCCAAGGTGTTGATTTCCCATTAACGTGTATCCTCTGGAGCCTTACCGAACTTAAAACATGTTGTTTCACGTGAAAAAAATGATGTCACCTTACTTGGGTCAAATGTTTCCCGGTGCTGCTCCAGATGACGATCAAAGATCCCCAACAACTGTTCAACCAATTTTTGTAAGGTATTTTTTGCTGTATAGGAGGCAAGCAATCATAGGAGGTACGTTTTAAAAAACATTATGTCTTCAAGTTAGTTTATCTTACCGACTATATGTTTAATGATACATGTAAAGTTCTGGGAAGCTCTTTTCGTTTAGAAAAGGTATCCTGCAAGCACATGATCATATCTTTCTGTAGTTAAAATGTGCTCATTAGTAGAGAAAAGATACTTCAAAAGACAGATATTTGAGTCTGTCATTGACTTCATGACCTGGAATGACTGGGACACAGGTAATGTTGACTAATCGATATAGTTGTGGGGCATTTACGTCTTGTCACTTTTCGGTCATAGACGTAATATATATATATTTGAAGACAAGTTCAAAAACATAGCGAAAAACAAACATACACACTAGAACGGCGCCTCCCTTCACAGAAGTAAATATTTATCTACTCACTTGGTGTAGGCAGGGACCGAAGTGACGGATAGACGTCAGCAAGAAGGCCTTGTCCGAAAATTTCGTTGCTCTCATTGGTCACTTTAATCAGAGTTTTGAATTCCTCGTCGTCCATGTTGTACCTGTTTTATACAAAGTCTTGGTTATTAAGTGTTGGAATTTTTTTTTTACAAACCTTATATCTTTAACCCTTAAGCTGCCCCTCCCGGTTCATCCCGTGATGCAGAAATTTGTGAATATTGCCGCTCCTGGTTACAACCGGTTAAGAGTATCCCCCGGAAGAAAACCAAATCGCGGCATGTCTTGCGCGTCAAACCCAGAAATTAGTTTGCTGGCCTGGTGACCTAGTGTCAGGAGTCAAAGGGCGTTGTGCAATCACTGATTACGTCATCCATGAGGCCTACGATGCCTTGCGGCCATGACGTATCCAACATGGCCGCCCGCGTCGTCTGCAGGAACATTTTTTTTCTTGTTTTCAACGACAAATTATCGGTTTTTACGCCAAATTGTCCGGGTTCAAGCACAAATATGTGTTTGGGGAGCTTGATACTACAGATTCTGGGGAAAAATTGGTTCATTGATCGAGGATTCTGCAGTAATTTGCGACAGTGACGGCATGCACGTGGAACAAGTTCGCGTCGTCCCAAACGGAATTAACTCACGGCGACGGAGTAAATGCGGTGTTGGAAAATTCGACATCGGTTTCGAGGCTGACAATAGTATTGTTTGTGAACGGTAGAGATGTTGAAGGCGAGAAATATGTGTTGTGCACAATATTTTTTATATAGTCTCACAATGGTAAATGCTATGTTGTACCAGCCTTTAAGTCGTGTAGTCAGTTCAGTACCCAGGACAGTCCGTGGTCATAAACTCACATACAGTAATACCTGTGTATTTTTTTTTCTTATATGTGACTCTGATATTGTCAGAATTCTTATAAACTGAATGGTCCATGTGCTCTGTTGTTCAATGTGTGCTAGATTGGATTGCTTGGAAGCATTGTGGGAAGTATATGTTTTTATTGCTTTCTTGTGTTTATTATCCATGAAATTTATGCAAGCAAGCTGGTACACATTTTGGAAGAAAGTGTTATTTGTAAACCTCCAGCTGATATTAAAGAGTTATGTTTCCTAAAGCTTCAGAAAGGAATATACTGCGCTGTAATAAATCAGCCTTTCAGCTAAATTATCCGTTCAGCACCCAGGACAGTCTGCAGTCATAAATACCTGGGTGAATTCTTTTCATTTGTATGCAAGACTGATGCTGTCAAGACCTCTCATAAATACTGTGGCACTGATATTGGGATTTCAAAAATGGTTTTGATGCTATAGTACAATATGTTTATGAAAAGTGTATGTTTTATTGCATTATTGCCCTTGTAAATCATTAGTACAGCCACTAGCTAGGCTGTACTAATTACACCAATAGAAAGGGTAGACTCTTTGCTTTCTATCGGTGTATAACATATTGGGGGTATGTTGGAGGAAAGAAACCATAAACTAGTGAAATAAAAACAATTCCCGTTGTTTTTAGAGGGTCTGAAAAAGCTGGCACTGAGAAGCTGTACTGGTCAGAAAACCCTGCAGCTACGATCAGTAAAATTAATTTCATCGTACTCTACAGGTACCAGTTCATATGATGATTTCGGGTGTTTCCACTGTATGTTTTATTTGGTCGAATACGGATAACCGTTATATGACAAACATTGTTATGTAAATAAATGAAACTTCAATAAAAAAAGAATATGGTACATGAAATTTGACACGTTCACCATTGAATAAATTTGGATGTAGCCAGTGGCATTCATACACATTCTGGTATCCAGTTTTTTTTGGTTTTTTTTTTCAATATTGACTTGACAGGAGTAATGCCAGGAGTACAGTTTCACCCACTGAATTGGCGACTTACAACCATTGCCCCCTTTATAATCGAATGCATGTAAAAGGACAAACTAGAAGATACGTTACCTTACACCGAATGCAGCCGAACAGATGACGTTGTAGACAAGCTTATATATGTAGTCCTCAAGGTCCACTTCTCGACCCTCCATCTTGGAGAACTCAGCGACGGTTTCCTCCAACGACTCATGGACTCTACTCTGTAAGTTCTGTCCTGAAGCGTAACCCCTAAAGGTGATGAAGAAGACCGTACGATTCAGATCCAATCAGATTATAGTTTGTGCAAGTTTCCAGATGGTAATCAGTTCTCTTATGACGGTTGTCAGACTATTCGGCAGAGAATTGACCTGAAAAGCGACCCTATCTATAATAGGATGGATACACAGTCACCCCACTAACATACAAATGAAGTATAAAGCAGAAAGAATAACGATACAGGTGTCATTTACAAGACGAAACACTTCTGGACAAGCTGCGATATTACCATGTCAAACCCATTGGTCCATAAAATAGTAACGCTAGCACCTCGCTAAAGTATGTCTGTATCTATTTGCCACTGCCTCGTCATAATGTTAATACACTACGCTTAAAAAGTTTTGAAACTTTACTTTGGTTGATCATATGTCCGTTGTTTCTTGATCAACTTTAATGCAATATATATCGATGGAAAGCTTGTATATTTTCCTTTCCTATCATACCCAACTCATTATAATTGCAATCTTATAGAGCGAGCACCAGGCCTGCTTACGCGAGTGGGTTGTAATTTCCCTGCTAGTGTTAGATACTCAGCTCAGCGCCAACCCCGTTTGCGGTGGTGTCGTCCACATCGTGAATGAAGCAGTGTGTGGAGGAATGTTATGTTCACAGCTACAGATAAGAGTAGATTTATTTTGACTGTTGGATGGGTAAATGAAAGTGTTGGGGCAGCGAGGAGAACCCTATGCTGACTGTTGCGCAGATAGACTGACAGTGTTTGTGGAGTCAGCGTCATGGTGTGGGGCAACTGCCAGAGGATGAAAAAACAGGTTAATCATCCTAAGCAACCTTGATGTGTCAAGATATAGAGACACCATTCTCCATCCAGTCACATTTCCTAGATCTTTACCTCTGCAATATGAGAGTTAGTGCCATTCTACAAGATGATAGTGCACGTCCATACAGAATGAGAGTCATTTCAGACCACCTCCGGGATGCAGGAATACAGAGGATAGAATTGCCTTTCTGCAGCCCAGATCTCTACACAACTGAACACCTCTCAGACTCTGTGATCACTGATCAGCTTGGCCGAGCTGTGCATGCAAGAATGATCAACAGAACAATACGACCTGCGACGACTCCTTGTGGAAAAATGGCCAGGAACCGTGTAACAAAACTGGTGACAAGCATGAGGGGGATGTGCCGGCCTGTGGTGACAGCACATGGCTTGTGGACTGAGGCTCATTTACGCAATTTGTTGTTTGGATGAAGACTACAAGAAATAACCATGGCTTTCATATTAATGTGTTTTGTTGATTCAAGTTTCATATTACCCTCGTACACACGCCACGTGCTACCAGCAGAAGAAAAATTACTGAATTGAGCGTTCGACTTAAGCTGGGTAATCTGGGCACTTTTTTTTTCAATTTATGTGACCCGCCCACGTAAGCAGGTCTGGTGCTCGTTGCCTTAATCAACAATCCTAGTAAGTTTGGTATCGTGGGAAAGAAGATCTTACAAGCTTTTCAATGATATGTAAATCATTGAAATTTATCACGAAACAACGGAGATATGATCGACCAAATTTAAGTTTCCGAACTTTTTGTGCTGAATGTATATATTTTAAAAACGCTTTGACCTAATCAGAATGGGAACGAATCTCTTTGATTAGTTGAGAGTTAACTATACACTTTTCAAACCCCACCTGGTGGCACTGTGGAACAGTTTCCGGTGCAGTTTCCATGTCGGATTGTAGTCTGTGAAGGCGATGTCCTTCCCGCCTTCAGTTAAGAGGTCCGCTGAAAGGAAAATCATTTTGGGAAACAGATGCCTTTAATTGTGAGTCAATCAATGGTGTAGGCCTTATCATCCTTAGGCATAACATCATTGATATGTTATTAACTGATAATTAAATATGGACAAGCCACAAAATCTCTTAAGGCCTGCAAGTCTTTTTGTATCTCTATTTGTATCTATATAACAAGTATATCAGCCCTTCGGAGTGACACACCAGCTTCGCATGCATGTGTAATCTAACTGAATGTATTTTTAAGCTATCTAATGAGGATACTTCTACAGTAATTGACGATAACGAGTTCCACTCTACAATTATTCTAAGAAAATACGAATTTTTTAACAAATCAATCCGACGAGTCTGCTACTTGAAGGTATTCTTAATCTTGTTATATCTCGTCTGGCTTAGCATTAAGTGTGAAGACAACAATTAGTGAGTCTGTTGAAAGACTAGGTATCTATAGCATTGTATGATGACTTGTATTTGTTGTTTGTCTTGCACTGATAAAGGTTCTGTATGTTTTTGTACTTCAAATTGGTTCGATCAGCTTGATGAAAATATGTAACATTTTTGTGCAAAATTGGGTCAATTTAGGAAAGCAAATTGAATGGATACAAGTTTCTAAAGAACAAGACGATTTTTAAGACTTATGACAAAGGTTTATATCTATCGGGTGGCTATGACCACAGGTTCACAACTTCCTGTTGTTTTCTAGAACACATTTCTATACTTGTTTCCTCTAACAAAGTTTGATCGACCTCCGATGCTCGTGTAAGGACCAAGAACATTTTTACAATCGCTTATATTGCCTCAAAAGACTCTGATGTTTTTGAAGTGTATTTAAAGATGTGGGGTAGCTATGAACTCACGCAAACACGCTCATCGTGTCTTCTACAACACATTGCCCCACTTTCACTCACTCATCACTCCATTCTTTCACTCACTCATCTTTCTGCCACACCCAGTCATACACCACTCCACCCGACCGTCATTTTCCGGTGTACTTTCAGATTCTGATAGGTACACAGTACTTACATGTCAACGTCTTCGGCCTGCCAGCAAAGTCAGCACCCTTCTTGACGAGGGCTTCCCTTACAGCATCCATATTGTTCAGAACAACCACGTCCGTCATGCCCAACTTCAGGCTGAAAACGTCTCCGTACTTCTTGGCGAGCTCGATGAAAGTGAAATAGGGTTGGCCATCAAACACTGTAACAAAGCAGAACATCTTACATTTGAGGATCAAATATCAACATGCGTGAGCATTTGCTGTAATCTTAACATACGGATCCCAGAAGAAATCTGTCTGATTTTTAGAAACGTTTATTCAATGATTCGGTTGCAGTTTTAGTGGCATTTGATGCATTGATAAATTTGAAAGAGAGAAATGCACAGAGGGTTAGTAAATGCAGGATAAATAATGGATACCTGTCGTGTAAGGGATGCACAGTTTACATGTATATCATTTGTGTAAAATCCACCATTCCAAGAACACTACAGGGACTTGAAGACGCGCAAGAACAGATGCAACAGGAATTGGAAAATGGCGCGCAAACTACTGATGACGCCATAACCGCCGACCCACGCGACCCCCCGGTGATTCCTCCGGTAGTCAAAGTAACTTCTACAACAGACAAGTCGAGTAGTCTACAAAACGAAGCAGGTACGTCAAACCTTCCTCAAGGATACCTAGATCGTATGGTTTCCATTGAAAAATCCATCAAAGTGAGTGACTGTGCTTTCAGCGATCTACAGAAACAATACGTAGATACGATCGGTAAACTCAACGCCTTCAGGGATGATCTGATCATGAAAGAAAAGGAACGAGAGAAGACCCATGCGAAGACAATGAACACCATATCTACACAGCTCGAAGCCGCTCAGAAGGCGCTTGAAACTCACATCAGAAAGGCTACCTCAAAACTACAGACCGACCTCACCAATTCTCGCAAAGACCTGGCCCAACAGAAAGAAAAACTCATAAAGGAGAAAGACGAAGCAACCCAAGAGATCATGATCGAAAGAAACCTGTGGAGAGAGAGACATCGTGATATGTCTCTTAAAGTCGATGCCTCGTCTGCATCAAATGTTGAACTACAGGACATTATAAAAAAACAAGATTCAGAAATCCAGGCACTTGTAAATAGATCAAAGGAGCTGGAAGAGATGTTTGCATCTGGCCCTTGTCATGTAACGAACTCTCTACACAACAAAGCCCCCTTTCCCCATGACAATGACGGGTCTATTTCACATGACAATAGCCATACTACCGTTAATCAGCAGAATAACAATACAACCTTTGTTCTCGGCGTCCAAACGCCCGTTGTCAATGCCAAGATGTCTACATCTGTGAACACCCGCAAACTATCTACAGACAACACCAACTTGAGAAGTGAGGATATCGAGGGAGGTGTCAGAATCTTCGCGGATTCACTCTTCCGAGATGTTGATCCTAACCGAGCCTTCAAAGAAGAACGTACAAATATTCACAGAAGCAGTACCATAACGGCGGCCATCGACAACATCAGCAACATCAAAGACTCCACAACTAAGACTGTTATTCTCCACGTCGGATCCAACGACCTAGATAACAGCAAAACACACCCTGACTCAGTTCAAAGGACTCTCCATAACACCAGCAAGCTACTCGAAACAACAAAGAAGTCCTTCCCGAATGCGAGGGTAGCTGTGTCCCAGGTACTACAAAGAGGGCCGAACCACAATTCCACACTGAACACAAACATCAAAGCATACAATCAGGAGGTACTCAAACTATCAAAGAAATCAGACTTCATATACATCAAACACAGGAAGCTGACCCAAGACAGACGGCTTTATCTACAGGACCAAATCCATCTAGACCTCAGGAGTGGGACAAAACTCCTAGTAGCAGATGTAAAGCGAACTCTTGCATCACCGTCTATTCCGCCAGCGAGCCCGGCACAGCCCCCCATGACGCACCCACAACATGGACACCGTCCCTCCGGCCAGCATACTAACACGGGATCTCTACCCACCGCCACCAATCGTGACAACGTCATCCCGTCACGAGGCGGTTTCAGTGGACAACCATTCAAGAACAGCGCCAACGCCGTGCCACTTGGACCACTCCTAGTCAACCATCTAAGAGAAGCTCGACAACAGGAGGCCAACAGGTTGGGGGAACTCAACACGTTACAACAACATCGATCACCACGCTACAGCTACCGGTACGACCCAGCAAACAGGCCGCTCTACCATGGAAGGAGATCGGTAAACGCATCCGCAGAGCATGGGACATTCTTATATCCTGATCTCTGGTTCCTTGAATGAACTTTGATTTGATCCGGTGAAAACATTTAACGCGACCGAGGTAAAGTCATTCCCTTTCTTCGGTTATACATTTTGCTATTCACAAATATTCTGTCCAGTTTTTCATACTAGACGATGAATTATGTTCGTTTTTCTTTCTCCGTTTTCTCTATTGTGTGACTATATGCCATAATAACCGACTCCGTGTAGCTATTATATACCCTCATTCAAATTCAGAGGATGCCAAAAAAGTCTGCCCTAGTTTTTTTCTTCTTGGAACATCCAAGGCAGCTGTTGTAAGAAATTTAACGATGAAGAATTTATTTCCTATGTAGTAAATAGTGACGTTATTTGTGTCCAAGAGACCTGGTTGGACAGTCATGTAGAATTAGATATACCAGGTTATAGTGTTTTCTCTAGCAGTAGAATTAGAAGTAAAAGGGCAAAACGAAATTCGTGGGGTGTTGCAGTTTTTTTCAAAAGTTTGTACAGGAAAGGGATTTCTAAATTAGCCAGTAGTACGGTAGACAGTGTATGGTGCAAGTTTGATAAGCATTTTTTTGGTCTCGAAAATGACTTATATTTATGCAATGCCTATATCCCCCCCGAATCTTCTTTTAAATCGACTCATGAATCTCCCTTTGAAATTCTCTCTAATGACATATGCAAATACTCTAATCTAGGTGACATCGCTGTGTTAGGCGATTTAAATGCAAGAACTGGCTTGCTAGTAGAAAATTATTTTGACACTTTTGCGCTTGACAATCCTACATCGGACGGTATCAGTTTCACCAAAAGTAGACATAACAGAGATATCAAAGTTAATAACTATGGCAAAACATTGATAGATTTATGTTCAGCAGCGGATTTGACTATTCTAAATGGTAGATTCGCGGGGGACCTAAAAGGCGACTTTACCTGTTATCACTATAATGGATCTAGCGTTGTCGATTATTGTATTGTAAGCAAGTCTCTATTGTCCGATGTACAATATGTAAGTATTAGTCCAATCACCCAATTTTCCGACCATTGCCATGTTTCCTTCTCACTGTCAACAAAGTATTCCCCTCATGTTCCAAAAACTACCAACCAGATTAAACCCAAGCCAACAGCATTCATTTGGAACGATGAATCAAAATTAACATATCAAAGTATTCTAGATAATCAATATGCAATTTCAGAATTTCAAAAATTTTGCCAAACATCTTTCTCTTCGACAGAAAAAGCTGTCACAAATTTCACAGATTTATTGTTAGACGTAGCTAAAAAGTCACTTAAAGCAAAGCCCAATAGACAAACAAAGAAACCCACACAAAGCGGTAAGAAAAATAAAGCTTGGTTTGATCAGTGCTGCTGGTCTTCACGCCAACGTTTGAAAAGACTATCGCTGGCATTGAAGAAAGAACCGTGGCTAAAAGACACTAGAAACAAATATTTCACAGCTTTGCGTGACTACAAAAAACTCATCAAACAGCGTAAACGGAAGTACAATTCCGACCTTCTGTTAAAATTGGAACATTTTAACAAAAACAATCCAAAGGAGTTTTGGTCACTTTTAAAGTATTTGGACAAAGAAGTAAATGGAAAACACAAGTCAAATACTTGCGATCCCAATATTACGTCAGAAGAATGGATACAACATTTTACAAGTTTAAATAACCTGATTAATGACAATAGTTTTGACACTGTTTTCGAAAAAACGGTCACTGAATACCTTAATCAATTAGATACTGTAAGTCTACTTAGATCCGCGGTATAATTAGATCCGCGGGATCCGCGGCGACCTCTGCGCCGCGAATCAATTTCCCCGCGGATATGTTTATCGTACTTTTGCCCCCCTCCCCACATATACGAGTGAGCTCGACTTCAGGGAAAAGCGAAACATAAACAATGCACGCGATTGTGTAAAACATGACAAGCTTTTACACAGTACATACGAGTTAACAAGTGATATTACATATGATTCGCAGGAGTTTGGCCGAGCGGCGTCGCTACTCCCGACCGCTACACACATAGAGTAATTTACCGAGAAATCAGAAAATAACTATGGAGATACACGCCACAATTTTGGCTTTGCATTGTTGTTACGGGCGTGGGGACGCCGTTTACCGGCGTACAATCACGCTCTTTTGTTTCTTGCTATAGTTATGCTTGCAAACCATCGATATCGGTGCCTTTGACATATGTTGATCTCATTAAAAACCTGTTTTTCAAGAAAGCCAGCAAAAATACGTAAAGAAAAAAAAAGATTTTCGCCCGAGCATTTGAGTCCCTACGCTGTGATTTGCCGCCATTCGCCGCCATTTGTGGTCGTATTCGGTGGAGAATATATCCCTTTAATTTTCTTCCCGTGGAAATTCTGCTTAGGTAGGGTAGATGAGTCGTGTTTACGCCATGATTTTACTTCAAAATACAGCGCGCTAGCGGCAAGGGCCGGGCTGGGCCGCCATCTTTGTTTACTCTTGTTTACCGCCTGTTCTAAGCGCTGATTGGTTTGAGTCAGAAAAACTTTGCTCTGATTGGTTGACTGCAAGATTTCACGTGATCACAAGGCGGGAATTCCCCGTCACAGTTTCTGCGTGGACCGCATTTTCTGACGATTTTGAAGCAGTTTTGTGGCGACCTTCGTAACATTTTTGATTTTTAAAAATTAACCAAACATTTTCTGATGGCAGTGTTCAGTTATTTTTTTCTACTCATCGCCCAGCGCGAATTTAGAACCACCGCGGATTCTCCATTTGCCCGAAACCGCGGATTTTAGGCCCCGCGGATCTAAGTAGACTTACAGTAGTCAAACCCCAAGCCCCTTAGATTTCCCATTTACTGCAGGGGAAGTCTTGAATGGTTTAAGTTTATTGAAAACGGCAAAAGCTTCCGGTATTGACTCAATTTCAAATGAAATGTTGAAGTATGGGGCAAAAACCTTATGTCAGCCATTAGTGACTTTGTTCAATACTATACTCAGCAAAGGCAACTTTCCTTCTAATTGGAACACAAGTATTCTTACGCCAATATTCAAATCAGGTGATAAATCTAATGTAGACAATTACAGAGGAGTAGCAATTTCTAGTTGTCTATCCAAATTATTTACGCTCATCCTAAACAACAGGTTACAAAACTTTGCAGAAAGTAACAACCTATTAGATGACACCCAGTTTGGGTTCCGGAAAAGATGTAGAACTTCAGATAATATATATATCCTAAAATCTTTAATAGACAAATACACAAGTAAAAAAGGTGGGAAACTATTTGTATGCTTTGTTGACATGAGGAAGGCATTTGACAGTGTTTGGCGGGATGGGCTGTTCTATAAGTTGTATCAATGTGGTATTGGAGGAAATTTCTTTAATATTATAAAATCCATGTATAGGGACGTGAATTATGCCGTTAGATTAGACAATGGACTATCAAACTCCTTTCCTTCCGTATGCGGAGTAAGACAAGGATGCAATTTAAGCCCTTTACTATTCAATTTATTCATAAATGACATTTCTAAGTGTTTTGATCCCACGAAATGTGATCCTGCAGTCCTAACTTCAAAATCCCTAAATTGTTTATCCTGGGCAGACGATCTCGCTCTGATATCATCGTCAAAACAAGGGCTACAGCATTGTATTGATTGCCTAGAAAAGTATTGTAAGAAATGGAAACTATCTGTCAATGTTTCAAAAACCAAGGTTGTTGTTTTCGGCAAAGGTTCTAAGAAGAAATACAAATTTCATATTTATGACAAAGAAATAGAAATCACTGACAGCTATACCTACCTCGGTATTCCGTTTACATCATCGGGTAAGTTCAAAACTGCCAGGAAATATCTAAAAACCAGAGCAATGAGAGCACTTTTTAAACTCAAGGCTCTTCTACTCTCTAACAATGACATTTCAATCAATCTTGGGAAAAACCTATTTGATAAATTCGTCAAGCCCATCTTTATGTACGGCTCAGAGATCACATGCTTTGACCGTTCTTCCAAAAATATGAAAATTATTGCATCACATACCGGTAACATCCGTGAATCTTCTCAAAAGGTTCTGTCAACTTTACTAAAAATACTTAATATTCAAAATAACTTTCCTGCCACCAGTCGAAAAACCACCTCTTCTGAATCTAATAGTACCTATGTTGTATGTTTCGAAAGAAATACAGATAAAGAAATACTAATGCGTCATGCCAATAGCCAAACTCTACGAGAGAACGGCTTCCAAATCATAAACCTACACGCAAATCAACATATTCCAGAATTTGACATCATTGATATGCGTTTCCAGAAATTCCTGTTAGGTATACATGCCAAAGCCTCAAACGATGGTGTCAGAGGAGAAATGGGAACTTTCCCAACGATGATGGACGCAGAAATGCAACTTGTAAAATACTGGCACCGCTTAGTTCATTTACCCGAACATACCTTACTTCGGGAGGCATACAATGCTGTTCTTTTAGGAGAACATGATTGGGTTGTCCACGTGAAAAATATCCTCAACTACCACGGTTTTGGACATATATGGCTGAACCCGAAGTCATACCATATAGATATAATCAAAACTCAGCTACGACAACGTCTACAAGATGTTTATATACAAAATTGGCATTGCGCTATTCGAAACAATTCCAAACTTTCCTTTCTTTCTACCTTAAACAAGATTTATAAGCAAGAAAACTACCTTTCAAACATTAAGAGCCTCGACGTACGTAGAGCAATCACAAAACTCAGAATTGGCTGCCATAAATTAAGTATAGAAACGGGGAGATTTCAAAAACTCCCTATAGACCAGAGGGTTTGTCCATTTTGTCCAGAGGTAGTTGAAGACGAATATCACTTTTTGATTGTATGTCCCAAATATTTTGATCTACGTAATTCACTATACTCAATGCTATCGTTGGACTTACCAGGATTTATCTCAATGGACTTAAATAGCAAATTTAAGTACATAATGACATGTGACAACCCATGCATGGTATACATTGGGAAATATATCAAAGAATGTCTAGACGTAAGAAACTCCTCCAATAATTGTAAAATCCCATTGTCATCCCATACTACTACACCATATTGTATAAGATAGACTAGTACATCATATTGTATAAGATAGACGGATAACCCTAGTAGAATGTTATCTATGTACCAGTGAATGCCATACTCTGTACCTTGTACAATTGTTGTGCAATAAAGTTATCTGTGTTAATTTGTATTTAAATAGTTTTTGAAGAAAATGTATTTTTTCTATGTTTGTAAAGAATTGAATTGAAATTCTATGCATACAAATGAATGGATGCACAGACTTTGTTGCACGAGAGTTGTACGAATGGTTAAATTAATGAGTAAGCGTAACAAAGCAAGCAACAAATTAATACTTGTCTATTATAATGCAGTCTTTCATTTGTAAATGCTGCAAGTGTGTGTTTGTGTCTTTATTTATACTCGAAATTGTTCTATTCAGTCATTTTTAGGCAAAAAATGTAGATATGGAGTCGGGACATGACATAAGTAGATCAAATATATCTGTGGCATGGGTGTACTAGATTTCCATGTGAGCATATTCATTAACATTCTTCTGTCCACTATATAAGCGGGACATGCCATTAGAGAATTATCACAGTCATGAAGTTAATCGGTGACTGGTAAATTATGCTAGCGACCTTTAACTATTTCAAAACAGTGAGAACTGATTTTTTTAATTGGTTATGTTAACTATAAAGCATTTATTACGAATTGATGCAAGGTGCTTCTACATAAATGGTATAAACTATTTATTTGTAGTTAAACACTAGTGAGATAAGATACTTACAAAAAAGGTTTCCGATGATTGGCCAGAAGAATGGACCAGGAGGCATCCGCCATCGTTTTACATAGTCCCTCAACCACGTGACCAAAACCAGGGTCACTAACCCCACAGTTATCGTCATCAACCACATCGTCCTGTAGGAAATGTGAAAAGAGAGAGTTAGAAGTCAAACAAAGGTCAACTTCAGGATGATATGTACGTAGTGAATAACCAACTCCAGAGAGAAGGATTGGGACCATGACAAACTGGATCATGCTCCTATTATTTTTCGAAGGTGTGGTAGGCGTCAACCGTGCGATGTGGCTCCCCAATAAATGGGACCTCGATTTAACGTCCTATCCGAGAACGTCCCTAACCGAAGCTAGGTAATCATTATCACCTGAAAAAAGTGAGGGATATCGTGTAGAGTGCATTTCCTAAGGGCACAGGATCGGTGACTTCACAGGATTTGAACCCGGGACCACTCGGGTCTAAGCCGAACACTGTCGTTCCGCCACACGACCCCACTCCTTTTCACGGAGAAGGGGCCACTACAGAAAAGCTATAGTGAGCCATCAATCCCCTACAGCTAGACACGGAACGAACCTCCATGTTAATCATTTAATAACAATGTCAGGTAAATGGTGTATGTCACCAAGGGCCTACCGAATGGAATAATGTAATAGTGTCTTTGCCAGAGATAATTCGTGATACTATACAGTAGAATCCAGCTATTTGCATTACTGTTAATAGCATATTTCGGGGATATGCATAAAATTCTGAAAACCAAAACCATTTCCCATTCACTCCATTGTAAATAAAATGGCATAATTGCATTAGCCATTTTTGCATACTCCTGCTATTTGCATAAAATAATGCCAATTGCAACTGGAAAAACTGGTCACTGTCACTAACTCTTATAGATTGTATGCAAATGTCATTCAAATGTAAATCGAGTATGGATAGTTTCTATGGTAAGACAACTCCAAAGGAACTGTTGTTGTCCTTTTGTTTTGAAAAAGCTCTAGCAATTCCATTGTTATTTGCTGTGATAGGATACAGCTGAGAAGTATAGAATTGCCAATTTTTTGCTTAATTTGCCATCCTTTGCACTCAACATTTGTATATAAACTTATGATATTTTTATGAATTCAATATGTTACATTCTGTTTAACTGGGAGTGAGTGATTTGACACAAAGTGTGTGACTGTGTTTCCTTAAAGTGCCACCCTGGTAACCACAACAACCCCCTCCCCCCTCAGTGCTGCTCATGTTGTCCCCTAGGGCTAATGGACTACTCCTTATTATTGCATAAAATACATGGGCAAATCAGTTATGCAAATAAGCGGATTCTACTGTAATAGCACATTTTAGTAACACTGCTGTTGTTTAACTAGTAACACTGCATTGTAACAGCCTGATTTATGTGGTACTTTACACATGGGGGATCGTTATGGAGAGGTGCAAGGAACAGTCACCGGCCGTGGCACTTACGCTGGTAAACATGTTATGTAACAATATCGGACATTTTATACTTTAAGGAGGGGCTGTTCTGTGTGGGGTTTCGTCCTGCTATAAATTCGGCGCAATTCCGTCTGAAAACCGTAGAAATACGCTCTGAAACATCACTGCCTTTAAGTGAAGACTGGTACGGGTAGGTACTGCGGTATTGAGCATTACAAAGGTGATTAATACTACTTACTTACTTACTTAAGTAGTAAAGTACAGCCCCTTTTCGACGAATTTGCTCAAGTTAAGTCTTGCAGACTCCGCCCTTCAAAACGCCATGCAAAGCAAGGTATCTGTTTTCCACCATACCATGTATTTCAAACAAAACACTACTACTGTATGTTGTCGTATTTTAGGTTTTAATTTCGCTTTCTCTGTTATGGTTCGGTATTGTATAGCAGGTGGTATGCCCAGAACACTTCAGAGAGGTACTGAACCAACCCGAACCTCAGGACGTATTCACCTTTCCAGAAGTCTTCACAACAGACTCAGATATAGACTGTGGACACATCAGAGAAACAGAGGTCATTAATGCAATAAAAAGTCTAAAAAATCATAAAGCTGCAGGATTAGACCAAATCCCAGCTGAACTACTAAAAAAAAAGGTGGTGATGCAACTGTTAAAAACCTAACAAGACTGTGCAATTTGTGTTGGGATAAAGAAACAACGCCTTTAGACTGGAAAAAAGGTGCAAAAGTGAAATTACCCAAGAAGGGCAACCTTAGTGACTGTGGTAACTGGAGAGGGATTACATTACTCTCAATACCAGGCAAAGTGTTCTGTACTGTCCTGCTAAACAGACTGAGAAGTGCAACAGACAGAAAACTCAGGGAGGAGCAGGCTGGATTCCGACCCAACAGGTCCTGCAGTGATCAAATATTCACATTACGTAACATCATTGAACAAAGCCTTGAGTTCCAAAGACCAGTATCCTTAAATTTTATTGACTTTAAAAAAGCATTTGATAGTGTACACAGAGAATCAATATGGAAAATACTCAGAACATATGGCATACCTGAAAGGTTCACCAACATCTTCAGGAACCTGTATGAGGGGTCAAGTTGCTGCGTGAAGGTCGACTCAGGATACACGGACAGTTTTGATATAGTCACTGGGGTAAGGCAGGGATGTGTTCTATCCCCCCTATTGTTCATTGTCACCATTGATTATGTTATGCGCAATTCCATGGACAATCCAAACTTTGGTTTAGTCTGGAAAGGGAGTAGGCGTCTCACCGACCTCGATTTCGCAGACGATATCGCTCTAACAGCTGAATCCCACCAAACCTTACAAGACATGACCACCAACACAGAGACAAACTCTGCCAAAGTAGGACTTAGGATTAGTGGGAACAAAACTAAAGCAATGCAGGTTGGTGAACCCCCCCAAACACACAACTACAAATTAATGGTGAACCAACAGAAAACGTCACCCAGTTCACATACCTTGGCAGTGTTATCACTGCCGAAGGGGACTCTGACACAGATATAAACTCCCGCCTAGGCAAAGCAGCGGCGGTCTTCAGACGAATGAACACCGTGTGGTCCAGCAGGACACTTTCCAGAAAGCTCAAGGTCAAGCTACTTCAATCCGTAGTTCTCCCCACGGCCCTTTATGCCAGCGAGACGTGGAAAATTACAGCAAAAATGAAAAGAAAACTTGACGCATTCCAACAGCGGTGCCTTAGAAGGATATATAACATAACTTATAAAGATAGAACTACAAATGATGAAGTTTACAATAGGAGTGGGACAAAACCCCTTAGTATCACCATCAAGGAAAGACGAGTAAAATACACAGGCCATTTGTTTAGAATGCCTGAGGAGCGACACGCAAAAACGGCGCTCAAATGGAAACCCGACAAAGGGAAAAGAAAACGGGGAAGACCCAAATTCACATGGAGGCACATGCTTTAGAATGACCTCGACGAACTGGGGATTACCTTGCAAGGAGCGGAAGACATGGCCCAAAACCGCACAAAATGGAGGATGCTTGCTGCCCGATGTGCCACTTGGCACGGGAGGATCTAATTCTAAGTAAGTAATGCCCAGATCATAAAACGGCGCAGCAAAATCTTACAAGACTAATAAATAAATGAATGAATGAATGAAAATGAAATGAATGAAAAACTTTATTATCGTGTCTTGCGCCATGTTGTGCCCAGCCCAAGTGTACGTGTGATAACATATTTAAATCTTCCATATAAAGAATAGGAAAAGCAACACCATTTTGCGATTAAAATGTCAATTGGAGAAATTTGGTTGATTTTTAGTAGTGGTGAAAGAACCATACATTACGATTCAATTATCTTTTTTGGAAGGTCCTCCGCTGAATCTCCAAGCCATAATATAGGACCGTGGTGACACTCGCGCATGAATAAAAAGTCATTGCTATCCCTGTCATATTGTTTTTTGCTCGTCAACCATACCTAATCTCAAGTCTCGTAATCTTGTGGGTTTGAAATAATGAAGTTCACGGCACAAGAATTTCATCTGACTTTCCATATCTTAAGTCAAAGTGAATAGCCTTTATCTTCACCTGCCCATGACGTTCAAGTCGAAAATGGCGACCACACATTCGTTTATGTCAACGAAGAGCTCAACTATGGCAACTTCGCCACAAAGGTCAATACTAGTACTACTTCCGGGTTACACTTCTAAACGTAGTCAGTCCTTACCAGCAAAACACTAAAATGAATTGAGCAGATAAAGGCCCCCAAAAAATAGAGGTCCCAAACAAAAGGGTAGACGAAGTAAGCTCTTCCAATCATAGAGGACACTACGAACCACCGAGAGGAACCAACAAATGGGACAAGGAGACCGTATCTTGGAGATACGAGGTTATATTATCAGTATGACTCCCAAATTTGGCATCACAAATGAAAGGTGAAAAGGTCACTGAATAATTTTCCGTTAAACAATGTCTGGATTGTACTACAATGATAACATTCAGACACTAACTTTGGGTAAAGTATGTTTCAGAGTTTACATACTTCACCTTCAATGTGTCAAGATGAAGGGGTACAATACATCACATTACAGTACTGATACCATGCAGACACACCCCCCCACCATTGCGTGAATCATGGTAGCATCAGGCTATACCCATCATAAATAGATATATATTAGACGCTTGCAATAGTACATTACACTACAAATGTGTATTAGGTGGGCAAAGTAATATTTTTTTCTCATGGACACAGGTGTTCAAACTTATAACCACTGACACCTGTTACACGAGGGGAACGAACACATGTACAGCTCCGTAACTCTGGGCAGCTCCATTTGCCTCGCTGCACGACCCAGATCTATAAGTCAAGCTTCATCCCCCACGCATCCAGACTCTGGAACCAGTTGCCTCAGGTAGTGAAGGAAGCGCCCAGTCAGAGCACTTTTAAGAACTCGTGCAAGGCTCACCTTCTCACCCAGCCGAGGCATCAGGCACGAAGAAGAAACGGCCCCAGACTTGATAACATTCTGGCGGCCAGACGCCGCATGGACCAGTGTTAGTAGCAATACGAAGTGATAGTTAGGTATATTTATATTTATTACGCTGCTTTTTAGATAGTACTTAGCACTGTTTATCTATTTGTAGTCTATTTGCTTTGTATTGTCTTGTGTGTGGGCCACGACACCAGCAACAGCTGCCTGTGGCCCACGTGTATTGTATCGTTTGCAATTTCAATAAATCACAAATCACAAATCACAATCACATAACTCTTCCAGAATTCACACAAAACTATAGTATTAGCGGACACATTCCTACAAACACAGTGTATTTTTTATAGAATTATGTCGACCCGTATAACGTATCCATACTGACAATTTTATTCCTTAGGACCTAATCTCGAATGATTTGAAGACGGAAATCGTCTAAAGACTCGAGTGTCATGATCCACAAGCGCAATGACTTTTGTATTGGCGTTTGTATTACCAGTAAGCTAGTTAGAAAGATACGAACAGCATTATATATATGAATGAATGAATGAATGATTTCATTGCAAAAAAATTGCATCAGTGACAATGTTTGGCGATTTACAGACTACATAGGTGACAATCTAATTCAATATAAGGACACATAGCACCTTCTTCGTTATTCTAAGGCCGTCCAACATATTGCACAATTCAGACCAGAAGTCCTCATATTCATGATGTACTTGAGCAGTTAAAACGTATTCTCCACAGCCATTATGTCAAGACACACTACACAGGTTGACAAAGGCCTCCACCCCCACCACCTTTGACATGGAGGCGGATGTTACTAATGCTAGCTGAAGTATAAATATCGTAGAGAGCACATTGATTTATCAGGCAGTTCGTAGAAATATCAAATCAAATGCAGCATCACCGAATTATAGACGATAACTAAAAAGAAACAGGACTTACAGCCGTCACGAAAACTTTTGAGGAAAACTCGGTCGGGTGGTTGGATCTTTGTCGATTTTTTGCAAAATAGAAACACTTCACCATCCCCGTATACGCGGCCTCTAGGATGTGTCAACGTGGATACTGATTCATATCTCTACTTTGTTTGTTGTTGCTGCCAAGGTATATTCAAGTCGCGCCGTTTACGCGGTGAACAAACTTTGCTATTTGTCTAACGTGTGTTACTTCCTCAACTTGGTCAGATATCATCTAAATAAAGACACCGTCATTTTTTTCATAAGCGAGATGAGCGATAGTCAAGCCATAATCATGTACTTTCTACATTATTTCGACAGTCCATTAGAATGGCAGCAAAGTCTTGATATATGTGTTTAAGGCATGTGAAGGGCCATGACAGATCAAGTAAAACACATGTAATAATTTTGCACTATGACAAACAATCAGCAAGATATCAAAATCAGAAATGCCGCTGGAGAACCTCAGAAAGCCAGTAGAGCACCATTCTTGAACTTGACCTTCGTATTCTAATATTACCCAGCCTTACCCAGCTACTAAAGATCTAGTTATGCTGTTCACAAACAAGCACTCATACACACACAAACGGCAGATGCATTACAGAATCTATTATAATACTTTCATCTTGCCTGAATGCTCATGTTTTCAAAATAGAAACCACACACGTAGGAACGTAGGGTTGCATATACCACGGCAGCAACAACAAACGTAGCAGAGATGTGAATTAGCTGACACGTCGACACGTACACATACCAGAGGCCACTAATGCGGGAAAGGTTGAATGATGCCACCCTGCAAAGCAACCAACCATCCAGCTACACTTCGGTGGATTCTTTTGATGTTTTCGTTGTCCCTTGGTTTTTCCCCGGCCTCCCGTAAGTCATATTTCTTTAGTAGGAAGGACTAATGGAGGTATAGTTGACTGTGTGTTTTCGTGTGTGTGTGTGTGTGTGTGTGTGTTTGTGTGTGTGTGTGCGCGTGTGTGTGTGTGCGTGCCCGCGCAGGCGCGTATGTTTGTGCGTGCGTGTGTGTGTGTGTGTGTGTGTGTGGGTGTGTGTGTGTGTGTGTGTTTGTGTATTTGCTACTTTCGCCGAGAAGGTTATGTTATCAGTTACGCCAGCCGTGAAGTGGGTCTGAAAGTATGTCAATAGCATAACTCGTGAAACTTTGGAAATATCCTCGTGATTTTAAGTAGGTTTGTAGCTGTTGTAGAACGTTCTTGCCTTCTAAAACGTGGAGAGATCTCACGAAGAAACATTTAAAAAAACACAAAGTGGTCCATGTGCAGACTCTGCCCATCAAACCCATGCAAAGCTACGTGTATCTACAGTATTTTTTCGACTATACCATGTAATTTAAACAGAACACAATACTACGGTAAGTTGTACGTATTTTCTACGCCTGAAGGGGGTCTTTTGTCACACCACTTTGTTTATCACCAATGTACTTATCCTTATACAGCTGAGTATCAAATATTGATAGTAGAAACAGTGAACCTTTCCCGAATACAACGTGTTCCAATTCCCTAGCAAATACCCACTGTAGTTGAATCGGATAGACGCAGTATACACATCACTGTGAAGTAACTGTACCCCATCCCATACATGTATAGACATAGCGTTAGATACTTGATTTATACTCTTATCCGAGTGCATATATTTCAACTGGTATTAACTGTATAGAAATATAGTGTCATATCTATTTTCATTAAACAATATGTTGATTATACCACAATGATGACATTCAGACACTAACTTTAAGTAAAGTATATATCAGCGTTTACATACGTCGGCTTCAATGTGTCAAGATGAACGGGAACAATATATATCACATTACAGTACTGATACCATGCACCAACCTCACACACCCCCACACCCCCATTTATTGCGTGAATAACATTAGCATCAAGCTATACATATCATCAGTAGATATATCAGACGCTGGCAAAAGTACATTATGCAACAAAAATGTATTTGGTGGCCAAAGTAAATAGTTCTTTCCCATGGACACAGGTGTTTAAACTTATGAACTCTTCCAAAAATCCACTTTAGCACTTCTGGCAGGAAGACACATGCCATATCCGTTTGACTAAACGTTATCCGGATTAACCACGTGACACAAAAGCAGAGCAAATAAGCAGAGCAAAATCTCAATGAAACAATTGACGTACCTTTTGGATGTACAGGGACTTGATACCCCCGTTGATTGATACTCACGGTGTGAAACGGTCCACCGGGCCTGTGTTGTCTATGGCCTTTGCTTCTAGGATAAAGAGGTGAATAAATTTCAGACCATGCATATCATTCGCAGTACGTTTGAAAGAGTCATTACAAAGGAAAGCAGCTATATACCCTGCCTGTGGAGTTTGCATCTTTGCGAGGCTTGGTATATGTGCCATTTTTCCAACGCCGAACAGTAGTTACTCGACTGTATTGCATTACCCGCACATGGTACTCACCTGTTTGTCCCTAGCCAAAACGTCACTAAGACATACAACACGAATATAAAGTACCTAACTTTAGAACCCGTTTTTAAAATCATCGAAGCTGTATCATTTTCAGCTGTTATACGAATGTGGTGTCTTAGAAAGATCACTCGAATTACCGAAAGGCTGCTATGCCTCTGAAGTTCCTCGACACAAGAGTTGCTTCTGGCCTTTGATACCTTTAGTGTCGGTGACTTGCAATTTTGCTCACCTGCATTCAACGCTCAAGTGGAAAAGAAGCAGCCACACCTTTGTTTACCTCAACTTCGAGCGCAAACAGCGCAGCTATGGCAACTCGTGACGAAGGTCAGAACTAGTACTACTTCCGGGGTAAAAGCTTCCGAACGTAGCCATGTCTTACATGAAACATTCGCCGTGCAGACAAATTATGCTCTTCCTGACACAGACGAAACTCTGAAGCACCGACAGTATCAAGAGAGGTGACCAACAAATACTGTAACTTGCAGTAAGAGGTACATTCAATAATCGCATCTTCAAAGTTTGGCCTTACAGACAAAAGATGTTCCACTTCGACCCAGATCAAGTTGAAATTTACCAGTTGTTCCTAAAGACATGAGCTACCAGGGCCTAGCCATCCATTAAGAGGGATAGTCTCTGTAGCGATTTAAGAGGGTAATGGATATTGCAACGACCATAATCTAACATATGCTACTTACAGCCTTCTTTCCATAATTTACAAATCAAAACTCAAGATACCATAGTGAGGAATGAGGCGTACAAATCCCCATTATTTAGGCTGCATCTTGAATAAGTCAAAACCTTATTATGGAGAGACCTAGAGATTAACAAATTTTCGCTTAACTGTAACAATTCATTGTTATGTATGTGGTATTCAGAACATGGGGAAATCTTAAGGAAACACAAACAAACCTGATTTATGTGGTACTTTACACATGGGGGATTGTTATGGAGAGGTGCAAGGAACAGTCACGGGCCGTGGCACTTACGCTGGTAAACATGTTATGTAACAATATCGGACTGTTTATACTTTGCGAAGGGGCTGTACTGTGGAGGGGGGGGGGGTCGCCCTGCTATAAATTCGCAGTAGTTTGTCTCACAACCGCTTAGTACTACGTATACGTTCTGAAACATCCCTATCATCCATACTAGTAGCCTGAAATACAAGACTCCTTTATAGAACGCGGGTGGGATTAGGTATTGTGGTATAGAGCACCTCAATTGAGATTAATAGTACAACCCCTTTTCGACGAATTTGATGCGTATACATATATTTACGTCAACGAGGAGCGCAGCTATGGCAACTTCGCAACAAAGGTCAATACTAGTACTACTTCCGGTGTACAAGTTTCTGAACGTAGTCAGTCCTTACCAGCATATAATAGCACTGAAATGAATTGAACAGGAAAAGGTCCCAATAGACAAAGAAAGACGCCTATGCTCTTCCAGTCACAGAAGAAACTCCGAACCACAAACAGGACCAGCAAAGGGAACCAGGAGACCGTTACTTGGATTAATAATCATCATAACTTCAAAATTTGGCCCCACAAATCAAAGTTGTAGAGGTCACTGAATAACGCGCAGTGAACAGCTATTTGATCTCGGAGCCTGCACATTGAATATCCATATCACATCGCCACATATCGGCCATCAAATCGGTCTTCTGTCACACCACGTTGCACTTATCATTACACAGCTGAATATCGAATATTGCTAATAGAAAGTTTGCCAGAAACGGTAACCTAAGCTTTTCCGAATACAACGTGACGTGTAGCCATTCCCTAACCAATACCCCCCTGTAGTTGTATCGGGTAGATTCAGTATATACATCAGTGTAGAGTAAATTTTACGCCCTCCCATACATGTATAGACATAGAGTTACATACTTGACTTATACTCTTATCTGCATGCATATATATAACTGGTATCAACTATATAGAAATATTCTATTATATTCATTTATGTTGAGCAATGTGTGAATTTTACCGCAAGGATAACATTCACGGTGTTTTTGAGCAGTTTGAACGCATTCCTAACGGCTATTATTGCAAGACACATTACACACTTTGACAAAGCCTCCACCCCCACCCCTTTCCAACCCTGGCGGGGAGACAAATGTCACTTATGCTAGTTGAAATATAACCAACATAGACAGCACATTGATTTATCTCCGTAGAGTTATCAAATCACACACAGCATCACTGGATTATAGACACAAACTAATAAGAAACAGGACTTACAGCCGTAATGAAAACTTGAGAGGGATACTCGGTCGAATGGTTTCTTGGTTGATTTTGTGCAAAATGAATATACTCAACCACCCCCGAATACGCGGCCTCCCGGATGTGTCGACGCGGAGGCTGATTCATATCTCAACTTTGTTTGTTGTTGCTGCCGAGGTATGTTCAAGTCACGATATTTATGCCGTGAACAAACTTTGCAATCTGTCTAACGTATGTTACTGCTTTATAACTTGGTGAAATATCTTCTAAATTAAGACATTAAGACGTAAAATTATTTCATAAGCTAGATAGTCAAGCCGTCATCATGTTGCTTCAAAATTATTTCTACAGTCCATTACAGTGGCAGCAAGGTCTTAATATTTGTGTTTTAAGACAAAACAAGGACCAGGTGAGGTCAGGTAAACCACGTGTAATAATTTTGCACAATGACAAAAATCAGCAACACATCAAAGACAGAAATACCACTGGAGCACCTTAGAAAGCCGGGAGTGGAACATTATCGCGAACTTGACCTTCCTTTTCACCACCCCTACCCAGCTGGCAAAAATATCTAGTTATGATGTTAACAGACACACAGAAACGGCAGCGAAGACAAGGTAAGGGTTATGATTAAGATTTCAAGGAATCATTACTCTCCCATGCTGCATAACAGAATCCATTATGATACTTCCATCTTGACTGAATTCTGATATTTCGAAAACATGAACTAAACACGATGTATAGGAACGTAGTATTGTATATACTACGGCAGCAACAACAAACTTAACAGAGCTATAAATTAGCTGACACGACGACACTTATACATACCAGAGGCCACTCATACGGTAGAGGTTGAATATTACCATCTTGCAAGATAAATCAACCATCCAGCTACACGTCGAATTGTTTCTTTGAGGTTTCCATTGCGGCTGTACCTCTCGTAAGTCCTGCCTTTTTTTAAGTATAAAGGAATCTAGGGCAAAAAGCCGGAAACTGGTACGTGGGGGAGGGTACGGATATTAGGCTTGTCATAGGAATTGAAGGAGATGGCGAAACTGAGCTATAGTTTATAGCGTGTGTGTTCGAGTGTGTGTACGAGTGTGTGTACGACTGTGTGTGCGAGTGTGTGTGTATGTGTGTGTGTGTGTGTGTGTGTGTGTGTGTGTGTGTGTGTGTGTGTGTGTGTGTCTTCGTTTCTGTGTGTGTGCATTTGTTGCCTTCGCCAAGAAGGTTATGTTATCAGTTACGCCAGCCGTGGGGTGGGTCTGAGTGTATGTCAAGAGCATAACTCGTGAAACTTTGGACGTATCCTCATGATTTTTAGTAGGTGTGTAGCAGCTGTGGAAACGGAGGTCAAGTTCGAAAATGGTTTACCTTGCGTTTTTCTACGGTACTGGAGCGGGCTGTTCATGTTTGCGTGTTTTCAGTTTTTAATCAATTTTGATTTGTAATAAATATTGCAACAATTAAAATCTAAAACATGCTACTAACAGCCTTCTTTGCATGATTTATAAATCAAAACTTAAGATATTTTAGTGGGGTTTCAGTCCCTTTTTAGGCTGTATCTCGTTAAGTGGACATCTAACAGAGAGACCTAGTCTCTACCAGACTAACTACGCCAGGGAAACGGGCGAAATGTGATCTTTACTGTGGACTAACTCTACTGGCTGATCATTCCTTTTTCTGCCGAATTCTACGATTCATACGCCCGTAAGAGGGCCTGGTGGAGGCTAATGGAGAGGTACAAGGGGACGGTAACGGGCCGTGGCACTTGCGCTGATAAACATGTTATGTAACAATGTCGGACTGTTTATACTTTGCGAAGGGGCTGTACTGTACATGTGTAGCGGTTTCACCCTGCTATAAATTCGCAGTAGTGTGTCTGAGAACAGCGTACGTTCTGAAACAACCCTGTCTTTCAAGCCAGTAGCCTGAAATACAATAATTCCTAATTTGAAAGCTTTTCGACGAATTTGCTCGAGTCAATTCTCCTGACTCCGCCCTCCAAACCCCTATGCGCAGCTAAGTGTCTGTTTTCCACTAAATCAAGTATTTTGGATAGAACACTACGGTAAGTTTGTCGTATTTTCTACGCCTGGAGGTTTCACTTTCGCTTCCTCTGTTATAGATCTGTATTGTATAGCAGGTACTGTTTACCCAGATCAAAAAACAACGCTGCAAAATCTTACAAAACTAGTCACATATCAAATATCTAAATTCCATTATAAAGAATTTTAAAAAGCAACACAACGGTGGCTTAAATCTTTTTTTTGAAAATGCCTAAGCTCGGAGACATCTGGTGTTTTTTAGAGTGGTAGTAAAGAAATAATACAATTCAATTATCTTGTGGGCAGTTCCTTCGCTGAATATCCATAGCCCGAGTGCCAGCCTTTTTAGCTTCCGTGCGCTACCCAAGCTCCGTTCCTTGGCCGGCAGAGGACCTTGGGTAGCGCAGCGGAGCTAGGGTAGCGGACGGAAGCTAAAAAGGCTGGCACCCGGGCTAGAATGTCCAGGCCACAGTATAGGACCACTGGTGACACTCGCGCACAGATACTAAGGCATTTCTATCTCTGCTAAATTGCAGTTTTCTGGGCTTGTCAACAATGCCTTATATAGATTGTCACGGCACAAGAATTTCATCTTGCTTCCCATACCTTTAGTTTACTATAGGTGAACAGCCTTTTTCTTCACCTGCCTTCGACGTTCAAATGAAAGGTGGCGGGCACACCTACATATATGTTTACGTCAACGAAGAGCGCAGCTATGGTAACTTCGAAAAAAAGTTCAATACTAGTACTACTTCCGGGGTACAAGCTTCTGACCGTACTCAGTCCTTAACTGAACTGAACAGGTAAAGGTCCCAATAGAGGAGGGTAGACGAACCAAGCTCTTCCAGTCATAGAAGAAACTCCAAACCACCAACAGGACCAACAAAGGAGAACAGGAGACTGTGACTTAGAGATACGAGGTACATATAACCATCATAACTTTAAAATTTGGCCTCACAAATGAAAGGTAAATAGATCACTCAATAACGCTTTGTGAACAACGATTCAATCTCGGAGCTTGCCCATTGAATATCCAAGTAATATTGCTACATGTTTTAATCAAATCGGTCTCTTGTCACACCACTTTGTTTGTCACCAATGCACGTATCCTTTATATACAGCTAAATATTGAATTTTGATAAAATAAACAGTTTTTGTCAATCCCTGGCCAACATCCACTAAGATTAGATCGGGTAAATTCAGTATATACATCACTATAGAGTAACTTCTACGCCTTACCATACATGGATGGGCGCAGAGTTACATACTTCATTTCAATTCAAGCACTCATCCGCATGGACATATTTCAACCGGCATAGGTATAAACTGTAGAGAAATATTGTATCCTATTTACAAATATACATGAACTATCCATATATCATTAATATCAGAAGCGACAAATGGTTGACAAACTAAATGCAAACACTGTATATCACCAAAATCATTTCCGTGACAATGTAAGGGCGTAACCTAACAAACCGTGTACATAGTGACATAATTGCAATGTACTATCAAGTACTTAAAAGGTATAAAACAGTAAATGGTGTTTAAGTTATATATCTAACTGCCAACAACATTAAAAATCATTAGAAGGGCTAGCTTACACTGCCCTACATTCTGGCCCTACATTCTGAAACAATCCTGTCCCGCATACTAGAAGCCTGAAACACTAGTGCCCTTGGAAGGCTAACGTTTTCGTTTCGTTTCTGGGGGTGGTGGGTGGTATCATGGAGGACCTAATTTAGTTTATCATACTTGTAACAACCTCTTTTCGACAAATATGCGCTCAAGGGGTTTCGAGTCATGTTTGTCAGACTCCGCCTTCCAAAGCAAGCTAGGTGTCTCTTTTCCACTATGTCATGTTTTCTTTTTTTAACAGAACGCTGGGGTAGGTTTGTCAGTTTTCTACGCCTGGACGTTTCAATTTCACTTTCTTTGTTATAGATCTATATTGTGTAAATGATATACCCAGGTCAGAAAACAGCACAGATCAAATCAAATTACATGACTAGTTGTGATCACATATTTTAATCATTCATATAAAAAATTACAAAACAAGACAATTTTGCGATCAAAATTTTCTGAAAATGCCAAAGCTCGGATCCATTCAGTGGCTATTTAATTGTAGTTAAACAATCATACAATTCAATTATCTTTTCGGCAGTTCCGCTACTGAATCTCCGGACCATAGAAGAGGGCCGTTGGTGACACTCGCGCACGAATACAAAGTCATTTCTACCCCTGTCCATACTGTTGCCAATTGCAGTTTTCTGGCTTGTGAACCATGCCTAACCTCTAGTATTGTAATCTTGTGAGCTCAAAATAGAAATTGTGAGCTCAAAATAGAAATTGTCACGACTTTCCGTACCTTTAGTCAAGGTGAACAGCCTTTTTCTCCACCTGCCTTCGACGTTCAAGTCGAAAATGGCGACCACACCTATGTTTACGTCAACGAAGACGGCAGCTATGGCAACTTCGCCATAAAGGTCAATACAGGGACTTTGATGCATATCTCGAGGTCTGTACTAAAGTTTCGGTGACTAGCAATTTCTTTTACCTGAATTCAACGCTCGAGTGGAAAAGAAGCAGCCACACCTATGTTTATGTGTAAGCTATGGCAACTCATGTCAAAAGAAGGTCAATACTAGTACTAATTCCGGGATACCAGCTTCTGAATGTAGTCAGTCATGTCTTACATGAAACATCCGCCGGGCTGACGAACTATGCTCTTCCTGCCATAGAAGAAACTCCGATCCACCGAGAGGAACTACAAATGACCAGGAGACCGTAACTTAGAAATGAGAGGTACATTTGATTTATCGCAACTTCAAAGTTTGGCCTTACAGATGAAAGGTGTGCCACTTTGCCAAGGATCAGGTTAAAATGAACCAGTTGTTCCTGAAGACATGGGCTATCAGAGCTTTATAAGCCATTCATTAGGAAGGGTACTCTCTGTAGCTATTGCTAAAGAAGGTAATGGCTATAGCAGCAACCATGATCTAAAATATGCTTCTTTGCATAATTTACATATCAAAACTCAAGATATTTTAGTAAGGAATGAGGCCTACGAACCCCAGGTATCTAGGCTGTATCTCGAACACGTCTAAACCTTATGGAGAGACCTAGAGAATAACAATTTTTTTGCTTAAGTGTAACAATTTATTGTATTTAGGTATGTGTTATTCAGAGCGTTGGGGAAACTTCAAGAAGAAACCTTAAGGAAACACATATTGGTTCGTGAGCAACAACGTATTGTCATTTGATATTTGAGTAGTGTTCAGTGCGTTGTAGTGCGTCTTGGGACCTCACTGACAGACGGAAAAAAATAGCAAATTTTAGTTAAGTAATAACATTGTTAAGTAAACATTGTGACAGATTTATGTGGTATTTAGCACATAGGGGATCGTTATGGAGAGGTGCGATAGGACAGTCACTGGCCGTGGCACTTACGCTGGTAGACATGTTATGTAACAATGTCGGACTGCGAAGGAGCTGTATTGTGAGGGGTTCGCAATGATCTAAATTTGCAGAAATCTGTCTCAGAACCGCGTATGTAGTACTACGTATACGCTCTGTCTTCCATACTAGTAGCCTGAAATACGAGACTCCTTCGAAGACGGGGGGGGGGGGGTTGTACTGTGTATAGGTCTTGTTTAATTGAGCATTCCAATCGAGATAAATAATACAACCCCTTTTCGACGACTTTGATCAAGGAGCTTCGAGTCAAGTCCTCCGAACCCCATGCGAAACCATGTGTCTTTTTTCCACTATATAAAGTAATTCAAAGAGACAGAACACTATGGAAATTTTGAGTTATTTTCTACCTCTCGAGGTTTCACTTTCACTGTCTTTGTTATTGATCTGCATAGTATAGCAGGTATACCCTGGTTAGAAAACCTTGAAACAAAATCTTACAAGACTATTTGTGATTACATATTAAAATCATTCAGATAGAGACTGAAAAAAGAAACACAATTTTGAGATTAAAATTTCCATGGGGGATATTTGCCTGCTTTACAGTAGTGGTAAAACAATCATACAATTCAATTATCTTTTGGGCAGCTCCTCCGCTGAATGTCCAGGCCACTGTGTAGGACCGCTGGTTACACTCGCGCACGAATACTAAATCATTTTCATCCCTGTCATATTGTTGCCAATTGCTGTTTTTTGGCTTCTCAAGAATACCTTATCTCTATTATCGTAACTTGTAAGGTCACAATAATAATTGTCACGGCATAAGAAGTATTTTCAAGTAAAATCAAGTATTTTGAACAGAACAAGTCAAAAATGGCGACCACACCTACGTGTCTGTTTACGTCAACGAAAAGCGCAGCTATGGCAACTTCGCAACAAAGGTCAATACTAGTACTACTTCCGGGGTACGAGTTTCTGAACGTAGTCAGTCCTCACAAGCTTGGCACTAAAATGAATTGAACGGGAAAAGGTCCCCAATAAGAAGGGCAGACACAATAAGCTCTTCCAGTCATAGAAGAAACTCCGAACCACCAACTGGACCAACAAAGGAGGCCAGGAGACCGTAACTTGGAGATACGAGGTACATATAATCGTCATAATTTTGAAATTTGGCCCCACAAATGAAAGTTGAATACTTCACTGGATAACGCGGAGTAAACAGCTACTTAATCTCGGAGCCTGCACATTGAATATCCAGGAAATATGGCTACATGTTTTAATCAAATCGCTCTTTTGTAACACCACTTTGTTTGTCACCAATGTACTTAAAAATATCATTATACAGCTAGATATTTGATAAAATAAGCAGTTGTTGTCAATCGATCCCTGGACAACACCCGCTTTGGTTAAATTGGGTAAATTGAGTATATTCATCACTATATATAGAGTAACTTCTACGCCTTGCCATACATGTATGGGCACAGAGTTACATACTTGATTTGCACTCAAGCACTCATCCGCATGCACATATATTTCAACCGGCATAGGTATAATCTGAGAGATCTTGTGTCGAATATATTTACGAATTTACATGACTATGCCAAAAATAGTTGCTCAAGCAACTGGATAAAATTTTGAAACAGTCAGATGTTTCAGACAGCATTTTCCAGGATAGGACTGCAGAACATGAGGTTTTATACCAAAACTCTGAATAGATATGTTAAAGACTATCCATTTATCATTAAAGAAAATGCAGTAAATTGTACATACGTTGTATATCTAACTACCAACTCCGCCCTCCAAATGTCATATGAAGCAAGGTGTCTGTTTTCCACTATATCATGTATCTTGAACAGTACGCTACGGTAAGTTTGTTGTATTTACTACGCCTGGACGTTTCACTTTCACTTTCTTTGTTACATCTCTGTATTGTATACCTTTTATTACCACTTCCCAAAACAACGCATCAAAATATGTCAAGATCACCAATACAAGGTCATTTATATCCCTGTCCACATTGTTGCCAATTGCAGTTTTTAGCGGGGGCACAATGCGTCCTATGCTACTGTGGTGAGAACCACGTAGGGTCGATGATGTCACAAAAAGTGACGTAATTCTTTACAGCACGTAATAGCTTTTAAGCTATTACAAATCTCTATTTTGCGTTAGAAATAGGTCATGATACATAACGATTTTACAGATGTATTAATATTTGTCTGTCGTCTCTGTTAATATTCAATTATGTAAAGCCAATATTTCCTTGTTGTTCGAGATTTATCATTCGTTTTTCGTGTTTGTAATCGCCAGACTTCATGACGTATGACGGGCATGTATTGTCTTTGTTTTTCTCGACAGTGCAAAGGGAAGTAGGATACCTGCGCAAGTCGTGCTGGTAACGCAATTATCTAAGACCTGTGTCGGGCTTTCGCTTCAGCTTTTCCAAATGTTAGAACCGACACAGAACAAGAAATATTGCTAAATCAACGGACTGCCTCGTTCTTTTCTTGGTCGTATTTCCAAACGTTCCAGGTGTGTGTCGGGCATGCACCGGCTTCCCCGACAGGTTATAGTTGGAGTCATGATGAACGTTAGGTCCCGATTGATAGTATGATATGATATAGCAATATTCCCCGAGATGAGGTAGAGATTTTTTTACTGTTTTGTGAACTACCAAAAGATCTTCTTTTTTAAAACTAGGCCAGGACACTGTCCACGGTTGGAAATTCACACTCCTACCATATGCTTGCTAATAATCGGCATCTTCGCATATTTTAGCCACAAGAATTCTATCTGACTTTTCATACCTTTAATCCCGGTGCACAGCCATTTTCCTTCACCTGCTTTCAGCGTTCAAACCTAAAATTAGCCACCACGTTTATGTTCATCACCAATATGGCAATGTATCTTCTTACAGCTGAATATCGAATATTGATAAATGAAACATTTAATCGTTTTCATGATGAACAGCCTTCTTTGGCGTTTCCTTCACGAACACAGTATTTACATCGGTCCATAACAAACACTAGAAAGTAGTACATAATGACCTTGCCATATAGCTGTCAGATTCTTTACAATCAAACTCTGGACAATGCTTGATGATAAACACTCTGTGTCATTAGGTCCATAAACACCTTTATTTGTGCCTTGTTACCAGCTGTATTGTATACTACACCGTAAATATTGCAAGTTGGGTCGACACATAATTACGACCCTAGGCCTGTCTTATGCTCCTTTAGACAATAGTAGCTGCAAGTGAGGCTAGCATGTCTTCTGCATAGCATATTAATAGTATAATATACATATGTATAATATACACGTGAAAACCTGTGTGTATTTGCCCGCCATTGGATAATACATGCACACCATTAATTTCTCTAAAGCTTGTCTCTTATCCATTACTATGGTACAGGCGTTCCTCAAAAAAGTAATAATGTTGCATTATAATATAGCTACTTGTGTTAGTTGGAAAGTGGTAATCACAGCCAGTATCATGGCATATCTCTGTATAAAATATCAAAACATGAGCAGTATCAATGCATCATGGCGATTAATAAGAAACAAGACTTACAGAAGGTGAATTGAGGCCGCGATGGAAACTTGGTAGGAATTAATACCAGGACAAGTGACTGATTCTTATTGTTTGATGTGGTAAATAATGGAGATATTCAACCACTCTTTATGAGCGGCCCCGAGCTGTGTCGACGTGGAAGTATTGAACGTTCGTACCCGAATGTTTATATTCTTTTAGCATGAACAGGAACTAAAAACAAATTTGCACCAGGTTCCAGGCATTGTGAATCCTATACAGTAGGAGATAAAAAAGGAGACCATTTTGGGCAGAAGGACTGATGCTTGAGAACCTGACGATCGTTTACAGACCTGTATCGGTAAACAACCGTTTATTAAATATATATGGTTTACTGTTGAATTGCACATGGTTGATGATATATTTGCCGTAAAATCATTTTAGTGCTTGAATAGAAACAGCGAGGAATATAGCTAGCTATAATCATGAAAGACTTTGTCCGAGAAGTTTGCGTCTACGTGTGTCCTCGTTTAGTTGGTAATCATTTCCAAGAAGGAGGTTCATCTTCGACAGGGGTACTGTTTTTGTGTCTTAGCTCATACACATCAATCCATTTCAAGAAAACACACCATTCATCACATCATCACGGTACGTGGGTCACACTGTTCCATATATCCGTCCCCCCTTTTGATTTGGGCCCCCTCCACATCTGCTTCGAATCTGTGTAACGTCAAAACTACGAAGACCCACAGCGACATAACCCAATCCTGTTAAACAAAAACATACCACAAACTAGATCAGATTCCAATTTGCATAATCAATGAGGCAATTTTAAAAACCCGCTGTATTCCATGATATGACTTTCCATATATGTGACATTTGTAACTGAAGAAGGGGGGAATGGTGACGGATAGAAAATATGCGAATAAAGGCCTAACTTGCATAATTGATGAGAAACTACTTTAATTCCATATTGGTAAATGACGGAAATTTCATACTTATAGCATCTGGAAGTTATGTGAAAGTGAACATTGTGAAATGTATTATGCTAAAAGGACAACATTTGCATAATTGCTTGTACATGTTAGCATAACCTTCTTTGTTAACTCATACTTTGGACAACTTCTGTTATTTGGGTGGACAAGATGATCAACTGGTATGATTTATAATCAATGAGAAACACTCATGATACGTTATTCGTGAAGTTAAAATCAGTTGGCAAAGGTATGAGGCCGTGAAACTTCTAAGTTATGAAAATTTCTCCCTGCTATTGTTCTTTACTGTCAGACAGTCCAATCCTTATATAAATGTTATGGGGGGTCAATCCACTCCAAACTGCAGGGCTGCTCACTTCATTTATGACTTGCCCGGGCAAGAAATCCGTTTTAAGATCAAAACTGCCACATGATTTACAAACTCAATACAAACCCTGCAATTTTGCAAAAATACTATATATCAAATATTCAAAGAAATATAACACAGTAGATGTCATTCACGCTATATAGCTACTACACTTAGAAACATTACAAGGGCTAAGTTGCTATTACTAGCCGTACTGTAAACCCAATGCTTTTTTTGCATGTTTCTTAGTACTAAAATCAAGTCCTAGTCTTCTCTAGCCTTTATTTATTAGCTATGTATTGTCCGTCTGTTCTAGTACGTCTGTTCTTTGACGTAGCTGACAAACGTTTACAAAGCTTGTAATTGCTACGCGTCATGCTCCGATACAGTAGGTCTACTGGGAAATCTTTATTGACACCTATACTCAAGAGAGTTGGGAGATGATTTGGATATGCATTTTAAAAATGAATTATTAATGCATATCTCTTTATGCAAATACCGACTGAGCAACATGAATGAGATGTCTTTCACCATCATTAATTTTGTTGACCCCGTTAGTGAAAAAAGGTCCTGGTAAAAAATTCCCAGTCATTGAGATATAATTTTGTTTCCAAAGCGTAATATTGGGTGATGATTTCGAAACCCATGACCCTTGATTTTATGCAAAAATACAATACAGGAACCTGAGGAGAGCCGCCATTAGATATGAGCCTTCAGTGAAGGTGCACAAACCTACAACAGACAAAAACATATGCAGTCCAGGAGCTAGAACTATTGTTATTGTCTTACGTGAGTCAAGAGAAAACTTTGGTTCTTTATTTTCTTACTTCAATTTAGAAAAAAAGGCCTTTCAAAGCTATGACACACACAGGTTCCTTATTTTTTGTGTAGCTTTTGAGTTTAAAAACAAAGTCCTATACGAATGATAATTAACCCTATCCAGACTGGCTCTTTGGGGATATCTGGGACTGGGACTGGGGGGGGGGGGGCTCATTCGGCCCCCTCCTCATAACTTCAGAACGGTATATTGTATCATCACCAAATTTGCAGGGAGTGATGTTCGCATAAAGGTTTATAATTCCTGTAATTTTGGTGACGTTATGACGTAATATGACGTAATTATGACGTCATCGATGCGATTTTTTGGCTATATAGGGAATTCCCGTTATATCTAGGTATTAAACAAAATAGTGTTAATCAATTATTAATTTTAAGCTATACGATGTCAAAGTTGGCGCGGGCACTTTTAGCCCACCGCACCCCCCCCCCCGGTCTGGATAGGGTTAAACAGTGTAAAACAAATATTTGCAATATTATCAGGTATAGCATGACAGGCGAGTTCCTTTGCGTTTTCAAATCGTCTTGTTGGGGACTGTCCCTGGCCGTGGCACTTAGGCTGGTAGACAGGCTATGTAACAATGTCAGACTATTTATACTCTGCGAGGGGGCTAAGTCGGTGTTGTTTTGCTCTGCTGTAAATTCGCAATAATGTATCTGAGAACCACGTTCATTCTGAAACATCCCTGTTACGTTGCCTTGTATACTGATAGCCTGAAATACAAGGCTCAGGACTTGTCTGTCTTGGGGGGGAGGGGGCGTGCAACCCCATGGAGTTTAGTATAGTGAAACCTTTTTTCGAAGAATTTGCTTAAGTGGCTATGAGTCATGTCTTGCAGACTCCGCCCTACAAACCCCATGCAAAGCTAGGTGTATGTTTTCAACTACGTCAGATATTTTGAACTGAACACTACGATAAATTTGTCGTATTTTCTACGCCTGGATGTTTCACTTTCACTTTCTTTGTAATGGATCTGGATTGTATAGATCGTATAACCACGTCAAAAACAGCGCAGCAACATCTTACGAGACTAGGTATGATCATACATTTCATATAAAGAATTCCATATAAAATATAACACAATTTCGTGATTAGATTTTTTTCTGAAAATTCCCAAAGCTAGAAGACATTTGGTGTTTTTATAGTAGTAGTAAAACAAACATGCACGTTTTTGAGGGGGGGGGGTCAGTCCTTACTAGCATAGCACTAAAATGATTTCAACATGAAAAAGTCCCCATAGAGAAGGGTAGATGAACTAAGCTCTTCCGTTCAGTTTCTCCGTTAAATGTCCGGCCTATGATATAGGACCGCTGGTACTCGAATACTACGAATACAGTCATTTCTATCCCTGTCCGTATTGATGTCAATTTTAGTTTCTTGGCTTGTCAACAGTGCCTAATCTCGAGTCTCGCAAAGTTGTCAGCTCAAAATAAGGATTGTCACGGCAAAATACTTTCATCTGACTTCCCATACCTTTAGTCAAGGTGAACAGCCTTTTTCTTCACCTGCCTTCGACGTCCAAGTCGACAATGGCGACCACACCCGGTCCGATGTTTACGTCAACGAAGGGCATAGCTATGGCAACTCGTGACGTTTAGAAGGTTGTACCCCGGAAGTGGTACTAGTATTGACCGTAGTCAGTCCTTACTAGCAGAACACTGAAATGAATTAAATAGGTAAAGGTCCCAATAGAGAAGGGTAGGCGAACCAAGCTCTTCCAGTCATAGAAGAAACTCCAAACCACCAACAGGACCAACAAAGGAGACCAGGAGACCGTAACTTGGAGATACGAGGTACATATAATAGTCATAATTTTAACATTTGGCCCCACAAATGGAAGTTGAATAGGTCACTGGATAACGCGGAATAAACAGCTATTTAATCTCGGAGCCTTCACATTGAATATTCGTGTAATATCGCCACATGTTTTCATCGAATCGGTCTTTTGTCTCACCACGTTGTACTTATCATCATACCGCTGAATATCGAAAATTGTTAATAGAAACTATGCCAGAAACGGTGAACCTAAGCTTTCCCGAATACAACGTGTTGTCATTCCCTAACCAATGCCCACTGTAGTTGTATCGGGTAGATTCTGATTATACATTACTGTAGAGTAACTCTTACGCCCGCCCATACATGTATAGACATAGAGATACATACTTGACTTATACTCTTATCTGCATTCATATATTTCAACTGGTATCAACTCTATAGAAATATTGTATTATATTCATTTTCATTGAACAATGTGTGGATTTTACCACAATGATAAAATTCACGGTGTTTTTGAGCAGTTTAAACGTATTCTTCACAGCCATTATGTCAAGACATATTACAAACATTGACAAAGGCCTCCACTCCCGCACCAATCCTGGCGGGAAGACAAAAGTCACTTATGCTAGTTGAAATATAAGCAACTTAGACAGCACATTGATTTATCTCCGTAGAGATATCAAATCACACACAGCATTACTGGATTATAGACATTAACTATTAAAAAAAACAGGACTTACAGCCGTAATGAATACTTGAGAGGGATACTTGGTCGGGTTGCTCTTGGATCTTAGTTGATTTTGTGGGAATAGAAATACTTAACCACCCCCTTATACGCGGCCTCCCGGATGTGTTGACGCGGAAGCTGATTCATATCTCAACTTTGTTTGTTGTTGCTGCCGAGGTATATTCAAGTCGCGCAATTTATGCCGTGAACAAACTTTGCAATCTGTCTAACGTATGTTACTGCTTCAACTTGGTCGAATATCTTCTAAATTAGGACACTGGATGGCCGTCAAATCATTTTATAAGCTAGATGAGCGATAGTCAAGCCGTCATCCCCACCCATACCCAGCTACCAAATGTTTAGTTATGCTGTTAACAGACACACACAGACGGCAGCAAATACAAAGCCTTCTTGGTAAGGCTTATGAAGGCAAAAATTTCAAGGAATCTATATATATAATATATTCTAAACAGAACGCTAGGGTTAGTTTGTATTTTCTACACCTGGACGTTTTACTTTCACTTTCTTTGTTATATCTCTGTATTGTATACCTTTTATTACCACTTAACAAAACAGCGCATCAAAAATATATCATGATCACGAATACAAAGTCATTTCTATCACTGCCCATATTGTTGCCAATTGCAGTTTTTAGCGGGGGCACAATGTGCCCAATGCTACTGTGGTGAGAATCACGTTGGGTGGATGATGTCACAAAAGTTGTTTTAATTCTATATCGCACGTTACCACTATTACACTATTACAAAGTATCTATTTTGCGTTAGGAACAGGTTTGTAGCATAACAATCTCTGACTTGTGTCGGGATTAACTGCAGCTTTTCCAGAATAATGTTTGAACCGACAGAGAATAATAAATCAGCCAAATCAGTGGACTCCCCCTATGTTTTCTAAGTTATCGTCCCAAACGTTCCTGGGAAATGACAGGCATGCATCTGATTCTCCAACGAGAGGTTAGATGAAAGATAGATCTCGATTATTAAGATAATAATGTAGCAACATCTCGCGAGATGAGGAAGATATCTTTTTTTAACTATTTTGTTGGTTACATTAAACCTCTTCTTGCTATATTTTTGCGTTTCATCGCCTTCGCGATGAAACGCAATAAGATCGGTTTTACCTTGCAGTCGTGCTGCTACCTTGCTGCTTAGTTCAACACTGTGTCGCACACAATAAGACCTTATATGGCAAGACCGTCTAAATCTGTTGTTCAGTCTCTGCCTTATATGGCAAAGGAGCAAGAAAATCAGACAGTCTAGAATTTTACGACACACATGTAACCGCATGCAAACGCTGCAACTGATTAATGGAAAAAGCTGAGTACATTAATTAAATCTACATATTAAACTTTTATAGATAGATTTATAATATGTTTCATAATGTAATTAAATCTCTGACTATTATTTCTATTCAACGATATTAAGGGGTTTCAAACTTATTTATTTCATTTGGCGCTATTTGAATTGGTTCTTCGCGTTCGGTGACCACTCCAGAGGGCGACAGAACACCATGCATGAACAGAACAGTTTGGTCCACCATTTTGGATATGGAACGAACGCTGAGGTAGGGTATCTCATCTTATATGCCTTATAGTTGCGTATAGGTAACATTAGTCCATCTGTATGTGTATTCAGGTAAATGTAGATCGAGAATTATGTACCCAGGACGTCCCTGGTATTACAAAAATAACTCGTTCGAGTTACCGTACAAATTATAGTATCCTATTTATCATGCGTAGCCCTAGGTCCTCCTGTGTGAGTGATGCGGAGAATCGTCGTCTGAAGCCTAAAGGCACCTATGTGCTGAGGCGACCGCCCTAAAGCGGGCGCATACCTCTAGCCAAGCAGAAACATGTCCGGGGAGGGCGGGCGGGTACGCTTCAGGCTCCAGACGTGGCCGGAGGACCCGGAGCTCACATGAAAGTGTACTATAGGGCACTATACCTTATTTACATAGGGGGTATGACGTCACACCGTCTGACCAATGGCTGTGCATGTTAAAAAGTATCCTATTTATCATGCGTAGCCCTAGGTCCTCCTGTGTGAGTGATGCGGAGAATCGTCGTCTTACGCTTTTCGCCGTCTCTGGCTGTTGAGCCCGTTCCTTCCGTTTTATTCTCCACATCAAAACATACTAAGATACTTGGTGCCTTCTCACCTCCCCCTCTCTCATCTTAACTCTTCCCAATCATCCCTTGCTCATCTCCCTTATTCTTATCTTTATCACCCCTCCCTTATCTTACCCCTCTCTCATAAGATGCCCACTCTCATGCCACTCTCACTTTTGTCCTACCCCTTCCTCATCGCGCATCCATCCTACCACCAGCCTTTCCTTACCTAAACCCCTCTCTTACCATCCCAAACCTAAGAAAACTAATCTTCCCCCTCCGATGCCTTTCTTACAGTTTGTACCGCATAATTCTTAATACCTTATTCCGACAAAGTCTCAGTCCCGGACGAGTGTAGTTATCGTTCAAATCCCTCAGACAAAACCGCCTTCTATAGCCGGAACCAGTCCGAACTCCCTACTAAACCTCTCTGTTAGGGTAAGTAGCGAAACAATTGGTGTTGTCTGACCCTACATCTCACATCGAAGCTCAACACTTTTCGCTGCCATAAAAGCAGAACGACCACACGCCGCCTCATGGGCAGACAACAATGAGGCATTCAAATCCACCGATAAACCTGGAATTCTACGTTCCCTTGTTACAATGACTTACCAAAAAAAAAAAGGTTTAACCGTGTCAGAGACTGCGCCGTATACCCAACGCCTGCTTGAACTTGAACCGCGCCCTTCATGACCAGATGGATTAAAGCCTTCCTTAGACCTTACCCACTCAAGCTGGACTGTCCGATACCATTACCATGGAACATATTCCGACTCCACCTATACCCCTGGCTTTCCCAGCCAAAATTACCAGAGCCACGCGCTCCGCTGGCTCTTAAGGCTGAAAATTTAGTGGATGACTTGACCTGACAAACCCCCAAATTCAGTCCTCCCAACATTCCACAGCCCCTTAACAACATGAGACTACGCCCCAAAGACAAACAAAATGCTGCATATCCAATTCAGGAAGACTCATGTCACACACCATCGGTTTGCTCCCAGAAAAAGGGGAACATTCAACGAATGAACATTACGAGGGTGATAGGCGTCATCCCCCAGGCTGAACTCAAAGAAAACTCTTACCAGGACTCAAAGCGTACCAAACAAAACGGCGCTTATACTTCCTCAGGAAGGTATAACCCCTTCATCTCTGCAATAACGACCCTATTACGGTGTATACCTCCCACACTCATCACGTTCTCGAAAATGCCGCTTCAGACAGCCAAATACGTGGAAAAAATGAAAAAGATCGAGGGAGTCGAACAACCGCCACCCTGCGTGTGGAATATACCTCCTACGCCACCGCCTACTCCCAACTGGAACTGCTACCCATCCGCTCACCGCGTAGAACTCTGAGACATTCACTGAGATACTCGTCCGATCAGGGCAACTTTTTAGCAAGTACTGCTATCAACTAGAGGAAACAACAATGTTCCCGGTCGCGACCGTCAAACAAACCTGACCCTCACCATGACTGGACTGGATATTATACGAACAGTGTATACCTGGACGGACCAGTTCTCTGAACACCCAATAGTAATCTGACGCCACTTAAGGCCCTTCTGGCCGCCCTGTTCCCTTTTCCCCCGAAATAAAACCATTCCCAAATGTACAAAACCTTACGGGCTCCAACTCCGACCTTTCACAGCCCAGCTCGCTACGAGCGTATTTTACCGACATCTGGACGTCGTCGAAACCAAAACTTCCATAAAATCTTGCCAACCATGTCATACTCTCTCAGAAGGCTTCCCAAAGACTTCACGAGTAAGCCTTCCCCTTGTAGAGAAAACAAATTTGCCACCCCTGGTTTACCCACTCCGCCTAAAACACCCAATGCCAGCTGCAGGAGTACTCGTTACACTGACTTACAAGTGGTGGGACTAACACTTTCAAGTTTGCGGATAATCTTGACCTTTAACACACCATACCAACCCAGCGTCCGGAGCATTGCATTGAGACGCGATCTCGTGAGTCTGTACCTTCAGCAGCCTCAAACTGGCTTTCCCCAAACTCTAGACAAACTGCCGCCTTTACTTCACTTCCCTTCCACGATATCTTACCAAAGTTCTCTCCTGTGTCACCTGTCTCATCTGTGCTAGCCGTAGGTGTTGTACTTTCCTTTTCCCCGAAGTCATCCAGTAGTTAGCTCGTTCATGTGGAGATTGTCCTACGTCCTCTGCAAAAATCTTTCCCTCAACCGCAGCCAGGAGTGGAATCACCCCCTCTCAGCCACATGCAAATACCCACTCCAGCGTGAACAACAGACTCTGTTATCCCGCGCAAACTTAAGTTTAGCGAACATCAAAACTGTGGTGTATGCAGTGCCGACATTCCTTCTTACCAATCCACGATCTCTTGTCAACAAAACTGACGGATTCCAGGCCGTTCTATCGAGCAATAACGTGGACATTGCTGCGATCTCTGGGTCCTGGTTTTCTCTTTCCACGCCACAAGAACGTCAGACGAGAGATACCCCGTGTACTCTAAATGTCGCACAGATCGTCGCGGCGGTGGGGCAGCAGTGTAAGTGCGCGACGGCATACCGTCCCGTGTCATATCTGAAATCACTGTCCCAGAACAGCTGGAATACCTGTGGGTGTACGTGCGACCACAACGCATGACTCGTCAGTTTTCGTCGATCACCGTACGCACCTCGTACTCACCGCCGCCGTCACCGCACGACGTTTAACTCATAGAACACCTCATTTCATTTCCGGATCAACTGCGTACAGCTTTTTAGAACATTGGTATCGGCCATCTAGGGGACTTCAATCAGATGTATATCCCCAACATCCTCTTAGACCGTGCTCTCTCCCAGGATCTCTCAAGTTGTTCGGAACAGCACCCGGGGAAGCGCCAACCCTAATCTTATCGTGACAAAACCATGAAAAAGTGCTAAAAACCACCGAAATCCTCCCACCGATTGAACTCAGTAACCACTGCCGAAAGCTCAAGTGAAGCTGAAACAAAATGACTGTAGAAAGATGCTTACTCGTACCATTCACGAGCCTAATCTGAGCAACTTTGGGAGATGGACTACTACCCAACCTTGGAGAGAAGTTTTCACTGCAACCACGACTGACGAAAAGGCTGACGCCTTCTATAGCCCCCCTGACCTGTGCCATCGCCAAGTTCTGCCCCAACTAAAACTGTCAAACTACACCACAGTGACAAACCCTGCAAAACACCCAGAATCAATCACCTGATAAAGCAGAGACAGATAACTTTCACGTCTGGAAGTCTCACCGTCACGTCTAAGTTTTACAGGGACAATGTTCAAAGAGAGAGGGGCGCAAGAAGGGCAAACCTAGGTCATGGTACAACGGTCTCAAGGCCATGTGAGACATGAACAAAAAGGCCAACTTGATCCACGCCCCCGGTATCGATCAAACCGACCACACTGCCATAGCCCCCGCCCTCAATGCTTAATTCGCGGATGTGCCTCAGTCACTGCCACCCTTGGAACTGCCATCTCTCCCGTCACTCCTACCGGCCAAACCTTTACCTGACCTCCAAGTCTTGAATGTTTACTCAAACTTGCGGTCCCCCAACAACTACCAGAGTCCCGGTCCCGACAACATACCTGCCTGTATTCTACAGGACTTCGCATGTGAACTGAGCACGCCTCTCTGTGACTTACACAACCCATTCAGTCAGGTAAAGCATCGTTTCTAGTCACTGAAGGGAAGCTAACGCAGTTCCCCTGTCAACGTCTAGTCAACCAAACATCGACGAACTCCGGCCCATATCACTTATTCCAAAGTCGTCTAAACTCAGTGAACGCTTCGTGGCAGATTGGATAGGACAAAATATATTTAAAAGACTAGATCCCCGCCAATTTTGCGGCAGGAAACAAAGATCGACGACACACGCCCTGGTCAACTTGGTTGACTTCCTGTGCAAATCCATGTCATTGCCAAAGTCAGTCTGTACACTTGCTACCACCGACCTGTCTAAAGTATTTGACAAGGTTGACCACATACTCGGTCCTTGCTAGACCTCGGTGTTCGCCCGGCCGTGATACCCTGGATCCGTAGCTTCAAGACTGAGCGGAGGCAGAGGGTGGTCTACCAGGCCGCGTTCTCATAACAATTCACAAGGAACAATACCCGGACCTGCCATCTTCACTTGTGTGTGACGCGAACCACTGCGTAGTCGTTCATCTTACCCAGCCCTCTTAAAATCAACTGCAAGAGCAATTTCAACACACGTCGTCTTAAAATTGCCGATGGGCTTATGCCAGGCTTCTGTCACACGCGGTTTCCCTCAGTCTATGTCCTATGTAAAAAGCAGGGTGGGGTGTAACGAAGCCAACCCATGCTTCACTCTCCTTTCAAGACCTCTTCCCAAAAGAGTAACAAAAAGGCGCTACGACTGGACCGCCGGTAGCCTGTCAAATAAGTCACACACAAAACAAAATAGTGACTTGCAATTGAGCTTGTAGTCTGCCCGCGGGGCCCGACGGTGCATCGCCCGGGACTTTCTCAGTGAAGCCACCAAATGGTGACTTGAGCTCGTAGCTTTCCCGCGGCACCCCACGGTGCCCCGCCTGGGACCTTCACCATGAAGTCACAAGAATGGTGACTTGAGCTCGTAGCCTGTCCCCTCGGGATTCTCTCCGGCTCTCGGTTAAACCACACATTTTTACTTGAGCTCGTAGCCTGTCCCTCCAGGACCCTCACTGTCTCTCGGTTAAAACACACATTTTACTTGAGCTCGTGGCCTGTCCCTCCAGGACTGTCTCTCGGTTAAAACACACATTTTATTTGAGCTCGTGGCCTGTCCCTCCAGGACCCTCACTGTCTCTCGGTTACAACACACATTTTACTTGAGCTCGTGGCCTGTCCCTCCAGGACCCTCACTGTCTCTCGGTTAAAACACACATTTTACTTGAGCTCGTGGCCTGTCCCTCCAGGACCCTCACTGTCTCTCACGGCCTTCCTCCAGCCCGTACCTCTCACACGGAACTTTCTCTCGCTGGAGGCACTCTCTCAGAACGCCCTGAGACGAGCACGAATGAAGAAATGGACGGCAAATGAAGCAAAAAAAAAAAGGTAAGCAAACTGGAACCAAAAGCTCCGCAAGTAAAACAAACTCACGTTTACGTGGAGAGCGTCAGTCCCTAGGGTTGTCCGCGGATCCACGAGGGCAACAGAGGAGGTCGAACCAGGCCCGCGGGCTGTCCATGTGCTTCCGCATGCTGCATCGTGGTGGTAGGGTTCGAGGCCGTTGTAAAGAACGTCAAGATCCACCATTCCTGTACACACATAATGCAGATCATTAGAACATGGCCGGGATCAGGTCAAAACACGATCAACCAAACATACCCCCGACAACCGTTCACACAACTCGATTAACCAACAACACATCTCCACCCGTACAAAGCCACACACGCTCTTTTTCCCCCCTGCCTGGTCCCCAAAGGTGGGCAAGCCACGATAACATGGGCAGCCCAGGCCTTTCATGCCTCACAACCGTCACAAGCTGTCGCACCACTGACAGAAAACAAAACACCACAATCTTACACACGTACCGGTGACGGAAACAAGTAAGGCATGAGAATAAAAAATGCACATGTCGGTAACCTGTAACCTGGGGAACCGCCGCCCGAATCCGCTTAAGCCCAAGGCAGGGGGATGCTGCAACACGACGATACAGGAAAAAATCCCGTCTTGGTGGACAGTCCCGGCACTGAGCTAGAGCAAACCCCACCACGAAGAGACAGACGAAAACCCTGCCTCGCAAAAAATGGGGACAAACATGTCATTTTTAGAGCAGAGTCAAAAATAACATGAAAACGTCCACACTCTCAAACTGCAACACTCGACAACGTAAACTGCGTGCCTCCCTTGCTTTTAAAAGCGACGGATGGCAACAGATTCTAACCCTCACAAAAAACAATCCCAAAATGGCAATCTTGCTGTTCTGAGATTTGGGCACCAAATCTAAACAGAAATCCACGGCTCCAGCCTGCAACGGTCACCAAAAACGGAAGAAAAAACATCAAAACAGCCAACCTCTAAGTCTGCGTCGCTCATCCACATTGGTTGTAGGTATCCCTGGCCTTCCACCGCAAAGGATGTCACTGGATTCTATCCCTGAAAGAAAAATTTTCTCGAGGTAGCCATCTTGCTACCCAGCGACTCGGCCACCACTGCTGTCCGTCAATCCTCAAATCTGGCTCGAAGGGTCACCAAAACACACAAATACCATACAAAAAATACAAACGTACAAGCAAAACACACACCCAAACTGGAAAAAATCGCCTCTCGCCCATCTCCGAAGAGGATTGAAGCGGATTCTACACGGCCACTGAAAATGAGAGACAACCACGCTCTACGAACGTAAACCACGGCCTAAAACTTACCTCGAAATGACCACAACCACAAATAAAACGACCACAAAACACAGCCAGAAAAAACGGAAACCGGGACAAAACACTTACCGTTAACAAAAGCTGCCCGGACAAAAGAATTCTCTCACAGAACGCAACAAAAACCACTTAAAACGAGAAACAACAAAGCATAGCGCCACGCCACAAAACGCTACTATACGCCCAACCTCATGGGAAACATCAAAGTACCGCGTAGCCAAGCAGACCGCCTCGGGTTTCAACTCGGACACCTCCCGCCGAAGACGTTGTCGACAATCGGCATGTTTCTGCGTGGCGTTCACGGGGAAGGGAGCGTAAGGGTCGACGTGTGGAGCACACGGAGCTCACATGAAAGTGTACTATAGGGCACTATACCTTATTTACATAGGGGGTATGACGTCACACCGTCTGACCAATGGCTGTGCATGTTAAAAAGTCAGTGCATATAATTAGCGAAACGGAGTAAACTTACGTCCTCAAATAATTTAGCCTGCTGTTTACACGGTCTCTCGCTGACCAGGGGAAAGACCTTTGGTGTTGTTGCAACGTAATTTGGGGGCTTATTTTACTCTGTATTCTGCACAAAACGATAGCCTCGTGTCTGTGTTTTTGTAAACAAATTAGTGGCTGGGGGAGGGGGGCATATTGTTGTTTCTTCATGCACTCACGTTTTCCCAAATGCTTTGTGAATCATTTCTTTCCTCCTTTAGTTTAGTAGACTATAGTAGATCCATTCAAACAGGTAGGAAGATCTGTTCTTTTAGTAATCATGTTGCAGTACTTTTTCAAACCACTACTGAACTGCTGAAAGAATTTATATTTTTATATTTAAGGAATTGTATGTGATACTACTATGCTGGGTGATATAGGTGTATGTAAATATTGTAATTTTACAAATTGTGTTGACATACTGTATGTGAACTTAGATTCTCATTTTTTTTTCCTTTTCAACCATAGGGCTGTAGATCAAGAATATGAGCGTTGGACGTAGCTAGTATTACTTATTAGAAATTATATTCATCAGAATATACGTTTTATTTTAAAAATGGTACTGCCAGGATCAGGTATACTTTGAGATAGCAAAACATTTGTGTTACAGTTGGGATCAGGATTTTTGATGCAAGTTTGACTCCGTTTCACCAGATTAGACTCTTTGGAAGTTAGGAACACACAGTAATCAGCACGATATCGTATCATTGTCACAGTGACAATTTGCACCTCCAATCAAGTAGCTTCCCCGTTCTATATTTTCAACCTCCTTGCTCCAATCAATTCAAGCCAATTTTGAAATATTAAATATGTTCAGTTGGCATCAGATGTCTAACATTTGTTTTTGCTTTTTCTTTCAGTTGTGACTGCTGCAGTCCCCAGCTGCCACAGAATTGGACCAAAGCCTACTAAATCAAACTTTACGGTCAATTAGAACAACCATTCGCACTAATAAAAATGTTACTCAATCTTCTATTACTGCTTTTACTTCTGTACACACCTGTACTCATTACAAGACTATCCTGCCACTAAACAGACTGTGAACTTGAACTCATTACGAGACAATCCTCTGCCACCGAGCAGGTTGTGCATTTGTACTAACTTCTGCCACTAAGCACACTGTGCACTTGTACTCATTAGCAGACTATCCTGCCACTGAGCAGACTGCATTTGTACTTTCTGACTAATAGTGTGTCACAATCACTTGTGATATTTATTTCTTTTCACATACATATACTGTACAGATACAAATACACATATTCGAGTATGATGACCCTCTCAGTTCCTACACCTGAATGAGGAGGGTTGATATTGCTATAGCAGGCTTTTTATGCATTTCTGTTATTATGTGTACCGCATAACTCGACAACCTGTAAACGGATCTTATCAATATTTGGCAGTTCAGTAGCATATGTGGAAATGAAAGCCAATGCAGTGAAGGTGAACATCAAATTAAGGCCCAATTAACATAGATAATGAAGAAAATTCATTTCGCTCCATTGCACTTTACGACATGTAAGACCAGTCACCTAATTCATAAACCAAGGAGGTTAATTTCCACGTAGATGAAACGCCAGCTTTTTGCAAAGCTCTTGTTTTTTAAATAGGCCAGGACACCGCCCACGGTTGGAAATTCAAACTCCTACCATCTGCTTGCTAATAATCGACACCTTCGCACATGTTAGCCACAAGAACTCTATCTGACTTTTCATATCTCTACCCATTTTTTCTGTACCTGCTTATGTTTACGTCAACAAAGAGCGCAGCTATGGCAATTCGTGACAAACATCAATACTAGTACTACTTCCGGGGTACAAGCTTCCAAACATAACAGTCCTGAATAACACAACACTAAAGCAACTAGACAAAACAAAGTGCCCATAAAGAAAAGAAGAAGAACTAGACATTTTCTGCCGGATAAGATACTCCAAAGCATCAAAAGGACCCACGAGACCAGGAGACTGTCACGTGAAGATAAAAGGTACAAATAATCATCATAACTTCAAAATTTTGCTTTACAATTGATGGACGAATAAGTCACTGAAAAAGGCAAAGTAAACAGTATTAGTGATCAGATATCAGAACCTGTATATTGAATATGCATGTAATGCTGCTGCATTTTATACCAAAGTATCCTCTTTTCTCATCATTCGTAGCCAAGCCATAGATATATAGAACAGCATCCTAGATGTTACATAAGAATCGAGCAAAGGGAAATATTGAAGAAGGTCTGTTGATAGGCCTGGTATTTTCATATTCGATGTGTATTCTGCAGTCGGTCCTCTAGATTCGGACATGATATTTATACCAGGCCACAACGTGACTGACAGCGCGAACGTCAAATAAGTACCGCAAAAAAATTAGCACCTGGCTTTTTAAAATCAAACTGTGCCATTTTGGATTGTCAGACGACTAAGGGGACCCGAATGATCGCAACCCTGCTCTCCTAACCGAAGTGACCTTTTACGCCTTTCTATGTTCTTATTCAAGCCTAAAAGGTGCATCACATGAAACCTTCCGGTTGACACTACGAGACCACCACCGTAGGTAATCTTGTCTTTCTCAGCGTAAACGTGGAGGTTAATTTGAATTAATGGTTTGGACGCCAAATGAGTTGTATCTGACCTTTCGTACCTTTAATCGCGGTGAATAGCCATTCTCATTTACCAGCCTCCAACGCTCAAGTCGAAAAGTAGCCAACACACCTGTGTTTACGTCAACAAAGTGCGCAGCTATGGCAACTCGTGACAAAGGTCAATACTAGTACTACTTCCGGGGTACAGGCATCAGAACATAGCAGTCCTGAATAAAACTCGATTAAAATAAAAAAAGAGGTCCTTAAAGAAAGAGAAAGTAGACAAACTTAAAATAATAGAAGATATAACGATCAGATTTGGTAGACATATAGCTAAAGTTTTGTTACCTGGCGTTATTTTTCTGCGATATGTTACTGTTTGACCGCAAACTTTAAGGGCAGAGTTGCAGTTTTTAATGTCCTAACTCAGTGCCGATACCAGAAACAGCCTGGCCAATCAGTGGCCCTTATTTTGGCTATTCACTGTACTCCCTCTGAAAATCTGGCCTTTCTCGCCAGGCAGTAAAAACCGATCTGTGTGTCAGGAGGCGTGTTTGAAGAAGTCATTGACCCTTATGTCACTATAAGTGCTCGGGTGATTGGAAAAAAGGGCAAATAATGGCGATTTCGGGTCGTTTTACGATCAGTAAATGCCAATTTTACCACTTCTACCCCTATAGCATGATCCTAAAGGCAAAACTGTGACGAAATGTCATGTGACAGGGCAACAAAAGGAATGCTGTTCTGAGGTTTAGAACCTGAACTTGCCTCCTATGACAGGCAAAAGCATTCCGACGCTGTGGAAATTTGGGAAGGCCCACAGAAGGGGTTTCTCATTAGATTATTGATGACTACGTCTGAGGTGTTTTTTTTGTTGCCAAATGTATTCATTCTGTATCGTTCATATTGACACAACAAAGGCTGGTTGGTTTAATTTGACATTCAAATAATTTGCATATTGGATAGATGTTTGTTATGTTGTCATCGCTACTGTATGAATTGTTATTTGTATGTTGATAAGAAGTCCGGGAAGACTAGTGGTGTGCCTTAGGGCACACCACTGATGGATTTTCTTAAATAAAGTCAATAAAAGTCAAATCCATCTTAATGTCTATTTGCATACTTGAAATAATTACAACATGTTCTGTTATATTTCCAGATGGCACATAGTTCGAAAATCGTCGTTGCTGACTACAACATTAATGACCTTGATGTTGATCTTGAGAAAGATTTTGAACATTATAAGTTTGAAACCACCATGGGTACAATCTCAATCGACAGTCGCTACTTATATTATGAGGTCAGAACGGAGACATTCGACCCTCTCAAAGCTAAAATCGAACAAGATGGCGTAAAGAGAATCCAACATTTCCATCTGCCCAAACAGCATGTTACCAGGGTGGACCCATACAACAATAAATGTACGACGGATACAACTGTGTACAATAATCTCGTCAGCGACATTGTTAAGCACGCGGTCATCGGAAACATTTACGCCCCGTACGCCGAATCTATCAAAGACGTTAGGTCTCTCACCAATGTTATCATTAAGGAAGCGAGCGGCAATGTCAATGTTTACTTCCCTAACGCAGTATACGACGATGGCATGGAGGTGGACACCTTACTCTCCGGGTGTAGCGAGGATGTTACCATCTTTTTACCTCATGGATGGAAGCAGAAGATGACCGAGAAATCCCTGAGGTTCGTCAGATTTATGGACGACGAAAGGACAAGCGAAGTCCAACGCGCAAACTCAGGAGACGCAGTTGCTCTGAAGCTTTTTCATGGCCTTACTTCACAGTACTTTGGTGTAACTTCGCTGTACTCGGACACTGTCAATGCAACAAATCTGTTCTTCCAAGACCACGCCTACAAGTTTCTTCACGTACGGGAGACAATTGACATGGTCAATAAGATAAAGGACAAAAGGGTTCGAGAGAAAAGGCGTAGTTTGAAGGACGAACCTAATATAGTCATCGGTATTTTGGATTCAGGTACATACTTCGTTATGTTGTTGTATTCTGTCTTTTCGTATTTTTCTTATTTTGTAGCGTGTGTGTTATTCAAAATGCACTATTCACTTTAACCCTATTCAAGCTGAGCTTTTAGAAAAAGGCACCATAGTTTGGCGATGATGGCACAAGCCGTTCAGGAGTTTAGGAAAGTTTGCGCTTGCCTCAAAAGACCCGTTTTGAATAGGGTTAATATTCGAATTAAGGTCAACGGTCATTATGAACCCTTGCAATTAATTGTTTATTGATACGAATACACGTTGACAGTGTTTCTATTATCTCTATATTTCATTCAAGGTTTGAAAACCAACCATAAGGCATTTGGGGATAGAATCTTGGCCTATAAGAATTTTGTCCGCGATAGTCTTCCCGCCAATTCAACTCGTGAAGACGAAGCAATGGAATGCCAACATGACGAGGGGTATGACTTGACCTTTGATCGCAACGGACACGGCACCTTTTGCGCATCCATAGCAGCTGGAGACGCGTTTAATTGCAGGTAATCGTTTTAATTTCGTATGTTGCATTACTTCAAAGTGCGACCGATACGCAAATGCTTAGATGTCTGGCGTGTATCTGTAAGTCGGTCTCCCGAAAATACGAAATGGAACGAAATGGAACGAAATGGAGAGAACTAAAACAACATATGTAACATTATGAAATAAAATACCAGTAGTTAGCGAAATATAAGTTGTAACATTCTCAGTAGACCGGAACAGGAAGCATTTTAAATACAGAGTGAGTGGTAGATAGATAATATAACGTGTTTTATTTCTTGAATCTATTTGATAATATCAAATACAACGTTTTTGGGGCGACGTTTTTGACGCGTTTGTCCATCTCATAATTCACCAAGAGGGCATTAGGCAAGCGGAATTTTATTTTTCATACAGAGTGTTTGCGTGTTGCGGGACGGACCTCTTCCCCACTCGAGACGATTAAAGATCCGACATCTCCCATATATTTCTGCTTCCAACCACGGACGGGTAGAGCGGACCCGCCATTTTCTCCTTATTCCCTCCGTGCATTCCCAAGCTCTTATGTAAAAATTCCTCATGTTCGACCTTTCTTCCGCTGAACCGTGAAATATACATGTCCTGCTCGTTAACACCCTACCTTTGTTATGGCGTGAATAAGGAAGCAGAAATGTCTCCAGAGGAAAAATGTTCCCAGTCCACGTCAGTGTTTGAATGGAGTGTGAAATGGCACATTGGTGATGCAGCCCAGAGCTTCATTTGCATATTTGTTGTTGTTGTTGTTAACGGAGGGTCCATTCTCCGACAGGGGTCTGACTTTGAGCCGAACAATTGGTTGTATAAAAATCGCTGTTGCGGAGATATGCATGTGCTACGCACTAGTTATGGACTAAAGCCTTATCTAAAGTCGGAGTTTGATTCAACCTGTCGGCAGCACGCCCACAATTCCGACTAGAAAAGTCAACAATGGCGGTTCATTTGCATGCGGCGCTCCATTTGGGGGAGAGGAGTTCCGTCCCACAATACGCAAACACGCTTTATAGATAATAAAATTACGCTTGCCTCATGCCCTCTTGGTGAATTATGAGATGGACAAACGCGGCAAAAACGTTGTATTTAATATCACCAAATAGATTCAAGAAATAAAACACGTTATATCATTTACCTATCACTCATTTCTGTACTTAAAATGCTTTCTGTTCCGGTCTACTGTGAATGTTACAACGTTCCTTCTATTTCGCTAACTACTGGTATTTCATTTTATAATGTTACATATGTTGATTTAGTTCGCTCCATTTCGCTCCATTTTGTTCCATTTCGTTCCATTTCGCACTTTCGGGTGACCGCTTAAAGTTTCACAATTAGTAAAAAGTCTTTAAACATCGAAGTACCGAACTCAGAAGTTAGTCATGTGAATGTATGATGTGTAATTCATTACCATTATCATCCTTAGTAGCAGTAGCAGTAGCAGTAGTAATAGATAAAAATATTGATAATGTATCATTTATTATACAACACCATAGTAGGCACGTGTACACTTTCTGAAACGTGTTTTATCAATTATTCCTGTTTCAGGCTACCTGATGGCACCCCGCCTGCTCGAGAAAACCAATGGCAGATCGGTGTCGCGCCATTTGCAAAGATCATCTATGGCAAGGTAGCGAGCTGGAACGGTGACACAAATCCCAGGCTGTTAACCGAAGGGATCAAATGGCTACTGGAGTTCCCAGATGGGACGGACAAAAACGTGGACATCATTTCACTTTCTCTCGGATTCCAGACTTTTGATGAGGAATTGCGGAAGGTCATCTTAGAAGCCAACTGGAGAGGTATTTTGATTGGATCATGCAAATTAAACTTTAATTGGTTCATGATATTTCAGCGATAGATAAATACATACAAATTGGGGAGGGAGAAAGAGCCTCACAAAGCCTCTTTGAAGAAAACAAGAGAGACTTAAATAAGTTTACATTTCTATATTACTATCAATATTATGTTTTTTATTCATAACCAGGAAAGATCATCGTCTGTGCCGCCAGTAATGATGGTCGCCAGCAGCAGACCAACATCGCTTTTCCTGCACGGTTTGGTGACGTCATCTGTGTTGGCAGCCACTCACAGAATGGTCAACCATCAGCCTCATCTCCGATTGGTCGGGAGATCGATTTTATGGCACCAGGTACTGGTTGTCTTCATTAGAGAAAGACTAAGTTTTGGAATTGGGGAGGGAGGGGGGGTCACAGAAGATAACGTTTATCAACAAGTGATTTGGTAGCATCGCAATCAAGCTTTCAGCATTTCACTAAAGTGATTTTTCCGTAAAAAAGTTTATATCGGACCTTTCTCTATTTCTTGATAGGTGAGAACATCTGGGGAGCTTCTTCGGCCTATGTAGATGGCGTAATTCCTAAGTCTGGAACATCCGTCGCAACACCTTTTGTGGCTGGCATAGCGGCTATCGTCATCAAGGCGGCGCACCACATCGGTAAGTCTGATCACGGATTGTAATGATGCTGTCAATCTTCCTTGTCAATCCCTTTGTCCTGTTCGAGCAATATATAATCGTTGTGTATTACATTTGTCTTGAATATTGTAATTTATGTCCATGCACAGGTGGTGAAGACTTCCGGAAAAAGGTCTCTAACACCGCCGTGATGCGTGAAATCCTCCGCAAAATGGCGTCCATGCCTGGTCATCATAACGAGGCCATGGGATATGGTAACCTCGATCCCTACCGCGTGTTTCGGTATGGGGAAGATTTCTTTAAGCAGATTGTTGACGAGATTTACTGTTCCTAAACAGATTTCAAAAATAGTCCAGTTTTACGAGCAGTGTGCTTCTATGAAGAAATATCTATATGTAGTTGTGACGCCTTTTTTCAGGAAGACCAGGTATGGTTTGTGGGCAGTTGTTGAATGCAGGTGTGGGAATAGTTAAGTCATCGTATTGTGCTTTAATATGTAATTTGTATAAGGACAATATCGGTATCGGAGTCAATTAAAGTCTTCAACTTCATAACTGAAACCAGCACAAAGACGTATTGCTTGTTTATGTATTTAGCATGTATCAATATTTTGCTGTGACATCAAATTATTGTACTTAGACCAAAAATCAAGTGAAGAAAGATTCCCAATTAGAAAAAAAAATACAATGTGGACATGTTTCAGGGTCAATAATATTAATCATTCAACATGTTTACCGTAAATAAAATAGAAGAATGACTTAGAAGGCAGCCCCATACTTTAAAAAGCCCTGCAAGCAACAATGGGCTTTATTGTCTATTCTTGCTCTTTTATAAGTAGTTGGCATCATTTCAAATTTTAAACTTATGTATTCATAGCGGTTAGAATTGATTATCTATGGTTTTTAAAAAGGCTTTAGACTCAACTTTACAGAACTAATATATTCGGTGCACACCCAAATAGACCCGTATAGGTTGATACATTAAAATAATATTTAGACCTTTGAAACAGTATCATAACTAGAGGTCAGTATTTGTGCTACATATAGTTCAGGTTTGCTTTGTTAGTTTAGCGACTACGGGTCTTTTTTTAAATATGAATTAGTATTGAATTTATCTTCTTATTTGAGTTGAATGTGTGATAGTTGTGTGCCGATTTGTAAAAAATAGAGAGAACGCTAGCGACTCCAAAAAAACAATGAAACGGTATGGCTACCCTGCGACGTCACAAAATCAAGATGGTGGCCACCACACATGCCAACGGATCGAACAAAGGTTTTGCTACGCAAACTTGCAACTTCTACTTTTTATCAAAAGATGTTTGTTTTATTCATATACTTGTACGTAGATTGATTCAATTGTATCCACTTTTTTGTTCGTATGTATAATTGTAGTAGAGAATACAAAAGTCACAGTACGTTTGATTGGTAAATGTTATATTGTAATACCTTTTCATATATATATAATCAGACGAATATCAATAGGAACTCATTTACAATCTTCAACTACGTGAAGGGGGGTCGGACTCACGTTCAACTAGTTGCGGTTGGAATGTAAGTTGTGTACAACTTGTCCATTCATTTGTAATATTTGATTCTTCTTTGAATAAAATCAAATCAACGTGAACGAGAAATTTGTTTCACCGTACCGCCCCAAGCTTACAGTTCATCTTCTAAACGTGTTAGTTATAAAGAGACATTTTTTTATCATAAAATTGAACTAAATTCGATGAAAGGTTAGCAAGTTTGGTAGACCTAGCATACGTCGTTTCGTAGTTATGCAATGTCAAAGTTCGCGCGGGTACTGTTAGCCCCAAGCAATCTCCCAAGTCTAGATATGATTAACTACCACTAGCACTGTAGAAAGAAAAGCAAACGTGAAACGTCTCAGCCATATACCGCTATAAATAAAAGTAACCGTATCAGCACCATACCACACACTTATTCGGGAGAGAGCTTGAGTCAGCGAATACTTGTAACGACATCCCGGTCGCAGTGTTTAGCGCTACCATCCCTTAATCTACATCTAAATAAAAAGTGCAGTAGAGTTTCTAATACATCGACTTCTAAACCTAGATCAAAGTTTAGAGGCTGAAATATTACTTTCATTCTGTGTGCGCTGTGTACCCAATCAAACAAGCGCAGAACGGATAAATTATATCGATATTGTTTGTTCGCGCCAAAGCTATCCAAATGTTGCGCCAGCCTTATGCAACAAAATGAACGCTAGCGGCACATCCGGCCACCTGCAAATATAAAGGAAAAGGTCAAACATGAAACGCCTCGGGCGTAGTCCGCTGAAATATACTTAACCATATTTTTAGCAGCATACCTCGCACTTCCTCGGTGGAGCAATTAAGACAGCCAAGGCATTTTGAAACAACGTTGATATCCCAGCCGTGTGCCGCTACTTTGGCAACCAGAAGCTGGGCCGACAGCGTCAAACATTGTGAGTTGGTTATTGTATCGTTTTAATTTTCTAGGAAAGTCATACTAAAGTCATATAATGGAGATTGGTTTGTTGTAGTTTATCACGTTATTTTGACACGTTTGTGGACTCATTTAGAATGCCTCAGCAACGATAACACGACTTAAGCCGAGTCTAAACTCATTTCATAATTCAACTCTCTCATATTAGTGATTTGTAACGTTCTTTGCTTCAACGAAGATGAACTCCCTTTCATTTCTTCTATCATGGAAACTAACGTCCCTACATGTTCCATGTCACACAAAAATCATTCTCCGCGTGGTGCTGATATTTTAAAAACGTGACTTGTTGAGTTAGGGCATATTCTTCTACATACCCGAGAAAAAAATGACAACACCAAGATTTTGATTTCTGACACAGGGCGGATACAGCGCCATTTTTTTCTGCAGGGCTGTGAAAGAACAAACAATATCATTGCGCGCCTGAAAGCACAGCGCAATTATTTGTCAAGACAGTCTTTTATAAGAACTGAGGACTTCCGATCTTAGCAAACGGCAAAGTACAGGGCACAGAGTGCCATATTTTACCAAAGTCAGTGCTTAAATATATATGTGCCCTTTCACTTTCAGCGGCCATCTTGATTCTAGTTTCACACCTGTGAGTCATCACTAAAGTATGTGTCCTTTCAGTTTCGTCATGGACCAAAAAAAATCAAATTCAAGTAGCATATCTTTATAACGTAGCCATAACGTAAATAAATACATGCATAAAAACCTGCCCTGAAAATTTCATTAGTTCTTGGTCCGATTCCATTCGTGATTCGTGCGCAGCTTGTTTAGAAAAGTGTTAACGGTCGTCCCAATGCCACGCTTTACTTTGCCTTTGTCCCTACGATAACGCCGTTGTTATTGTACTGTCATGTGGCAGCACAACGGTATACTGGTATTGACATGGCCTTTGGACCAAGACAATTATGTTACGAACCCTGTTGTTAGGCATGAAAAATACAGCGGGTGGCGACGACGGTGAGTGGAAAGGTTCACATGTAAATTACCTTGAGAAGTCTATATAAAGGGTAAGTTCAAACGATAAGATGCGAGCAATGTTCGTCTGAATTTCGTGGAAAATCGTCTTTTCATGTCAGATGCCTTACACAGCGTTGTAGGTATGGCAATACGTGCGTTGTGTGAGGTGGCGTTATATTTTTAACGTGGTGCCCCCCTCCCCAAAAACTTTTGATAGCCAAAGTGTCGTCGGTGCGGTATTGTGCAGACAACAGGTAAACGACGGGCGTGAGTCAACCGCAAGCCACTACGGCACTAGTACCCTACCCTGACCTACCCTACGCTACCTTACCCTACCCTACCCTACCCTACCCTGCCTTCCCCACCTCACCCCACCCCACCCCACACTTCCCTACCCTACCCTACCATTCCCAATACGCTTACCTGCCCTACACTACCGTACCCTACTCTACTTTTCTCTGCTCTACTCTAATCATATGATTGACAATGTAAGAAGGGAATATGGAATAAATTTCACAGTTTTTTGCCATTGTTCCTACTATAGAAAGAGATGGCCGATCCAAGTTGTGGACAAACTTCGTGCAAGGCAACGTTTGAAGAGAAGGTAAATGAAATGACTTGTCCTTACATTAAACCCTACATGTGTGGGGAGAGAGTATGCTCTATTGTGCGGATGTAGGGCTTACCTTTGTCGTGTCCTGTGTCTACATTCCCCTGGAATTATTTTTCTCATTAATTTTGACAAGTATGTTATACCCAGCAAACTGCTCTAGTCAAAATCATTACATGTGTGCGAAGTCTTTGTACAGGACAGCAATCTCTGCCCTTGCGTATATTGCCTATTGTATCATTATGGTGCAAGACTGGAAGATAACAACAACTTCTTACAGCAGTGCAATTAAAGTAAATATATTTATTGCCCAAGGTTAAACATAGCAATAACAACAGTATATGTATCAGTGTATAGAAACATAAGCTGGAAAAAATGTTCAAATGACTTCACATTTTTACAATTCATGCTTGCTAATGTATACTATAACTTATTTTCACATGTCTCGACAATGAAAAATTACCAACATCTATGGAAACAATATAAAAGAAAAATAGGAATTAATTCGTTTTTTTTTTTTAAATAAAATCACGCAAACTTGCAAATAACTTTGCATATTTCTGTCTAAGCTATTTGCAGCACAGCGTTGAGTTCAATTCTTTCTTTCTTTATGCAGGTAAAACTTCAAAGATTCTGACAAACCACCTCTTGGCTCTCGAATTGCCATCTTGATTCGGCCTAACATACCGCGGCCCGCTATTTACTGCTAATGATTTATTCTCCTTTTACCTCCATAAGGCGCCCTCCCTGAACGATGTTGTGGCTGAGCTAAAGCATATCAACAGTAACCTAGTGAGCAGCAATGGTCAGAAATGGTTTAGTGTGAATGAAGAGAAGGTAGGCTTTTTCAAAACTACTTGCCCAACACATTGCCAATACAATTGGTTAACGGTTTAAATTCCGCATGAGCAGTGATAATTATGTTTGAAAATATGCTAAAGGCCCCTGGGATGTAATGGAAAACGTCAAGACAATGATTTGAACAGGAATTGTCTACAAATTAAGCTGTAAACCGGCTTATTTACTGATAATTTGTGTACAAAGTTATATTGACAGAATATCGGACAAGCGAGATTATCATTTTTTCTATGCCATATACCTATAAACCCAAATCTAAAAACTCACACATTATATTGTTGCCGTGAAATGCACACTCTTACCACAGTAGCTTGGACGCCTCCCTCATTGTGGTAAACTGTTCTAAGAATATTTACTGTGGGACAATACGTTTTGGAAGAAAAAGACCGGAGGGTATCTTTTTTACAACAGAGCAAAATACCTTACAAAGGAAAACCATTGAAATAGTGACATTTCACCAATAAAAGGAGAGTTTACGCAGCCTAATCCAAGTGCTGTGGTCTTTTTTTCTCCAATGAAATCTCATAGTTGAAGAACTTTTTTTGTAAAAAAGCTCAATAACTACATTATTATTCATAACTAATTGAAAGAAACATTATCACAACATGACATATATCTTACTAGGATAAAATATCACGGCACCATTATCTTAAATTTATTCACAAAGAAAAGAAGTATAGTGTAAGACCTAAATACATGCAATATAAACATATATTTGCACTTCTCCACAGATCCGTGTGCTGATCACCCCAACCCTGTTCTCACTCAGAGATATCGACACCGTCAAGCAGGAGTTCTCAGCAGAACTCTGGTTTGAAATATTCTACAAGGACCCGAAGCTCAGTGGGATTGAAGACAGGGAGGTAAGTGATGTTACATATTTACTTATCGTCGCCTCTTCTTTGTGCGTGAGACGTAAGGCTATCAGTTTTCTCTACTCGGGTATGTTCTTTTTCAAGGACTGAGCAGCATCCAGATGCGTCTCCAAACAGCTTTGGGACTCATTGTTTCTTTCCATGTTCCCCTTGTCCATGTCTGCCATCCTTATAACATGGCCATTGTTATTTCAATAGAAAAAAATCAGTTTGTTACCTCCATGAAAATTGGAGGTATTGATTTTACTAGATATATCTCAAGAACCGCTGCGATGCCCGCCCGACGGCGATGGTATTTGTGGGTGGACATACGTAGGTGGTGTAAACCCGACGACAAAGGTCTACTTTCTGCTTCTTGGCGGCCAGGCCCCGAAAATACGGTGAAGTGCCAGAAGGGCAACTCTTGGTGTTCTCATGAGTAGCTCACGGCACCTATTAGTTACCGGGTCCTACGCGTTGATTTAAATTTGAATTTCGAAGGACAATAACAGAGTTTTACTGGGTCAGCCGTCAGGGATTCATTAATGATGTCATCAACTTGGCATTATCTTAATTAAACATCAAACTAGGATAACATATTGGCATGAGTAGGCCTTGTGCGCTATGTTTCAGAAAGTAAACTGGGGTGACCAGTGGGATCCGCGAATCGAGCTGAGGAACACCGTACGCATTGACAAGATGGAGAGCAAACAGAACCTGATCCCGGTGGAAGGGGAGGCCGTACCCATCGTACACGAATTCAGAAAGGTTACGGCAACCTTCAAGGTTGACATGGACCTGGCTGATTTTCCTTTTGACAATCAGGTACTTTTTAATGATGAGAGCTGATTTATTTTTTTCCATTACCTGCGCTATATTTTGCCAGAGTTGAAGAAATATGTGAAGTGCTGTTTTTTTATATTTTTGTATCTTTAACGAACTATTATTTTCATCCACAAATCTAAAAACAAACAATTGATATCCTCGTGTTCTTATTACACATCTACACTTGGGATAAAAATCAATCATTGGTGTTGTTTCATGGGTGTGTTTGTGTTTGTACATGTATGTCTGTTAGCGTATTCTGATATCTGTAGTCTACCGAGATGTAACTAAGACTGTTTATTATATCTATGCTATTATTTGAATTGCAAATATGCAATGCATGCCTTAGTCATAGATAACAATTATGTTGCAGAAGCTGACTGTTCAACTGATGTCAGGCTGGTCAACGAAAAGAGTGGAGCTAAGAAAGAACTATGGGTCCAACGACGTCATTACCGAAGAAGATTTTTCAGGTACAGTTCGTCTTATCTGTCAAATGACCATGCAGATTAATGTAGGCTGAAGCACGTCCTGAGATGGTAGGTTTAAATTGCTAGGATGACAGGTTTCCACTCATTCATTTAAGCCTTGCGGTTATATCATTGTCAGTCTCTGAAAAGAAATTCTCTAGAACACAAAGAATACCGTTCCGCCCCACCTACCTTACTCCACTTTTCGGCCTGTGCCCCCCTTTGCCCCTACTATAAATCTGCCATCTCCACTGTTTTACCCACAGTCATGCCGACTCTTTGTTTGCAAGCTCGCATAAGTTCTAGGGTTCCTAAAAAGGTTTTATTCGTGTAACCAAATCAGTATCAGTATAATAGGTGTCCCTAGTTATCCTATACGTCAAAAACCTGCCTGCTGACCTGCTGCAGCCAAACATGTCGTTCTGGATTCAGTTAAAAATCGCTCCCCAAAATAGTGGGACTGGTTTAGAACACTTAATCACCTTATAGAAACACCATATGAAACGTTTTTATTTGTTCCTTAACAGATAAAGAGCAATGGGAAGTCTGCGAATATCTGGACTGTAAGGATGGCGAAAAAATCAACAAGCAGTTCAATGATTCCTATGGCTACCCACTGTACAACATCACCGCGCATGTGCAGAGGAGGACACTCTTCTACATGTTTAACATCGTACTCATCTTGGTAAGTGTGACACAACGGGTAAACAGGGGAAGGGCTCGAAATATTCTTCTTGCGATATTTCATTCATGATGATAAGTTTGATTATATGTTGGCCTTTTTGAAGCACAAATTAAGCCAATTATGAATTAGAATGAGCTAAACTGTTATTTGACATCTTATTCTCGAAAAAGCAGACCAACATTTCCTTTTTGCTTATCACGAGCGAAGAAATAATAGGTCTTTTAGCTTCAATATTTCAAACACTTTTTTGTCTTACAGTAACCTTGTAGCATTTCCTTTTTGCTTATTACGAGCGCACGAATTATAGGTCTTTTAGCTTCAATATTTCTTTTATGTAGGTAGCATTTTGAAATAGCACACAGTTACGTTCAACAAGTTTGTTAAACTGGACAGTCGAAGATCAGTTGATCATCAGTTGCAGTAATCTTGTGGCACCCCCGTCTCCTTTCTGCCTTATATCGCCCCTACTGCATTGTTCTGGAAAGGTTATATATATATATATACATTTGTTGTGAGAAAATGAGGCCACATGTGTTGACTTGCGCACGTCCTGCGATGAGCATGTTTATTTCCATGTATTGACTATGTGTTACAAAAGAAATTCATTGGATGGTTCATTCTTTGTACAACGCAAATCCTTTTAAATGGCCCCATAGCTTACTTCCTCGGAATTTGAATTATGAGTGAATGGACTCAACTTTGTCAACTACCTGAGTATGGGGAAGTTGGTTTCTGCTATCTCACCACTTTTTTTTGTCTTACAGTTCCTCATCACAGCCCTGACCTTCACCACGTTCTCCGTCCGAACGGACTACCGTCTCAGCAACACCTTCACCCTCCTGCTGACTACTGTGGCCATCAAACTGGTGGTGTCCCAGTATCTCCCCACCGTCTCTTACATGACATTGTTGGTGAGTATATATTGTCAGTAAAAAGATAAAGGAATTTCACTTTCTTAGTTCTAGAATATTCCAAATTTCACATATTGCAAAAAGATCATTGTAAAGAAAAAAAAAAGAGAGGAAATCGAGTGGTAGCCATGAAGCCTTTGGACAAGTACATATGAGGGTGTTTACAGATTTTTTTTTTATTTGTCAGTGGTTCCTAGGACAAGTATGTGGTGGTGTGCATCCTCTTCCAGTCCGGCGTGGCACTCCAGAACGCTGTGGCCTCCGCCCTTCCGGAAGATTCCGTTAAGCTGTGTGACCAGATCTCTGCGACCGCGCTTGTGGTTTTTGTCATCGTGGCACACCTTGTCTTTGGGATCATCATTTGCAAGACAGTACGTAACCACACGCAAATGATCAATACATATTTGGATAATTAAAATTTTTTGATTTAATTTGTGCTGCTCATTACTAGTTTAACAGTATTATATGGCAGAGAGAGAGAGAAAGACCCACGGTTGACAAACTCAATATTATTAATAGACAAGGTTTTTACCTGCTCCAGGTTGTTGGAAAGCCATGTACATGTGAATTGACTGAATACACTCATTGTTTGTTGACTAGGTGAGTAACAACAAACGCTTCACACATCGCGGAGCACGCATTGAACAGTTGGTTGCCCCGGCCCGCAGAATTGTTTCATCTGAGAACCCACATTCTGTAATCATACATGCTGGTACCAACAATAACCAAGACTCAGTTCAGGCGGTTATTGACAAAACCCACAACCTGACAACAACTCTCCGGGAGACTGGTGCACGGAACATCGCGGTATCCGGCGTCATCTCGCGAGCTGATACCGATCCAGAACGAACACACTTGATCAATCTTGGGCTGGCTGGATTGTGTACTTCTAATGGTATGACTTTTATTGACAACAGCAACATTGGACCTCACTACTTATGCACTGATGGAGTACACTTGAACAATCGGGGAACTATCCAGCTTGCGATGAACTTGATCAGCTTTATCAGGGGTGAGAAGCAACAGAGGATTCGTGTCGGGACGTCCTACTCCGACGCCGTGAGGTCGCCAACAGCAACGACGGTGGATTTTCACGGACGGGGAGCTCCCAGCAGCAGGTGGAAGTTCCGGACAGCGGAGCAGACGAGACTACTGAGGATGGCCGAAAGAATGTGGGACTAAGTACTAAGGACAACAATTTACCATCTTTGACTAGAAGGCTGCCATCTTTCTTGCGTAGTAATGCTCGATCCCTTTTAAATAAGTTAGAAGACCTTTCTGTTTCTTTGAATGACAATAAGGTAGATATTGCCATCATTTCTAAAACCTGGTTTTCTTATGAGCATCCTCCAGAATGTACACATGTGAATGGCTTTAACCTATTTTCTCGATGTCGTACCGAAGGCCGCGGTGGAGGAGTTGCTATATATGTTAAAGATTCCATACCTACAGAAATCATAAATTTTATTGAAGTACCCATAGAACTTGAGTGTCTGTGGGTACTGGTCAAGCCCTTTTGGCTGCCACGCTCAATTTCTAATATTGCTATTTGTGCAGTTTATAACCCTCCAGCGTCTTCGTACCAGGAAATGTTATGTAAACACATCATAGACAGCATTGATATGGTTAATACTAGATACCCTAATGCGGGAATATGTGTTTTGGGGGATTTTAATAGATGTGATATCAGTAATATTGTCCATGGAACCCAGCTAAATCAGCTTGTAACACAGCCCACCAGGGGAGAAGCCATTCTTGATCTGATTATTACAAATTTAAAGCCCTTTTATCAGGATCCTCGAATCGAGGAACCTTTGGCAATGAGTGATCATAATACGGTAATATGGTCTCCCCATGATCATATACCTATTAATACTAAAACTAGGTCACAATTTCGCCCTTTTAAAGATTCCGAGGTCCGCTCTTTCGGACAATGGATTTCGTCACACCCGTGGACAGAAGTTTTTGATGCCCACGATATCCAGAGTAAAGTTAATACTTTCTATCAAACTCTTCAAAGGAGAATAGACCTCCATTTTCCTATGAAATCTGTTGTTAAGCACAATTCAGACAAAGAATGGGTTACCCCTCAAATTAAATCTCTTATCAAGAGAAGACAACAAGCTTTTCATTCCCGTAATATGATATTATATAGAAAGCTAAGGAACCGTGTGAACCGATTGTGTACGAAGGCAAGGAAAAGACATTATGTTCATAAGATACATGTTTTAAAGAAGGAGAATCCAGCAAGATGGCACATGTCTATACGAAACATTCTTAATGTCCGCCGTAATGTATCAGTGTCTGTTCCCAGCAGTTCACCTCTAACTGACAAAGAGATCGCTGCTGCGATCAATCGCCACTTTTCAGACATTGTGAACCAACTTCCATGTCTTGATTTCGAATCGTTGCCGTCTTACCTGCCTTCTCCTTCAAAACCGCCGCATATTCATTCGTATGAAGTTTATGAAATTTTGAAACGCCTTGATGCCAGGAAAAGTTGTGGTCCGGATAACATTTCCCCCAAAATCGTCAAAACGTTTGCTGTTGAATTAAGTGACATTCTTGCCCATCTTTTCAATTGCTCTTTGGAGGAGGGGCGTGTCCCCAAACAATGGAAGGAGGCTGTTATTTCTCCAATTCCAAAGAAAAGCCCAGCATCAGTAGAAAATCTACGACCTATATCACTTACGTCTGTCTTTATAAAAACGTTCGAATCCTTTATTACTAAATGGGTTCTTCAAGACATAGACAAAGTTTTGGACCCCAACCAATATGGCAGCAGAAAGGGGCGCTCATCAGTTCACTACTTGATAAATTTGATCGACTCTATTCTTCGTGACGCTGAAACCCCCAAAACTGTTCAGACTGTTCTGTTAACTGATTTTAGCAAGGCGTACGATAGAATCGATCATACTCTACTAATCCGTAAACTGTTGACTTGTGGTGTACGCACTTCCATCTTACCATGGATTTGTAGTTTTCTTAATGACCGTACACAGTGTGTTCGGTACCGAGGTGTAACATCGTTTTGGGAGAAAATTGCATCAGGAGTTCCACAAGGTACAAAATTAGGGCCTGTCTTCTTTTTAGTATATGTAAATGATGCGATGCAATTTTTTCTTAACAGATGGAAGTATGTAGATGATCTAACGGTAAAAGAAAGTAGACTTTTCAGTGAACAATCTTCTATGCAGACAGCAATTAACCAACTGGACACATGGTCATCACAAAATTGTATGTCATTGAATGAAGATAAGTGTAAATTAATTTGTATCACTTTCATGAAGGATCCTACCCCTTCCCCTGTAATGTTACTTAATGGCAAAGCCATTCAGTACACTGAGGATGCCTGTATTTTGGGTGTTTGGATTTCTGCCGACATGAAATGGGGAAAACATGTCACAACAATCATAAAAAAAGCAAGCTCGCGCCTTTTCTGGCTTAAAAAGCTAAAACGCTCTGGTGTCTGCACTGAAGATCTTTGCGAAATTTATTTACTATATGTCCGACCAGTCATAGAATATGCAGTCCCAGTATGGCACGCAGGTCTAACCACTCTACAATCCCACCAGCTTGAACGCATTCAAAAACGTGCCCTCAGAATCATACTTGGCAATAATTATACTTCCTATGCTGACGCACTTTCAACTTTTAACCTCTGCACTTTAAAAGCAAGGAGGGAATCACTCTAACTTAAGTTTGCAAAATCTCTGATGAATTCACCAACGTTTCGACCCTGGCTACCCCCCACCCGCAATAAAGTTCACAATATGGACTTAAAAGGGGGTTTCCAGCTTAGCATACCCTTTATAAGATCTGACAGGTACAGGAACAGTGCCATTCCGTACTTGTCAAAACTCCTGAACAGCGTATTGTAACTTATACCTATTGTGTAATCACCCTACTACCGTTTCTACATATCCTTGTTGTTCAGTTTTGGTTAGGTTTGTAAATATTGATGATATTTTGTACAGTTGTGTATTCCCTGAAACTGCGTAATTCAGCCTTTTTACTTTGTATCATTAGGCTGCAATGTTGTTTTAGCTCTGTATGAATTTGCGAATAAAACCATTTATAGTTATAGTTATAGTAACAGCAAAGAGGTGAAAACGGTTACAGAAAACGCCAAGGTAAGGCAAATCACCTCACTTCACTTTCTTTATCTTACCGGGAGTATTTATATCTCAAGTCACAAAAGATTTTGTTAACGCGAGCTCATCCAACTAGATCCTGATCATGTACGGAAACTTCTTATTTAAGAATGATTTAAGAGTCATTGTACGATAAAACCAGTCAACACTCGGCAATGGTGGGAAGATGGGGGTCGGCCAAATCGGCTCATACTTTGTATGTGTGATAGGTATGTGGAACTATGAACAGCCATGTAATTAAAACCCTCCACCTATTTTTCGTTATGGCGTTCTGGGACCCCCCTCGGAGACCCTAAAAATCCAACAATTCATTGCTGAAAATTGCTGACATTTCAATGGCTACCCTGACAATTCTGATTAAGATACGATTATGAATTTTATATTTTCATATGGCATAGGTTCCCTAGTTGTACCTGTACCAAAAGTTGAAGGTGAAGCATTGAAATTAAGAGGCTGCACTAGGGGTTTATCAGAACCAATGAAAGCAGAATTTTCATCTCGAATTTTAGTCATTTTTGAGGGGCATTATCTGCAACCACCAGTGGCTTTGGAGAATTGGTTTACTGTTGCTGAAGAGAGGAACATATACTGATTTAAAAAAAGCGTCGTTTAATTGCGACATTCATAACGCGAGCCGTGAATGGGGGCTCTTTATTGGGATTTTTCGGGTTTAGTGCTATAATATTAATAAATCAAGTTGTGACGTCTCACTACGGGGTAAGTTATGGCAATTTTTCTGCCGTTGGGTGAAAACCATACATAATTGTCATAAAATGCTAGCACAAATCAGAAATGTTGATTTGGGCTCTACATGGGGGACCAATGGCTGTGCATGATAAATAGGTTACTAATTTGTCCCAACAGCGTCTCAGTGTACGAATCGAAGGAGCCTACGAGGAGCGTAGAGACAAAGCGGGGCGTGGCGAGAGACTACATGGGAGCACTAAGCAACATGATCATCAAGGGATTTACCGAAGAAGAAGTTAAATGGGTAATTATGGTGCCCGTTTTTTTGTCAATGTACATAGAACAAAAGCAGGTTACATTCCCTCGGTACATTCCCTCGGGCATAACATATGGTAAGTACACTTCTCTTTGGCCTAACACAGCAAACACCAGTGCGGATTTTGTATTGATCGAATAAGGTCGAGTTTTAGTCGTATGCTGACACTCACTCATGTATTGTTAACGCCAGATCAGAGTAGCGTGAGTCAGTCACCTAGTGAAGATCGATGAAGATAGTAAAATTCGGTTGAACTAGAAGACGATATTCTTAAAGTTCAGTATGTGCTTCTATGTGAGATTGATAATCTTCATATGGAAACATATAACCATGATAAAATGTATCCCTGCTTACCAATATTATCAGTTTCCCCTGAAGTAATCTGTTTTTTCCATTTCTCTTTCTACCCAAAGTTTCAGCCAGCAAAAAAAGAAAATGGTGCTCCTGAAGAGGACTAACCTTTGATTCCATAACACTTTCAACACCGCGTTAAAGGATGCTTGGGAAACAACCTAGTATGAAGCATAACAGCAACTTCTGCATCTCCACCTTTTCTTGTTTTAAATTTAATCGTAAGATACCGGATGAAACAAAATGTAACTAAAACGATCATCTGGATCATATAAAATGAAAATAACACGAAACGACTTATACAAGAAATCAAAACATCACATTTCAATGCTTACAGTTGGGCTTCTTTTAATGTAATTTTGCATTTTCCAAATATGCAAATATGCAGCAGCAAGATGACTAGAACTCATGTTTAAGACGTATTGTGAAACATGTTTGTATGCTGGTCAAATGTTTCAAGCTAGATAATCATATAGTTTCTAAATAGGTATTGTCAAGTGGCTTGAGCTTATTGATTGCTGGTTTATCGTGGTACAGGGTTTTAGAAAGCTATTGACTGCCAGTGTAATGTGTTACAGTTTTTTTAGATTGTTATTATCACTTTTTGATTGCTTTTGGTGTATGGTATAATCGCCTTTTAAGACTATCCGAGTTTTGTAATAATTTTTCACATTGCTGCTGTTATGCGGTATATGTTATTTTATATTCAGAGCCTACGACGTAAACGTTTTATAGATTGCTATTGTTATATGGTAAACGCTTAATATCGTTAGGATATCTAATGATGTTTTATATTTGATACGAATACTGTGTCGTTTGGTTCAAATACTAATACAGAAACCGTACCAACATGTCATGTTTTATTGCAGTATTGCCATTGTAAATCATTATTACTGAATTTAGGTATAAATTGCAATACATTTTCTAAAGGTAGACACGCAAAGCTTGTGACAAGGTTACTTGGAAGGGAAGAACCGATGACGGAGCAAAGTGAAATATGTACCTATTATTAAAGAGGGTCTAAAATGCCCAGCATATGGGTGTGTTTGGTGAAAAACAGCCAGCAGGACAATGTTTAAAACTCCCATTATTTTTTACTTTAAAATTATATTTTTCCCTATGGATTATAGAAATTATGTCTTCACTTGCATACTTAGTATCTATCAAGATTCTTATCTTTCTCAATCACATATGTCACATGTTTAAGAGTCCAATCATGAACGGATTTATAAAATTTCCGCATATTTAAACAAACTCCTAATTTTCATAATTAGCATTCGGTATTGAAGATTATCCCTTCATTGATCTACCCTTCCTAAATAGTTGTCTTTTAAAGTCTAAAAACACAGATTGGAGCCCGAAACCTACCATTTACTATCCACCATTGAAAAATTGTGTCCATAGCTTAGCTTGCCCAGAACAAGAGGTTTCAAAACCGCTGCTGTACTTTAACAAGTCGCAAGAGGCCAAAAGACTAATTATATCGAGGTCTAATCAGGACCCACCAACGTACCAATTACAAAGACAATCCGAGGCAACTTAGGAATTCTCAACTTATCGTGTTCACAGAAAAAACATAGACAAACACACGGACACATGCAACAGAAAACATAACATTTTTGGTGAAGGTAACAATAGAGTGACCTTACTCTTTGACTGCGCAAACCGGTTTATCTACAGACTTCGTAAGATTACGATCTCAGCCGTCCGCCTCTTAGGCCCTACTCTCATTCGTAAGCACACCTAAATTCCCAAAAAGGCGAAATTTTCATGACCACTCGGACGACAAAATCGACTTACACTGTTCTTCATCCATTTTAAGTGAGCCATTGTCAGATTGGTTTTATTTTCATGGTTTCTTCTGTCCTGTCAGAAAGACGATGATTACCTTCAAGCTGTTAACCACTTTAAAGTAGAGTTTTGTTTGTTTATCTTTCTTAAAGAAAAGCTACACAAAAAACTAAAAATCCTACTACGCTATGCTTAATATATTCCAAAGTCAAGTTCTTATTTCAAGTCGTTTCACATATTTAAGTCCGTCATAATTCTTGGATCTCCCACCGCGTGCAACTAATGCCGTGCTGACGCCTTCTCACCTGGTAATTGAATTATGTGACGTCAGTGTTCTAGATTTTTCACCTGATGATTGAATTATATGACGTCAGTGTTCAGTGTACCATAATTACCATGGGTTCATCTATTATTCCCCTTCAGCATGAACAGACATAGTAAAGAGCTGTTCTTCAGACCGTACCACATAAATTGTAAGGATGGAATTTCTGTCTTGCATAAATTTCTGAAATACGTGCCTACCCAGAAAATTTTCATTCATCAAAAATGTAAATATGCTTTCTTCCAGCTTAGTGTTGTTATGAGATTTGGAGACAAAATCTCAACAGAAGTATGTTTCTAACCTGCTTTAGTAACATGCACACCCCTACTAGTATACTAGTAGGCATCGCCCAATTTTCACGTTCACCGCACTTATTTCCATATCGCTCCGTGCGCGTATTGAGAGTCGGACGTTTGTCTCTGCACTTATCACACTGTTTTCTTCTGTGATAAGACGCCCTTTTATTAATAAAGCCCGTTGTTTCAGTCACCGGAGAAAGTGTCGGAACCACTCTGAGGACACAATCACACGAGCGTGCACAGTACCTCCGACGAACGATCTTCGCTATGAAGTAAGTTATACTCTGTTGTTCCGGCTATATCGATTCAGATACAGACATATTACCGTCAAGCATACAGAGTCAATGTCAAACAAAACGTTTTGATGATGATGCTATAGCATGATATGGCACTTCTGAATTAAGTTGATTTTACAACTATGGAAGGATAATATATTTCAATAATTCCATGACCTTACCTTCCCCAATTGACAGTTCTCATACAAAGAAGACACGTATCAACATATTTTTTTTTCAAAAAGATAATCATCTTCACGCAAATAACAGAACCACTCTAATTTGCTGACTGTACCATTTTCAGACGTACAGGTAGAGAATATACAAAATACAGAAGTTCCTTTGAAGTACCATAAAAGCCGCTAGGGGGCCAACAAATCTGATGACGTGAAGGTCTTATCAGCATAACAAATATCAAGATAATCGATCCAAGCATTCTCGAGTTAACATGTTCACACACACACACACACACACACACACACACACACACACACACACACTCACACACACACACACACACACATAAATATTTTGCATAGATACACACGTGCACACACACACACACACACACGTCAAGGTCTAATCAGAAGAGCAAATATCAAGACAAACCGTCAAGATATTCTCGAGTTGTCGTGTTCACACACGCGCGCGCGCTCGCACACACACACACATAAATACATAAACAAGCACACAGACACACACACGCACACACACACACACACAGACACACACACACACACACACACACACACACACACACACACACACACACACAAACGCTCCAGACCATTCCGTTCTTCGCGAAGGTGGTTTTACAGTAGCAGCTAAAAAGATACTATTAACATTAACACTTAACACTGGTAAATATAATGATCCAGTCTTGATTCTGCTGTTGTGCAGGAGGGTGGTGCAATGTAGGGAAGGATTGTTTAGTCTTCTTGTCCGTTCTTTGGAAAAACAATGATATCTCCTAAGTTTCTCACAAGACTCAGACAAGATGACGTTGAGTTGGCAGGATATGACGAACATGGTGACGTAGGTCACGGGTGACCTATTTAGAGTAATTGAGCACAAAAGGTCATCCTTTCTTCACACCGACATACCCAGCTGACAATGCCCTGCAGGGTTTGGGTGTCTTCTCTTATCATTATCTCGCATGATCTAGCAGACACGGTAACTAGCTAGTTGTTGTTCTTGTTTTTAATTCGCACCACAGAATGGTTAGATGGGATTTCTAGTTCGTCTGAAATATGTCCGTAGTTCTGAGGAATTTTATCAAATATATTTACAGGTTTGCGATAGCAAAACCTGTTCTGTTTTTGCATCCAAGGAAGGGGGCGGCCATGTTGGATGTGACCATTTTATTGGGAGGGGTGTTTTTTTCGCTAATGTTGGGTGTGACTATTTTGACGGGAGGGTGTTTTTCTTGCTAGTTTTCTTTTTTTTGTTTTCTTGCTAATTTTTTCTTGCTTTGGGTTGGGTGTGACCATTTTTACTGGAGGGATGTTTTTTTTCACTAATGTGTGGGTGTGATAGATGGAAGTTATTAATGTGGTGGTGTTGTGACCTTGCCGTTGGCACAAATGGACACAAGGCCCACTGTACTAAAGGACGAGCAAGGTCCACTGAGCATCATGTTGTTGTGGTCTCGTCGAAAAGTAAGGGACGACAAGATCCCCAACGATAGAGGTTTAATATAGATTTGTTATTTAATGTGATGTTGGATTAGAAAGTGTTGGAATTGATAATATTGGGGGGTGGTTTTTGTCGCTAATGTTGGTTCCCTATATTTTCTTAGTTTTGGGTTGGGTGTGACCATTTTGACCGGAGGGGTAGTTTTTGCCACTAATGTTAGGTGTAAGAGATGAATGTTATTAGTGTGGTGGTGTTGTGACCTTGCCGTTGGCACAAATGGACACAATGCCCACTGTACTAAAGGACGAGCAAAGTCCACTGAGCATCATGTTGTTGTGATCTTGTCAAAAAGTAAGGGACGACAAGATCCCCAACGATAGAGGGTTAATATAGATTTGTTATTTAATGTGATGTTGGATTAGAAAGTGTTGGAATTGATAATATTGGGGGGTGTTTTTTGTCGCTAATGTTGGTTCCCTTTATTTTTCTTAGTTTTGGGTTGGGTGTGACCATTTTGACTGGAGGGGTAGTTTTTGCCACTAATGTTAGGTGTAAGAGATGAATGTTATTAGTGTGGTGGTGTTGTGACCTTGCCGTTGTCACAAATGGACACAAGGCCCACTGTACTAAAGGACGAGCAAGGTCCACTGAGCATCATGTTGTTGTGGTCTCGTCGAAAAGTAAGGGACGACAAGATCCCCAACGATAGAGGTTTAATATAGATTTGTTATTTAATGTGATGTTGGATTAGAAAGTGTTGGAATTGATAATATTGGGGGGTGTTTTTTGTCGCTAATGTTGGTTCCCTATATTTTCTTAGTTTTGGGTTGGGTGTGACCATTTTGACCGGAGGGGTAGTTTTTGCCACTAATGTTAGGTGTAAGAGATGAATGTTATTAGTGTGGTGGTGTTGTGACCTTGCCGTTGTCACAAATGGACACAAGGCCCACTGTACTAAAGGACGAGCAAGGTCCACTGAGCATCATGTTGTTGTGGTCTCGTCGAAAAGTAAGGGACGACAAGATCCCCAACGATAGAGGTTTAATATAGATTTGTTATTTAATGTGATGTTGGATTAGAAAGTGTTGGAATTGATAATATTGGGGGGTGTTTTTTGTCGCTAATGTTGGTTCCCTATATTTTCTTAGTTTTGGGTTGGGTGTGACCATTTTGACCGGAGGGGTAGTTTTTGCCACTAATGTTAGGTGTAAGAGATGAATGTTATAAGTGTGGTGGTGTTGTGACCTTGCCGTTGGCACAAATGGACACAAGGCCCACTGTACTAAAGGACGAGCAAGGTCCACTGAGCATCATGTTGTTGTGATCTTGTCGAAAAGTAAGGGACGACAAGATCCCCAACGATAGAGGGTTAATATAGATTTGTTATTTAATGTGATGTTGGATTAGAAAGTGTTGTAATTGATAATATTGGGGGGTGTTTTTTGTCGCTAATGTTGGTTCCCTTTATTTTTCTTAGTTTTGGGTTGGGTGTGACCATTTTGACCGGAGGGGTAGTTTTTGCCACTAATGTTAGGTGTAAGAGATGAATGTTATTAGTGTGGTGGTGTTGTGACCTTGCCGTTGGCACAAATGGACACAAGGCCCACTGTACTAAAGGACGAGCAAGGTCCACTGAGCATCATGTTGTTGTGGTCTCGTCGAAAAGAAAGGGACGACAAGATTCCCAACGATAGAGGGTTAATATAGATTTGTTATTTAATGTGATGTTGGATTAGAAAGTGTTGTAATCAATAATATTAGGGTTGGTTTTTGTCGCTAATGTTGGTTTCCCATATTTTTCCTAGTTTTGTGTTAGGTGTGAGTGTGACCATTTTGACCGGAGGGGTGGTTTTTGCCACTTATGTTAGGTGTAAGAGATGAATGTTATTAGTGTGGTGGTGTTGTGACCTTGCCGTTGGCACAAATGGACACAAGGCCCACTGTACTAAAGGACGAGCAAGGTCCACTGAGCATCATGTTGTTGTGATCTTGTCGAAAAGTAAGGGACGACAAGATCCCCAACGATAGAGGGTTAATATAGATTTGTTATTTAATGTGATGTTGGATTAGAAAGTGTTGTAATTGATAATATTGGGGGGTGTTTTTTGTCGCTAATGTTGGTTCCCTTTATTTTTCTTAGTTTTGGGTTGGGTGTGACCATTTTGACCGGAGGGGTAGTTTTTGCCACTAATGTTAGGTGTAAGAGATGAATGTTATTAGTGTGGTGGTGTTGTGACCTTGCCGTTGGCACAAATGGACACAAGGCCCACTGTACTAAAGGACGAGCAAGGTCCACTGAGCATCATGTTGTTGTGGTCTCGTCGAAAAGAAAGGGACGACAAGATTCCCAACGATAGAGGGTTAATATAGATTTGTTATTTAATGTGATGTTGGATTAGAAAGTGTTGTAATCAATAATATTAGGGTTGGTTTTTGTCGCTAATGTTGGTTTCCCATATTTTTCCTAGTTTTGTGTTAGGTGTGAGTGTGACCATTTTGACCGGAGGGGTGGTTTTTGCCACTTATGTTAGGTGTAAGAGATGAATGTTATTAGTGTGGTGGTGTTGTGACCTTGCCGTTGGCACAAATGGACACAAGGCCCACTGTACTAAAGGACGAGCAAGGTCCACTGAGCATCATGTTGTTGTGATCTTGTCGAAAAGTAAGGGACGACAAGATCCCCAACGAGAGGGTTAATATAGATTTGTTATTTAATGTGATGTTAAATTAGAAAGTGTAGGAGACGTGATCTTAAAGAACATAGCAGTTGTGGTCTTGTCAGAGATGTAGGGACGACAGCCACAAAAACCATGAACGATTAGTTTGTTTAATGGTGAGATGGCCAATTAGCTTTTGGAATAAAACTAAGTCAATTTTGAAATGGTGAATACTTAAGACCCTTTCCTTCTTACAATAAAGAATGGCCGATGTATAAATACGGTTTCTTTTAGATGCCGATTTGAAGACGAACACATCAAGGATAAAGAAATGACACAGAGACAAGGATTCCCGCATACTTACCAAGGGAGACGTAAACGTTATAACACTGACTGATTGTGACTTCATAATGTTGACTTTCTACGATCCTTATTAATTACTGAATGTCTCTATTGCTCTCTTGACCTTAACTTCCTAGTTTTACAAATCTCTTGTCTCCTGTCTTACTCTGCTCACACAACATTGATTACTTTATCTCTTCGCTGCAGTTCACTTAAACAAATGAATAACCGTCAAAGAATTATAGCACAACAATAGCAGACTTATTCTAAAGTAACCGTTCCAAGTTTGGTAAGGAGTTGCACTGTAACTTCTTGGACGTAAGTGACGGAGTGAAATGTTACTGCAGCTTGCAATTGCATACACATTTGTATTGGGTTTCTACCATTCGTACATCCGGTTTGATTTGAACTGTCGTCGACGAGGTTAATCACCTGTATTTTCTTTCATAACGTTATACATGCAAAATCAGCTTCTAAAAGTTGCACACTAAAATAAACAACATAATAGACAATACGTATTCGTTTGAATCAAATAAAGTGGACAACATGTGCACGCCAGTGTGTGGATTCTCTAAATCGTGTCAGGTAATGTCTGGTTGTAACAGCACAATCATTGTAACACGGCTCTGATGCTGGTCCGGTAGTGGAAGGTCTCCGGCGACCTCCCCTGCTGCGGTGAGAGTCTGTGTGGGAAACGGCCAGATTGTTCCAGGCCTGGATTGTTCCTCCCTAGTGCACGTGGATACCGGGTGCCCCGGATGACCTTGTAGTCCGGTATAGGTGACCTGTGCAGGGATCGAGAAAAAACATGCAGAAATATATCAACCCGAATGCTCTCTTCTTTGGTTCTTGTCGTCTCTGAAGACGGTAGACAGCTTCGGTCGATTTAACCTCTTGAACTATTGACTTGAATTAGACTATTCCAAAATCATGATTGGCTTTTCTTTCTCAAAGTAGTTGGCGGTGGCGTGTTAGTCATGTAGTTGCTAGGTCCTACAGCCACAGGGAAACAAAATTTAGAATGTATGTGACACTGATAAGCTGTTTGACATATTTCTTAGTACCTACGAATATGGCGTGTTATACTTGCTTCAAGGTTTTGGAGTTCGATTAAAAAAATAGGGCTCGAAATTCGCATTTTAGTACAGGTAAAATTGTACTAATTTTATCTTTAGCTAGGAAAACAACATTTGGAGTTAAATATGCGTGAAACTGATAAGCAATTTCACAATTTTGGGTCCCTAGGAATTTGACCTCTTATCCTGTAACTAAGGTGAGTGAAGAGTGTACGTGTAGGGCTCAAAATCTGCATGGTAGCACAGGTAAAATTGGAGTTGTGCAGGTAGTTTTGACGGACTTTTACTAATTTAGGCCCCCATTCCGTTGAGTTATCTGTGAAATCTTTGGTCGCTCATAAAAGGTTGCTGACATTTGAGATTTTGGGTCGCCGTAGAGATTCCACTTGAGCACGTTTTCCAGGAATTCGGCACTCTCACGGCGATCTGGCCAATTTTACGTTTTTTTTATGGTATTTATCATATCTTCGAATTATTGTTTTATTAATTACAAATCTTTATAAGTATTCATAAATGTTTCTAACAAAAGGAAATATAAATACGAGAATACTATGTTTCAGAAGTTGTTCTGATCATTTGCAAACATTTGGAAAGTGACTGTCAAAAGAGATCATTTTTTGAATAGATTTGAAATATAGATAGCCAGATAGGTTTATTTCATATTTCGAAATATTTCGAAATAAAGATATGGGTCATTTGCCCCCCGTAACCGTGTGGTGACTTGGAATGGGGCCCTTATGTCGCCGTGAGAGCGCGGCGAAAGCGCCGTCCAAGTGGAATGGGGGTATAACTAATACTTTAAGAATTGGACGAATGCGACGTATCCTTTTTTTCTACATTTGTAATTATGTTGAGCCCAACATACTGTTGGGCGCAATATATTGTGTTCGTATGGTTTCTTTCTCCTGTCAAATCTTGTTATCGACTCAGCTCGGTCGTCCCTGCACCAACTGAGCTGAAATTTGATATACAGGTAGAGTGGGTAAATACCCTGGGAGCCTTTTTTTAATTTTTTCGATATTGACCTTGAAAGTGATTTTATTGAGGTTTTTCTGACCAAAAACGTACATTTTGGCCTCCTGTGCTCTCGAAATACATCCAAATGACCTGAAATTTGCTATGGTGGTACATTGAACAAATATTTAAAGAATCCCATTCGCACTTTCGGCATACAATACTTCGAAATACGATTTTAGAGGGTGTTTTGGGAAGAAGATCGGCTATTTTCCTCATATGGGGTCACTGGCCTATAGGTCACATCTTTATTCATCTGGCCGGGTGGACTTATTCGGTCAGCCAATGAGAGAGCGCAGATTTATCAAGCTCGACCTGATTGGTTGAAATAGTCAATTTAATTAGGGGCACTACTAGTACTCTGACAGGTGCAGACACAACTTCACTACTCCCTGGCTCACATCCTTGTGTCGTAAGTTATTGTTGTGTCCTACTGAAGTTATGTAAGTGCAATTGAGAAGGTTCAAAACTTTTCTGGTGGTATTTTTCGACACACACGGTGTTTTTCTTATTTTAACACTGCATGGAAACAAAGATTTCTACAAGTTTGCAAGCTTGGACACTATGGTAAAACCTGACATTTCCTCGCTATGTACACGAATTTTCTACCCCTCTGTCACCAAGATTGGACACTAGTGCGCACAATAGTGCACACAAAGTATCCAACGTTTCCCACCTTAGGAAACATCCCGTGTCGGGACGTTGACAATAACATTAACATTAACAATAGAGAGTTGTGAAGTGCGTGAAAATTCACGTTGAGCAAGGAGGCCCTTGCTTTGAGTAGTTGTTTAAAGTTTTTGGCTAAAAATGACGTAAACCTATCAGTAAGAATTTTCAACCTCCTTGCGTAAGCCCCTGTTACATGTCTACACTATCGGGCCGCGGGGAAGTCTTGAATATCGGCGCTGATCGATAGCGCATTAAACAAAATGTGTGGCGTAGCGTTGTACTAAAAAAATAATAGCATATGAATATGGGTGCCTGGAAGAGCCCATCCATGCATAGGGTTTCAAATTGGGAGAGATCCATTTCTGACTGGTCTTCAATTCAATTATTCATTCAAATACCAACATTGCAGACATACAACAAACGTTAGCCTCTATGCCACAGTCGCTTTTTGCGTGGGGCGGGAAATGGGCGAAACATGTTGCATTTGCTCCCGCAAATGTTGCCTTTCTAGTTTTTTATGGTTTTTACACGTGGACAAATGCGACGTATAATTTTTCGACATTTTTAATTTATCTTCAGCTAATTCTACATTTGTCGGGGGTTGAGGTTTTCAAACGTGGACAAATGAGATGTACTGGAATTAGTTTTGGAATTTTTACGTTTGTCAGGCGTAAAATTTTAATACGTGGATGATACATGCGACGTATTATTAATTCTAAATTAATTTGTCGTGGGGGGGGGTGCACATACTTGACAAAAAGATGTACTAGAATTGCATTTCTACGTTTTTCGGGCATATGATTTATGGTTTTCATACGTGGACGATGGGACGTACTGTTTTTTGTACATTTGTACTTTTTCTCCAGTTAATGCTACATTTGTCGGGGGTGAGATGTACTGGAATTAGTTTTGGAATTTCTACATCTGTCAGGCGTATGATTTTCATACGTGGACGAGTGCGACGTATTATTCTTTTCTACATTTGTAGTTTTTCTACTGTAACAGTCTACCTTTGTCGGGGATGTAGATTTTTAAACGTGTACAAATAAGTTGTATTGGACTTAGTTCGTATACGTGGACATGCGACATACTAGAATTAGTTCTGGAATTTCAACGTTTGTATGGCACATGATTTTGAAACGTGGATGAATGCGACGTATTTCTAAATTCTAGGCTGCTAAGTTAAGATACCATGAACTAACTTGAAGGTAGTCTCCGTTACTCCGACTCTACCAAAAACGAATTGCTCATTTTTCATCAAACCTAAAAAGTTTCAATAACACTTTTAACAGCCATTCTGAATATCAAACATACGTCGAGATGGTTTCGAAAATCTCTACCTTGCCATGAAAGGTATCTAAAATGACCACGAAAGCGTAACGTTAACATAAAAACTGAAAAGACCTACCTGCACAAAAACAGAAACAGACGCCTCTTACCTTGGTTCTGTACAGATCGGCTCTGGTGTTATTTGTCCTTCCAGTCTCAGAATCTAAATTTCCATAGTCGAGTCCTGTCTGCGGAACGTGCAACAACTTTTCCTGCCTTGGAGATTAATGAACAAACGTCTGGTGTTGCTATTTTCAAACAGTCCATATTCTTCAGTCTCTTCTGGCCGTGCTTCCCCGTTGTTGTTTCCACTGCTGACATGAGGGTGATACATCCCTTCTTGCTCACCATGTTGTCACAACTTTCGATTAGAGGTTAGAAATCTCCATATTATCGCTAGAAATGAGTTGTTTTCTAACACAAGAAATGCCGTTTGTTCTCATACGTCTAGACACTGTGGCCACGGTACTAGACTGTGACGCCAACCAGACGAGTACCCTGTAACTGATACTCCCATGGGTGCATCCATGTTCCTGTGCCTGGAGAAGTCATTAAGCCTCGGAACAGGGCTTAAAATTGAAACCCAGTCAAAGTTTCCATCACGATGGCACCATACCAACTTTGCTAACATGTCATACCATTTGTGGTCTATATCTATATACTATATTGCCTAAAAAACCTAAAATTTAGTCAGAACAAGATGTAACATTGACGATGGATTAAGGGCAAGGGTAACGGATTAAGGGCTAGGGTTATGGATTAAGGTTATGGTGACGGATTAAGGGTAAGTATGACAGATTAAGGGAAAAGGTGACGGATTAGGTTATCGGGTGACAGATTAACGGCTATGGTGACGGATTAAGGGTTATGGCGACGGACTAGGGGCAAGGGTGACTGATTTAGGGCAACCACTGTGAGGGATCAAGGCTTTCGTGACAAAGTAAGTGTTATGGAGACGGATTAAGAGCAAGGATGGCTGATGAAGGTCCAGGGCAACGGATTAAGGGCTAGGGTGACGGATTAAGGGATAAAGTGACAGATTAAGGGTAAGGATTGCGGATTAAGGGAAATAAGTATAGATTATGGGAAAGTGTAACGGATAAGGGCTAAGTTGATAAATTAAGGGTAAGGATGGCGGAGTAAGGGAAATGATTACAGATCAAGGCAAAGGGTAACGGATTAAGGACTAAGGCGACGGATTAAGGGTAAGGATGGCGGATTAAGGGAAATTATCACAGATTAAGGGCAAGGATGACAGATTAAAGAGGAATGATTACAGATTAAGTGAAAGGGTGATGGATTAAGGATTGTGGTGACGGATTAAGGGCAAAGGTCGCGGATTAAGGGCTATAATGATGGTTTAAGGGTGATGGTGACGGATTAAGAGCAAGGATGGCTGATGAAGGTCAAGGGCAACGGATTAAGGGCTAGGGTGACGGATTAAGGGATAAAGTGACAGATTAAGGGTAAGGATTGCGGATTAGGGGAAATAAGTATAGATTATGGGAAAGTGTAACGGATTAAGGGCTAAGTTGATAAATTAAGGGTAAGGATGGCGGATTAAGGGAAATGATTACAGATCAAGGCAAAGGGTAACGGATTAAGGACTAAGGCAACGGATTAAGGGTAAGGATGGCGGATTAAGGGAAATTATTACAGATTAAGGGCAAGGATGACAGATTAAAGAGGAATGATTACAGATTAAGTGAAAGGGTGATGGATTAAGGATTGTGGTGACGGATTAAGGGCAAAGGTCGCGGATTAAGGGCTATAATGATGGTTTAAGGGTGATGGTGACGGATTAAGAGCAAGGATGGCTGATGAAGGTCAAGGGCAACGGATTAAGGGCTAGGGTGACGGATTAAGGGATAAAGTGACAGATTAAGGGTAAGGATTGCGGATTAAGGGAAATAAGTATAGATTATGGGAAAGTGTAACGGATTAAGGGCTAAGTTGATGAATTAAGGGTAAGGATGGCGGATTAAGGGAAATGATTACAGATCAAGGCAAAGGGTAACGGATTAAGGACTAAGGCGACGGATTAAGGGTAAGGACGGCGGATTAAGGGAAATTATTACAGATTAAGGGCAAGGATGACGGATTAAAGAGGAATGATTACAGATTAAGTGAAAGGGTGATGGATTAAGGATTGTGGTGACGGATTAAGGGCAAAGGTCGCGGATTAAGGGCTATAATAATGGTTTAAGGGTGATGGTGACGGATTAAGAGCAAGGATGGCTGATGAAGGTCAAGGGCAACGGATTAAGGGCTAGGGTGACGGATTAAGGGATAAAGTGACAGATTAAGGGTAAGGAGTGCGGATTAAGGGAAATAAGTATAGATTATGGGAAAGTGTAACGGATAAGGGCTAAGTTGATAAATTAAGAGTAAGGATGGCGGAGTAAGGGAAATGATTACAGATCAAGGCAAAGGGTAACGGATTAAGGACTAAGGCGACGGATTAAGGGTAAGGATGGCGGATTAAGGGAAATTATCACAGATTAAGGGCAAGGATGACAGATTAAAGAGGAATGATTACAGATTAAGTGAAAGGGTGATGGATTAAGGATTGTGGTGACGGATTAAGGGCAAAGGTCGCGGATTAAGGGCTATAATGATGGTTTAAGGGTGATGGTGACGGATTAAGAGCAAGGATGGCTGATGAAGGTCAAGGGCAACGGATTAAGGGCTAGGGTGACGGATTAAGGGATAAAGTGACAGATTAAGGGTAAGGATTGCGGATTAAGGGAAATAAGTACAGATTATGGGAAAGTGTAACGGATTAAGGGCTAAGTTGATGAATTAAGGGTAAGGATGGCGGATTAAGGGAAATGATTACAGATCAAGGCAAAGGGTAACGGATTAAGGACTAAGGCGACGGATTAAGGGTAAGGATGGCGGATTAAGGGAAATTATTACAGATTAAGGGCAAGGATGACGGATTAAAGAGGAATGATTACAGATTAAGTGAAAGGGTGATGGATTAAGGATTGTGGTGACGGATTAAGGGCAAAGGTCGCGGATTAAGGGCTCTAATAATGGTTTAAGGGTGATGGTGACGGATTAAGAGCAAGGATGGCTGATGAAGGTCAAGGGCAACGGATTAAGGGTTAGGGTGACGGATTCAGGGATAAAGTGACAGATTAAGGGTAAGGATTGCGGATTAAGGGAAATAAATACAGATTATGAGAAAGGGTAACGGATTAAGGGCTAAGTTGATGAATTAAGGGTAAGGATGGCGGATTAAGGGAAATGATTACAGATCAAGGCAAAGGGTAACGGATTAAGGACTAAGGCGACGGATTAAGGGTAAGGATGGCGGATTAAGGGAAATTATTACAGATTAAGGGCAAGGATGACAGATTAAAGAGGAATGATTACAGATTAAGTGAAAGGGTGATGGATTAAGGATTGTGGTGACGGATTAAGGGCAAAGGTCGCGGATTAAGGGCTATAATGATGGTTTAAGGGTGATGGTGACGGATTAAGAGCAAGGATGGCTGATGAAGGTCAAGGGCAACGGATTAAGGGCTAGGGTGACGGATTAAGGGATAAAGTGACAGATTAAGGGTAAGGATTGCGGATTAAGGGAAATAAGTACAGATTATGGGAAAGTGTAACGGATTAAGGGCTAAGTTGATGAATTAAGGGTAAGGATGGCGGATTAAGGGAAATGATTACAGATCAAGGCAAAGGGTAACGGATTAAGGACTAAGGCGACGGATTAAGGGTAAGGACGACGGATTAAGGGAAATTATTACAGATTAAGGGCAAGGATGACGGATTAAAGAGGAATGATTACAGATTAAGTGAAAGGGTGATGGATTAAGGATTGTGGTGACGGATTAAGGGCAAAGGTCGCGGATTAAGGGCTATAATAATGGTTTAAGGGTGATGGTGACGGATTAAGAGCAAGGATGGCTGATGAAGGTCAAGGGCAACGGATTAAGGGCTAGGGTGACGGATTTAGGGATAAAGTGACAGATTAAGGGTAAGGATTGCGGATTAAGGGAAATAAGTACAGATTATGGGAAAGGGTAACGGATTAAGGGCTAAGTTGATGAATTAAGGGTAAGGATGGCGGATTAAGGGAAATGATTACAGATCAAGGCAAAGGGTAACGGATTAAGGACTAAGGCGACGGATTAAGGGTAAGGATGGCGGATTAAGGGAAATTATTACAGATTAAGGGCAAGGATGACGGATTAAAGAGGATTGATTACAGATTAAGTGAAAGGGTGATGGATTAAGGATTGTGGTGACGGATTTAGTGCAAAGGTCACGGATTAAGGGCTATGGTGACGGTTTAAGGGTGATGGTGACGGATTAAGGGGAAGGATGGCTGATGAAGGTCAAGGGCAACGGATTAAGGGCTAGGATGACGGATTAAGGGATAAAGTGACAGATTAAGGGTAAGGATTACGGATTAAGGGAAATGAGTACAGATTATGGGAAAAGTTAGCGGATTAAGGACTAAGGTGACGAATTAAGGATAAGAATGGCGGATTAAGGGAAATGAGTACAGATTAAGGCAAAGGGTAACGGATTAAGGACTAAGGCGACGGATAAAGGGTAAAAATGGCGGATTAAGGGAAATAATTACAGATTAAGGGAAAGGGTAAAGGACTAAGGTGACGAATTAAGGGTAAGAATGGCGGATTAAGGGAAATGAGTACAGATTAAGGCAAAGGGTAACTGAGTAAAGACTAAGACGACGGATTAAGGGTAAGAATGGTGGATTAAGGGAAATGAGTACAGATTAAGGGAAAGGGTAACGGATTAAGGACTAAGGTGACGGATTAAGGGTAATGATGGTGGATTAAGGGAAATGATTACAGATTGAGTGTAAGGATGGCGGATTAGGGGAAATGATTACAGATTAAGGCAAAGGGTAACGGATTAAGGACTAAGGTGACGGATTAAGGGTAAGGATGGCAGATTAAGGGAAATGATTACAGATTAAGGGCAAGGATGACGGATTAAGAGGAACGATTACAGATTAAGTAAAAGGGCGACGGATTAAGGATTGTGGTGACGGATTAAGGGCAAAGGTCGCGGATTAAGGGCTATGGTGACGGTTTAAGGATGATGGTGAGAGATTAAGAGCTATGATGACGGGATAAGGGCTACGCTGAGGGATTATAGGCTTTCGTGACAGATAAGGGGCAAGGGTGACAGACTTGGGTCTCTGCTGACATATTAGAGTTTATGATAACGGATTAAGGGCAATAGTGACGGATTCACTTCACAAATTACCATGCAGCGCAGATGGCAGCTTCTTCAAATAATGTACATCTTTGTCTAAGCTTCCTGCACACCATATTGCATGGTAATATATCGTTACTGTATTCTGCAATCCTGTTTGAAAGATTTCTTAACAAAAACACCCCTGCAGTTCCGTAGCAAGCTGCTAAGGGACCCAAACTTACCCCACTTCTTTCTTACGTGAAATTCAAAAGTGGGGTAATTATGCAAAAGTTTAAGTGAAAATGTTCTTTTCAACTGAAGGTACCACCGGAAAAGTACATTCTCCCAAGGGGGTGGGTTTTACAAAAATATTTCATTTCAGAACAGTCAGTTTTTAAGATTTTGCAGGGGAAAGAGATGAAGTGAAATATGACGTATTTTAACTATTTACTTTACAACTGTTACCTTTCTAGTTATGTTCATTTCCCCCCACATTAGTTACACTGAAACGCAAACCTGTTCATATTTGCTGAACAAGCTAATATTTATCTCTAGTTCTTTTTGTTTCACCAGACTTTGTTTCGGTGGAAAAAGTTTGACAATGGTATTTCCCGAACTTGTTGACGTTTCTTGCTCTTCATCGCCTAAACTTCCTGCTGCAACAATCTAAAGTTATAAACCATTGGAAAGAATTTCAAAATATATTTTTATATTTTTATTCGAAGTGAAATTTCCTTAATATCCATGGAAAAAAACATATTGATTTAATTGCCCAATCAAATCAATATGTCAATGATCAAATGGTTCGGCTAACAGTCAATTATTTGAAGAATTGCTTTCGACGTGACAGTGACGGCATGGAATGGTCTGGTGTAAATTTAAAAGAAAAGTAAAACTTTGCAAATTTTGCTTAGTTTTACGACCCCATTTGTCGTCCCTCGGCAATATCTATACAACTCCCTTGGCCGTGTAAGAAATCGCGTCACCCCCTCCCCCTCCCCCTCCCCCAAATATATACGCCGCCTTTCTAGGAAGTCTGCGAAGGAGGCCACGATAGATCTGCGTTTCAAAACCATTCACCATTTGCCTGTTGTGTAGTTTCACTTAAGGGCGTGCTAGTTTGGGGCTTGGTAGGTCTCCGATTGATCATAGGCAACCCTTAAAAAATAACCCGGGTCCATTCATGCGTTTTACATATCATAATACGTGTTTTACATGGCCGCGTTCGTAATGAAGCTACAGAAAATGCACCAATGTTATCCATTTTATATTGAGAACATTTACCCAAGATCATGTATAAAAACAGTTTCACAACATGGAATCTCTTTTTATAGCAATTACAAACTGCACTTAGCTACACCCCAAAAATGCACTTTTCCAGCTGAAAGCGCAGGACCTCATCACACACAATGTCGTGGTGTACACGTCCGACCTCGCGCGTATAATCAGACAAGTATAATCGCATTTATTCTTCTATATTCTATTTTCAGGTTTTATCACAGTGTATTTCTACTTCTTCTGGTATCTACGCTTCTGTTGGAGTCAGACTCTCGACGTACTGGTGAGGGCATGATCTGTGTTTTAAAATTGAAAGGAATATATTTTTATGAAAAGAAGAGTCATTGTGAGTAGTAGAAGTTCATTTTCTGTTATTTGCTGTGGACCTTCTGCCACGACGAAAAGGGTGACTTTCAAAATTCGTAACATTTTAATCTCTTATTCAACGTCAATCATGAACCCATGGTCTATGATGGAATTTTGTACAAGACATATCACGTGAGAAAATTCTTTAAAAGTTTAGTTATATCAAAACTGCTAGGGGTCAAAAATTTACAGCACTAAATGTACATTACGAGCTCAATGGCTATTTAACACAAAATAATAATGACGAGAGTATGTCTAAAACACGAGATATAAACGGAAACCGGATACTCTCCTGCAGTACCACAGGAAGACGCTAGGTGATCCGTAATTGAACTTAAGCTTGTCTTTCGTTATTGCTGTCCCTTACTCAAATGCAAAACGCCCAATCGCTCTATACTAACTACCATTGTATACGGAATTTAAAAAATCCATTCTAAAGCAATGCAACAGCTATCAAAATTGTTTGAACATTGAATCATTTGTATACATGGTTTGGTTTCAGTGGAGGGAAAAGTCATCGAAGCATCATATATCCAGTCGAAGCCCGATGCACCAAATGTCATTCGATACTGGATGAGGGAGCCGAGTAAGTCTTCATTACGAAAAACTTGAATGTCTAGATCAGTTTAGTAATCCTAATACGATTAAACAAGGTTACTTTTGAGGACGGTCGAGGTGCATCAATGTTGGCCTAAGCTGATGAGTTTTTATAATCATTTGCTTTAAGTTTGTTTAATTATAAGTTTAGAGTGACAATATGGTACTCTCCAAGCAGAGCTAGGGTTTCGGCTGGTTTTTAACGTGTTTTTAGGCATTTTTGTCGGGCCTTCTACTTTGTCATCGTTTTTGTTGTGCTCCAAACTTGGGTTTGTCAATGTCAAACAAAACGTTTTCTTGATGATGCTATAGCATGATATGGCACTTCTGAATTAAGTTGATTTTACAACTATGGAAGGATAATATATTTCAATAATTCCATGACCTTACCTTCCCCAATTGATAGTTCTCATACAAAGAAGACACGTATCAACATATTTTTTTTCAAAAAGATAATCATCTTCACGCAAATAACAGAACCACTCTAATTTGCTGACTGTACCATTTTCAGACGTACACGTAGAGAATATACAAAATACAGAAGTTCCTTTGAAGTACCATAAAAGCCGCTAGGGGGCCAACAAATCTGATGACGTGAAGGTCTTATCAGCATAACAAATATCAAGATAATCGATCCAAGCATTCTCGAGTTAACATGTTCACACACACACATACACACACACACACACACACACACACACACACACACTCACACACATACATATTTTGCATAGATACACACGTGCACACACACACACACACACACGTCAAGGTCTAATCAGAAGAGCAAATATCAAGACAAACCGTCAAGATATTCTCGAGTTGTCGTGTTCACACACGCGCGCGCGCTCGCACACACACACACATAAATACATAAACAAGCACACAGACACACACACGCACACACACACACACACACAGACACACACACACACACACACACACACACACACACACACACACACACACACACACACACAAACGCTCCAGACCATTCCGTTCTTCGCGAAGGTGGTTTTACAGTAGCAGCTAAAAAGATACTATTAACATTAACACTTAACACTGGTAAATATAATGATCCAGTCTTGATTCTGCTGTTGTGCAGGAGGGTGGTGCAATGTAGGGAAGGATTGTTTAGTCTTCTTGTCCGTTCTTTGGAAAAACAATGATATCTCCTAAGTTTCTCACAAGACTCAGACAAGATGACGTTGAGTTGGCAGGATATGACGAACATGGTGACGTAGGTCACGGGTGACCTATTTAGAGTAATTGAGCACAAAAGGTCATCCTTTCTTCACACCGACATACCCAGCTGACAATGCCCTGCAGGGTTTGGGTGTCTTCTCTTATCATTATCTCGCATGATCTAGCAGACACGGTAACTAGCTAGTTGTTGTTCTTGTTTTTAATTCGCACCACAGAATGGTTAGATGGGATTTCTAGTTCGTCTGAAATATGTCCGTAGTTCTGAGGAATTTTATCAAATATATTTCTTTTTGTTTCACCAGACTTTGTTTCGGTGGAAAAAGTTTGACAATGGTATTTCCCGAACTTGTTGACGTTTCTTGCTCTTCATCGCCTAAACTTCCTGCTGCAACAATCTTAAGTTATAAACCATTGGAAAGAATTTCAAAATATATTTTTATATTTTTATTCGAAGTGAAATTTCCTTAATATCCATGGAAAAAAACATATTGATTAAATTGCCCAATCAAATCAATATGTCAATGATCAAATGGTTCGGCTAACAGTCAATTATTTGAAGAATTGCTTTCGACGTGACAGTGACGGCATGGAATGGTCTGGTGTAAATTTAAAAGAAAAGTAAAACTTTGCAAATTTTGCTTAGTTTTACGACCCCATTTGTCGTCCCTCGGCAATATCTATATAACTCCCTTGGCCGTGTAAGAAATCGCATCACCCCCTCCCCCTCCCCCAAATATATACGCCGCCTTTCTAGGAAGTCTGCGAAGGAGGCCACGATAGATCTACGTTTCAAAACCATTCACCATTTGCCTGTTGTGTAGTTTCACTTAAGGGCGTGCTAGTTTAGGGCTTGGTAGGTCTCCGATTGATCATAGGCAACCCTTACAAAAATAACCCGGGTCCTTAAAAAAAGATTTGACATAACTTGAACATGTGTTTATTACATCTAAATCAACCATTGATGGTTGTTGACGGCTATGTAATGTATGCCTTCCTGCTGTTACATTTTTGACTGGGAATGAACACTTTTGTCTGTATTAGCATCAAGATTTGCTTGGGCAGTCGCTGTCTGAATCTACTAAATGAATGTAAAAAATAACCTAAGTTTTACGAAAACAGTTTTCAGGAATTAGCCCGAGGTTCATATAATTGTTTCATGTTTACGATGTGACGTCAACTCTAATCATTCAGCTGGGTACCTTTGGACATCTTGAACACTCTAAGTGTGCATACCTGGAGAACCATTGATGCTACATTAACTAGGTAGACCTGATTTTCTCTGGCGGCACTAGGCGAAATCATGACAGTTTAAGTTAAGGTCTCATTCATGCGTTTTACATATCATAATACGTGTTTTACATGGCCGCGTTCGTAATGAAGCTATAGAAAATGCACCAATGTTATCCATTTTATATTGAGAACATTTACCCAAGATCACGTATAAAAACAGTTTCACAACATAGAATCTCTTTTTATAGCAATTACAAACTGCACTTAGCTACACCCCAAAAATGCACTTTTCCAGCTGAAAGCGCAGGACCTCATCACACACAATGTCGTGGTGTACACGTCCGACCTCGCGCGTATAATCAGACAAGTATAATCGCATTTATTCTTCTATATTCTATTTTCAGGTTTTATCACAGTGTATTTCTACTTCTTCTGGTATCTGCACTTCTGTTGGAGTCAGACTCACGTTTGCATCGACGTACTGGTGAGGGCATGATCTGTGTTTTAAATTGAAAGGAATATATTTTTTTATGAAAAGAAGAGTCATTGTGAGTAGTAGAAGTTCCTTTTCTGTTATTTGCTGTGGACCTTCTGCCACGACGAAAAGGGTGACTTTCAAAATTCGTAACATTTTAATCTCTTATTCATCGTCAATCATGAACCCATGGTCTATGATGGAATTTTGTACAAAACATATCACGTGAGAAAATTCTTTAAAAGTTTAGTTATAACAAAACTGCTAGGGGTCAAAAATTTACAGCACTAAATGTACATTACGAGCTCAATGGCTATTTAACACAAAATAATAATGACGAGAGTATGTCTAAAACACGAGATATAAACGGAAACCGGATACTCTCCTGCAGTACCACAGGAAGACACTAGATGATCCATAATCGAACTTAAGCTTGTCTTTTGTTATTGCTGTCCCGTACTCAAATGCAAAATGCCCAATCGCTCTATACTAACTACCATTGTATACGGAATTTAAAAAAAATCCATTTTAAAGCAATGCAACAGTTATCAGAATTGTTTGAACATTGAATCATTTGTATACATGGTTTGGTTTCAGTGGAGGGAAAAGTCATCGAAGCATCATATATCCAGTCGAAGCCCGATGCACCAAATGTCATTCGATACTGGATGAGGGAGCCGAGTAAGTCTTCATTACGAAAAACTTGAATATCTAGATCAGTTTAGTAATCCTAATACGATTAAACAAGGTTACTTTTGAGGACGATCGAGGTGCATGTAATGTTGGCCTAAGCTGATGAGTTTTTATAATCATTTGCTTTAAGTTTGTTTAATTATAAGTTTAGAGTGACAATATGGGTTATTCCAACATGTTTTAACAGTGACAATATCACATAGATAGACGATAATTGTTCCTAAATGTCAGTGTTAACTACGTTAAAAACCTAAGATCAATTTATAAGTTCATTTATAAAAACATGTTTAAACCTTCATAATGAATTGTTATAACAGTCTACAGCTATTTTGATTGAAGTAATATTTCATCTCAAAAAGTTCAAACTTATAACATATATTATTTGAAAAAAACCTCTTGCTGACGGAATAAGTAAATGTTTAGAAATTGCATATTCTCGGCGCACCGTACAGACCCGCCCGCATATCTCTGCGTTGATGTTGACGTATTAAAACTACTTTTACCCAACATTTATCGGTCGGCAATATTTGGGCTGAGAGTGCAGTGTCCGACCGAAATGGCTTTTTAGGCAGTTACAGTTCTTCCCAGTGTGTCTTACTCCTAAACCATATATGATAATATTTTCCAGACACAATTACAAAGTTGGTACCAAAAATAAGACTTTTCATTGAAGCCAAATCCCCAGCTTTTGTTCAAAGTAATTTTTTTTCTGAAAGCTTAAAAAGTACAATATCTTGTGGCCATACCCTGGTTTTTAATTTAGTTTGTTGAAATCTTTGGTAGTGTTCTTCTTTGGATGAAACTTTCCTAATAATGAAATTTAGGTAGCTAAATGAATTCTCTGGCCAAAGTAATGTAAATAAGGTGATTTAATTATACAGTTCTTGAAAAATTTACAACTCCTTTGCGTTAAGTTACAAGACTTTGCCTCCAGGTTAATCAAGCAAGCGTTTGCAGTTACTGGAACAAAACAACAATACATACTGTTTTAAATCAGCATTTTTTAGGACAAAAAAATCGGATGTAGTTTTGAACACATCTCTATGTCCTATACAGAATCGGTAAAATCCTGCAATGATATAAAGCTGTACGGTCAGATGAACACCAAGGGGGAAGCCACGATCGCGAAGGATGGTTTCTTCATGATCAATGTCTATGGAAATACTACATATACACCCGTTTACTGCGACATGGAAAGTGACCCTAAGGCTGGATGGACCCTTCTCGTTACCAGCAGGTCGATGGCAGGTTGGAATAAAGACAACATCCTGTCGCATAACGAAGGAAGGCCTTCCTTGAATGCCGACTACTCCATTCTTGGAAAGGCTGACCAAATCAAAATGGGAACATCCGCAAATGTGGTCCAGGTAGATATCATTTGCATTTTGTTTTATTTTTCAGAAAAAGGCGATGGAAAAAGCTAAGCAAAGCTAGGATAGGTTTGATACCAGATCAATATCATACATTCCTTGTTTTAATACGTAAGTAGCAAATAACAAAGGCACGATATACTTTTTCAAAAGATATCGTCGCTGCTACTTGTGTATTAAAAATGATTAGGTTGAACCTACATCAACAACACCCATACTTCAGTAACTGTAAATGAAGAAATGTTCGCCGTGGTTTTATGTTTGCGTTTTTTTCGGTAAGCTCTTCGCCGCGAAGTTATAACCATCGCGATTTATTACCCTCCTACCCCATTGTCTACTTTTGTCTCAAACGCGAACTTGAAAGCACCACGAATATCCAATTTTCTCCCTGTCATGAATATAAAACCACGCCAACTGTCAAATATGTTGAATGCAGTGTTTTATAACTTTTCTGCTTATGAAAATGTTTTATTTATTTAGTTAGAGTTACCACATTTGTGGAAGGATTGACATAACAGGTGACTATCACATTTTCAAGATATCAACCCAGACCAGACTGTAAGGTTTGGACCATGGCACACCGGGGCATGACCCTACTCTTTTATAAATTTACGAAAGGTGTGGTGGGTTCTTTAACCTGCGCGGGGTGAGACTCTCCCCAAACACGGGGCCTCAATTTAACGTCCTATCCGTGGGACGTCCCTTACCGAAGCTAAGTACTCATTTACACCTACGTATAGTGAGGTTATTTGCGTTAAGTGCCTTTCCAATGGCACAACGTCCGGGCGCATGTCCAGACATGTCTGGGGGCAAGCCGGTATCGAACCCGGGTTTCCTTGTTTGACGGCCGAATGTTCTAGGCGTTACGCCACACGACGCCACATGTTGTGTAGATTTCTTCGACTTGTCCTGACCACCCTGTGTTTTTTTTTTACAGTACCGACTCGAGGCGGGATCTCCAGGCCGTTGGGGTGGAGTGTGGGAGGTACCTGCTGACTACTCCTTCACACATACGATGAACGACCAGAACAACGTGACTCTCATCTCAAAGTTTGATGACTGGGACTACGGACCACGCAGCATCGGCCAGAGAATGCCGTGGATCGTGGAGGACCCAAACCTGCCGGCCGTGCTGACAACGGCTGAGAGGCCTGACCTGGAGTGGTACGGCACTATTGTGGGGAGTGACCTCGGCCTTCCAGCGTTCCAAGGCGTCAATGCCCCGTGGATTCAGAACCTGACAGAAGCCCCTGGTGCCATTTGGTACTGGATGAGGGAGTTGGGTGAGTGTACATAACGAGAAACGTCTCTAGATCAACTTATGTCATCCTAATACTAAAACTCGTAACTCTGCAGTTACTGTAGTTAAAAGCCATGTATGCTCTTCTTATGGCGTGTTCTAAATGACCTAAGTGACTAATTAGATATTCAAGAAGCATTCTAAAACCAAGAGCATTGTTTTATTTATTGGTTTGATCTTCATTTGAAAGCTGTTTAAGATGCAAATTAAATAAGCTGTGATTGATAGGATAACCATACAGTGATGCTGAATTTATGTTCATACTGCAAGTACGAGGATCTTAAAAGAATTGTGGATAGGAACTATGTGAAATGAATAGTTTTAGAATTACAATGCTTGCAGTCGACTCTTCCCTTAAGTCACATTGGGGTGCCCAAAATCTTCCATCCTTAGTTTGCTATTCACAAATTTCAAATTAAACCCTCTAAGGATATGCATAACTACCTATTACAGATGGGGACGTAAAAGAGAGAAACAAACAACATAATCACATGGGAATACTCGTGGGAAAAATTATAAGAAACATACTTTGTTTACTTATGTAATCACCCGGCCGGTACGTCTCTTTTTAGAGCGATACCATCTTCACGTGTGTGAAAGCCATGTAGCGGGCCTTACTTGCGGAGGTGGAAAGGTCATTGATGTTACAGCCGTCATGTATGGAAGGACCAGCCTGCTTTTCTGCACGGAGCACCTTTACCAAAATTATAAGTCAGAAACCATACTATTAACCTAGAAAATAGCACCAAAATACACGATCTCAAGGGTACTATGTGATTTCTAGAATAAAAAGAGTTAAAATAGTAAATATGCCTCAGTATGTAACCTAGAAATTGATACATCCGAGAACTAAGTTTTCGTCTTGTTTTCATATACCACGCACCATAGTTTACTTAGGGAAAAGACTGCAAAAAATGGTTGTGAGTTTAATGGATATATATTTTATTTTATTTTATTAGGAATCAACAATTTCCATTGTGAAATACGTTGCTTGCAATAAACGTTACGCGTAATTACATTTACTTGTATTGATACACACCTATTCAATTTGAATGTTACAGTTAAGGTTTATGGTAATGTAACGCAAATATACATTAAATTTGTATTGATTTTAGGGATAAATCTTTTTCGTTCATGTAATAAGAACTGATTCAAGATATTTGTTAAACCAATGTATCAAGTGTTTCAAATTGTTGACGTCAAGAATGGAATAAAGTGACAAAGTACGACAAGCCTGATTACCTCATTATAGTTGGTTAGTTGCATAAAAATCAGTTGCCGAAACATTTCGTCATTTGTAAGCTTAGTACACTTTATCCCCTTGTATTATTTTACATATCATTGATCCATGCTTAGTTACTTAACGCTGAAAGTCATGGCTTGCCCGTAATGTGTTTTATTTTGCTTATTTTTCCAGCGGCAACGGACTGTGAGGCGGCTGGGTCTCTTCAGATTGTGAAGTCTGCTTGTGACGGCCTCACGAGCTGCACCGTACAGGCTGACGATGGCGTCTTTGGAGATCCCTGTCGAGGTGTTCACAAGTACCTGGAGATCACCTACAACTGTGTGGGCCCAGCACGTTCTCCTGGTAGGAATTGTCAAACTTCTATTTCCTATGTCTCTTCTTCCCTCTCAACTTCTTTTTATTAATATTCATGTCATGTTACACGAGTGATGCAGAGAATTAGCTGTACGTGCTTACGCATGAATGATTCTGGTTACTTGTGAATCAAGAGAATATTTTGCTTACATTTGGTAAAATTGTGAAATAATTTTGAAACAGTATGATTGAAGTCTTATAATATTAGAATTACCAATGAAATTGTCCAGACTGATAACACTTCAAAGAAAGTCTGAAATCAGAAAGAACTTTATTGCGTAAATACCGTACTAACACTGTCACTGTCCACAAAAAATATCAGGGAATGTAAACTAACTCGCCTTTATTACGATTTATCTAAGGTGAGGTTTGAAAACTTACGAAAACATTGAGAATCTAAATGTGTATACTGATAAACACTTTACCACTTATCATCTGAAACTTTGGATCGGACAAGTTGTAATCAGAACACCTTTAGAAAGAAATGACGTTGTGTTCGTATCGGTGTTTGAGTGGTGGTTGGCTCGCATATGTTATTTAATCTATGGTTCAGTTGTTTGCTCTTACAGAAGTGGACAAAATGATTCCGCTGTTCAGGAGAGTTAGTTTACAGTGAAAAAAAGCGTCAGCATCCACATTGTTTAGATTGATAGTCTTGCATCAAGGACAGTAATTGTAGCTACATCAATGGCATTCTTCCCTACACACCACACTAAATATACTGTATATTTTCTTTAGGTTCCCCCGATGAGGGATAGGAACCATGATGGAAGAAATATCGATCTACTCCAAGACTTGATTTACTTCGGCACTTACCATGCGTGCAGATGACTGCATTTACGCCGTTAGAATGCCACCGTGCTACTTGTAATTCATTAGGTCTTAGATAAAATTATATGCAAATCTTCATGAAGCCAATTTCATGCAATGTCCTCCACTGCAATGTTCTTCAGATACCTTACTATTGTAATTCGTTGTAAATGATTACATGGCAAAATTATTCTGAAATTAAATTCATTCTTGAATAAAACATGGGGAAAATCATTGAGAAAATCGTTTTAAAATTAATTGAATTATATCAAGTTTTAACAATTCCGTGATTTCCTAAGCTGTGGAATTTATACACATTTATATCATACCGACATCTTCTCTTATCATGCTGTCTACAAATATACTGAATGGCTTCTTGCTTGCAAGCTGCAAATGATCAGTCAAATGCCAAATGCAAATGATCAGTCAGTACTCTTTGCGGTAGACTCAAAATGTTTAACAGGAGTTTAAACACTTGAAAGTGTGGTATCTCTAATGAACACTTCTTCACTATAGAATCTATTCATTAACTCTGTTGATTTGTATAAGTCACGTCAATGATATGTTATAAAATCCTTTAAATACATTAGGTACACAACCAATTTTTCCTGTTGACAGCACTATGGATCACATATTTAATAAGTTAACGATAGTGAATCGACAGCGCTTATCGAAAAGAAAATATACATAATGAATTTGATTTGTTATTTGGCCGAAATGGTTTGTCAAGAAAGGCTGTTGAATTCATTTTTACCAAGAACAATAAATCTACGTGCAGACCAGATGCCTGTTTGATTTTTTAAACTTGTATGTTAAAAATAAGAGCGCGCCTGATATACCCAACATCAAGTTAATTTCATTTCAAGAATAATGAGAGCAAGGTTACATGTAGACATGTAAGAAGTTGATTGTAATAGATTCTATGTAATATTGTATAATCGCTCAATACATTTTGATATTATCAATTCTAATATTGCAATATTCACTTCCATCACTACCGCCGTTTGACTTACCTGCAGGATAGCTGTAGCTCCAAAGGAAATATTTTTGTTGTCTTAGCATGTCTTCATTTAGAAAGATAGGACTGACTACATAAAAACAAAGAAATGTATAGAAAAATCGTTTATAAATAAGTACAAACCAATAGGTAAGATAAATATCGCTGGAGAATTAGTATGTCCCCGTGGGAATAATTGACCGTTTAAATTGTGTCAGGTTTTAGACAATTCAATCGTAGGATGGATTAAGTGAAACTAAAATGAACCGACCTTTAATGTTCCCTTGGGTGCTAGGACGCAGGCCAGAGTGTCGATATTGTGTTTTTCTATTTGGTCTGCAAGTTGGTGGGCGCATACCCTAACTGTTCTCAGATACATAAACACACACACACACACACAAGGCCACATACACATGTACACAAACACACATCTATGCTCTTGCACATAAACCCGCTACACATACATTATATATATATACACATATATATGTATTAAAGATGTATACAATGTATGTGTAGCGGATTTTGAATGCCTTTGTGTGTGTGGTAGTGTGCGTATGTGCAAGAGTATATTGAGTATATGGATACTATAAAGGGTAAACTTTTATTGTTCGGGTTAAGATTAGGCTTAAGAGACATTGGTAAAGCTTGCCCCTGGTGTTCTGCCACTTGAATCATCCATTTTGGTCAGTTCCACTACTTTTGAGCAACCAAAAGAATGCAGTGGAGACCAATTTAACCGTTTCCCTGCCAAGGGAGTCATTTGACACGAAATGTGTATTTGTTACTTACACGGTATGCCAGCAGGGAGAAGGTTAAGACAATTTAGAGTTTGTCACCAATCAATATTCCACACATTGTAACAACCACCATCATCAAAATTATCCTCAATTGCACAACAGGATCAAAATGTTTATGGCACAAGAAGTGCAACAAAAGGCTCCTCGCAAACTTTTTGCATCGCGAAAATTGATTTTATGTTTACCTCTGAAAGACATCATGCCTAGCATAATACAAACACAATATCAATCGACAAGGCAAGGTTTCGTGTCAACAGTGTTTTTTATTATCCCCAAGTGCACAATAGCATAAAATCTTTATGGCGCAAGGAATTCGACATTTGCTACAAAAGTAGCAAGTTTTCCTCACAAATCTTAAGCTCTATACAGATGTCTCACTCATTTGTTTAATGCAAATGATACATTCTTGCACCGAGATAACGACTTGCATCAATATTGAAATATATATATTAAAGATGATTCTTCAAATCTTTGAATATTTTAGTGAACCGAGTATAGGGGCCACTGTATAAGCAAAGATACCTACCGTTTAACAATCGAACAATGATTTTACAACCTTTCCATTTTTGCAATGATTAAGCTAGGAACAAGCTGTAAAGCAACAAAGTATGTCAAAAGTTCCCACTTAAATAGCACAACATGAGACACCGCCTCTTTCCTGACTGGCTGAAAGAAACAGAGAACTCATTCTAAATATACAACATAGTTACAAATCATAACAAAAGTTGGGTAAATATTATAACAGCAAACAAAGTTAACAAAAGTGAAGCAAGGAACATTTGAAGCAAGAAGCAGATGTTGTGAAGGGCCAACTATTCATTGTAGAAATTATTGACTTCCTCTTTCCCCTTAACCATACTACTGTAGCTAACCTGAGGCTAGCATAGCATAGCATGGCCTGCCTGACAGTTACTGCTTTATGTGACAAAACCCATGTGTACCAAACACCCCACACTATTAAACTTTATACTAGCTAACATAGGGATGTTGGAATGAAGGGGCATAATATTGAAATTGACTCCGCTTGGCATAATTTTTCATCTTACGACTAGTAAAAAACATAACATGTGTATTCACAAGGCCATAATTTACAGGTAAATTGCTTGCAAAGGTAGAGCATTTTTCATCAAAATTTAATAACTTCCAAATTTCTTCTCCTCAAAGAGAATTAAAGGAACTAATAACTTCTCTACATAATTTATCCGACATTTATATAAATAGATGAAGCCTCAAATTGACTAACTACTTAATATTTTTTGCTATTACTAGATGATCTCGGATGATTTTCTGAATGTCCTTCTCCATTTGATGAAGATGCTCGCCTTCATCTCTCTGGCTGCAGCAGACAAACCTGCAGGCAAAACAGCAAGCAAATGTTTATAAATTATTTCCTGCCAAAGTTAAAAACTAGATCAAATTCCGTCCATCTGTGGGGCAGGGTTTAATCCCCAGCTTGGACATGTTGTAAAGAATTCAATATAACTGTCATTTTAAATAGTGATGTAAAGCTGCAAAACTGTGACATTTCTAATGAAATTAGATAAACCAAATCACACAGCTGAAAGCCCCATGCCGAAAAAAATCTCTGCATTAAAAGAACTGGAAAGGTTATCTAAAAGTTTTTCTAAGGTTGACCTGTGATAGTTGGCTCAGAACGCAAGCTGTAACGAAGCAATTGTATCTATTGGAAAAAAGCAATTCAGGCTTCATCTCATTAAACAGGGCTCGATATTCATTTTTGGGAATAGGTGCACTGTTGAAATATGTCACTTACTTCTCTTGTAAACGCCTCCACATTCTCTTGCTTCCTGTTTACAGACTTCATTTACTGTTTCCTGAAGGGAAACAAAAAAAAACATGTGTTAGGTTTTATCAGCTACCTTAACCTTGTTATACTTGTTCTGAAGTCACAATGTGACTTGCAATGTAACAGTACCAATTTTAGAACATCCAGCAGATCTTTGGAGAAAAAAAGCCTTATTGATGTCCCTGCTTTTTAAACATGCAACTCTCCCAAAGAATAGGAAATGACACCAAGACAAAATGATCCCCCTAACATCTGCTTGGAGACATATTCTATTACAGCTTCTATTACACTGCCACATATTGAAAGCTCAAATCTTGTTTTCCGCCCTTCTGTGCCAATTAGCAATAATATTGACAGCTAGCCACTAGACTATGATATCATCATCCTTGATGTACCCTTATTGTGGATCACATACCTTGTGCCATCTATGAATTTGTTGTATCCCCTGCCATTCTATAACAAGACACCATTTACTTCCTTAACTATATGAAACTGTAAACCATTGTTCTGAGGTATTAAACAAGGTTGGTTCTATGTATGCCATCACTGTCTTTAACAAAGATTCCTTTCTCACCGCGAGGAGCATCTGCCTTCACCACAGCCTCCAGTATGATCGCATCATCCTTGATATATCCCTTCTGAGGATTGCACACGTCTCGCCATGACATGAAGTGCATGAACCCACAGCTGCGATACTTAGTACAGAAAGTGTGGTCTAGAGTTCTACTTATAGTCTCCACACCTCTAAACACTGGGATCAACCGTAGCTCAGCTGATGCATGGCAGGACCACGAACTTCTGGAGCCAGCCACACAGTACAGGGAGACGGCTAGGTTCTTGCTAGGCAGCTGCGCATAGGACATATAGTACGGTTGAATACACAACTTCCATGGCAGGTTGTGGATTAAGACAACGGGACTGAACTTACGCTCAACCACCTTGGTAAAGTTCTCCACTGTGAAGCGAATGGTTCCTTCGGCATGCGACTCTTCCACCTGGATTCCTTCATCTACATTGTTCCCGGGAACAACGTTTTCCTTGTCTGCTGTCTTGGTGACCAGCTGTTCCGTCAGGTCTGCTGAACCGATGATTTCGTGACTGCGTGTACGTTTGGCACGGTGGTGGGCACAAGCGCACTCGTCACACAAGAACTCTTCACAGGGAACACAGCCAAGGGTAGCCACTTCTACTTCACAAACACCACACTGCACTTGCTCATTATCCTTGCCAACCAAATTCTTGTGGGCTTGAACTGTGTCGCTCAAACTCTGCACATAGAAGTTGTTTCTGAACCCAGCGACGCCGTCCTCTGGTAGCACGGTGTCAGCCCGACATGTCGGACACTGAAACTTGCCCTCAACATCACCTTGCTGCTCGACAACCTTCTTCAGGCAGCCCTCACAGAAGGTGTGAAGACACGGCAAGGCTTTTGGATCTTTAAAGGGCTCGAAGCAGATGGTACACTCAAGAAAGTCGCCCGAAATCTTGCTGAGAATTGGCTCTGTCATCTCCTGCAACAATAAGCAGTGTTGATTAATACACGGTTATGGTTTTTACTGCTGTGGATGTTTCTAATATTGCAATGGTTCTATAGTCATGGTTTTCCTGTCACCAGAGCATGCAGCCATGACTGAGTGAATGAGTGAGTCACCCACTGACTCACTCACTCAGTCATGGCTGCATGCTCTGAGTGAGTGATCGAGTTAATTGGCTAAATCTAAGCTTTTGCGATACCCTATTGACCGCAAACTCTTTTTAATTCCATCATATGGCCGCCTGCTCCCTTGTCCAAGTGCTACATGTTTGTAAGTCATCGTTCAGCATTATAATGTAAATGCTTGTTAGACACCAGTAAACCAGGCATGTAGTAAGATCATGCTTCTTTTTATTTCCTATTAAAAATATATGACATTCAATAACCATTTAGTAAGCTGGAAGAGTCACAATTAGGGGTGATATATAGAGTCACATATTTTGGAGAGCGAAAACACGTAAAAGTCTCCCAACACACGTAAAAGTCTCCCAACGTCATGTCTGGAACAATATAATTACTTAGGTTTGCACTCTGTCTCAAAATTATAACTATACTCTCCTCGCCGTCTGTTTACCTATCCTTTGTGTTTCTAGATATGATTCACAGCTAACGTCTTCGAAAACGACTCGTTAAATCTGCTGCTTTGTATTTTCTTAGACCAGTTATGTGGCCGCCTGCTGGTAGCCTGGTACTAAGAATTTTCTAATCGGTCCATAGGCCGGTCCACTGATTTTTTAAGGAACGTTTTTTTTTTTGGACCGGTCCGTTAAGAAATACTGGTTTTGTACACGGTACCCATCCTTAGTCATAATTCAACTCCTTGTAGATAAAACATTGCTTGAAGTACTTTTAATGGAAAAAAATCATTGCTGCAAGTAGAAATGCATAGAAATACACAAATAAAATTCCGGTCCTGAGAAAATTTCGTTTGGCTAGTAGATTTCTTATGTACTTGTTCTTATAAGAGCCAGTGAATTTTAAAAGAAACTTTTCTAGCCTTGTATCCAGAAAAAAATCCTTGCCCCCCACCGCCCCCCCCCCCCTTATGACAACGTTCCGTCATGAATCTTTACGACATTGAAAATCCCTGGCACCATTCTCCTTCTAAATATAGTTCTACGTCGTGTCTACGTCATGAAGCATATTACTGTTGCTTGTAGCGATATCTTAAGAAAGATCATACCTTGTCTGTCCGCTAGATTTCTCCCAGTTCTACTTCTTCCCGCGGATTCCGCCCTACTGTTTTCCCGCCCAAACCGCAAAGGTTGTTGGGAATCAGGTTGTTCCAAAATATGGCGGGGGTTAAAGTTCTCTTTCAACCCTCCTCTAGATTTCGTTTCTTGATCACGATGAAAAGTTTTAATAAATCATTACCTTTTACTCCTTTCTTTATTCAACTCAATCTACACTTTAATCCCGTGCCTCTTTTTCAAGAATTTACGATTTGAATACCCCCCCCCCTCGATCTGTGACATCATCTTTAACAGATAGTAAAGTAACGATCATCTGGAGTGGACCATATACATTTTAGGGGTGTAAGTGCACGTTTAGTTTTTATCTTTAAAGTTCATCTGTTTTGTTTTCTTCTTTCGTTGAAGTTGCACTCAACTTTAGCAATATTAGTGGTCTATGTATTTGGGTCATTGTTACTGAGTTTTGGAAACATTATGTATGCTCTCATGATACTATGTATAATACGAATAGTTTGCAGTTCTGAATGGAAGATAGATTAGCCGTGCAGTGATTTTGTTAAGTAGTTGCTTCCATACATTGTGCAATATTGTACGCCTGTCAAGTAATACATATTAACCTCCATTAAAATTGATTAGCCTTGTTACATAAATCCGCCACAAAACAATGAGTTTGAAAGATCTCCAGTGCAGCACTCCCAGATATGCACAGGTTAGATATAAAGGTGTACATTCTGGGGGATGTTGGATTGGAGATTTGTTTATGTATGATTTCTGACGATAAGTCCAACAGGGTTTTGTATACCCCTGATGGAATTGTCGCTATTGCCTTCGCCGTAGGCAGAAAACTATATTTTTAGTTGGGATTTGTGGAGCGATGGTGTTGGCGATATAACTCGGATGTTGGTGATCATGGGATCATTGTTAAGGAGACGAAGGTAAAGTTCGAAGATAGGTCTTTGGGGGGTCTTACGGTACTACTGTGGGCATTTTATTATCTAAATTGTATTACTTGTTACATGTACACGAGAAAAGATGATCAAGGATATTGTTTGATTTAGCCTTTATCGTTTATCTAATCAGTCTGAAAGTGACATTAACGTTTTGACCCTCAAATGGACCACTTTCAAAAGTAATCCTGTGAATTTTCATGACTGTGTGCATTGTGGGTATTATGATATAAGGAATGATGTCAGCTACAATTCAATTTGGACGCACTGAGATGATTTGCGTCAACCCTTAATTGATACAAGTTTTAGTAATGTTGTGTGTATGACTATCCAGGTCGCCATTCGAGTACCACCTTTACCAACGTAGAAGAGCTGAAAGCACCTGACTCCTAGTCTGTGGACTTCAAGGTAGCTGGCGGCCGGTACATCCATCTGTTCTACCCGAAGATGTGGACAGATACGGATGCGCATATATGAATGCTCGGGATAGGGGAACATTGTATTTGGGTGCTCTAGATGATGGTAAGGGGATTGTATGATTGGTCACATCAACACTCATTAGGAGATTCTGCTTCAGTGTATTATGTTACCAAGGCATTCCCTCCCTTTACTTTATTAATAGTGTCTTTTGCAGAATATTTTCCCAGCCCATTGACCGAAGTGGAAAAGTGTACAAACTGTTGCAAATGGGAATTAAAGGAGTTTAATGTTCTTTGAAAATCGTCGGAAATACCATACCTTTTATACGTCGATGAAGATTAGACATCCAGGTAATAAGATACACCAAAAAAGCAATTACTCAAACCAAAATCATATCCAGTTGTTTGAGTAATTGCTTTTTTGGTGTATCATACCTTTTATAATATTGAAATGAGATATTTAGAAATATGAAACAAATTCCAAATATTTGCAGACTACATGTATCAATTGAAATCACCTTGACAAACGATTACAAACATTTGAAAATAATTGTAAGATATACAGAACAAAATTAATACACACACAGTCACATGGAATTGACTCATTTAATTTTCATCTCAAGTTTTCTGCCATGGGGTAATGAGATGGCTTTCTTTTGCACACAAAACATACTCATATATTATTCTATTGTATTGACCAAACGGTCAGGTATGGAATACAGCAGCAATCATAAAACAACGTAATATTACAAATAGCAACAAAGAAATTGGCAATTACAAAAAAATTGTCTTTAGCAGACTGTAGTAAAACGGTAAATATTTTTGCGGTGGTTAGATGTAAACTAAACACAGAAAAGTTACAAAATAAAGAAGCAAGAAAACAATTTGATATTTGTACCGTATTTGCATTTATTGACAATAAAAACGAGTCATTACACTTGGACAGCCTAGGCAGCTCTCGCTGGTAACGGCTGACCCACAAATACAGACGAACATACAATATATATACATAAACTGCAGTAAGATTATTACACTATACATACATATTTTGCCATCTACCAGATCATCATCCATTGATTCTAGATACACCCTTAAAAACAGAAATAATCTCTCTTTGCAAATACCAAAAAGTGTGAGAACCCAGAGGGCCTTTTTCTACAGAGCCACCCAACTGTGGAACTCCCTTCAATCCGACACACGGACTGCCCCTTCGCTCTCTACTTTTAAAACTATGGCATGGAAGTCCCTGGGGGACCCCTTCTCTGTTTAATCTCCCCGGTCTAGTATGAAGTAACTGTTATTCCAAATGTACAATCCGTTGATAGATAATGTATTTTCTCCCTACTAGTAGGCTTTTAGATTTTATAGCGTTATCTATAGAATTCTTATGTATATTGATTCATGGTAAGAGTTGTATAATTGCATGCCTGTATGATCTATTTTTACTAATGCAACTATTGTATTTTATTATGTACTTTTTTGCAGCAAGGTTGGCCCCTTGTAATAGCAATAGCTAGTCGGTCAGCCTTGCCGCTGTACATTGTGCACAGCCAAACAAATAAATAAATAGATAAACAAGTGAATGCAATACATAATAATGTAGTACAAAATAACTGGAATCAATAACTATCGAAGTATGTTATTTCCCTCCAGATATGTTGCGAAATTCTTTTGTATACAAATTTCTTTTGAAACTTTTGAATACATGGGCAGAATAGATATGTGTCTGTCATATGACAACGAACAGGGTCTCCAGATTTGAAAAGCTGAATAACTTTGGCTATTCTAAATTTAGTTGAGACTATGGGTGAGTGAGTGTGTCTATACCGGTCTCCAAAGACATTTTTAGAATATGCGTGCTGACTTTATCAATGAAATGCTAGTAGTTCATAATAAGCTGGAACGGAGTTCTTTAGGTTACGAATGATGTTTTGAATTTGGGATGCACTAGGTTATTTAAACGAGCTAAAAGATGGGTAGACATTGGAGAACTCTCATTCTACTCGATCTTTTTGGCCGGGGGGGGGGGGCAATGTTAACAAAGAAGTTGTTAAAACTATCGACTATGTCTTGCGCGTTGGATATTTTTGATGTAGTTTCATAAAGTTTCATGGAAAGAACATCCAACTTCCTTTTTCTAGCGCATTCATTAATTTCAATGTTTTGGTATATCATTAGTTGTGTCTTTACATTTTTTATAATAGTAGTTCATTTAGATAAACAAATTAACATGTGAAATTTATTTCTGTAAGTTTAGTATGTTTGGGAAGGAGTTGGATCAGGATTTTTTATATTTCTTTTATATAATTTGTTTATCTTGATGGACGATTGTGTAAAGCAGGAGTGAACCTTGGTTTGTTTTTGTCTACATTGTGCCTGTGTTGAGTCACAATAGGGAAACATCTTTCAAAGAGAGAGGTGAATACAGGAATAAAACTTAATGATATTCCATATCATACTTCATTACATCGTTGTAGATCAAATAGAGTTTTTGGGGAGTATCTCTCTTTATACGTGAAAACCTGGAGTTCATGCCAAAGGACGATCTAACTATACATACACATGAGGAAAGTGTAGAATTCCTTCTCTCCTTCTTAAAAAAATTGATACCGACCGCCTGACACTGATATTAAGGAATGTATTAGTCATATTGCAACAGCATTTGACGCAATAAATAAGGAAGGTAGAACATGTTTCCTTCTTGGCGATTTTGATATAGATTTACTAAAAGATGAAAGCCATGCACTAACTGCTAATTTTCTACTTATGTTTTTCTCGCGCAGTATCTGTCTAACCATTTCGAAACAGACAAGAATATTAACAAACTCGTTAACAGAAGCATACATTTCCCTACATTATACATAATCAGGTGTAAAAGTACAATGAATAAAAGTAAAATTCAAAGACGTCGTTTAGAAAATATATTGCGCGCCGTCTATGATCGGAAGGAGCCTCGAATGAGTCAGAAGAGGCTCTGGCGCCCATGGCCAGGCCGCAAGTCATGCCGAGCAAGAGCACCTTCCTCTCATCACGACCTGACCAAGAGGATCAGGCTCGACCCACGCGGGCCAAGAGTGAACCGTTCTAAATTCAAAGATCGATTAGCTTCAAAAGCGTGGGACAACTTATACAATCCCACAGACGCAAATGACGCTTACGTCAGGACACAATTTACACATAAATGTTCAGGATACAATGATAGTCATGATAATACCATAAGCATAGTTAGCTACAGGAAAATACAATTCAGACAGCTACAAATGCTCTTTGAGCTTACACCAATGGTATGCTTTTTCCTTAGTGTAAATAACAAGAGTTCAAACCATTTAATAGCTACATAACAATGGCTCTTTGATACTCTTTAGCTTGTTTCCCAGCATCCTTTGCGGCGCTTCGATCCCGTCATGTCTCCTACGTCAGGCGATTTGAAACTTTCAGCCAATCAGCGATCTGAACGCGACAACTAAAGTTTCATTCCGATTTAGGTTTTCTAGGATTTGCACGTAGCGTTTCGTGCTCCCTAGATTGTCTGAGTTTGTAATTCTTTGGAAAAAAAACATCGAGAAATTTGCCGGCAAAAAAGCAGAGATGAGATTAGTGGTGACAAAACTTGCACACCCCAATAAGCACGGTCATGTATGTTAGTCATGACACATGTAACAATCTTATCTGAACGACAATGACATCTTTGTATGTAGAAGTCACCCACCATCAAAATATACATGTATTGAAACATACAGTGTAACGTTGCGTGTAATTTATGGATGTTTATTGGTGAAGAAGTAAAACTATTCATTGTTTTCTTTCATAAGTTTATATTTTTCTAGATCGATGATCTTCTGCTCTGTGCTCTAAATAATTTAGACGAATCAGAACCTTAGGTTCCATTTACATCACATCACGTGCATATTAAATCTATCAAAGTTAAATCAATGTCTTATACAGGCTTTTGTTTTGTCCCTTCTGGAAACGTTATCAGCCTCCAGGAAGTATGATACTGAGAGGAGAAGACGCTTGTAGAAAAAGTGGAGGAAACGGTATGTACTTTTACGTATATTCTATGATGAATATTAGTTTTGCATCAATACCACGGGTTTAACATTTTTTTTTGAGTGAACTTGGAGTGATGTGTATTGTCATATGGAGAATATAACGCATTTCTCAAACTTTGATCTGCGTTGTGTCTTTTTTCTGTCCGAAATATGAAAACAGATCTGAACAGAACAAATCAAATGAGAGCTCCAGTACATAGATCGTTGCCACACTGAGAAATTCTGTATGGTAGGTTCTCCCACGTCTCAAAACACTGGCAGGAAGATCTGTGTGTCTAACGGAAGACTTCTGCTCCTTGCACTATAATAGATTAAAGTGTAGAAACAAAAGAGTAATTAACAATCTAATATTATTACAACTAACAAACCAATACCAAATGATAAACAAAGATTTTAACTAAAGTATTAAATATTTCAGATGTACTTTCCTAAAGATTCCTAGGAAGAACATTTAACTTCCTTTCCTTATCAATTTAATGCATTAATGCAAACTATCTACTGGTGAAGGACAAAATAACGTCGAGCTGTATGGTATCTTCAACAGATCAACAGAGTCCGTTCGGCTGAGGATCCAACCACGGGACTTTCCGCTGACCGTGATGCAGTGCTTGACCAGCGAGCAGGATGTTCCTAGCGAGGAGGAGAAACGTGAGGACGGCATAAGTCAGCGACGAGTCCACCCCGTCAAGAAGCTGATGAAACGTCCGCTTCGACTGGTCGCCTCCGTCCTATCACGAAACTGCAAGGCTTTCGTTCCGTGCTGGCGATAAATATCCAGCAGAGACATTGACTATTTTTGATATCAAGCTACATATATTTGTCAAAATTTGTAAATGTATGTATTAATCAATTATTATAACATATTACTTACTTAGAATATTTATACTTATAAATGATTATGATATATTCTTACTTAGAATATTATCATCATAATTATTATTATTATCAATTATTTTTGATAATGGTTATTATCATTACTGATAGTATTATTATCATTATTACTATTATTATCATATTATAATAATAATTGTCCCACCGAGAAAAGCCACAAACCAGCACACTAACGTGAAGGAAGTTATTATCTTTGTTAACGAACACCTGAATTACCTGTGTGAAACAAACAGCACATTGACTTTTAAAAACCACCCGCAACTGTGGAATGGCTAAGACTACAATGAGAAGTTGTTTGTTCGAGATGTGTATCATCTGAGTAACGACGGTGTAAGAGTCCTAGCCTACAACTTGAAGAAACGGACGACGGGACCCCTTGGACTTGTCCCCAGGAAGCAAATTTATCGGCACCGAATTCAAAACCAAGATCGCACCTCAGGAACAATAACATTCGCCGAGACTCCCTAGATATCATTCCTACTAACGGCAGACGTAAGGCATCTCGTGACCCACCCTCCCAACAAGGGTATAGCCAGGCCCACTACCGAGCGCCACGGCCGGAACGGTTTTGAAGTGTTTTACTTGTATCATCCCCCCCTGCTCAATCCGTACAAATTGATTTTCACTATGTTGCAATTTTGAGAATGATTTCTTTGCTTTCTTGTGGTCATATTTTGCTATTACAGTACCCAATATGATATCATTGCTACTTACTGTTTGCAAATACATGAATAAACATTTGTTGAGAATGCACACTACATGTACCTCATAACATGTAGTCTGAATCTATTGAGTAGCGTATGTAAAGAAGGGCATAGAGGTGTCGTAAAGGAACAGGCAGAGCGCACTGAATTCTACAGCGACAATTGTGTTGAGGTATATCATGGTTAAATCTTTATTTTTAGACGCTGCCATGTGATCAAACAGAAAATATATCAAATGCGATCAATACTATATAAGCAAAATCTATGGTTCATAAGATTCTATTTGTGCAACAACGACGGGTAACTGACACGATTTGTAACTTATTGTTGTACATCAGTATGCATGCTTTTCACCAGAACAGGTAACGATCACTGACGAACGATGAGGCTCCATCGATCACAAACTGTGATCACACCAGTCACAAGGGGCTGATTGCATAGGGCAGGGAGGTGAATGAGACCTTGAAGGTTAAAGAGGACATTGAAGGAAAAGGTAGTTATATCTAAATTTATGCCACAAAGTAACGGCTGTTAGTATGCATCTTCTGCCTTAGCTGTCATCATAAGTTGTTTTGTTTTTACCTTTCTGTAATTTGCCAAAAAGGATGATTACAAAGTAGGTTTCGGAACAAGTTGCACTAGTGCTGTAAAACTTATTTCATACTCCCTAGGATATATCCACATACAGCACGTTCCAAGCTCCATAGAATAAAAAGAAATTGTAGACCCTCTTCGCGCACATACCTTGATGACAAGTGCACACACCTATTCTACAAACCTTGAATTCGAGCACTTCGTTTTTGAAGGTGCGTTCTACGTTCGAATGACTTATTGAGTGCACCGGAACAGGCGCAATCACTGTTGCTTCTTTTTCCTTCAATTAACATCCCTACAAAATGAACTGACAACGCACTTACTGTTTGCCCCTCTTATTTTTTTAAGCAGATATGACATGTTATGAGAGATGATCAATAATTTCTGAACCTCACCAAGAAATAGATTACAGAACTGGAATTTTTGTGCAAAGCCTTTCATGAATGTCTATCAAAATCAAATTGTTATGATCATCGGCGGACAAATGCCGTGTACTGCTACCTTGAACGACATTGACCTGTATTTTCTTTTAATTCATGTAAGTTAACAAGTCAGGAATATGTGTACAAAATATCGTAAGAATCCAATAAACCTCCAGGGAGGTTATATATTAGTGTACGCACCAACTTGTTGTTGCTAGCATTGTACATGAACAAATAGCATTGTACAATCATCAGATATATAACTGACTATCCAACAAGCAACAAGATGTGGAAGGAGATGGCAATGTGCAAGCTTCCCCAGAAGTTGCTTTACGACCAACTGTCAGAGTTGGCAAACATCATCTCGTACCGTCTCACAGAGAAATTTGACTTGAGTTTACGCTTCTGGACAGAGAAAAAGACTAAACACGGAGTCGTACAAGAAAAACCCCGAGAAATCCGTGGGCCATCCTATACGGAAAGTTTTTTTTATATTTTTCAAGGCCAAAATCCACCATTGACATCATTTAACAGAGGTGCAATACTTAAAGAAAGGGGCCTGTCATTCAAGATATTCATTTAAGATATTTATCAAAACCTGCAGTAGGCCAGGACATTTGATCTCATTTGGCTTGTTGCAGTAGAAAAATAAAAACTTTTATTGCACTTGCTATAAAAATCATATTTTCCGTTTAATTAGAGCTTAAAAGAAAATTCATCCAGATCGTACTCATTTTCTAAAATGTTTACCCCTCTGAACACACATCAGAACGCGATTAATATTCCCCCACATAGTCAGGACTCATGACAATACATGGAAGGCTAGAGGAAGAAATGTTTGTATGGTAACAAAATCCCAGTCACAATTATAAGCAGTGGAAAATTGTATGCCATTGGTAAACATGTTAAAATGCATTGAAGGAAAATGATGACAAGATGAATAACAAAACATGCTTTTGCATTAATCTCTTTTTTCTTTCCATTGTTTCGAATGGACATTTTCACTCATCCCTTCACATCATTAAGAAAAATCACTGCACGGCAATGGGAACAAGAGTGGCCCAATCCTACGCAAACATATTCAACTTCGAAGAAACATTTGTTTACAGAAGAACCCCAAGACCGTGGATATGGTTGAGGTACATTGACGACATTTTTGCAGTATGGACCAGGTCAGAGGAGGAACTGAAGTCCTTTATCCAGGACCTAAACCAAGCACACGGGACCATCAAGTTCACAGTGGAAACCTCCAAGACCACCATCAACTTTTTGGATGTTACAGTCACAATATCGGAAGGGGAGATTATCACCGACGTTTACACCAAACCCACAGACAAACATTAGTACCTACTCCGGAACTCTGCCCATCCCAAACACTGCAAACATGGGATCCCCTATGGGCAGTTCCTGCGCATACGACGTATCTGTTCAAACACACTCAGATACAAAGAGAAGGCTTCCGAGTTCCGACAGCACTTCCAGAAAAGGGGCTATTAAGAGGCCCTACTGGATTCTGCCATAGCCCGTGCGCAAGAACGCCCCCGTGTACACACGCTGAAGGAAAAGGGACCAATAACACCACAGGATTGTACAGTGCTAGTAGCAACATACAGTCCCCATTTCCCGCCACTACAAACCATCATCAGGGAATACTGGAACCTCCTACAACTCTCACAAAGAACAATGGATATCTTCAAGGACCCATCACTGTTTACATACCACCGCAACAAGGACATCAAGGATATCCTGGTAAAAGCCCAAGTCCCGAAGGAAAATAAGAACTTCCTTGATAAATTAGTTCCTTCGGGCTCTTTTCCATGACCATGTGGAAAACATAGATGCTTCACCGGCACCTATGTCAAAAAGGCGAAACATTTCCAAAGTCACCACAACGGAAAACGATACACGATCAGGGCGCACATCAACTGCCAGATTAAGAACATCGTTATATGATCCGATGCAAAAATGCGGCTTACAATACGTGGGCGAGACAAAACAGACTCTGGCCAACAGACTGAATGGTCACCGGTCCTCCATCAACACGAAGAAGGACACCCCGGTCTCAAACCACTTCAACCAAACGGACCACAGCATAGAAGACCTCGAAGTCCTCGGCATCGAGAAGCTTCGCTACACAGGACACGAAGACTCCACACGACAGCGCAGACTACACGGGGAATCATACTGGATACACAAACTCAGAACTCTGCACCCAGACGGCCTCAACCAGGAATCCCCAGAGATCACTAGGGTCTAAAGAGCTACAGCTTTGTCGCGACCGGCACCCCCAAGAACACATCCGTGGACTCTCTGACCCAGTTTCAGTTTTCAGATGGTGTGCCATTTCAGCTTGTGGTGGAAATTGTATCGGTGTCATTGAGGAAAGGGCACACACATCAGAGACAAGCAGAAGTACTAGTCACAAACATATGCACAAGGGGTATTCATACATTTTTATTGTGGTCAACTTAAATGATTTAGTAGTGAAAGGAAATCGAAACACTAATTCCAAGAAGTCCTGAAATATCCAGGCAATACGTTAGGACACAATTTACGCATAAAATGTTCAGAATATAATGATAGTCATAATAATACCATAATATTAGTTATTAGCTACCACAACAAATATATTCAGACAGCTATATATGAGCTTACTCCAATGGTATACTTTTTTGCCTAGTGTGAAAACCATGATTTCAATCCAAGACCTAGGCTAATACAGAATTCAAAGAAGAAGAACTGCCCTGCCTAGCTGACAGTAAAACAGATTATGAAATTCCCTGCAGTCTGCCAGTCAACGAACAGTGCTAATATTGTACTCCCACTAGTTCCTTTTTCTTATCTAGATGTATCATGATAGTACTTACTAACTTTGCTGTTATATGATTAATATTTTCTAATCCCAGATTTAGAGAACACCCCAGCTTCAAGGAGGTAGGTCTCACTAGCCCTGAAAGCTGCATTGAAATCAAACTCTACGGCAGCTGAAGGGGCAATGGAAATCTATGCACAATTTCCTGACATGACAGAGCACACGCGTCACCCAACTGTTGAATACAGATTTAATGCCGGACGTATGCAGGAATATCATAGATTTGATTCTGCCCGCGAATGGAACGGGGAGATATATGCTTATTACGTAATACAATCCTTCGCGTAATGAACACGAGATAACTATCCAATGCCTCACTAGCTGGCTGGCCCTAGTCGAAGTAACAACTTGTTCTGGAGGTCCGTAACCTAACTCATGAGCCATGCTAGACATGATGTCTCTCAGAGGAAGGCATAAAAAGCGAAAAGAGGTAGAGATTTAAAGAATTGCTTTCTGTTTTCTGAGTGAACTTCATTGATGAAACAATTATGTCATTATTGAGTATCAGTTATTTTGGATTGCGATTCCAGAGGCAAGAGGAGTACATCTAATGTACAGGAAACTACTGCACAGGACATGCCCAAAAACCCAACGACAGACACGCAAGACGGTCCACTAAACACTATTTTACAAAGCTACAGACAACCAATACGCTCCATCAAACATCATTTCTGATACAAAACATACAGACATGAAGGACACTCCATCAAACATCATTTCTGGCACAACAACTCCACAAACCGAAGGCACCACCCAAGTTAACATTTCAACCACACGATAGAAGAGGTTCAAGAGATCTCGCTGTTGCCTGAAGCCGTTCAAGTGTTGCATTCGCACGACTGATCATGACATGAATAGTAAGCAAACACAGTTATATATTTGAGACAGACAAAGACTGATTTACAACTACACAGAACAACGACGACATCGACGTAAACAGAACAAAGCACGCAAACACTTGAAGATCAGCTACAAGTCCAACTGTGCGCAATTTTTATCTTATTTTTGTGACAGTCATCTATATATCATTACACGATAGTTTTACTATTGTCCAGAATTTGAGATTTTGCAACGTTGCAATAGAATTGTACGCACTGTTAGATGGACACCACAGGATAGATGAATTATTTTATTGATCTTGCGAGCAAAAATAAATAATGACTTTTTTCATGTTTCAGGTGTTACCCTGGGGAGTCCTAAGGTCTAGTCTGTAATAGATCAAGGCAGCAGACCACCGTTGTCTGCCTGGCCGGTGTGCGACACGGGTAACAGCGAGTACAGAGTTGAAGTACTCAAGGAATATAGTAAAGCGACTGCTTCCTGAGCCGTTCTTCATCGTCTCTACTCCTATTTCCTCTCAGCCCCGCGGCCTCGTCAGGGACAACACGCCGCACGCTGTAGCCGCCTGGTTCTGTGGACTCTGATGGGACAAAAACCATGTAAAGGATGGGTGGTATTTTGTATAGTTCTTGAGATGCTGCTGCAAGAGGACAATTTTTTGGAAAAAAAACAATGAGGCTAAAGTGACGACGACCTTCTTGAGATGACTTACTGAGAGAGACAAATGGAATACGTCTAAACGATTGAGATGCTTAGGCACAACTCTATATTATTTGAAAGTCAGAATGCATACTGCGAATGGACGCTAACCTCGGCCATTCAGACATTGAACGACCCTCCCATTTACAAAACAGCAATCAAATTACTATTGAAATGGCTGCCATCTACGGAATAGGTATCCCCTCTCTCGTAAAGTATTTTTTTATCAAATTGATCCAGGGACCAGTTATATTTGATCTGTCGATCGGTTGTTGCAGGGTTATCTTATCTACTGACCCTAACCATTGCCGAGTTACTCATTGACACATCAAGTACCATTAACTCACTTGTCCTGTACGCTTCGTTGACTTATATGGTGTAAACATAGAGGTTACAGTTTGGTCAGTTGTTTGTAAGTCATGCCATACAAGTCTTGTTTTATCGTAACAATTGCAGTGATATTCTTCATGGCATAATTCAATACCGGTCAAGCATCCTAGCAGTAAAAACGTGAAACTGCAAAATTGCATGTTCACAAGACAAAATCAACCGCTCCGTAAGAAAGCAAACTTGACTTGCCATCAAATGTGTAATATATGTCAGAACACAAGCTTATTATAATAATTATAATAAAATTATTTAATATTACATAACAATGGCTCTTTGATGCGTTTTAGCTTGTTTCCCAGCATCCTTTGCGGTACTTCGCTCCGCCATGTCAGTAACGTTAGGCGATTTGAAACTTTCAGCCAATCAGCGATCTCAACGCGACAATTTAAGAGATTGAAAGTATTGTGTTACAAAGTTTTATTCCGATTTGAGTTTGCTAGGATTGGCACGTAACGTTTCGTACTTCCTAAATTGATTTTGTAATTCTTTGGAAAAAAAAAAAAACATCGAGAAATTTGCCGGCAAAAATGCCTGCAGAACACTCGAAAGTCTTGGACTTAGATAATATGAGATTAGTGGTGAGAAACGTGCACACCCCAGTAAGTACTGACATGTATGTTACCTGTCATGATACATGTAACAATCGTATCTAAACGATCATGACTTCTTTGTATGTAGAAGTCATCCTCCATCAATATTTACATGTATTGAAACATACAGTGTAATGTTACATGCAATTTATTGATGCTTATTGGCGAAGAAGTAAAACAATTCCTTGTCTTCATTCATAAGTTTACATTTTTCTAGATTGATGACTTTCTGCCCTGTGCGCTGAAAAAGTTAGACGAATCAGAACCTTAGGTTTCATTTAAATCACACCACGTGCATATTAAATCTATCAAAGTTAAATCAATGTCTTATACAGGCTTTTATTTCCAGTTTTTATTATATTTTGTTTTGGCCCTCCTGGAAACATTACCAGCCTCCAAGAAGTATGATACTGAGAGGAGAAGACGCTTGTAGAAAAAGTGGAGGAAAGGTTGTCTTTGTCGAGTTCGTTTCTAAAGCAGGAACAATGTATTGCAAAACTTGCAGGGCTATGCAAATGAGTAGAGTAGAATAATAGCTAAGGGTAATGTTCTCTTCTACGGTGTAACTGGCAATAACATTCGGTCAAAAATACAGTATCACTGCCGACACAGATGCCGACAAAGGGCGTAAATGGCATCACGAAATCGCGGGCGTATGTACCCGGGAAATCGGTGACATGCCGAGCTGCGTGTCGATTACCCGCACGTAAATGTTTCCCACCTTGTGCGGGTCAATGTATCCAGGCACAAGGCATTACTATTGTGCGGGGGACGTAGCGCAAGTTGTTCGATTAAAAGCTAGATACAGGTAGCTATACTAAGACTAGCAGCGCTCTTGTAAGGCCTGTGGACGAGCAAAGAAAAAGGCAGCGTCCTTGTGAGGCCCGTGGTACAAGTGGTGTATGGTGACTGGTATTACATGGAAGCTACGCCCGATAAAGGCTGTCAAGCTGCAGTTGACGCTGGCCAAAGTCCGGAGCATACAAGCACAAATCTGGATTCATTACGGCTGGACAACAGAGTAAAAGATAAAATGATTATAATGTTCAATACTACATACTTTGTAGCAGAGAAATGAGCTGATTTAACTTTGTTTCCAAAACGTGTTGGTCTGCAAGTGAAGATTGTATCGACTGGCTTTAGGAGAGACGTATCGTAATGATCAAGCCTACCGCACGACAGAACTGCTGGAGCCAGTGGAGAGTAGGTCAAAAAGCACCAGAGATGGTGCGAGGAAGTTGAGTGAAGCCAAACGTCACCTGAAGACGTTTGTAAAATATGGAACTGTTCTGCGGAGAATCCAGGCCCTCGATTACACGTTATTACATTCGTTGTTCTATACGTGGCTGAATTTTTTTTATACATTTCCTTTTTTTTATTATTGCGTGACCTATCTATGCAAAGTAGCTGTATGTATGAATTTCTGGGCTTAGTAATTGAAGTTAAATCTTAAGTTAATTTTTTGGGCACAGCTGCAGAATCTCAACAGTATAGTAGGTTAGAATCTTGTAGAAGGTGTTGACAAAACTGGTTAAACCTTACGTTGCAGCTTGAAAATATTTCTATTATAATTTGTATATACCTGTAACTTAATTTCATGCATTTTGGAAAAATAGTTTTGTAATTGAAAATAAGTAGGGGAGACCACGAATGACAGCAGAAAACAATTTCCTCTTTTTTGTGTTGATAGATGTGAAGCTATTCCGAGCTACCACACACTTTGGGCAGCAACGAAAGCAGTCCTGTAGTCCTGACGACAGCAGTCCTCATGGAGATGTCAAACAGATAAGACTGTCCTCTGACGTGCATACTGAAAACTGGAGACTTTTTGTTTTACATTTTGGGTAAGCTATGAATTATGATATAAAACATCATTATCTTACACCAGTCTTATGTATTTTGCTTTTCAGCTTGGAATTGTTTGCATTGTTCACAGTGATTTCGATGAAGATTATACATACAAAAAGTTCGCCTTTCATTATGCCATTACAATCATTGCTTGTTTTTAATCAACATATAAGTTTTGCTGTGTCCCCCTAAGCCCCCTGAGAAAGGCAGGGCTTCAAGTTTGAGACAAGGACAGCAGTCCTGACGACAGCAGTCCTCAGGAGATGTGAAGCAGTTAAGGCAGTCATCTGACCTGCATATGGAAAACTCGAGACTGCTGATTCACATTTTGGGTGAGTTATGGAGTTGATATAAAACAGCATTTTCTTACACCAGTCTTATGTAATTTTGTGCTTTAGCTTGGAATTGTTTTCATGGTTCACGGTGATTTCGATGAGGATTATACATACAAAGAATTGGCCTTTAATTATGCCATTACAATTATTGCTTGTTTTTAATCAACATATACGTTTTGCTGTGTCCCCCTAAGCCCCCTGAGAAAGGCAGCGCCTAGAGTTTGCGACAAGGACAGCAGTCCTGACGGCAGCAGTCCCGAGGAGATGTGAAGCAGTTAAGGCAGTCATCTGACCTGCAATTGGAAAACTCGAGACTGCTGATTCACATTTTGGGTGAGTTATGGAGTTGATATAAAACAGCATTTTCTTACACCAGTCTCATGTAATTTTGTGTCTCAGCTTGCAATTGTTTGCATTGTTCACGGTGATTTCGATGAAGATTATACATTAGAAAAAGTTGGCCTTTTATTATGCCATTACAATTATTACTTGTTTTTCATCCACTGATAAGCTTTGCTGTGTGTCTTTCAACCATGCCCCCTCAGCAGGCAGTGCTTAACGTTTGAGAGTTGCAACCAAGAGCCTCGTGATCAATAGACAGTGCTGTGAGTGTTGGACTGACTAAGTATGCCATCTAGCTCTATACATGAACAGTATCTCTTGAAGAGTTGCCGTCTCTGTGAAAAGACGATAGCAGCAAAGGCACAGAAAACCTCAGTTACAAAGTAGGTCAAGTGCCCATACAGAGCTAGAAAGCGACAAGTGTGCAGTTATGACCCTCTCTTTTCTTTAGAGAAGAGTCGTAACTACTATTATCAGATGCAAAGGACAGCTGTTGGTGATGGGGACACGATTTCGGGGATGGGGACCTTCATCTGACACTGTCGAGTGAATTTTCCATTATGTGGACTTCTGTGAGAATATGCTGCTCGCATTAGCAGATTTACAAAACGCATGACATGCCCTTTCAATGCATGATTCAGAAAAATACCCATGCTAACTAAAGATACAATGTATCTGCTAAAACACAGCCTCACTAACATGGAAGATGGTAAGATTAAGCATAATGAAACACGCTTTATTCACTTCCTTCTGTGTTTACTGCAATTTTGAGAGTCGGACCGTCTAATCTTCAAAACATCTTGAAAGTGGATTTCATTAAGTCCTAGTTGATAATCGATCAGTTTGCAGAGTAAAGTAACTGTTAATCATCAAAGGCACACGCTACCACGCATGGTAATAAGACGAAAACGACTGGCAAATGTAATAGTTTATGGACACAAGAGGAGATATACTATACATAATTCCAATTGTTAGATATTTTTGATTTGGTATTTTTCAGCACCATACTATGGTAATCATCAGCAAGTTTAAGATTAAACACTAAGTAACCTCAACATATCATCCTTAAACAAACGGACCGAATGAGAGAACGGCTTGCTGAAGCGTCATGCATCCATATTATTCTTTTATAACAGTCAGGACATTGGGTTGGATCTTCTTGCCACAGTGGCAAAGAACGAGCATCATGCCCACCATCCCATCAAACCCAAACACCTCCACATTCCAGCTAACCAGTTTTTTGCCCTCCACACTCTGTTGACTGAACTGGGATCCTGTCCGGTATTGGCTGGAAGTGACAAGTGTGGGGGTACAATCGGAGTGAATGAATTGTTAATGTTATAGTGTAAACCTTATATGTGTCACTAAACTGTGATAATTACAAATTAGTCATTCATACATCTAGCCTAGCTATATATTCATGCATGTTAACTCTGACCTAGTGAGTCAGGCTAGTAAGATATAGACGAACAAACTAAGAGGAGGAATATATGGTTTTGCTTGGTATAAGAACTAAAAGAACTAAATTGTCATTTGTCGATTCCTTTTTATTACTTGCTTATAGCCCTGTGTATACTGTGTAACGTTACTGAGTTTCACAGGAACACCTCGGTGTTATTTCTGATATGTACATGTTCAGATTGTTACACTGAGTTGCCCCTAGTCTCAAGCCTGCAAATGACACAGTTCCTCTGTGAAATACTACGCAAATCAGAGACTTGTACACGCACAGATGAGGTTCGACAGGTGTACATGATGCTAATAAGCATGGACACAGGACTAAACAATGTGGAGTTGATTATAAGAACTGTACTGCAGAAGTTGGGAGGGTTCAAATGTGGCAGGCTACCCAAAATACTCCACAGCACAAACCTTCAAGTTGTTTGCTGAAACCAGGCTGCCAAGCCAGATCCATGTAGTTGAAGATGAAAGCAAATGTAACAACATCACTGTGGGTACGAATTGCACCACAAAGAAACATAAGAAGTACGGCCCAGTCAGCTTCTTTACGCAGGACGACCAGAATTGCAATTGGTACGGTGTGATTGGTGACACTTATGTCAGGAACAGTATTTTACTGTGAAGTTCTGAAATGCATGTTTGTACTTGTAGCATCTACCCAAGCTCAATCTGTAAAATTCATTTTCACTGTGTTGTAATGTTGACAATGACTTTTTTGTTTTCTTACAATGATAACAAACCATTGCAATTTTAATGTACTTACTGCTTTCAAATATAAATATTGGGTGAGAATACAGACTACATGTACCTCATAACATGTTCATCACTGAATCTATTGTGTAGTGTATCATTGTATGTGAAGCGAAGATATAGAGGTGTTGCGACGGAACAGGCTGATGTTTCTATGCTGCAAGCCTGCAGAGCGCACCAAGTTCTATAGCGACAATGGCGGAGAGGAATGTTATGGTTATAGTTTTTTTTTATACACTGCCAGGTGATCACACAGGGAATAAGAAAAAAAAAAGATCATTCCAACGATTCATTTGCGCTACAATAGCATGTAACTAACACCATTTGTGACTTATTGCAGTGTATCAGTATGCGTGTTTTTCACCTGAACAGGCAATCAACACTGACGCATGACACGACTCAATCACAAACTGTGGTCACGCAACGTTCACAGCATTGGTAATCAGGTAAGGCATAAGGGTCGTATCTGCTGTTTAATTTTATCTCTTGCCTAACATAATGTCAGGTTGTATGAAGGGGGTGAACTCTACCATCTATGATCGACCTTTTTAGATAAAGCTATTGATTGTACATTCTTTTCTTTTTCCCGAAATGAGAGCTCCAGTAGACGGATCGTTGTCACACTGAGAAATGCTGTATGGTATTTACTCCCACATCTCACAACGCTGGCAGGTACCGAAAGACTTGTAAGCTCATTGTGCAATAAGACAACCTTCAAACAACCATATGATAATCCCACGTATCACCGCCATAACTTGTACACGGTGTCTAAAATCTGAGCTAGAAAAACATGTCCAAGAATCGTAATAATCGGTTCTTGGAATCGTTCTTCTGGTCTCGAAATAGCCGTCGGTTCAGGTTTTATACCTGGCGGAACAGCCTGTCGCTCACTCCCTTGTGTATAAAAGACAGCCGCTTACCACAAGAGAAGGAAACAAACGCTAGAATACATAAAGAAAATGCACTCTTTTATTTTAAGAACAGAAACTGATACGTTCCAAACACATTATGCATAACAAAGTATACAAAACAGATGACATGACTGTAAAAATTACCAGATTTTCCGCGAAACCTTTGCAAAGACTTTCTGTGCAAAGCCAGTGAAAGTAGCTTCACGCGCAAGTCAAATAGCTGGACAAGAAAGATACATTATGTCTGTATCGATATGATAAATGCCGACTGAGTGAAATCGCAACATCTGTGGAATAACATTAACCAGGAGATGTTTGACCCAGAACCGAAGAATACTTCCGGTCATTGGAATGAAACTTCCTGTTTGCTAGAATCTAGCGGCGGCGTGGTATACTCAAGTTTTTCGTAGTCGTACTGAGTGGCGTGTTCACGTTTGTTCAGGTAAGACTATCTATAATTTGTACTTAACTGTTTGATGCTAAAAGATCTGTAGATATGGCAAAGGTACCCATTGGAAGTAAACGGGTTCTTCACTGGGCACCGAGTAACGAACAAAATGGCGTCGTCAATGAACGTGTTACGCGCCGAAATTTGAATGGTGTATATGCTAAGTCATAGTTCATTCACGACATATCAAATCAGGCCTTGAAATGTGTTCCCGTATTGCCGACAAGTCTGACCACCGCATTAATGTCAATTGTGAATCAAAAGAATGTTTGAAGTTGAGAGACGTGTCAAAAGTAATCGTTAAATGAGTCATTTTAGCGAGGTTGCAGCGTCAAATTGATAAGTTTTGAATTGTTCGCTCTGGGGCAAAGCAATCGGTTGACTGAATGAAAATGTAACCGACCATCGGAAACACTGCAATATCAAGACTGAACAGTGGCAGCCCAAGCTGGGCGGCACAGCAAGCCCACTCCCGGAGAAGATCGCCCCCGAGCTGGGCGGCACAGCAAGCCCACTCCCGGAGAAGATCGCCCCCGAGCTGGGCGGCACAGCAAGCCCACTCCCGGAAAAGATCGCCCCCGAGCTGGGCGGCACAGCAAGCCCACTCCCGGAAAAGATCGCCCCCGAGCTGGGCGGCACAGCAAGCCCACTCCCGGAGAAGATCGCCCCAGAGCTGGGCGGCACAGCAAGCCCACTCCCGGAGAAGATCGCCCCCGAGCTGGGCGGCACAGCAAGCCCACTCCCGGAAAAGATCGCCCCCGAGCTGGGCGGCACAGCAAGCCCACTCCCAGAGAAGATCGCCCCCGAGCTGGGCGGCACAGCAAGCCAACTCCTGGAGAGGATCGCCCCGAGCTGGGCGACTTAACACGCTTTTTATTGACAGTTTTTATTTTTTTTCTATTTTATTTCAGTACACTTGTCTTGATGAGGCCGTGAGTTGGCAGAAAAGCTGCCATTGGTTTTCACTTCACCAACCCCATTTGAAGTTACTGGAGTAGAGGCAAAGGAGTGTTAAGCATGGTGTGCCAAACATTTTTTCTATTGCCTGGAAAATTATGTCAATCATTCGAAGGAATTACCATCTAATTTCAAGATATAAAGTGTAAGTTATACGGTATATACCTGGACGGAGACAAGAAATCTCGAAACCCATACATTTCTGCGTTTAAATGATTTGTGTTTACTGCCTTTCAAGAAAAATACAGTCGGAATATCTACAACTGTTTTAATTAAATTGAAGGACTACTTTGAAGGAAACTGGAATTTGTGGGGGAAAAAATAGGCTTTAAAATGTTATTTGTTTCTTAACGAATTAATCGTTTCCAAAGATATGCAAAGTGCTCGGAAGACAGCATTTCCATGTCTGTAATAAAGATTGGATTCAAGAAGACCTAAATGCTTCCTGCTAATGAGAAACATAGTATCTTTAATTTGTAGTTTTAGACAATATGGATTAGCCTTGTAGTTTGTTCTTATATAGATGATTCCGTATATTGTATCGTGCACATCTGTCGAGTCATTCATATCACACGTACGTGCTAAAGGATAATCATTCTTAATATCTGATTTTCAGATGGCTGGTATGGATGTCAAATGGTTTGACCCACTACAGAAACTATCAAGGGCTTAAAGTGGTCCTGGCCTGCACTGAATTCTACACAGAGTAGGCGTAAGACTTGCAGGCTAGGAAAGAACTGTATTTCAAACTATTCAGAAAGACTAACAGCGAAGTGTCTAGTTCGACTGCCGTCTAACAAGACTGTAATTTATGTTTGCATATAGAAACCGACGATTGTCACAACAGTTTATGTGATGTAAGGCGACATTGATGTTGTCGCCATGGAATGGTCCGAACATGTGCTATTTCTAGGAGGCCTATTTTGCTGATATTCAGTTAACGCTACGCATTGCTATATAGTTTGTTCCTTTTTGGATGAACTGTTGGGCCTTATCATCTGCCTGCCCATTATGTCCTGTTCAGAGCCATTTTAATGTTGAGCCCTAGGTGCAGCTTGATTGGTTTGACATTCAATCTTCTTTTGACGATGTAAACTGGCCTAATTCTGACAGAATGATGAAATCACATTGTACAGTGTGTACACTCTATTTTCTGCAGGAATCACAAGGTTGATGCTGCAAGAACAAGCATGGGCTGATTTCAGGAGTCCCAGTGTTCCCGCCAGGCCTTTTCAGCGTGCCTAAGGCTATTGGAAGGACGATCCTGTCAGCAGTACAAAAATTTCTACTGCCGACAGGACGATCCTGTCAGCAGTGCAAAAATTTCTACAGCTGACAGGATCATCCTTTTTTTTTTCAATGCATTTTTGCAACCAATCAGAAGCTAGCATATGTAATTGCTACGGTGACGGCATATATTAGGTGTTTCAAGATGTCGGCCATCATCACAGCGTATCTAAGGACCTACCAGGTGATAACGGGCGAACGCATGAGCTGGAAACCGAGCAATTTTAATTTCATAATTCATGGGGCATATTTCGGATCGTGATTATAGTCATGTTTTATCTCAAAAGTCATCGATGCTAGGTGCCAAATTTCTGACATGCTCCAGTACTGATACTCCCATCCGAGCCCTCTATTAATTGAGCAGAACTACTAGTTAACGTACAACGTACAAGTAACAGCGGTTTTGTCTTCACAACTGACTCTTTTTTATGCTGAAATTTTTTGAATCCGTCGAATCGACAGCTTGAGAAACGCACTTTTAATAGAAGGAATCCACCCCCCTCCCACTGGATCGTAATGCCAATTGTTCAATAAATCCCATGACTTCATCAGACAAGTGTGATTGTGCTCTATTATTACGAGTTATTTCTAGTTTACTGCTGTACATATATCCTTACCTAGAGGTATGATAGCAGGCACACACGCTTTTCTCAAGAAATTAAGAATGTCCAATTGTTCGGAATTTGCCCGCAAATTTTACACGAGGCAATTCTTTATCTTTAGTTATAATGTTACATTTCCAAGATTTACCTTTTGTAACACAGTATTACCCTTTTTAGAACTTGGTTTTCATAAAAGTAGTAAACTTAGAACTTAGTTGTTAAATGCAAAACAGATGATAAAAGTACCATGTCATTTGCGAGCTCTGATTGGCTGAAACTTTTTCCTGTCATAGGCAAACATTCTTGCACTGTTGACAGAAAAATCCTGTCAGCAGCGGAAAAATCTGCACTGCTGTCAGGATTATCCTGTCAGCAGTATAAATTTTTGCACTGCAGACAGGATGATCCTGTCAGCAACAGAAATTTTTGCACTGCAGACAGATCCTGACAGCAGTGCAAAAATTTCTGCTGCTGACAGGATCATCTTGACAGTAGCCACAAACTTTCAGCGTAGGGGCCCCCCGATGCTGTGATCTGGACCCCCGATTCTGTGATCTGGACCCCGATGTTGTGTTTCAATGAGCATAGGGGTGTTTCTTTCTGGGAAGAACATTCATAAATCTTATAAAAAGTTTATATTTGGCTTTAGAATGAGGATGTGATAGAGGAAAAACAAATCCACTGCATTTAAAGACCTAGCAGTATATTATGTCCAGTGTACTGTGGATTAACTGTAACAGGTCTGGTCCTCTATTTGACACTATAATGGTAAACCTTACATGTGTACATGTGAGAAAAACATGTCTAGCACTGTTGCTATGAAGAACAAGAAATGCCAACTAATGTCTAACATTAACAACCATATACATGTACATGTATACTTTCAAAAGAAAAATGTAATGGTAAGACAATATTTCTATCAAAGTATGAATAGTACTTGATATGAATGTTTTGATAACTTGAACTAAAGAACTATGCAGTGAAAGCCTTCCATTTTACCTTGAGTCACTGAGCAAGAAGTAATATGTTTGATTTTGACTCAGAATAAAGAGAATCAATTCCACATTACCGTGTGGGTGTTTGTTGCCTTTTGTTGTAACATTTTCAAAACCTTTGTAACAATCTATGTGATAAGTAACACAAAAGAGTTACCAGTGTCCAACTGTGAAATCTGAAAATATACAACAGGCAATAGAGCATGGTTACCTACTTTTATGGGGGTAATAACCGAAATCTTCGATTTGGAAAATTATGAAACATATTCCAACATTGAAACAATCACAAAGATCTAGATGTTTAGAAATTGTTCTAAATAAAGAGCTATTTGTGCAATTGACTTCGACATATTTCCTAAATGATCAGTTGAAACTGGTTTAATCTTTCATTTTTAATCTTTCATTTTAAATTGTTTGAGCGATTTGGAATTATTTTACAGAAATAGTCTTTTATCTAACATAGTTCTAACATGTTAGCAATAATATCTGAAATCCCTCTCGGTGACATGGAATTATGTTTCATAATTTGCCATGTCTCAAAAATTCTCTATATATCAGGAAAAGAAAGAGCGCAGCAACCAGAGCTCGGAACAAAATGAAAAGAGAAAAAAAAAAAGATTAATCAACACTGGAAGATCTGCAAGTCCGTATATCGGCTAGCGGAGCTTGGGTTTTACAGTGGAGATTCAGGGGGCGGGGTCGGTCTTCGGGGGGCAGCGGGAGGGTTGGGCCGGGAAAGCTTGGGAGCGCGTGCGGTGCTCGGTGGCGCGCCGATTACGGTGTCTGGACTCCCAGGGTACAACATAAGTGGGATTTTTGTAAGTTTGTGAAATAAGTCGTAGGCCGAGTATTATGGAAATACCCCACGGTATATACGTAACCAGATCAGACTAACGCGCGCACCCTAGAACGCTCGCCCGTGGGATGCGTTCTAATCAGGTGAAAATTCCACCTTCTCTGCTGACATGGGCTCACGTAATTAGGGGGGGAAACCCGTTACGCCCTCGAAATCCATTACAAGTGAAATACCACCAGAAAGTGTGAGTTTTGCGCTCTCTTCCGCAATACATTTCCTGTTGGTTTGAAATCTCCACCAAGCTAAAAATGATTGCGGAAATTGCACGAAAATTGACTGATTTCAGGTCATGTTTTCGAAATGGTCAAGAGAAGTTCTCGGCTCAAAAATCTGCAGGAGCTAACTAGCAAGCTTACATTTTGTACAACAATTGAAATTAGGAAGGTACGTGGTTGCGAAACTCAGTGACAAGCTTTTCTGCGAAGCGTGTCGACGCCCGCGCGCATGGAACGGACTACTTTCTCTCGCGGAAGGAAAAGAGAAATGCTTAGAACTCTCGACGTGGCTTGGCGGCTGATATTTTCCATATTAAAGTATGTATCCTTGATTCAGGTCAAGGTAAAGGCAGATGTTCAGGGCTGAAATGTAAAAGAAAACAACCCAGTGCTACACGCTAACCAGATCACTGCTAAAATGTGCTAATGTGTTTGTTTTTCCTCCAGGCCAACTTCAGTGACGTCACGGAACAAACAGAACAAAAGTGACCAGAAAATAACCGATACATTCAATAGAAATGAGGAAATATTTGCGAAAATAAGATGGAAAGAAAGCAAGTTCCTAAATGTTTTTGTGAAAAGATCTGTCCAAAAGGCTAAAACCAGGTGATACATGTGTGGCATTGTTAACCTGTTGTGATATTTGTGTCCACATGATTCCTTTTTCATTCATCTACAGGTAAGGAAAATGGTCAAGACAACATAAAAGACAGGCCCGCATTTACCAAAATGATACAGATGAGAGTAATTCCATGCAACTGACCACATGCGAAAGACAGGTGCGCCAATGTTTATTGCAAAAAGTGAACAATATTTGAAATGTTTATTCAATATACCACCTTGAAGACTTGACAAATTTGTATTATGATGGTGTTTAACAGATGTAGTCAGAAACCACATTCTCCTATCACTGTACTTAGCTTCTTAATTAGAGCATACATGCACAATGAAGGTCTTTCATTCTTGCTTTCATAAATAAACTGAGCCCGCATCTGTAGCCAAAACTAGTAGAAAGTCAAAGGCCAAAAAACAGGGCTGTGTAAAAAAAAAAAAAAATGTAGAAGAAATGTTTAAACAAAGAGAACCAGTTACAGACATGTCACCAAAAACAGATGGCTGTGCTACCACTGTTATCGAGACACAAGAAGCCAACTTTGCGGAGGCGCACACATTGCTGGAATGCATCGAAGACGTCGTGCACTAAGCAGAAGCCCCACGACTACATTAATGATACGGTCGCATTTCCAAACCGGGGCCCGGTCGGGCAGTTAGCGGGAAGGAAAAATATGATATAAAAGACAACAAAGCACACAAACATAAAAGATGTAAATCATGAGCATAATTCGTGCATATTTCTTGATTTACACTTTCCCTTTCCGTTCCCGGGCCCCGGTTTGGAAATGTGACCGTAGCATAAAATGACCATTAGCACAATAACAGTATTCATGACAGAACAATTTGTCGGCATGCTAAGTTATCATTCCCCATAGGGGCCAGTCGTATATTCAGCACATGGTCTCTGGAAACACGATAATATACGTATTAGGAAAAAAGTGACCGTCAGGAAATGCTTCTGTGTGATTCTGCACTGGGGTTGTCGATCTCTGACTTGAACCAAGATATCGGGTTACAAGTTTCCCGCGCGCGGGAATGTGTGAACTATTGGTAAAGTTTAAGTAATACTTCCCTTTATGAGTAGTAAAATCCGTCTCTGTGCCTGCCTAATATATTTACGTTTCAAGTTCAGTGACCCGATATTTGCTTGATAATGTTGGATTTAGAGTAAGAATGCAACCAGGCTCTGCATTAGATATAGCAATTTTGGGAAGTTATCGGCATGCCAGGTTTGGTCGATTGACAGACATGACACATCGTTGGGGCGACTAAACATCCAGGAATCAATCAGTATGTCACGTTTTTGGTGATTGACAGATGATTTCCCGCCATTATCAATGATGCCCTTAGAAACCAATGAACATTTCACGTTTTGATGATTGACAGATGATTTCCCGCCATTGCAATGAAATTCTGTCGGGGTGACTGAAGCCTCTGGAAAACGTTTGCTCGCAGCATTTGAGCTAGTCAAATGTTGACATGCCCAAATGCTGCATTCTCTCTGTATTTTTATCTGTATAGCCGGTATAACTGCCCTTCGACGTAACACACCCTATCGGACGGGTTCCTCCTCTCCTAGCAAAGTTACGTAGTCATATCTTTTCGCCTCTTGCAGTCGTTGTGACTAAAGAAGGACGTTTTTGCTTGTATACATTTAGCACTATATATTATATACGCCCATCTTCTTATATAAGAACGGGCTACTATGCATACTATGCATAATTACAAAAATACGCCCTTCTGTAGCTATAGTAGCCACGGCTACCCCTCTTGTGCTTGTTTCTTTCTAGCTTGCAAATCAGCAGTTCTTTCCTTCGTTTTGTTTAGGTCCTTCAACCGTGTACTAAGACGTCCTAGTTTATCGATTTATCGGGCCTGCTGCTTTGGGAAATTCTCAAACATTTCTTGCTCGTGGTTCCAGATTTGTAAAGCTCTGCCGCTACGTCTTGTCCACACCCTTGACATGTCTTCCACCTCCTTACTATTTTCGTCATTCAGAATGTTTACAGTTATAATGAAACGTCCTCGAGTCAACCGCAGAAGACTTACCAAACGCAATTTGTAGTGACGAATATTTATAGTGCTCGCCTCTTAGGCTTACATGAATTTTGTGAGGCCAGGACTCGGCGCATCTAAGTAACGGGTAGGTTATTTGATTTTATTTAAATTCTCTGCGCTCAAATGCTGCCAATTTGCGAGTCGATCTGAAGAGCCCTTAGGATAACTAACCTTAACTTTTGACCATTCAGGCACGTATTTTCTATTTTGCATATATTTTCACATTCTAAAGCGTAATGATATGTCATTAATTATCATAAAAAATTCTCAAATTGGAACTGAAATCTAGATTACTTTGACCACGTTACCTTGGTGTAATGTATTTATTCCTTTCTGTTTTCTTTATACAGGGTAGCCGCGTTCAATCGGCCCATACAGTGTCACAATACTCTAGAAGAGCCATGAAGTGAAACAGCACAGACAGTGCCTTAGGTGGTAGCCTAGATGACAAGGCATTGCATAAGTCAATTGTAAGATTAACCCTTAGCTTAAATATGCAGAATCTGTATCTAGTTTACGAGACAAAATATGACATAAAGAGATGTAAAAAAACATCCGTTAAATTAAATGAAAAAAATCAGCACGTGTGCATATGTGATAATGATTATAATGGCTAGCCACACAGTCCTTTTATGTGTGGTGGCAGCTTCATAAAAAAATCATGGCCGTAGAAATGATGATGGGAACAGCTCCTGCTACATCTGTCTGCGACTCAGATTTCCACTCTGCACAGTTCTAGTTCTGCCCATGAACAGCGTGATATAAATATGATAAACATGTGACACTTTATTGGACGACTTTTGATAGTAAATATGATAAATAGTTCATGATATATTTTAACATTTACAGAAAAAACAGCCTCGCAGGTAACCATTGGTTACCTGAATTGCTCTGTATGTTACAAGCAGTCAAGTTTTTCAAATATCACAATTATTACTGGATGATCTGCTGTTATCAAGTTGAGATCATTCTCTAAAATCATTATTAGATATTCCATTCATGGACGGTAATAAGGTATCGACAAATGTCATTTACAGGCGGTAATGTTTATTACAAATGTTGTATTTTAGCTAATGGACATAATTAAGTATTGAAATAATCAAATTTATTCATGTTTTAAAATGTTTTGTAATGAATTCATGATTATGATCATGTTTCGTATGCGAACAGGTTTACTAGTTTTTTTCAACTCTTTAGGCCATAGATTGACCCTGAGGAATAGAGAAAAAAGTGATTTACATCTTGCTGTGTCAGGCAGCAGGTCCAGGAACAACTCATTCTGCAAAGGCACAATAAAATACTTGGATGAAACCACTTCCCATGGTATCCTTACTGGCCTACAGGTGCAAAGACCAAAGTACTGCTTCCACAGCCTTCCTTGCTACAACTTCTTTAACAGCCAGCTTCCCCGGAGTTCCATTAACCAACATGTAGAGTAAACCTGGAACAGCTTGAATTCCACCTTAAATGTCTTTAAAAAAGGCAGGTCACAAAAATATAAATGAACAAGATGACATAAAACCTTTGTACCTTTCACAGCAAACAGATATTCACAAATCAACACTGATTACTGCATTGCTACATTATCCAAGCAAAGATGTGTTACTTGATGTGCTAAGTTGCTAATCTAGACAGTGAGTCATGTTTCACCCCAGTGAAAGATTTCAGCAGTCTTTTTGTCATACATGGACATTTTTATCATTAAAAAAATAGGATTGGAGAGAAAAGCGAGTTGAAGTAATGTTACGAATATTCGTTCCCCTTGATGGATTAAACTGTCGGCTTTATGTGTAATGGGTTGTTTCAAACAAAAACAACTTAACTGAGTCCCTTAACAAATATTGGCTAAGTCTCCAATATCCTTTATCCTTGGTATGGTTGAGGTAAAAACTGAAAGTCCAAACGTCTTCAATTCTAACGTTCTGTACGGAAGAAACTAGCGAAAAGGAAACTAAGTAATAATCAATACGGCTATCCTGAAATTGAACGTCTCCAAGCATATCTTCTCTCTGTAGTCTTCTTATGCCTACAAATATCTATTAAGTCTTAATTTACAGAGTTAATAGCCTGAAGAGATTTTGGGTTGTAATTAGAAGGACGATGCCCGATTCTGCCCATATCTGAGTTTAGAACAGTATTGAAGCAACTATATATAATGCAGGATCAATGCAATATGTTTAGTTCTTTCCAAGTTTGTGAAAAAAGAAATCGAAGGCTCGTCAGAATTAGGGCCATATATATTAACCAAGCCGAAACGCATAGAGTCTAACAAAATGTCCAACACAATCCACCGACGGGAGTTGTCACTTAGGGTCTGATCATGATGGACCATGAAGGAAACATTTGCCTTGAAAAGAATCATTACTCCTCTACCATTACTTAAGCCATGGCGGAACCTTGCCCCCCCCCCCCCCCCCAGTCTGACTGCCATTCTTTTTCAACATACATTAACGATTGGGTTTCCTGTAGGCAATACATTTGATACTTTTGGTCTTTTAACCAAGTAAATACTTCAATTCCCTTCCTGCCTCGCTCATTTAATTAAAATTATAACCAATATCAACTTCAGGCTGAGTCATGAAAAAGGTACGAAGTCAGGCTTGATTGACGACACTGTATGCTTAGACTCATACAAAGTGTATCAACGTTAACAACAACACCTACTCTTGACACTCCCCTGCCTCGGTTGTGCCCCATCATTATCTCCTCCAGCTGAATCCTGTCCTTGAGACACACTTCACCCACCGCTGCAGCAGTCTTTGGCGTTAGGCTGTTGATATACCCTAACTCCACGTACAACTGACCCCGTGCGGCAATTGATCTATTTTTGTTTCTTCTTTTGCCTTTCGGTACGTCCGATGAAAAGGCCATGCTTAATTTAAATCACCTTTTGTTTAGTAGAGCTTTTGAAATCAATATTTCACGCCAATACGTTGAGTTTGCTGCGTGAAACTGATAAACGGTGACGTTCGAGAACCGTTAGAACGTCACAATGCCAGGTCAACATATTGGCCTGTTACTCGTTTGTTCCATCACAAGGATCGGTGGTGCACGGTCAGTCATGGAAAAGAACAAGTCATCATTTTGTGACATAGGGCAACCATAACGTCATAGATAAAGAAACAAACAAACAAACAAGCAAGCAAAACTATCCATACGAGCGATTGTTGGTGACGGTGGCAGTGGTAGGCAAAAAAAGCAGGTGGCAAAAAAAGAAAAGATTTTCTCCAGATTTGAATGTGCAGACATATCGGATCTTAAAAGTTTTTTCCCATCTCTTATGTGCATCGATATTGTTACAGCCTACTAGTATATAGTATGAGTACATATTGTAGGGATCAGAGCCATACATATATTGTATATGATGTTTCAATAAGCCTTGGCTCCTGGCCAACTCGTATTCATCCTTTGCAGGACTTAATTATCATCTTCTAAATCTTACAGTAAGTAAAAAAGATTACCTGTCCGGCACCTTTCAGTCTTATTATCTGGTGCCGACGCCAGTTTTCTCCTCACGAGGGCTGTTAAGACGTTATCTTCCCATTGTGTCAGTGGGTCCGCTGTTGATCTCGACACCAGTTGTGACACAGTTTTTATAGCGCAATCTTCTGACTAACTGAAGCTATTGGGCACCACTGTCTCAGTGGTACATGGCATTGTTGTACAAATGTATCTATATTCTCAGTAGTACATGGTATTGTTGTATCTATATTCTCAGTGGTACATGACATTGTTGTATCTATATTCTCAGTGGTACATGGTGTTGTTGTATCTATATTCTCAGTGGTACATGACATTGTTGTATCTAAATCCTCAGTGGTACATGACATTGTTGTATCTATATCAGCGGTATATGCCATTGTTGTATCTATATTATCAGTGTCACATGATGACTCAAGTATTACACATGAAGACTTGCCATTACAGGCCTTAGACCTTTCCTTCTTTGGTCTTACACCTTTTGTACCTACTTCTACTTTGGAGCATTATCCCAAGAAATGGCCCTCCCTTTGTTATAATATCTGTTTTGTGACAGCTTTGAGCTGCACTGCATAAGAATGGGGGTACTGCTGCTCATCTTCCAAAATTAAGTCTATGCAAAATTTTCTTTTCAGCTCAGATGAAAAGTCCTTGCACCGTAGACCGCCTCCTCTTTGTAAATCTTTGCACTGAGGTTCCACAAATGCGGCACAACTTCCACAGCTGTTCGACATGCGACGCCACCATCGCCTGTATTTTGGGGCCATGTCCCCTTTTTCGCGAAAGTAAACTGAATGTAACAAATAAACAGGCCAATATAAAAATGAGCAACAATACCTTAACTGTCGAAAACTAGTGTAGAAATTAACGTATAAAATTGCTGAAAAAGATGAAGAGACAAAGTTCAGGAGCGGCAACTCGAAACAACCTGCGTCAAACCGGAAGTAATCGAAGATGTACGTGTTGTATGGTATCGACAAACATCCATTTGTATTAATAAAACTACATGTAACAGTAAAATAACTACTGGAAATGTATTGCTACAAGAAATATCTGTATGCAGGAAGAGAAAAAAAGATAGGTCAAAGAAACTTTTATGGAGAAAATTAGCTTTATTTGTCATGAAGGATATATTAAAGTATGATGACTAAGAAAGACTAATCGTACTCTATATTACATGTATTGCTAATGTGGCAATTGTATAATATTGGAAAGTTTATGTACTTTTTGTTTGTTCGTGCCTTTGGGCCATTTTACTTTTCATGTATTTTACAGTTTTAGAACGACATACAATACAAATATCATATACTGATGCCACCAATGGGAAGACAGTTACCCTTTACCATTCCAAGCAAACAATCCACTTTACTCCTGACAGGATACACCCACTAAACATGGACACTTCGTCGCATACCAGAACCTCCAGGTTTTGAAGGCGTCTTAAAGATTCGCCATCTCCTTTTATTTGCTCATATGTTACATTTGCCTTCTTCTCACCCAACCCTAAACTGAAAAAAAATGTGAATTGTCGTTCCATTGATAAGAAGTGCGGCCTTCGCGCTACAACATCCACTCCCTGTATCCCAAACTTATGCTGTATTTTAGCAACAATATGTCTGATAACAAAAGGCCAGTGATAAAAATATTGAACTCATTGGAAAAATTACAAACATGAAGTTGTTCTTCTGAAAGACAGACCATGATTCAGCGGGCCCAGTATTACATTAAATCATTAATCTAATCTTTAAAACAAACATCTGGGTGGCCCCTTCAGCCATAAGCTGTTAGACCCTTTTCCTGGGTGCCCCGCATCCTGGAGCGCCTGCATGTAGAAATCAAAGTTGGTGTAGGTCTCCAGGACAACATGCTGCCACCAGTGGTTGATTTGTTCCCTGGTCCAGATAAATCATTTGACCGGACCGCCACCCTCTGCGATTGCGATCACGGCGGCTTAGGCGGCATATAAAAATGTTGGCTTTAGGATACTTCACTTGGAAACAGTTTTATCTCAAATATGTATACAATAACAAAGTATACACTTACTTAAGTGCAGTTCTAAAGGTTGAGCAATATATTTGGTACCTCCGGTATGGGTACTTCGGGCCAATGCATTGTTTGTCTGATAGTTTCGGACAGGTAGCAAACCTCTCGCGCTTGTGAAGATGGAGCCATCTTGCCTCCTGCAGGGTCGGAGCCTGTGCAGTCGGAGGGCGTAACCAACAAAGCAAAGTTGATCTCTGCGTGGAGGAAATCCTGACGTTGCAACTCGGAATACTAACCAATGCGAGGTCTTCCCAATCGGCGCAACCTATTTGTTGTTAGAAACTTATTGATCTTAGCTTTTCTGGCCCCCTTAGACAACCCCCTCGGTAAGCAGGCAACAAACTTCTCAACTTTTGCGGCATCGATAGCGCGTTGGTCCATTGCTGCCATGTGGTACCAATATCCCCACCTACAATGGATTTAACTTATCTGTGTAGCATGCCATAGGAGAGCTGCCTTACTGAACTGATATCTATTCCATCAATCCTGACATTTCTCTGTAGCTAATCAAACAGCCTTGTTGGGGTCGAAAACGGAGGACAGAGTTCTACACTGGATACTGTACTTGCGTCTAAACATGAACCCCCTGTACTTCATTGTCAGTGCTTATTTGAGTGATTCATTTGAACTTTCAAACTTCTTTGTTATGTCATTCCATTTGCCCTGCATATACTAATCCCTCTTCTAGTGGGCCAGGAATTCATCGATCTGATAAGTATTAGCGTATTTAGCGTAAAATTTTAGCACAGCAATCCTCTTGTCTGAAACATACCACAAAATAACAGCAGAAGAAGCTTATTAATGTGAAGTTGGTTTAAAAGTGTATGATTACTGTTAATTGTATGCTCTGTAAAATGTTTAACAGAAACTAGTATATGTGCATCTTCAAATCTATCACAAGTTTATTGATAACTTTAATAACTTTATACTTTTAATAACTACAATTGTAAACCATCCTGCAGAGACCATCGTTGATTCTTTTACTATTAATTATTTTTATTGATTATTTTCTCTGTCTCATAAATAATGTCTTACCTGTCTTTTGGTTCTTACTTCTATATTTGGATGTACCACGTACACTATGTAGGCCAGGGTACTCGGTACCGGTCAAAGACTAGCAGCTTACATGCATGTACATGCTCCTGCATGAGACACAATAAACACATAGAATATTTGAGTTAGTACAATACAATTTGCAAGTCATGATACATTCTTACATACGTTCTCACTGTCTTTTAGGGTAGTTTTGTCACACATTGCCAAACTAACTACTTAAATGTTTTCTGTTTTATTGTTGTTTTTTGTTAATTTTCTCTTTCACTCTGTAATGAATAATGTCTTACCCGTTTTTTTTTTGTTGTTGTTCCTACTCCTATATTGGGATGTACTACGTACACTATTCAGGCCAGGGTCCTCGGTACCGGGCAAAGACAAGCAGCTTACATGTACATGCTCCTGCAGGAATATATTATAAACAATAAACAGACAGAATATTTGAGTTAGTATATTGCATTTTACAAGTCATTTGATACATTCTTAACAAATCATTTGTCTTTCAGTAAAATATTTGCACACACTGCACTGCCGATCTATTTTTCTGCTTCTGTTCTTATCTTAATGGTTATAACAGTTACATCTAACGTTAAATTTAAAATTATTTTGTTTCTGACTGAGATCGGCAGTGCTAGTTCTAACGTTTGTTCATATTTTTTTCAAAGTCCCTGTCAATGAAAATGAGATCAGCGTTTCGTTACAAAGTAACAGAAGTACAATAGAAATAGATGACAGATGTAACATTGAGCGCTTTATTAGAGGAAGTTCAGCTCTCAATCCATTGGGCTGGGCCGTCCTCCGTGAAGAATCTTATGAGTGTGTCCATGTTGAGGTCTTCATAGACTTGGGTGTCAGAAAGACTGGAGATCTTGTTGTTGGCATTCCGAATACAGAATTCGAAGCTGTTCGGCAATGCTTGACTTGCTCTCGGAAAGCAGATAGACTTCATGTGTCTCCAATAATCCCTGGACATTGACCATTCCCCTCCCCTGCTGTTCCAGTTCTTGTGGGGTGTAGAAGATGGCGGGGTCATAAAGCACATGGACGGTAACCAACAAGTAACCATTGTTGAGAAGCGTGCTGTGATCCAGCCATCTGCACAAGTGGCGTGTGCCTCTCAGCCTCTCTGCCACTGACACGTTATCTTCATTTTCATGCAGATCCTGTAGCAGACGATTCAACGTTACCTCATCCATGCTGTCGTATTCTTCAGCTTGCCACAGGAGCCCATCTTATGAGTGCTTTTTCAATACACGTTCCAGTATTTCTTTAAGTGGGATTTTCCTTCCTGATGTAGAAAGTTCCTGCTCTACTACCTTCCCCTCCTTGAGTTTGACCTTGGTGTAAGTTTGCGGTACGATTAGCTCACCCATTGAGAGCTCTCCTCTGTCCCCCATAGATCTTAAGTTCTCCTCGATGTCTTTGTTGGGCCTTGTTTTGGATCCTCTCACTCCGCTGTATACAGTGTGAAGCCTTCTCTTAGGCTTCTTTCCCTTCTCTCTGAATGTTGTTAGCCTTTCAAGATCAACCTTGAACTCCTTCACGATGGTACTTGCTTCCGTACATCCCGTCGACGGGCCACCGCTCTCCATGTGATACCTTCTCAATCTTGCGTGGACTTCAGAAATAATTTCTTGAATCCAATTGCAGAGCGTCGATTTCCCTGCAACTGCCTTGGACAGTCACGGATACGAGCCCACTAATTTGGCCGGCCTAATAGTCTATAAAGCTGTCTTAATTCCTCCCTCTTTTGAAAGTCCGACACTTTGATTTAAAAGCGACAGGGTTCTAAGAATACATACGAAAACACATGAGGTAGTGACGTAAGATTCAGTTGGTGACGTAGGAAGAAGATAAAAAGATTTGAAAAGGTAAGGTTCTAGTAGCGTCCGTTGGAACATTTGAACATGGATTTCAACGCCGGCTACTATGATAAGATCTACTTACGCCATAAACTTAAGGAAAGTTAGGATAAAGAGTTTGTTGTGATTAACAAAGGAAGTATGAAAGTATACATACCTGTCGGGAAACAGATTTCTTTCCAAAGCAGGACATACTCCTTCCATTTTGTGTCAGGGGGAGTGACTTGAGCATGACTGACGGCAAAGGCCACCACTGTCATAAGACTGTACAATACAGCCTCCGCCGGCACACACAGAACAGAGGATACAGCAAAGCAGCCCTGGAAGTATCGACAAAAAAACTTAAGGGCCAATTTCAACGGTCTGAATAAATTCATAAGCACTTATCCATGATGTTTTTCTTTATTCATGTAATCTAATAGCTTTAACAAAAACTATGGATTTTCATATCTCAACTCTGCACATCATAGTCATAAAAATGCAACGGAAAAGGGTAAACTCACCTGAACTAGTTCTTTTGGGAAGTCTTTACACTCAAGCTAAACTTTCCAGCAAGATTTGTCGCTTTTAATGGCTTGCTGCACGACATGGCAAGTAAAATTATTTCCGGATTATAAAAAAAATAGTACTATATACGAGAGGTGATCAATAAGTCCTCGGCCTCACCCGGATATAAAGTGCACAACTTATATTTTGTGGCATAATTGTGTAGTATGGCGTCTTTTAGCAAATCCACCAAATTTCAAATTATGGTGTTCATTACTTTCCAGACGACGTCCGTTTGAAAATCTGTAGGTAAGTGGCGAGAAAAACAGGACCTGGTTTAACTGTGATCAGAGATGAGTGGGTCGAGCTCCTGATGCCTTGAATGCCTTGAAGAATCGGCATAAAATCTTCGAAGACATTGTCAAAATGTTTCCTGAACATTCCCTTCTTATTTCAACTAAAAAGAAGAGGGTATCTGACTTTCAGGAAATCAAGTTGGCTCTCACACCTCAGGCAGGCATTCATAAAAGCCTTTATAGTTTAAGATTATTCCCCGATATCTAAGTTGTGCACCTTATTTCCGAGTGAGGCCGAGGACTTATTGAGCATTCCTCGTAGCTAGCAAACATGGAATCAAAGTGATTTTAAAACGGCCAAGGATCTAAAAACGCATTCCGGTATCGTAGTAACGTAAGATTCAGTTGGTGACGTAGAAAGAAGGTAAGAAGATTCGAATAGGCAAGGTTCTAGAAGCGTCCGTTGAGACCTAAAAAACTCTGTAAAAGCACTGTTATTTACATTGTTTCATCCTCCCCCACCACTACAGGTACAGTCAAAAGGAACAGATTTAGATGCCATGTCAATACTTCATGACACGATGAGATTGTATTTTTCATCTGGTATAGTAATACTGCAATTACTGATTAATTAATTCATTGAACCTTACCAGTTCTTCCTTTTGCTTTTCCAGCTTTTGGTACTTAAGCTGTAAGGAAAGGACATGGAGCGTGTCTTCTTGGCCGTGCAACAGAGCCCAGCCCAGCAGATTTTCCATCTCTCACATCTCCTCCCACACTTCATATCTCTCTTTCCAGGCAGCTGGCCTCCTCCACAGACTCGATGTACTTAGCTAGGGTGTGAAGGTCTGGGTCGAGCAGTCTCTTCGCTGTCTACATCGGGGTCATCAAGGAAGGTTCTCGATAGGTAAGTGCTCATCAAGATATCCAACTCACGCAAGTCGTTCTCCAACAGGCGGAAGAACTTATGGAAAAGTCCGAGGGAGCAGGGATGCATACCTAAGATGAAAATGAGGAATAAGTGGTCAGTTTAGCGTCTACAGATAATAGAGCTGAATGCCAGTACTTGGAACTGGTACTGTAGATATTTTCGGTACAGGTTTAAAGGACAAGAAGGCAGGACCCAGGGTTCTCCTCCTATAAAAAACTATCTGCTGTCAGGGAGTTAGTAGCTAAATTGACTCCAACCCTCATCCCAACATCATAAATGGATTATCCTCTGTAGGGGATCTCTACCCGTCTGACTCAAAGAACAATAGAATCTGATCAGAGCAGACGACAGGAAATCATTTGCATATTAACTGACGTCTCAAGGTTTGAAAAATCCTGTATTTCTCTCACTAGTTTTTGAAGAAAACATTGTCAGACCAACAAAATAACCCAGATACATGTAGGTGTAACAAAGCTACGTATCAATACAATACGTAACTTTGCTAGGCAACTTTCTGAAAATCATAACATTGTGTTTTCAACTGTCAAAGCAAGGAGTAAACCTCCTTGGTCAAAGCAACCCCTTCAAAGTTGGAATTATATCTATATTTTCCTCAGCTGAATTAGCTTTCAAATTGATAGCTGTGTGTCTAGAAGTATGACTTATACAATTGTAGTGACTACTTGGTAGTCTAAGAAACCTGTATAGACTCATGATCAGGGGCTCTGTAGAAATGTAATTTGTATACTGACAGCCAATGTTTGAGACATTCTAGCAGTGAGCATGACAGGCCAGTGTTGTAATTGCTTCATATTCTTGGTTAGGTACTACAAAGCTGACTTGTTTATGTGCAACTATACTTTGATTCCTTTTACACACTATATGATTTCAAACATGTGCTGAAGTAACTTCAATACTTGGTAAATCATCTTAGCCAGCGAGCCCCTTCACTGATGTGAACACCACGGCATTCAGAAGCAGACTGAGGTCTGTGAGTTTACGTTTGCTGAATTTATTGGGTGGTTTTATAGTCCACCATAGCACCTGGAACATTGATTGTTACCAGTACTATGCTTGAATAAACTCAATCTTACATATATATTTTTCTTGGGACTTGATATTATTACTTTTCCACAACAAATAAGAAAATTTATTACTTGACAATGGCAAAAATATTGTCTTGGCACGGGAATTGGAGTCTGTGCAATGTATGATTGATTTGTATTATCGCGAGATGTAGTTTGTCAGGTGCGAATTCTAGTGAGACCCGTACCCCTAGCTTACTGGTATAACAGTATGTTATGTTTAGGCTGCACCAAGTAATTTTTATGGATGACGTCCTTTGGAGACCCTAAATCTAATGCAGAGCGAAAAAAAAAAGAAGGGCCGAAAAAAACAAGATGCCTAGATTTGAAATATAATAGTCGACGACACATGTTAGGACACAAATTGAATGAGAGAACACAGTGTAACAACTAACGATATTTTTATTCATCATGAAAACAGCAATAATTTGAATAAATCACTTGAAGTTGAACAGCAGTCGTTGTCCTGTCCTGTTTCTTTCCATATCCCATTTATTTTGCAGGCCTACAGAAACATAGTATATTAAAAAGGCAAAATTAGTTGCTGATTAACTCTTTGCATGCATTACTAAATTTCTACCTATGCTTTAGAAATACTAATGAATAATAGCAATTATTCAAGAGCCAAATATGGACCAAAAATGATAGAAATGAAAAAAAACATATTTCCCCAACAAGTATAAATAAACAGAAACGAATAAATGATCATTATCCATGCAGAAAACATGAATGCATTCGTCTTACACTCCCCCTTCCCAGATTATATTTTTTTCGTACATGGCACTTGATCCAAAACAGACTAAAGAACGGAACTTTTCATACCTTAAAAACAGACTTGGGCCTAGGAGCTTCAGTTGTGGCAGCTGTCTTGTCAACCTCCATGCAGATAAAACACCCGAACTGCTTGGTTGCCTGCCCCACCTGCAGGCCGGGGTAAACTTGAATGCCTCTACCAATCTTCTCGTCATTGCAGAAGAAATGCACTGTAGCTGATCTTGACAAGACTTGCTTAAAATTGTACGGCCGAAACTGGCTCGCCGCTACAAGTCGCTCGTACAGTTGCGCGAACGTCAGCTCTCCCTGACCGACATCGAGAGCATACCGATCAACAACAACGTTGCCGCCCTTTTTCACTTTTATGCTTACATATTTAGAAAAAATTCCGCTGCTAGCAGTGGGGAAATCTGCACTGCTGACAGGATGATCCTGTCAGCAGTAGAAAAATGCACTGCTGACAGGATGATCCTGTCAGTAGTGCAATTTTTTCTTCATCCTGTCAGTAGCCACTTCCTTATTTATGCATTACGCGTGACAAGTTTTACGTTAATCTTGCGATTTGCGACACTGTCGTAACTCTTTGGTCATAGTTACAGTGAGCGGAATTTCTTGTGTTTTTTTTCTTTGAACAGACCAAAATCAATGCGCGCGCGGACGTCATCCATAGAAATTACTTGGTGCAGCCTTATGCCCTATAAGATAACATTTAGGAGAAGCTACACTGAAATTGTCAGTAAGCGTTAAACATTGAAACATATAATGAGAAAACAATACCTGATCGATTTGAATGGCCAGCATGTGTGGAGCAATCACATTGCCATGGAGCTTAGCCTTCCTAATATCACCTCCTTATCTTTGGGATGACTCGTAATTGGGTGTCAGTGATGTGAGGGTCCGTTTATCCGGTGCCTGTACGTCTTGATCTTCTGCATGTCTACCCTGCGCACTTTTCACCACAAACATGGATATGTGCCTGTATGGGACAAGTGAGGATAGGTAAAATAGGTTTTAGAACTACAATTTATGGAAATCGTTCACAATTCTAGTAACTACGAGATGACTGGGTGTAATCTGGAATAAGATACTTACACTGATCAAGAATATCAAATGTAATTCTGCATTTAACTTAATTTAAGTTTGCACTGTTTTTATTTTGGTCTAAGACAAAAATGGAGTGTTTGGGGTAGCGCTATAGTTACATACAATCTTCTTGCCTGGGTCGTTCTTCCTTTTGGGCTTCTCCAGGTAGGACATGAACGTTTTCTCCTGATCTTCGACATCCACTGCGTCAAAGTCACTGTCTTCCAGACATGCCTCGAGGCTTTTGACAAGTTTCTGGGACGTCAACACCTTAGATTTCTTGCGTGACAGCTTGAAACATTCTCCCGGCAGGTCATCGTCTTCTGGCAATGTGTTATCATCATCATCTACTGTTGAAGGAGCAAGGTCATCGGCATCAGACTCACCGTCGGACTCGCATACGGTACCATTCAGCTCTTGGAGGTTGTCAGTCTCATCGTCAGAGTCATCAAACAGCTTGTCGAGTACTTTTTTTGTCGTGTAATTCCTTTTAGACCTCCGGGTAGCCATCTTTTTTTCCGAAAAAGCTACTGCATGAACCTACCACCGGGGGTCGCCATTTTTATTACCCAGAATCCCTTGCGAACCCAAGGGATTGTGGGTAATAGTCCCAGCCAGCTTGAAGAGGCAGTATATCCATGAAATATGTTTCATAAAAGTGTTTTTTACCAAAGTTCAGGTCAAGAAAAATTAAAAGTAAACTTATAAGACTTATTACAGGTTTGCGTAAACAAAACTGATTCAGATTGCATGATCAATTTCTTTAATTCTAGCATCTAATGGCAATACAAAGCATATATAACACCTCAACAAAAGTACAAATCATCTCTGGGTTGGTAGAAGAAACTTGATCAACAAAAATAAAAAGAATAGATAGAATTGATGTGAATTATGCACGAGATAGATATATAGTCCGCCATCTTGGTTTTGGGCCCTTGAAACCCGATTACGTCATACAAATTAGCATAAATAAGTTTAGATTAACTAAGCTGACATTGAATTAAGTCAAATTATGTTGATGAATGGGAATACATACATGTTATATAGAAAGTATGGGAAGTGCAATGATAAAACTTAAATAGGTGATTTTTGGTCAGACACACCTGTCAGAAAACCGTTGCCATGGCAACGGCAAATATGATAGACTTGAATTTTTTTCACTACATTGTAGCCAACAAAATTTTAGGAAAAGTCAAGAAGTTTCGGAGTCCTAACATAAGTTGTAAAAAAATTATCCAACGTTAAAGTTGGCGCGGGCACTTTTAGCCCCCCCCCCCGTCTAGATAGGGTTAACTTAGATTTGAATCAGCCATGACCCGACAAATCGCTTTCGAAGTTGTGTTAACGACTAGATCTGACACAGCAAACTCACCAGTGAGATGCTGGAAGGTGTTTGCTTTTAAAAGATGTTTTCAGATTGACAATTCAGCACTTTGGAATTTTAATTAAGTGATAGAAAGTATCTGCGGTCTAACGTTTAAAGAAAAGTAGTAGAAACTTCTTTTTTCAACGTTAAACCGTGGATACTTTCTATTAAAGCGATCGATTGGTCGGGGTGTCTTAGTACTGAGTTACAAATGAACTCTGAATTGTTTCACAAGCTGGATACTTTTACTTCAGTTTCTTTTGAATTCCTGCCTTTGGCAGAAAGGAACTTGCTATCATAGTGGGGAGAAGGCCTCCGATTCTTTACAAAATTACATGAGAGTTACAAATGAAGTCTGAACTGTTGGATACTGTTACTAGTACTTCTGTTTCTTTTAAGTTCCTGCCTTTGGCAAAAAGGAACTTGCTATTATAGTGAAAAGACTCATTCCTCCTACAAGTCAAGAAAAAACTAAAATACCTAATTCGTACTGCCCTACAGGGTGTCATAATAACTTTCATCTCTAAAAGATGGGGAGGACGAACTAGTGACAAGTGTATAACTGAAAAAATGATGTTTCTGAAGAAGCTGCCACCTGATGATCAAGTACTCACTGACTAGGGCTTAGACGGGTCCCCCGTAGGTGCGAAATGGAACGAAATGGAACGAAATGGAAGAACGAAAACAACATATGTAACATTATGAAATGAAATACCAGTAGATAGCGAATTATTATGTTATATACAACGCTGATGAGACGGGGTTCGATCTATCTGCGAAATCGTCAAAGGTGATTGTCCCCCCAGGGAAGTACGAGATCGCCGTCACGTCGTGCGGGGGGAGGGACCATATCTCAGTACTAATGTGCGTTTCAGCAGCAGAACGATGATAATCTACAACAAAGCTTTCCGGGGGGGGGGGGTACACAGAGGGGGGGGCAATCCTACCTATTTTATGGATATTCTGGGTCAGGGTACATCGATGAAACGCTTTTTGAAAGATCGTTTACAAAATGCTTCCTGAAACACTGCACCACCGACAGACCTATCATTCTTATATTAGACCATCACCCTGAAGGTCCTAGAGAAGGCGCTCCAACAAGATTTCATCATCCTAGGCCTCCCTCCCCACATAACCCACCTCCTCCAACCCCCTTGACGTGCGTTTTTTTCGCGCTACTGAACAAATGGGCCTTGACCCTCGAAGCGATGCAGGCCGCTAACACGACCTTTCAAGCCATCGAACGAAATTTCGCAAACATATTTAGTTCTGTGTACAATTGGAAAACACCACACGCTGTCAAGAATTCATTTCATATTTTTAAAAACTCACACTCCAAACTTTATATTATTTTTAGAAACTCACACTTCAAATGTACCACTATGGCATTTCGAAGAAAAATTACGTAAAGAAAAACCTGCCGTGACTCTTTGGTGTAGTCAAACTACAGTGCGAAAATATACCCTCTGTTCACAGGTGGCGGTTCCTGAAGCAGTTGAGGTCTACAAATAAATATTAAAGCACTACCTCAAGAATGGCAAAATGTAACAGTAAATACAAGAAGCTGGTCTAGATGAAGTACTTCAAGGGCCGTCTGCTAAAGGATGACGAAATACAAATAGGCTATTGTTGTTTTGCGTCTGACCACCTTTAATAAAGTGGCATAAATGTGTACAGTTGATATGGCACTATCTTTGCTTTCATATCTTATGAAATCATTATGATCTCAAAAGATTGTACAATGGTAATTTGCAAACAGGATAGGCAAGTTTTTTTTAATAATTATATATAATGTACACGTACTACCATTGCACTACAGTTCATCCTTGCTATGAATGCTTGCAGAATTTCCAAAATTCATATTCCCTGTAGTTTTGTAAAAGTTTTGTAGTTATGAAGACTAATTAATAAGTCATAGCTGAGGTAGGCAGGTGAGGTGACACGTGGAATACATGTACAATATTTGTGACTCTTCACCAACAAATGGACATTAGATCTAAAAGGTGTATTATTGCCCCGGGCTTACCTCTGGAACCAATATGCCTATTTGCAGAGCTGTAAGACCTGTAAAGATCACGTAGACATCGCTAGTCTTTGCGTTGAAACAACACAATCAAACATGCCACAATAAAATTAACTACTCTTACACAATGACAGTGCCTTTGTGTCTTTAATCGTTCTCAACATATAGTATGCAATGAGGCATTAACATGAATAAAGTCATGTTGCTAGAATCGCACGACACCGCTTGCTTGCAGTGCAGCTCCCGCTCGTTAGGCGGGAAATTGGTGCAAGTGGGAGGTGGAACTACAGCAGGTAGTAGAGGGTTTTTCGCCAGGTAATTTTTCGTGTTTTTCATAGCTTATGTCCCCTTTTAATATTTTCTGTTGAGATTCTGGTGTGTAAGGATTTGGTTCTTGTTTGGGGCTTTCTTAGCCCATTACGTTACCTAGTGCTGAACTACCGAACCCGGAAGTGAAACTCAGATATTGTACGACCGGCAATATTATTTTTCACACTCATTTTTGAGCTCCATCACATTATCCTACAATGCCCCAGTAGCAAAGCTTTAGTTAAATAGTTTTCCAGTAGTTGTTTCTCCTCCCGCTTCCACAGCAATGTAGCAAAAGTCAAAATCCCCCCCCCCCAACCATGGCTCAGACCACAGCTGACGTTAGTAAACCTATAGACAATCTGAGAAAGCTCTGTCGTTTATGTGGATGAAGGGCCTTGTCATATACACGTCAAGGAAAACGGGGACTTACTGCAGTTCCATGTTTGGACTTTGCACAAGAGATTAAGTCTACTTTTGGTGTAGATGTACTCACAAACAATGGTGAGCAGGAGCCACCTATGATATGTCACAGTTGTAGAAAAAAACTGTACAATGACATCAACTACTGTACATGGGGGCCCATTCTGTATGGCAAAACACAGCCCCAGTTGCTCTGTGAACAGTCAGGCTGAGAGTATGAGAAAGGAAGGAAGACCCAAAAAAGTAAAGTATGGAGGACGACGTCAGTCAACAGGTGCTACTGATGAAAATTTTGTCACTGATTCTGGAAATGGCATGGCCAATTTTCTGGAAGCACCCCAACCCCCACAATCCCAGCAGCCTGCACTTCCTGAGGGAGCAAGCCTCTCAAACAACAGCGTACAGAACAACAGCGTACAGAGCATTCTTGCTGAAGTGAACCGGTCTGGCCCACTGAGGCCGTGGGAAGATCAAATCTTAACGCCTTTTATCAAACGTAAGCTGACAAGCTCTAACAACAGCATTTATTTATCAAATGCAAGACAGGTGGCCAAGTAAGTGATATTCAACTGTTACACCTGTCTGTTATACAACACTGTCAAGGTACATGTCTGTCTTTCTAGAGCAGTATTTGACAATTACCATCAAATTAAAACAATAAACTGCCACTTGTTGACATTAAAGCTCACCCTGTCTAGGATTTGTTACATAGGTATATCAGGTCTATCAAGTCAGATACAATTAACCAATTCCATACATACATGTAATACATTCTTTCAAACCAGTCTTCACCTTAAGTGTACAGAACAAACCAGCTTATGCAAATCAGTTAAGTCAATTACATTCAATACAGGTTACCTTCACTAGAGTAAATGTTTCTCTTAGGTGACATTATTGGGTGACAATGGGTAACTTATTTTTATTGTCTAAAAACTATAGCCAATAACCCTAGCCAGGATAATAAGTGCATAGAAGACAACTACAGAAGTCAGCTCAAGTACAAGAAGGAGAAGAAGAAGTGAATTCCAGTAGGCACGCGAAGAATCAAGTGGAGGCGAAGGTCAAGCACAGTTGCTGAGAGAGCTTCATGCTTTTAAAAGGCAGGACCTACTACGGACCCTGCAGGAGCTCAGCCTGGACACCATCCGTATTCCTACAGGCCACCTCCTGGCAGCAGTAACCGACATTGGCTTGACCTTCAGCAAAACAAGAAAATGGAGGAGGTTTGTATCACATGAAACCATATGCCTCAGATTGAACATCCATACATATAATATGTTTTATGCTATACAACAAATTTTCTAAGCTTACCTAGTAGTGATCAGCTCTTGGTTGCACAGTGTTATAAATCAATGACATAATAATGTCAGTGTGTCCCTTCTGCAAACTGCATCTATGAGTACATGTAGCATGTATTAAAAAAAATGTTTGTAACACAGATGGATGAAAGGCTATAATATCATTGTGGAAAGCGAGAGGACGTCAAGGGCTCTGGCAGCAAACATACTTGAAAAGAGAAGCAGAGTGAAAAAGTGGTGTCCCTTCGACCATATGCCAGGATCGTCAACCTGGAACTGGCAGTCTGAGACACCATCAACAAGACTGCCACAGCTGGATGAGAAAGGAGATTGATAATCATTGCTGAACATAATACAACAAATGATCAAAGGCACAGACAAAGTCATCAACATAGAGGTAGTCTCATTAAACATATCAGAGCTATCTATGTCAACCTAAGATACTAATGGCAGGGCTGGGAAAATTGATATTAAAAAAGTTCAATCCATCCAGACATTCTTGAGTTATACTGTTAACAGACGGACGGACACACACACGAACGCTGTGCAAAGAATAACCCCGGCGAAGGTTATAATAAACATGTTTCTTTCACCATGAAATGTTCAGAATTATAGTGAGAGAGAAAGCTATTCGAACAATGACATGCTGACAAACCACACATGTTGATCAAGCTAGTATGAGAAATGAAATATAAAAACCTAATCATATTGCTTTAACTATTCTGTTGACAGAGATCTTACATGGCACGAAGGGAGAATCCCAGCAACTGAAGTGTTAGTAAATGTGCTCGGTGATCACGGTGGTGATCTTTTTAAGATGGCCTATCAAGTTCTCAATCAATGTCAGCACAACTCCGCTACCAAAGTATTCTTTGCATTTAAGGCTAAAGGTTACAGTGAAAACCTGACAGCAGCCACCAAAGCCCTCTGTGTTGAGGTGGCAGTATTACAAGGATCAACATGGAGGTAATCACTCCTGTACGTGAAAGTCTGATGTTCCAATGAAAGTTCTAAACTCTTTCCCTGATTACCATGGTTACATGGGATATACTGTAGCTTTGAGAAATGAATATGCTCACATTGATCGAAAGAATTCCTTCCTTTCTAGTTTCCCAGATGGCAGCACACCTTCCCTACGGCTTTTCGTGGCTGGAGACCGCTATGTACAAGTTCAATTTCATCTCGAGAGGCACTACGACGAATACTGGGAAAGCAACGAATACCTACTGTCATCGAGCAGCACGGCAGTGCAAGTGAAGATGCTGCAAGATTTTGACAGAGAGTTTCTTATTGGCATCCTAATCTATGAGCAGAAAGCCGACATCTACAACTATATCCTCAGATATAACAGTAAGAAGAAAGACAATGTTACAGGAATCAAGTATTACCTAAAAAACAATAAAACACACCAATCTTAAAAGATTCGTTTGTTCTATGGAATTCGTTGAGCGCGCTGTAATATCGCTCAGTCGCAGCGAGGTCTCCGTCCGTCGACGATGATTTCAACATCTTTGTAAAGTAAAATCATTCCAACCCCTTTTACTTGATCTAAAGAATTGAAATTATTGCAAATCATGTAACGATGGAAAAGTCATCATACCTGTAGATCTGCAATGTTTGAGATGGATTTAGAACGTAACAGTTAAGGTCAGTAAAAATGAATATGATTTTTCTCAACGTACAGATTATTCAGCAGACTTTTTGTCTTGATAATAATATAAATCCGTTCATTTTAATTTTAGTTCTTGTGGTGTATTTGCGTTACGAAAACCTTTGGACAGGATAAGTTTTGAAGAGGCCCACCTGCTGTACGCATATCTACATGTCGTCTCGACCTATGACGTAAACAAGGGCCACCTCATCGATTACTCAACAAATGTTATGTGTGAAAGCATATCATCATCAGCTTTTCACGAAGCCTTCGTCAGGAAATGATCAGGTAAACAGACTCTTCAAATGTGTGCAGATTATGATATCAATTAGTATTTTATCTAAAATTGATCATACATTATTAATGCTTTTATGAAACATCTAAAGCTCAAATGCGAAGCTGACAAATTGTATAGTATCTTAGGAACATTTTGAAAAAGATGTTGAATTTTGGATTTACAAAGTTTACAGACTTGGATTCGGTAAAATACATCATTTTTTAGAATGAAAAACCCCTTTAGTGACCTTGTTACATTGACGTAAACATAATCTTTAAACCTGTATCTGAAAAAAGAAAAGTAAACGAAAAGATTTTTTGCCACGAAAGGAAAATTAAAAGATATTTATTTCATTGTCATATTTTTATGGCAGAAATTCAAATCTTGTTTTCCCTCATAAATTTACAGGTCAACACAGAAGTATGCGAGCAGGTCTTCAGCTGGTTGTCAAGGTTCAGCAGAATGACGAAGTACATGAATCAGGAGCGTTTCATGTTTTCCTTACTGTGCATATTGCACTTGCCCAGTGTACGTGAAGAGCAGAAACTGTCTAGAGCTAGAATGCTGAAGAGTTTAATAGCAGTACCATTTCTGTTGAATATACACATTATATATGTCATTGTTTAGCCTAATACCGAAGGGATTTCAAGCTGAATCAACTGAACAATATTCAATGTGTATCTTCTGAACCAGTAGCATCTCTTGTATTTTCCGTGTCTGGCTGGTGGACCTTATTTACTATGTCAAGAACATTGAACGCTTGTCAAAATAGCAAAGGTATAAGTTGGGTTCCACCACAAAAATAGGCTATAACATGTTCTTAAAACAGTACATTTCGCCATTATTTATTAACAAGTGGTAAATACGTGTTCAAATATACTACAAATACACATCTGGCATTAGATTTCTTACTTTGCACCCCAGAAATCCATCGGCAACAATAACTGTTTCTCCATCATGGTGTGACTGCTAGATGATAAGTACAAGCGTGAACAGATACAGCTGACAACAAGAAGTAACGTATCCAAAAGTCTGTGCGCAGAACAAAACTTTCGAACTTTACAGGTTTTTCTTATTGAAATCAAGAAATACATGTTTTTACACACAACTGTGACTCTCTACAGACTCTTGAATGGACGCTGCCCTCCACATCTACAAAGTTTGCTGCCCCGAACACGTGCGCCTGACACCAACTCCCGCTATCTCCTTAGAAACAGTGAACTCTTGACTATTCCAGCGTGCAAGACTACCAGATTCCAGAGAACATTTCTTAGTAGAGCGATTTCACTGTGGAACTCTCTTCCTGGTGATATCCGAACATCACTCACCATCAGCTCCTTCAAAAAAAAACTCTGCACATCACTCGGCAACAAATACTCTGTAAATAATGACCGAAATATTTGACACATGTATTGTCTAACCCAAGTAACCTAGTACGTACTGTAAACCAAAGTTTTGACTTTGAGTTGTCAACGATTTTATGTATAGTTTAGTCTCGTGCATTTTTACCATAGGCGCTAAGTTTGGTGCTGTTTTTTTTAAAAGTTTGTTTCTTGTATGTTTTTAGCTTGGCGTTTTTATGTATCTGTTTGGCGTGCTTTGTTAACGTTTGTAATGAACTCTATGAACGTTTGTAATGAATACTGTTCCCAGGGCTAACCCTTTGTAATAGCATTTAGCTAGTTGGGTAGCCCTGGCTGTACTTTTTACAGTCGAATAAATAAAATAAAACAAAATAACGCAAATGTTTTGGGGCAAGTTGACAAGACCGCAAGATGGCGTCTGGTGGGCCGCCACGTAATTTTGAGAGTTGGACTGTCGCCAACTTAAGCAAGTTTTTTTGGGGAAAGGCAAGTCCCCGTAGCCAACTCCAGAAGGGATGAACTTGTAAAGAATTGCTACGCATAACTTTATTTAGTTAGGAGAGCCATGCCATGGGGAAGCGGCGTTTTCCAGCCGCCGCGAGTTGGGCGTGAAAAGTTATTCCTACAGAAATTTTAACACTCTGATCGACATGATTTGATTTTTATCTATGATAGGCTTGCTTCCTAATCGCAACATTGCCGGAGACAATGTCATCTTTCGCCGTAGGAAGTTGACCTTGGATGGTGGCCTCCGTCACCCTGAAATCTCACTGCGAACACCGGACTCGCTGGACAGATCGAGGACCGCGATGTCTAATACAAATGTTGTTGCTGATCACTTCAAGAAGTTAGGCGACATTATCGACCAGCACAATCTAAGCGAGCGCCCGTATCTCATATACAACGCCGACGAAACAGGCATGGCCCTTGACGCCAGAAGATCTCACGTCATTGTGCCCACCGCTTCAAAAAGGGCACCGGCAGTAAAATCTGGGTCGAAGGACCACATTACAGTTATGGCTTGTGTTTCGGCAGGAGGTGGTGTGATCCCACCCATGATCGTATATGACAGAGCCCAACCATCAGGCCTGTTCAGTGACGGAGGGCCGTCTGGAGCAGTGTATGCCCACAGCGACAGTGGGTACATGACCAGGGACCTATTCGAAAAAAGTTTTTTTCTGCAATTTCTTGCCCCATTGCCATAAGGCAAGGCCCCTGCTGCTGATCCTGGATCAGGCTACCTGCCACCTTTCCATTAAGATGTTGCAAACAGCAATCCAAGAGAAGATTGTTATCTATGGGCTGCCGCCCCACACATCTCAGTATACACAACCTTTAGACGTGTCGATATTTGCTTCTCTTAAAGCTAAATGGTCAAATACCATCGAATCTTTGCAGGCCTCAAACACGAAGTTTCAAGCAAAAAAAAAATCTACATTCGAACGCATCTAGTCGTCGGTTCAAAATCAATCCTTCAGTCCCAAAAATATCAAATCCGGCTTCAAAAAGACGGGGATTCATCCATTTGACCCCCAGGTCATTGATAACATCTGGAAGGAAATGTCAACGCAAAACGCCGTTCAGGACGCCGAAGGTGCCAGCTGCAGTACTTCTGCCACCACAAGCAATCAAGACACACCAAAAGTTTGCGAGACTTGTGGAAATCAGCTCGTCAACCCAATCACGATGGTCAAAAACCAGTCCAAAAATTCCCACTCGTGGGGCATGAATATTGATGATTATAACATGTCAATCACGCTTATCACCACCGGCAACTGTCCGTGATTGGTTGACGCTTTTACAGGCGGACCGCAGTAATGTTTACCTTTCTATCTCCCCCCTGTGGCTTTTTGCCGCGAACCGTCCTATTCATATGCGTACCTGTAGTCAGTCTCAATTGTCCGTACATAGCACATTTTAACAATACCAAGTGTGGGCATGATTATTTCCAGAATACTGTTGTTGAGAGAGAGTGGTCAAAATACCCATATACAAGTGATACAAAGCTGGCGCGTGGCTGACAAAATCGAAATGTTTGCGGTTTTGACGGCCAGGCGGCAAAATGATGATTAAAGATGGCGCCAGTGGGAACAGACTACTGTAATACGGGTCGAAGTTTTGCTGTGAGCATGATTGTTTTCTTCATAAAATAGTAAACATGCCCACGTATTTGCTGTTACAGAATTTTTTCAATAAATGTATTAATAATTTCAAAGCACTTGACTCCATAACGAACCCAAACTGAGGCGTATGTGTTTCTTTCTAAGAAACTGGTTGCCCATCGTACGAATGAAATATCCCAAGCGGAAGTTTGCCTATTTGTAAACAACTGTACCTAGCCGTTTGGGGGCGACAAACTCTTCATAGAAAACGGCCAGAAAGGCTTAATATTTCTTAAGACTTACCGAATATCTTTTACACAGAGACGGAAAATATTCAAGGCAGGAGAGACCATTCAAAATCCCACAATTTTTACTTGTTTTCGTTCAAAAATTCGAAACAACAAAGAGCACTTACTTGCTTCCATAGTGACAGTCTCTAGACTCTCTACTCAAGCCAAGTACACATGGAACCAATTTCTCGGCTCCATTACAAAAAGAGCACAAATCAGGGAATACATGACCAGAACTAAACATAGCGTTTAACTAAAAATCAGAAATATAAACTCGAAAAATTTGTGTGATACAAAATGTAAATGTTCTAGATGGAACCCAAGCCGCGTGTAAAGCTATTTGTCTGTAAGTAACATACTTGTATATTTCTGTTAAACTTATCCGGTACCTTCCAAGAATAACCTGTGTACTGGAAAATATGCTCTCAGTCGTGTTTGTACTGAAATATTTAACCGCCGTATGAAAACATTCCCGCTCAAAAATAGTCGCTAGCCATTTCTTTTGTTGTTCCGGAGCATGGATAAAATCAAGACACAAACAGACAAAGTAAAAATCAAATGCTAATATACAGAGACAGTTTGGACGGATTTTTCCATCGGTGATCAATTTGTCGATTGACCTTTCTTTCAAGTAGAGATAATGACGAGCTGGCGTTTGTACTTTTCGGAAAAAGTTCTTTGTGACAAATTGCCGACGCCTGAAGTTGTTGACATGGAAAACGTCATTTCGTCGCAGCATGGGTGAACAAGAAACACAGACACCTTTTATTTTCAGGACATATATGTTACCACACCATACATTATTTGATGTATGTTTCATTTATCAAAGCATCCCTATGTGAGGAATGAATTGACAAGATATATTGTTAAAATGTAGAGTACAAACACACAGCTCTTAAGATTTCCACCCGCATTACAGTAGACTGTCCCAATTACTAAATATGGCGTCTTGGGCGCCATCTTGAATGCTCGGTAGTCTGCCCGGCCGTCCGAAACCCAAACCAAACAGACAGACTTTTCCACGATTTCCCACCAATTATCAATAAAAAGATGAACATCCCCACAGCCTCGTCATCGGCAACATTTGGGTCGTTTAGAACTGTCGCAAATCAAGTTCGTCACGGTCGCGAAAGGCAAACTGTGACGGCTCCTCGCTCCGACCAAGGAGGTTTAAACCTCCTTGCTCCGACAAAACGCTAACATTCTTGTGCCAACTCGCAACTGGGGGAAATCGGGATCGAAAGAAAGCGGTTATCATGAGCCAAGAGGTGTCTAACCTCCACAATCGTTACCCTGAACCAAAAATGAATCACTGAGCGATAAAAAATTAAGCTGTAACTTGCGGGACAAGAATACTGAGTACACACGCTGGACGAGTTCACAACTTGAAAATCGCGCCCAAAGCGCAGGTAACAAAAGGGCGATTTGCATGAAAGCGTGATCGAAGACAATGGGGCGATAATAAGGCTCTGTGATCCAGGCCGACAGAACTCATTATAACTCGACAACATGTTCTCAGCCCCGCGTGGAAACTATAACATAAGGGTAATACTTATATATTGGTCTATATCTTCAGAATTTACAGTAAACTTTTTTTAAAAACACCGCCACCCAAAGAACAGCCCATCGCCGCCATCTTGGCTTATTTGCATGTCGTCTGGATTCGGCGATTTGGAACTATGGGAGAAAACGTACCGCAAAATTGTCCAAATGAGTTAAAATTGCAAAGACATCAAAAATATTCCATTCTGACCGAATTCAAGGACCAACATTGAATTAATATAGGCTTCAATCGATGTTTGATACATATATCTAAGAAAGTTGACTGTGTTAAAGGTCAAAGTTTATATAACCGGAGGTGACTCGTAATGCGTCCAGGGACGCGGGAATTTTTCTTGGTCATATCCTACTCTCTACACATTCTTAAAGCCAATAGATATTAGTTTTAACTGTTTATTTTTGTTTTATATTGTAACCATCGGATCTAGCATTAAACTGAGGGGTATTTATATAATTTTTATCCGCTGCCGCGTGGGCTCTGTCGCCCAGCGGGTGGGTGGAGTACAGAACAATAGGCTCTGAGAAACAGCTAGTGTTTAGACCATCGTGAATTGCTGGGACTTTGGTCCCAGCACACTTGCATGCAATCCTTCGACCAACAACAACACAGAACGGCACAGTCAAGCAAACGCGGCGCAAAAAGCTGTCGGCGAGAGTCATGACGCACGAAGATCTCGTTGAGGAACTGAAGAAGAAGGAAGAAGACGAAAAGGAGAAAAGGGCCAAGGGAGAAAAGAAAGAAGGCAGATACAAAGCGGAAAGAAAAGGAGGCAAAGGAAATGGAGAAGGAAGAAAAGCGGAAAGAAGAAAAGGATACAAAGGAAATAGTGAAGGAAGAAAAGCGGAAAGAAAAGGATACAAAGGAAATGGAGAAGGAATAAAAGCGGAAAGAAAAAGGAGGGGTGAAGAGAAAGACGGCGACGAAGCCGGACAAGCACAAGATAACAGCACAGAAGGAAGTGGTACGAATCGTACACGACGAGCGAAAAAAAATGGACTGTTACGATTATAACTTTTGAAAGTAATACTAAGTTCTGCTCAATACGTATTGTAAGAAAAAGCCACGTTAGCCAACACAACTTTGATAATGAAAAATTATTTATACTTACAAACTGTTTATTATTTTATAATGTTGCAATCTTACAGTTGAGAAATTTAACGCCACGTCTTTGTAATTGTGACTGTACATGTACATGTAGCTCTAAAAGATGTTTACTTTTATGACATGATAGCCCTTCTTTGCGTAGGACTCTTGGAGCACACATGTCAGGCTTTCAACTGAACCTCCGGCTGACAGTTTCATTACAGTGTCCTTGTCCTTCTCCCTTATCCAGCCACACGCGACGCAGGCACCGTCCGACAGTCTGGCATATACCATCAGGCCTGCAAACGGGGCTCCCGGACGGTGGTACGTCTCCACCTTCAGCTCTGGAGGATCTTCCTCTTCCACTACCATCTCGGCATTGACCCTATGACGGATCGTCTGCAGCGTGAAGAGCTGTTAATAGAGATAGATAATTTTAGTATTGCATCCATACTTTTTACTCAGTTTCTTGTTTTATGATAATTTCGTCATATTCCATTGTGTTTGTCAAGTCGCAACTCGATTATCGAGACTCACCATTGTGCTATCAGAGTGACTTCGTTGGAGTGTGTTACTATACTGTTTACTGTGGCTGGTGACGGTTACCTGCGAGAAAGATGAAAGAACATGGGTCACAGGAAATCGGTAGATAATGAAAAAGGTTGTCCCCTCGTTATTTGAAACAGCGTTAATTGTGCTAAGAAAATCTATGTAAATGAATTCTTATGTCCCATACAAGAACGTCAGATCCCAAGCAATTTCAACGATGTAATTTTCTATTGTAAACGTTACGTTCACTTAGCTAACGTAAGTTGTGTCATTGACATTGAACGGTTATCAATATCCAACGTTAAGCCGCACTGTTTTTACACCAAGTTGTTTATGAATGTTGGCTCCAGGTCTGTCCCTTGCTAGCCCCACGTGAACAATAGATACACCGTTACTTATACTCACGTAGTTCTGCTGCGTTTGTACGGTCAGCTCCGACAGGTGACAGTAGTGACAGAAAACGAGAAGTTACTAAGGTACAGTGCGCCCCGCTCCGGCGGAGACTTACGCACGGACAGAAAATATTTACCGGAAGGAAGCTGAACTTAGCTGAAGCGAGATTCTTTCTTCTGTTATTGTTAACTTAAAATCCCCCGACAAATGAGAGAGATGCCAAAGTATATGTATGTCGAAGTTATGGTACCCTGTTTAGAATGGAACAATATGGAACGTTATATCAATCACAACATCTTTCTGGTTTTACCGGCAAAGTTACTTCTTGTAAACCGCGTACGGACGATATAAAATAGTCTCCACTTAAGAAAAATTCAACACTCCGATACAATCATATATCATTCGTCAAAACGCAACGGTTTTCATACGCCAGACACTAGCACTATGAAATGTCGAACTAGTAAATTTACGTTCGAAGTTATGGGACCCCCCGTTAGATACATAAATCATATTACATATAATAATAAGTGAAAATCTAACTCCTTTCACTGTAACCATTCTTAAAGCGCCATAATCATCCCCTGTGGAAGTCATGAAAGAAGTGGATTTTCCCCCATAAATTCATTAAAGGATTAGATGTCTGCCAGCCACTAAAACAATGGCAGGGACAGATTACCGTAATAACACTTTTTTTAAATTTTCATGGGAACATTATCAAACCATGCAGAATGGCTCAGATAACTGTACAAAGTTACATAATCCAATGAGGTTTCAATCAGATAAGAGCCCTTGGATAATCAAAACAATACTCATGATGTACAACTTTCAGTTTTTGTTCAAATTTTCAAACTGTCAATGTATTGTCAGAGTATTTAATTGTATCAAGGACATTAATGTCTTTGATTGTATCTACATTTCCAACAAAACGTCTTTCCCACATAAGCTTTCAAGCTGTGTGTCTACAAATATGACTTGTAAGTCTAGAAATATGACTTGTGATTTTGGTGCCTACTTGTAGTCTAATTGCAGAAACCAGTATAGACTGCGGCTCTATAGTACCGTAAACATATCTGTCAGCCAATGTTTCAAACTAAATTGTAAGCTAGAGTTGTCATGATGAACCTATAAAAAAAACATTTTAATTGCTACTCACCCTTTCAAAGTCACCATTTTGAGAGTGTTGGAAACATTTTTTGACACTGTCCTCAGGTGGTGGGTTCCTTGTCTGCATTTATTCTGTCAAAATGCCGTTCAAGATTTACCCTGGGCCCGTATCCGAGTCGTGCACGTGAAGAAATATTGACCTTTCGGAGTCAACTCTACTCTTCACTGGCTTCATTTGCATGCGGTTCAAAATTATTACCCACATTACGCTGCTCCCATGGATCTATAATTTCTCACAGTTCACTTCTCCTATGTACAGCACAAATAATAACTACGTCTGTACTGTTGTCATGAAATGCAGGGCAATAAATCAGAAAATGTCGATGGGAGAAAGTACTTGATTAAGGAAGTCATCTGCACACAACATTTTAGCGTATTAGAGTTGAATTTATACATGTGTGAGTCAGCCCCGAGTCAGACAAGCCCACATAACGTTATAATTTATCGAATTTTAAATCAATGGAAAGATTGCCTCAATTTTTTGTAATCCCGATCTCTGCGCAGTCTAAAATCAGTTAAGTTGAAAAAGTGGTTGTACTGCTCTATCATTACTTATTGACGTCTAAATTCACTGCACGATCGGTTTGATCCCATTGCAAGGCCGCAAACAAGAGTAAGCTGTAACCTTTGCTCTCGCCGCGGGCCAACCCCATTCGTGGCTATGGCTAGGTATTCCAACGCGATAGCGAAAATGTTCTACCGCATGGCTGACAGTGATATTTGTTACCTTCTTTCCATATTCGCGGCGCAAAGATAATTCCCCTAAAATAGCCGTGTTGTACATGAAAATGAAGCATATAAACTTGTCTCACCAGAAATGTGGGTCTTAAGGTTCTACGATTCCGAAAACTTACTGAGTTCTGGGTCACATGCAGTCTGATTCTATCTTCACAATCACACTCACTTGACTGTCAATTTAAGAAACAAATATATGGTACAAATCAGTGGAACGATGGTATGGTACAATGTACTAGGATAGGTCGTCACTGACGCAGATGGAATAACATAATCACCATGATGTTAGACACAATCATATTTACTAAAAGTAAAAGAATCTATTTTTCATTAGGAATGTACCAACTCCCAGATGTCGCTGATATAAGACAAGTGGAGAAGAAGTTTGTCTTGAAGAATGTAGATGTCACGCCAATAAGTGGAGGGAGTATTGGATGGTGGAGGACAAACTGAAAGTTGACAAGTTGTGCAGCCAGTTCCACTAGCTGACTGAGTATTGAGTTTGTAAGAATAAATAGTAAGAAGTTACTATCATAGAAAAGGGTTAAAAGTACGCTTGTTTTTGCAAAAGGTTGACTGTGTACATTGTATTTACTCATGATTAGATATATTAAGTAAAACTACGTGCATGTACATACAAGAAATCTGTGTACTTTGCGTTTACTGAAGACAGCCTTTGACCTTGAATGTTGACTGTGTCATGATAAATGCAGTGTTTACGTTCACCTCTTGATAGTTAAAAAGAGCCAAAGAAGATAGTAAAAACATGTCAAGCATTGTGAAAGTGTTAAGTTGTGCTGTTAATGTATTGTAACATCATGACTCATCAAATAATATTAATGTGACAATTATTTTCGCATGATATTTTTTATTTTAGTTCGATTATAGGCTAAAAGTTACATGTTACAAGTTACATTGACACAGACTGGGTAAGACAGTTTGCCAACTGGTTTGTATAGCCTATTCTATTTTGATTTTATCTGCATGCTGTTCAAAATATTTTTTTTCAAATATACATGTCATATGCTTAAATGGTCACAGTTTAGAAAAAAATGGAATACCAATCATGCTGATAATATAAGCAAAATTTTGTAACCACTACATATTGCTGAATGGTGACATGCTGAAGTTGATATGACTGTAATGACTCTTATGAGAGCCACTGAACGTTGTCCCAATAATTGCAGGTACTGTGACAAGACAGTTGTAAGAGATGACATCACATGTACATGTGTATCCCCTGTGGATACCAAGTATCATTGAAGCCTATAAGTGTCGGTTCCAGACTGCTGCTATCATTGTGGAACATTGAGAGATTTCTTAAAGAACACTAACCCATATATAACTGAACGCAAACAACATCACCACGCAGTGTGTGCCTACGTGACACTACAACAACGTGACTTTGTTTTACAGGGTAAAGAATCTTATAAAGAGTGGCATGGCAAAGTACGTCATTAACCAGGATTCATTGATCGGTCATCGATAAGGTGTTGTCCAGTGTAGGCGAAGTCAATAACAGCCCTGGCCCTATCGTAGTAGTAGTAGTAGTAGAATAGTTTATTCTTGTTATTGCACAACTTATTACAGACAACAGCATCGCAGGTTTCCGTGGTTACCTGAATTGCGCTAGTGTTACAATGTTTAAAATCGCAAATATTTTCAACAACTTGGGGTCATTCCCTTTAAAATACTACTACTAGTAAATTTACGTATAAATCACGATCACAATAAAATATCGATGCACAAGTACAGTTAAGAATCTACCATAGATCCTTGTTGCATTACATTAAACACAAAATGTCCGTTGGCATTGCACTATCACAAGGAACTGGCAGAGTCAACATTGTTCAGAAGCATAGTCATGTAGGGCATCGGGCTTTTCTTAAGGCGTTCTGTTCTTGTTTTGAAGGAGTCAAGCTGGTTGCTAGACCGTGTTTTTCGCCCGCTAATGTCACCCCTGCGAGGAGGGAACCAATGACGGTACTCGTGTGCTTGGAGGAGTTTTCTGGCAAAAGCCAAGCACAGGTGGTCTCTCCGTAGCTCCAAAGTCTTAAGGCCAAGTAGGAGACAGGCATCTGCATAGTGTGCGTAGTCTTTACCGAGGATGGTTCTCAAGGCACGCCTTTGGATTTTCTCCAGCTGGTTACGTTGTGCTTGAGTGAGGCCCGGATGCCACGCTGGTACGGCATACTCGCACACCGGTCGGACGTAACTTGTGTATCGTCACCAACTGGACGGATGACTGTCAATTTGTGCACAATAACTTCCAATATTTGGCAATTTTTGAACATCAGATCAACAAAGAGATCAAAATAGTCCATGACCCAGATCAGGAGAAGTTGAAGGTGACAACACCGCCTTTGCCTGTGGCAGAAAAGCCTCTAAAGAAAGGATATAATTACTTTGCTTCCAGACACGTCGATGACGTTAAGTTCGATCCGCTCGCCTTTGAACGTGTTTGTTATATTCTTCTTTTTTTTAATTCTCGTGTCCTATTTATGTTTTATTCTTGAACGACACGAGTGTAACACTAACAGTGCTGTTCCCAACAACACCGCTTCAACTTGCGTGCAGTATTGCGCTTTTCCGCATGACGTCGTGGATCACTGGAATATACGTTGAACAATTACATTTCTATAAACTATACTTTGATATCTAATAATAAATAAACATGTGATGCGGAACGAAAACAATCCCAGAACTCACTTTACACGAATTCTCGTTTGATGCATGCCCATATTAAATTCGAACCCCACAAGTTTACCAAAAAAAGAGCTTATTATCATCGTAATTTGGTAGGTAAAGTTGAAATATTCATGTTTTGTTGTCCCTAAGCAATCAAGTTTACAAACGAATAAACAAAGCAAGTTCAACGTATTTTTGTTATATATGCGATGGTGTTATCATTGGGGAGAGAGATCTAAATTGTTCACAGTCGACAGTTGTCTCATTGTCAATTGAGTCCAGAAGGAAAACATACACCAATGAAGATATGGAAAATGCCCTGAAGGCTTTGAAAAATACAGACGGAAACTTAATCAATAATACAGCAAAGGAGTATGAGATTCCTCAAGCTACACTGCATGATAGAGTGACGGGCCGGTCAACTATGAGGATGGACAAACCCCTGTTACTCTCAGAAGAGGTGGAGGGGGCTCTCGTCTTTGATGCCAAGTATTTGGCAGAGAGGGGGTTTCCATTGACCGTCAGGGTTATCAAGGCATTCGCTCATGGAATAGAATAGAAAACAGCCAAGGCAAAGGGAGAAAAACCGTCCGGGAAGAGGTGGTGGAAGGGTTTCAAGGGACGTCATCCCGACCTAACCCTAAGGTCACCTCATCAAGAGGACAAAGAGCGTGCGCTGGCTTCTTCTTAATTGAGGCAATACAAAAGATAAGAAACCCCATGTTATATACAACGCTGCTGAGACGGGGGTCGATCTATCTGCGAAATCGTCGAAGGGTAATTGTCCCTCAGGGAAGTACGAGATCGCCGTCACGTCGTGCGGGAGAGAGCTCGTACTCGTGTGCGTTTCAGCAGCAGGGCAGACCGTCCAACCGACGACCATCTACAGCAAAGGAAATACATAGAGGGGGGACCAGCCAACGTACCTTGTGGGTTCATCGATGAAACGCTTTTCGAAAGATGGAGTACAAAGTGCTTTCTGAAACAATGCACCAATGACAGACCCAACATTATATTAGACCAACACTATAGCCACATCACCCTAGACGCCCTAGAGGAAGCACTCGCAACAACTATCATCATCCTAAGCCTCCACATTGACGTGTGTTTCTTCGCGCCACTGAAGAACAAATAGTCCTTTACCCTCGAAGCTATGCAGGTCGCTAAGATGACCTTTCAAGCCACCAAGGGAAATTTCGCGAAAATATTCAGTTCTGTGTACAACAATTAGATAACACCACACGCTGTCAAGAATTCATGCAATATTTTAAAAACTCACTCTCCAAATTTTATATTATTTTTTTAGAAACTAACAGTCCAAACGTACCACTATGGCACGGATGTGGAGAAGTTGATTTAGCAGGAGGGTGTGGTGGCACTTAAATTTAGGGAATACCATCGTTCGGGTGCCCCGTAGGTGGCGTATATGACTTATGCCCACTTCAATGGATCGAGATAGGATGGGTGAGGAAGAAAGACCTGACGGCCGTCAAGAAAATGTGCGGGGGAGAACCAGAGGTCCTTCAAGTCCACTTTGAAGATGCATATATCAAGAGAGGCTTCAACGTCATAAAAATCGGACTCATTTTTTTAAGTTAATAACTGACATTGTTGTCTCTCTATTAATAACGTAGTGGGCACATCCTGCAAGATCATGGCAAGCTCTCGCAGACTGCGGGGCCAAATTATCGCTTCACAGTTTATCATCGAGGAGGGACCTACCAAGCCGTCGTTGGAAATATAATGTTGGATGATAATTTGATATTGTAAGAGCAGATCTTAATGTGTACTATGTTCCCATCAGCATAAAATGTTCGCTATCGTCTAGATCTCTTGTAAGGACCGTTGATTGCAATGGTGAATCCTGCTATAGAACAATCACAACTTTACCATGCAAATAAAGACATACTCAATTCATCACAGGAAATTTTGTTGTTCTTGAGGGAGGGTCTGTTTGCTTTCTTTCATCCCTTAAAGTCATTGGTTTCGTAAACATGGCATTGAGCTTTGAATCTCCAGCAATTTAAGCTCTCATTGAAATATGGGGAAAAAGTGATGTTTTTCCTAGCAAAATCAAAGTCACATTTCGTAGAGTTCATTCCGAGTCACCGCGGGGGTCTTTATTGTCATAATTTACAACTGTTTTTAATTCTTTATAATTATTTGTCTAGGAGATTCAATACTTTGGAAATATTGTGAATGTCATTTCAACTTTATAATCATTTGTCCGGTTGTGTAAAACTTAGGGATATATGAATGATCTGGAATATGATATTTCTAATAGTTTCTATATAATGATTACAGCATTTTACCATTTTTTACCATTTTGTAAAATTATTTGTAACTGGGTCAGTGGGATGGGCAGAAAGTAATTCACAAATCTTTGCAAATTATGCTTGGGCACCACGTATAGATGGCTTGCACAAAGGTCCTAACAGTGTCCAACAGTGACATCTACAAATACACAATAGGGCAGACAACAGGGCTGGATTAGCACCTTCTTTTATGGGGACAATTACCCTAATCCACTATCTGTAAATATTGCTGTATATTTCGAAATTTAGAAGAATCACAAAGATTTTTGCAAAATATTGTAAATAAAGACTTTTGTGTGCAGTCCCTTTTTAGATATTTCTAAAACATCTAATTGGATTCAAATTTTCATATTCAATTTTTTTGAAAAAATAAGAATTATTGTGACTGAGATATTCTTTGATTCAAATCAATTCAAACTGATAAGAAATATCACTTTAAAACCCGTGTGATGACTTGGAAAAGGCTCTAACAAATATCACTTACTTTTATCTAATACTGATCTTTGAGCGTTTTATACAAGAAAAATCAAATATACACTTCTCAGCGTAGAATAAGCAAACAAATCTTCACAACTTGATAGCCCTTCCTTAGTTTTTCGTCACTTCAGCTGACCACTTCTCGTTTTCTGTCAAGAACAGATCGTTGCAAACGCAGCAAAACGACGTGAGTATAAGTAACAATGCATTTATTGTTCAAGTGAGGTTAGCTAGGGCCAGGCATGAAGCCTGAAAAAAAGGGGGTTTCTGATGAAGAAGCTGCTACCTGGTGATCAAGTACTCACTGACGTGACCGGGGCTTTGGCATACATGCATGCCTTGCTATGCAGGGAGCTACATTTGCAATTCCTGTTTTTACAAGAGGTAATGAGGAACTGAGCCAGAAAAATGTTGGCCAAACGGTTAAAGTGAGGTAAGCCAGGGACATGCCTGAAGCCGAGATTCATTAAAAACATCAGAAACCGGTATGAAATCAGTGCGGCTTAACGTCAAGTATCGATAACCGTTCAGTGTCAATGACACATACTGCGTAAATAACGTTACAATGAAAAATTTAACATCGTTTAAAGAATTTGGGGTTGGATTTGCTCATCCTTGCATTGGATATAAATGTCCTTTGCATCAATATGCTTAGCACAATCAACGTTGTTGGCTCAATTAAAGAGGATAGGGAACCACCTTTTCCGTATCTACCAATTTTCTGTGACCTATGTTCTTTATTATTCCTCACAGATAAATGTCACCAGGCACAGTTAACACGCCCACAAAGTTACTCTATGTCTCCATAATGGAGTTGCAACTTAATGAACACAATTGGAAGTTTTTAAGTCATCATAAAACTGAAAAACGTCGTCATCATTTTATGTATTTAAATGTTGCGATAAAAAATTACACTTAGTCATTTGTTATACGTTGTCCAGTACATAGAGACGCAAGATAACCTACGTACATTCTGACATCAGTATCGTCCTAAAAGGGGGATTTCGCCCATTAATCTACAAGATAAACAGATGCGTGTGCAACACTAGTTTAAAATGGAGCCCCAGGCCCACTTCTGGAACAGGGTATGCCCACCAACGTCACAATGGAACAACTTTCGGTCAGTAAAGGAGTCATAAAGATTTGATTGTTACATGTGTTCTGTTTTGAAAATATGTGAGAATATGCCGTAGCAGGGTTTCGCTCGCGATAATATACGGCTCAACACTTTATTACATGGCTGGAGAACGTGGCCGCCGTCCGAAAGAACTCCAGCGCAACGGCAGAGAGGGGATTCAGATGGAACATTCCTACTTTCCGAGGCCACGGTCAGAGACAGACAATATACCGGCCGAGAAATATGAAAGGTTGGAGAAACGATGTACACAATGGCAAGGGATATCACGTGTCCAACACCAGGCAGACTACGACCCAAGGCAGACACACCAGGCCTCCTGGAAAGGATGGCAAAAGTCCACATACACGCAGATAATATTCCAGAGGCTACGGAACTCCACATCCCATAACTTACGGAACTTATGAACAAGTTTATGTCCGAAACCCCTACACATTGTACACAGCCTATTGCCACCATGCCCCTCTCACTAGAGCGAAAGTTTGGAACGGGTTTTAAAGAACTTCTGCGATGTAAGACATGCGGGTATTGCGCAGAAAGGCTGAAGATGTACCTGGAAGCAAACAGACAAGGAGGTACCACCCGAGGGCCTAAACCAACTAGTCTAAGAAAAGATGTTCAAATGTCGCTTGCCCTTTCCAAGTTGCCAGTAGGAATTACTGGGGCAACAACCCTACTTTTGCGACAAAAAAGTAAGAGCAAAATAGAAAAAAAAATCAGTAACAGACTATCAGATGTAGTAGTAGCCGAGATAAAGGACGCTCTGGCCGAGAATAGAGCTAAGCTTACCAAAGTTTAGGAAATACAGGTGTAAGAATGTATGACGCGAAGAATGTGTGACGCAATGGTAGCCATTGCCGCAATGGAACGTAGAATGCTATTTGTTGTTTGTTTGTTTCGATGTCTTTCGTACGTTCGCCGAACGTGAACGTTTTAATGAACGCGTTCGCAAAACGCCCTTACTTGAATAAAGACAGTTGATTCCGAGGATTGATCGCGACAAGACGTGTTTTATTTAGCTGCGTGTTGTGTCTTGTCTTCCGTCGTCTCGTCATATTCATAGTCACCCCGCCAGCAAGATCCATTACAGAAGGAACGCTAACATCCCCGCTTCCTTACACAGGGAAAGGAGGTGAAGGAAGGTGAGGCCGTGCTGGCTACTGCCGCGATTGATGGAACATACAGTAACCCCACACCCAACACTTACACCCAAAACGCAACGCAGGTGTCGCTACCGGTGCTAGAAACGACAACAGGACAGAACATGTGGATTGGTTTTAGTTTTGCAAGTAAGCTTTGTTCATGTTGGCGATTGGGGGGAGGAAGGGAAAGGCGGAAGTACGATCCGCCTTGTAAGGCAAACTTTCCCATGTTTGACCCGATCGGGAAAGCTGAGGAAGTTTTGTGGAGGCGGGCCGTGGAGGGGCATGCAAGAGAAAAACCCAGTTATAGCGTCTCAAATTATTACAGATAACGACAGCCATGCAACAAAAGGTGTTCGCGCCGCTAAGAACATTCGTCCTTCAAAAAAAACTTGATTGCACCTCACATGTATCAAGAGAGGTCAAAGGCGGAAAATGTTTAGGGTTGTCGATACGCTAAGCGCTTAGATTATGGCTGGTGATGTCGGCCGTATGGATAAAGTGACAAAACAGAAAAGAAGTTGGTTTGCCTCCACTCTTGGCAGAGCATTGTCCAAAAGATGCAGTTGAGAGCTGGCACTTGCTCGCAACAGGTTTCCCGAAAATGATGACAAGTTAAAGCTGGCGGTCCATCAGGCCAAGGACAACATAGTTACCTGTTTTTCCGGCAGTCATTCAAATTGCCAAAATTTCTCCTTCTTTTGCCGTGCAGGGCCCGATTACGCGGGATAAGTATATCGGGCCCACAAGTAACGACACGAAAACAATTCAGGAGGTTATAGATTATAAACTGTCAAAACAAATGGTTCATAAACAACGACGCCTCATGTCGACAAATGCCGTTAAAGCGACCCATCGGACAACGCAAATATCGTTTCCAAAAAATAATACATTCCGATCTGCAGGGGAGTTGTGGGCAAGTAGCGCCGCGCACTCTTGGCCATGGGGAGTCGTTTTGCCGGCTCAACCAAGCCGCTGGCTCAGGTTTTTTACCTGGCGGAACAGCGGAAGAACTAGGGTGTGCACCGTTAAGACATATGTGATCCTTAAGCTTACGTACCCGGTGAGAGTGGCAAACGTAGGATTTCAGGAACTGACAGAAGCAGATGTGAGGAGGAGGGAGGAGGTCAAAATCATGGCGGGGATGCCGACTAGGATGACGGACGCCTTCCTGGATCCAGCGCAGTCACGACTTGGACTGGGCCTCTTTTGACTCTGTAACCTATATCGCCACGGCTTCGTTAACTGATTTGCTAAGCTCCTAGCAGTGCCGGCCAAGCAGAGCAGCCCGCCACAGCCGCCGTCCAACTTCACGAGGCCGATCATCAAGCGACAGCTTGAGACATTCAAAGCCAGCGGTGTCAGGATAGACAAGAACTCTCTCGTAGGAGTGAAGACTCTCCCCCTTAAGACCACAGTCGTGAAGAAGAGCAAGCAACAAAGAGTAGAACAACTGTGGTTCTCCCACACGCTTACCAACGGAGGAATAGGCCTCAACGAGACGACATATGGCTACATATTCACCCTCGGACACCTCAAGATGGACCGAAACAATAATGTGACCTCGCCTCCAACCTGGTGAAGAACATCCTCACAGATTAAGATGTATATGAGACAAAGGTACCCCGCTATCACCTGCTCCACGACTTGTCTCCATACGTGCTAGTGGACGATGCGAGCCAGAACCTTCGAGGTACTGACGAACTGAAGGGAGAGATTGACGAAATGGAGGATGAGCTAAAGTGGGCCATGCTGAGATGAGGGGGTGACTCTGAGGAAGACAATGTCACACAGATGTTAGAGGAAATAGCAAGCCTACAGGACAAAAGAAAGAAACTGGTGACAGATCCAAGATGGCGGCGCACTGAATGTCACACTCTCAGTTCCGGCTCCATTTCCTGATTCAAGACAACTTTAATGGAAATCGCCGTACTGTCACTGTGAAACACGAATGAACTACGACTCTCTCATCACTACCTAGATGTCAAAGCGGAACAGACACGACAGGGGATCTTCAAGCAGCGCCGACGAGAGAAATTCCAGCTCGCCGAAGTGCCCCCCTCCCCCCTCTAAGACTTCAAGAATGGCTACCGGTGGAAGCGAGGCGACCGTGAGCATGAATGCCCTACCGTCCGAGCTACAATCCTTAGCGAAACTCATCCTGGAACAGACCAAACAGCAGCAGGAAGCTGTCGGAGACAGATTGTCGGACCAGATCAAGATTTTGAACAACAAAGTGGACAACCTGTCTACAGAGCTCACGGCGGTTAGAGAGAGGGTTGGTTCTTTGGAGACCGCCGCGGATTGGAGCAACGCTGAGATTTGTCTTTTTAAAAACAATATCAATCCATCTATTCATCAAATTAAAAACTGACTCTGATGGTAGATGGATCATTATAGATGTAGCAATTGATGATTTTAGATTTTGTATAGTTAGTTTATATGCCCCAAATGAGGATTCCCCTGTATTCTTTTCTACTTTATTAGAGGACTTAGATACTTTTCCTGAATGTAATGAAAACCTAGTTATAACTGGAGATTTCAACACAGTACAAAACCCACAATTAGATAGACTTAGAACAAATAAAACATATCACTCTAAATCTTATGACGCTATTTCAGAACTGAAAGGTAAATTTGATTTAAATGACATATGGAGGAAGGTTTCGAAACCCAAACACTATTAAATATACTTGGCGTCGTAGACGTCAAGCGAGTTGGATTGATTATTTCCTAGTTAGTTTTGCATTAATTAATAGAATAAGCAAATGACAGCTTTAAATATGATCATAAATCAATTGTTATGTCCCTTGTAACTGCTGAATTCCCTCGGGGAGAGGGGGACTGGAAATCTAATACTTCTTTATTAGAAGACACTTATTTTTATCAGAAAACTGTTGAACTTATGAATGAATTTTTCCATATCAATAGAAACACAGCAAACCCCCATGTTGTATGGCAAGCTGCCAAATGTTTTTTTCAGGGGGCACTGTATTAAGTATTCTAGTTATAAGAAAAAGCAATATTTATCTATTGAGAAACAATCAATGGATGATATGAACAAATTGAATACCCAGATTGATAATGTGACCTCCCCCCTCAGACTCTATACTCCAGGACCTTGAGAATAAACAGAATGAAATAGAATTACTAAACAAGCATCGAATAAATGGAATACTATAAGATCAAGAGCCAATTGGATGGAGTCCGGGGAGAGATACACAAAGTATCTTTTAAATTTAGTTAACTTAATAGAAATCATACCAGAAAAAATGTACAGAAATTAAAAGTCTCAGATATTACCTTCAGTTGTAACCCTGAAAAAAATTAAATCAAGCAAACTGAATTTTATTCAAACTTGTTTTCCTTTAAAGACCCTCCATTGCCCCTAAACCCTGAGATTTCTCAACAATTTTTCCCTATAGAGTATGGTAGAGTATTATCAAATGAGCAACAGCGGGACTGTGCGGGACTTATCACAGAGAAAGAACTATTTGATGCAATTAACACCTTTTCAAATGGTTAATCCCCTGGTTTAGACGGGATTCCTGTTGAAGTTTATCTAAAATTGTATTCTGTGTTTAGAACTCCCATGCTTGAATGTTTTAATTATTCACTAGCACAAGGTTTCCTACCCAATACCCAGAAACAAGGAATTATTTCTTAACTGTTAAAACAAGGTAGTGATGGGAAAGATAAAGACCCTAAATTATTAGACAATTGGAGGCCCCTTACATCGCTATGTTGTGATTATAGAATACTTTCTAAATGTTTAGCTTTAAGGGTAAGGTCTGCATGTTATTAATGATATTATTCATGAAGACCAAACAGGATTTATTCATGGTAGATTTATGAAAAATAACATAAGACGTATTCTTGAGACCATTGATTATTATGAACAGGACGACAAATCTGGTCTTATATTTATCGCGGACTATCAAAAAGCCTTCGATACGATCGGATGGGATTTTATCATACGAGCATTAGAAGTTTTCAATTTTGGCCCCCAATTCATTACCTGGATAAAAGCTTTACATAACGATGTTACTAGCTTTGTGTTTAACAATGGTTATTTGTCAAACCCTTTTGCCTTACATCGTGGTGTAAGGCAGGGTTGCCCTCTTAGTCCTTATTTTTTTGTTCTTGCTGTTGAGGTGCTAGCCATTAAGATACGCCATAATGAAAACTTGTCCGGCTTATCTGTGAATGGGAGATGTACTAAAATTTCACAGTATGCAGATGACTCTTATTTCCCTTTTGCTCCTAACTTAGACTCCTTTCATGCTCCTCTCCAAGACTTGGACAATTTTTCACAAATATCAGGCCTCTCCTTAAATGTTGAAAAGTGTAAAATACTCAGAATTGGATCCCTAAAAAACAGCAATTTTAAATTGCCTACCCATCTTCCTTTTCAATGGGTGGATTGTAATGTCAAATTATTAGGTATTCATATACCTGAGAATATAGAAACTATTATTGATGTGAATCTTAAGCCTCTCTTGAATAAATTAGATAAAATTTTATGTCCCAGGAAAGGTAAAAAATTATCTCTATATGGTAAAATAGCTATTATCAACACTTTGATTGTCCTTCAGTTCACCCACCTCTTTCAGGTGCTTCCATTACCAGACAAACAGATATTTATAAAGTATGAGCGGAAAATTTTCTCTTTCATCTGGAATGGAGGACCTAGAAGAGTTGGCAGAAAAACAATTTATAATTGCTACCCAATTCATCCAAATAAGTTAAGTTTGTTGAAATTAGATATTATTGAACCTGACAGTTTTGAGTTCTTGTCATATACACCAATACACTTCTAAATTTGGAATTCTTGATATGAGATGATATCCAAGGAGATATCTATCCTTAGAAATCATGTCCAGATACCTCAGGTGTAATAACTGCCAAAAGAAAGCTCCTGACTCCGCAGAAAAAAATGGTACCCTGCAACAATTGCAACATATCACAACTATCACGAAAATGTCAAAAAGACATCTGCCTCAAGTTGCTTGTACAAACAAAAGACAACAAAATCTGACTCTCATGTTTTGCTAACACCAAAGAAAACTTAATGGACAAGAACCCGTATGGTATGTCAGCTGATGAGTTGAAGTTCGAGTGTGCTAGAAGCCGGGGAAAATCTGACGATTTCATTCAATCCCTTGACAAAAAATCTGCACATCTATTAACCAGTAAATAGTTTTACTGCTTAATACGTGATCTTAATCAAACACAAGGATGTTTTCTGGAAGAAATGCAACGTAACATTGCTCTTTTTCACTGTTAAATATTACTTGTCCTTTTCATAGAAAAAGTGAAGTCCATGGTATTATTACAGTTCTAAATTTGGAATTCTTATTATCTAAACCAAAATTTGGTAGAATAATACAGCAAAACTTTCCTCTGTTGTGACATATGAAAAGTTTCATCCCTTCACGTAACCAAGACCAAAAATCACTGCAAAAGTGCAACACGTTCACAAATGAATATCAGCTCTCCACTACACAGGTACCTATCACCTAAGTTTCATTCAAATTTTACATAGACCTGGCACAATTCAAACATACTTAAAATACCACTGTACATTTATAAATTAGAAGTGCCATATGTCTTAACCATTTCTCACCCTTTAATGCAGGTATTAACGTATACATTGTACAGTCTTCCCCCAACACCCATCAAATCACAACTTCATCATCATTAACAATCTAATATCTGACAACACAAATCACATCTACATCACGTGCCATTAAATCATACTCAACAACTAACCACCTGTGAATAATCATCTTCATTGACGCGAAAATGGCAGTTTTTTGCAGAAGCACTGGTTTCCACCTATTCGAAAGGATGGCCGCGGGCGAATTTGTTTGTGTTATCACGTACTACGTTTCGGTTTGGCTGCGGCTGGGGTTACGCTTTCAGTTTCAGAATCAAGCTAAACTTTTCTAAACCCAAAATACTAACTTCCGGTGGGTGGAATCCAATAACAATTGCACATAGTAGCGTATCGCTTTGGCTGTAAATAAAACAGTATTTGGACGCCATAATGTTGATTGTTTGTCAGAAGTTTTTCGTTGTTGCAATGGCGGAGCGTTTATTTATGTGGCATGACACAAGACCTGTTTGTAGGCCTACCCGTAAGTTTTGAATCTCTTTTTTTCTTTGAAGTTTGAATTTACATCCCACAGAACATTTGGTTGATTCGGACAAGTGTCAGTAGGACTTCAACAATTTTGACGGTAATTTTTCTATGCTAAGATATATTCCAGTGTGCCAAAGAATTTGTAAATACTGTACGTCCAAGGGGGTGGAAGACGAAACACATTTGTCCAGTTGACAATGACGAAAGAACCGAAATATTTAAACAAGTTACAACGAAATACCCCCTCTTTTACACATTCACGTATGAACAAAAATATCTTTCTCTTGAAATCACAGAACCCACAAGTACTAGAAAAAGTGGGACTTTTCGTCTTCCATTGTCTTAAAAAAATAAGTCAAACCCAGCTTGTTTAGATATAGCGAACAGTTGTATTTAGTATTAGTAGCCTGATGTTACAACAAAGTCAGTCACAGCCCACTGACACATGTTTGTTTTCCCCTATGTTTTATACGTAAAGGTATTTTAAAGAGAATGACTATGTAGACAATAATTGCGATTTTAAACACTGTAACTCCAGCGCAATTCAGGTATTTCGGTTACCTGCGATGCTGTTGTTTGTTGACTGTGAATGAAATAATGATAAACCATTCATTATTCATAAACTACAAAAGTTTGGAGTCCTATAACCATGTCGTGTCAGGTTTTGTTTAGGTTTTTGTAGTAGAAGTGAAAGATCATCGGGGGGAAGTATGTGGTGGTTGCAAAAGTTCCACACTCTCAGCGAATGAACGACGCCCACGCCGATGTATGGCTAAGAGTCCAGACAGATGGAGCCATCATCTCTGCACACTGTAACTGCAAAGCTGGGTTGGCTGAATCCTGCTCACATATTACCAGTGTGCTATTCTATAGAAAGATGGCGTATGGCAACCGTTGCTAAGACTGGGCCACGTGACTGAAAGCCAAGAATAACAAGGCAAGTTTCTACTAAGTAAAAGTGTTTCCCCATGAAAAATTCTCCCAAATGAAAAATTCTCCCTATTAAAAATTGTCTCCCATGGTAAATGTCCGAATGGAAAAAATGTCCATTAAAAATGTCCCCATAAAAGAATTGTTACCCTGAAAAATTATCCCCCATAAAAATGTCACCATTGTCCCCCATGTAACAGTATTTCCACACACCAGTGTCCTCAAGTAAAAGTGTTTCTTTAGAAGAAATTGTCCCCATGAAAAATTGCCCCTATGAAAAATTGTCCCAAGTGCAAGTGTCATCATTATCTACCGATTTCCTGTGACCCGTTTTCTTTCTTTCATCTTTCTCGTAGATAACCGTTCTCAAGCACAGTTAACAGCAACACGCCCCAGACACGCTACAGAGTATCTGGTGGCACAAATTATGGTAAGTCTCGATAATCGAGTTGGTCGTAATTTACCACCGCCCTGGAGCCCCAACCGCAAGCCTGATGGTCTATGCCCGCTTGCAGAGCGGCGCATGGTACCCTTGCTTTAAAAAAAAAAACAAGGACACTGTCATCAACCTGGCAGCTGGAGGTTCACTGGAAAACTGACCTGCGTCATGCAGTATCGTTACACAAAGAAAGGATACCATGTTAACATCTTCTACAGCTACACGCCACTAATAACAAGGGCGTAGCCTTAAATCCATCAACTGCTGAATTCAAGTATTATGTAGTCCCTTCAAAAGTCGTATTCGTAGAAGTCCGTTACATTGTTATAAACAGTATTTAGAAAAGTCATTGTTATTAAAGGGCATTATCAAAATTCAAATATAATTTCATGAATATTGAAACACCTGAGTGGGTAATAAGAAATGTAAAAAAAAAGGATGTTGGTCCTTTCTATGGAATGAAACAACAGGACAAGATCATGCAGTAGAAAGAGAATGATAAGAAACTACTGGGAAGGAGGGGTACAAACGATAAATCTGAGATATTAACTCTATGGTTTTCTAGCCCGTTGGGCAAAAAAAAAGCTCACTCAAGGGCCTAAAGCGCAATGGAAACTAATTCCAAAGTTGTATTGTATTTACATGTAAATGCAATTGGGAAAGAAAATCTGTTATTCAGAATGAACTTTTGTATGATAAAAATGATTGTCTAGAACTCCATCTTATGTCAACTTTTTATAAGAATATTATGCTAGCTAGGCACCAAGCAAGATAAATAATGAATGAAATAATCTGGAGGCAAACAACACATTGAAGTAGACAAAAAGAAATGCCTTTTAAAAAAGGCTCGTCACGCAGCCATCAGAAACTGGTGAGGATGAAATCGTGGTTGCACGTGTTATGACTTATATAGACTTCGTTACGCACTGCCTGCCCATCGTCTCATTTGTATATCTTGTATGAAAACCGTCGCAATTTTGCCCCCTATCCTTTGCTGCATAGTAGCTAATGGCCACATTATTGTCCTTATGTATTAATATATTTCATCACTCGAAGTAAAAATCAAACCTTCTTAGATGTCGTTTAGATTGCCAATAGGAATCGCATGTAGAATTTCAGAATTTGGCACAATGGAAATCGATTGACTACAAAAGATCAGGAAACCATTGGCAAAATGTATTGAGTTCCAGGATGATGAGAAGATACGGAAGGCCGCAGGAGACAAAAGGGATTTGAGGATTATAAGCCTGGCTTCCAGAGACCTTATAGCTAGCAACAAAAGGACAATACCGCAGATCATGCTACAGAATATACACTAAACGTACGGAACAAAGTGTTCAGGCAACGACGACAACACTGATGGGAGTATGCTGAGGCAAGAGTCATACGAGTCTGTTCTAGATCATGCGTAGCAAGAGCTCTTCCAATTTATACGGAATGATATCATGATCTGTTCAACAATCCAAGGCCTAGGGTGTTGAGAATGACAGACCTATCCTCCGGATCAGTTGAGTCTATGAAGTCTCTTGGTATTGAGAATATCTTAGACTCCACCAAGCAACACGTGCGCCGGAGTTTTGAGAGTGAGTTTGGCAGTACATTACACTTCTTCTCTGATGACAACTTCAGACTGCTTGTCTTTCCTGACAATTTGCCTATGTGTGACCTTGTCAAGGTGAATCAAGATTTAGAAAATGAGCTCCACACTCTAAAAACACTCCTCAACAAAGATGTCATTGCCAAGGCAGCCCTTATGCACAGAATTCGGTAAACATACGTATTTCTTTCAACATTACTAGAGTTGGTGAAGAAGGAGAACAGTCGGAAACACAACAGCTATTGAAAGAATTGGCTCAGAAGCTGAATCAACAGCGCGAACAATTTAAAGTGGTGATGGAAACACTACCACGAGAGATCCTAAAGTGTGTCCCACAATGGAGGAGGAGTAGAATGTGGCCCAGTTTTTTTTGGTCAGACAAGTGACACTTCCATCGCTGCTGTGTTCCAATAAACACATGTTCTATATCACCCTGGCAATCTATTCTAGAACTAAAAATGACTTCTAAATTGATCATTACATAGGCGGTAGGAAGTAAAGGTTTATTCATTTGGATGAAAGGATAAGGGAGCCTATTGCGCTGATTCCGACGCCAGAATACTCCAAGAGTGTGGTCTGTATCATGCTATAGAGCAGAACAAAGCTGGTCTGCCAGCAAGTGAACCTCTTCCTGGTAGTGACACTGATGTCAAAAAATTCTTTTATCAGTGATGACGCGTTTGCCAGAGGCTGGATGATACCCCAAGAAAGACATTGAACCTTAAAATTCCATCTTCAACTTCGATTTCTCTTTACTTTCCTTTTAATTAATCCCTTTTGGCGCCATTGCTTTCATTGGAACATTTAAAGTTCAAACGTAGAGACAGAGGAGCGCTCAACAGAATGCGTGGCAATTATTTTCAGTGGTTTAAAAAAAAAAAACGTGCCAATCATTCAGATTGGTTTCAATCTAATTTACAGGTTTAGAATGCAACGTATTTTTGAAAGGATGCGACATCATTAACTTTACATACAGCTGCGTGGTTGCAAACGGAATTGGAATTGCTAAGACACATTTGGTGATAATTTGTCTACCTGCCTTATATCTCAAATTGGGTACAAATACAGCATGTCATCGTTCCTTGAGATGGGAACATCTACAATTGCATGATCAAGCTCTAGGACGACTATATGGAAGACAAAAAATTGATTCAATTTCTGTGACCGTGACTGCCATGTTTGACACATTTTCAGACATATACTAGAATCTATGAGATAGAAGGACTAGCTGATATAAAGTAGAGTGGATTCATTCTAGAAAATCCTACAGCCTACAGGCAGGATCGAACCGCTGAGGCGTAGGGTAATATAGAATAGAGTGGACTCGTGCACAAGCTGTTGTGCTCCGTGAAGATCTGTCATTCATGCTATTATCAATAGATTTAGGCCGCATCAATACTAATAGACTTTTTTTCTAGTCATTGCATCAATATGGCGGACAAAGGTGCCACACCTCCCGAGTTTCGGGTATCCTGGCAAATGTCAATCGAGCGACGCAACTTCTGTCGAGGAATCAGAAGGTGTTTCAAGAGGTACGGTGTCACTTTTGCAGGTCAAGACTACTAGAAAGCGTATATGTGCAAGAAGTTCCCCCACCTGCAGAGGGGAGGTAGTTGGAGATACGTCGTACTTTGCGCACGTACATATACGAGTAGGAGCGGGATCGCCGCAGGTCACGCCAGGAGCTCCCGCCGGTCAAAGTGAACAGAGTCAGTGGGGAGCTGCTGGCAAGGGGAAAGCAGCTGTCAGGCGTGAATGCGACAGTTACCGTCCGGATCACGGAAGTGACGGAGGGGGGAGGGCGATAGCCTGCAGTAAGCGACCTGGAAGTCCCTGTCACCCACAGTGTCGACAAATCACTTTCGCCGTGGAGTTCAGTCTCCACTAGTAGTTGAACTATTTGTTTTTGCATATATTTATGTACCAAATTGACGTTTAATCTATACATTTCAATTTGAATCCCGGCCCGTTTTATACACGGTGTCTTGTTACGTATACAATTATTATCTTAAATGTATCTAATTTCTGTAACAATTTGATTCCTGATATTCTTATCTACTTAATTGATTTTTATTATTCCATTGTAAGTTGGAAGAGTAATTAGTCATGTATTGTTAATTATTTGTCACCGCTTTTTGTAAGAACTTACCATGTTACTATAAACTTGGAACTACATGTACGGACGAAGATCTACGTGAGGCTAACCCGACTGCCCGTCAGTGGCTACAGCCGTGGAGCGGCAAGATATGATGATGACCATGTTACAGTGTACACCCATTTACTACTAAAAACAAGTCTGCATTACTAGTCGGTATGACAAGTTGGTACATAGTGAATTTACTCCCTTTCTAGATTTGATAGTGTGTTATTTAAAGAATTCATGTTACTTGTGGGAGTCTAATGCTTGTATGATGCTTTTTATCTTGTGAATTGATGTGGCCATTTTATCCTATCATGTATGTATTGTGTAGCAAGGTTAGCCCCTTACAATAGCCACTACTAGTCGGGCAACCTTGACTGATGTATCATGCATACAGCCAAACGAATAAATAAATGAATAAAATAGAAACTCAAAGGCCAAAATAGGCAGGAGAGGGTAAAAAGCAATTTAGAAGAAATGTTTGACAAAAAGAGAACCAGTTGCAAGCATGTCACCAAAGAACAGATGAATGTGCTACCACTGTTATTGAGACACAAGAAACTAATATGTCCTAAGCGGAGGCGCACACATTGGTGGAATTCATCGAAGACGTCGTGTACTAAGATGCACTCACGACTACAACCAATAAAAGCACAAAAACAGTATCAATGACAGAATTATTTGCCGGCATTCCAAGTTACTATTCCCCGTAGGGGCCAGTCGTATATTCAGTGCGTTTACTAGTCCCTTAAATCAAAGCAAGATAAAGTGAAACGTATCAGAAAAAACGTGACCGTCAACAAATGCTTTTGCCTGCATAGGGACGTCGCGCTCTGACTTGAGCGAAGATATCGGGTTACAAGTTTCCCACGCGCGGAAACGTGAGAAATATTTTTATGATGTTATATTACCTTTAAAGAGAAGTACAATCCGTCTGTATGCCTACCCAATAATTTATTCATTCATTCATTCATTCATCCATTTATGAATGAATGAATGAATGAATGAATGAATCCAAACAGGCTCTGCATCAGGTATAGCACAAAATTTGGGACTAATCGGCATGCCACATTTAGTTGATTGACATTTCGTGCCAGTATGACACATCATTTGGCGTCTAAACCTCCAGGAACCAATCAGCATGTCACGTTTTTGGTGATTGACAGATCATTTCCCGCCATAACCATTACCTCGTCGGGACAAAACCCGAAGGAACCAATGAGCATGTCTAGTTTTGGTGATTGACAGATGATTTCCCGCCATTGTTATGACACATTGTCGGGGCGACTGAAGCCTCTGAAAAACAACGTTTTTCACAGTATTTGACATTAGTCAAATGTTGACATGCACCGATTGTGTCTTACTTTCGGGCGGGTTCCTCCTCTCCTAACATAGTTCCCGTATATACGTTGTCTTATCTTTACGCCTCTTGTAGCCGTTGTTACTAACTTAAAGGGTGTTTATGACTGTAGCACTATATAGAATATACGTAACTCTAGTCGCTACGACCACCCCTCTTTTCTCTTTAGTTTGCAACTCAGCTGTTCTTTTCTTCGTTTTTTTTTAGATCCTTCGGTCGTGTACGGAGACTGCCTATAGTTTTTCGCTTCATCGAACCTGTTGCTTTTGGAAATTCCAAAACCTTTCCTGCCCGCCGTTCCAGATTTGTAAAGCTCTGGCCTCCTTACTATTTCCGTCATGTTTTAGGAGCTTGTCGAGAGTTAGGCCAGACGCGGTCACTTTAAGTGTAGCGGGCAAATCATTTCATGAAATGCACACATGTAAGCAAAGTTTCTAAGGCCGGATTCTAGTCTGACTTTTAAAAGTTATGCCTTGTTGCATAGATGTGAGATATTCTGCCAATTTTTAAAGACGGTTTGAAGGAGGTGCATTTGCCAGCGAGGTGCGAGGGAATTCCATACTGACACAGACAATAATATTTACAGGCTATGTCAGTGACAGGGGTCAAGTCACGCAGCCCGGTTTTAAACTTTCGGGAGATTGTCAAGAAATTCCCCACAGTTGGTCCATATAGTATTACAATGATAAATCTTTAGGATAACCATGCAAATAAACAGCATGAAAAGAACAGTGTCTTAGGTGGAAGAATTCCTAGATGACACGACGTTGCTTAAGTCAACTGTAAGATTAACCCTTAGATAGCATAAAAATGCAGAATCTATCAAAAACATCTACAACACTATCTAGTTTACAAGACAAAATATGACATAAAGAGTACAAGAAAACATTCCTTAAGTTTAATCAAAATAATGTGTGTAACCATCATTCTAGATAATTTTGGAAGTAGTGGAAATATATTTAAAATAGCTTGAACGGAGCAGAGGAAATATCAAACAGCTACCAAGTACTGAAGAAAGAGAAAACATCTTTCAACTCTGAAGTACACGTATATATATTTCTTAAGCCACTGGTAATAAAACTGTTACTGATAGGAGACAAAACAATGTGTGCACCAAATTGAGCTCACTAACTAAAGATGTCATATGTCATTCACAGGCGGATAAAAAGTATCGATTTTTTAAACAGTGAAACAGATTAGCTCTTTGAATCTTCATTAATTGAAAACGTGATTTTTGGCACCAGTATGATTACGTTTTCTGCTTGTCAATGAAAGTTGTACTGGCAGACATTAAGGCGCGTATGTGCCTTGCTGTTTTACAGTAACATTATGACACCACCATGTGTTAGTGTGTAGCATTTATGACATTGGTTTCGATATACCATAGCTTATGCAATGTTCGATGACAAACCCTGCACAACATATATCAGATACTCCAATAATGTCATGAGGACAGGCTCAATGTAAAACAAAAATATGAACACAAACAATGTAAAACTCTTTTGAAGAAAACATTGAAAATATAGTTTGAATACAGTGTACTGGATACACAAAAAGCTTCTGTGTATACTTTCTAATGATATGCAATGTGATATTTAGAATAGATCCCCTTAGCACAATAGTTTATTTGATACAATCAAGTAGTAATTAGAGTTGTGGTAAAATAGATTGAAAGTTATGTTATCTGTACATTGTCATTCATTGTAACTGATGCAGTTGTTGGGCAATTCACCTTCAAGTATGGTTGCTAAAATGACAGTTAAAATTAGTCACAAGAAAGGCTATTTAAGGTCCTAATCTATCACTGGACATATACTCTTAAACCAAACATTTCAAATGCTATGCACGTTTCCGGATAGTGCTATAAATAGTACTGGCAAACCTTATCTTTGTATATTTCACAAGTTCTCAATTAACTCTGCGTGGCTTATGAATATAAACCCATGGATGGATTTAAAGAAAGGATGTATAGAAATACAACAGGGAAAAACGTAAAGGAGGTTTGTTCCAATTTCTTAAATGTATGAAAAAAGTAGGAGAAAATAAGTTTAAGTAAAAGGCTACAGTATGCTAGATGATGCTCCCTAATGATGTTGACACAAAATAACAGACATTTGGTATCGCAGATAAGATGATATCCTGTGTGAACATGTTTACTGCGGATTGTACAGTCCCTTCAAAATTTGCGGACTGTAACAGTTTTTCCTAGTTTTTCTATGAAATAGCAAGAAATCTAGTCACAATTGCTCTTTATATATTTTTTCTTACTTTGATTTATCAACATACTCAATACATAAAAATACATAAAAAATCTCAAGTAATTGTAATGTTGCTTGAAATTACATCAATGCTTTTAGATATTGCAACTGTTTATCTATTTCTATGATGTTTTAATTCGGTTTCTAAAGAGCGCAAACTTTGGTTTGACATTTTGAGTTAAACATAGATATACATAGTGCTTAGCAATAAGAATATAATGTCAATGTGCAAGTGATAACGTTTATCTGCAGTTAAGAGTGATATATTAAAACAATGAGCAGTTGACGGTTATTTATCATTACCTTACAGTAAGTAAATTAGATTACCTGCCCGGAACCTTATATTCATCATATCTTGTACCGACGCCAGTTTTCTCCTCACGAGGGCTGTCAAGATGTTATCTTCCCTTTGTGTCAGTGGGTCCGCTGTTGATCTAGACACCAGTTGTGACGTGTTGTTTCTTTCACTGTAACTTTATTTTTCATTGTTTTCATGGTGACCTCACTGTACTGTGAATTTACAATCACCGTGAAAAATCCTGTAAAATGAATTACTTTACTTTGACTCTACTAACTAGATCTTACAGCTGACGCTGATTCCCCAACATATGCAACATGAAAAAGGCATCATTTTATTTTTGCTCCCAAGATCAATAAAAAAAATTCATATATCCTGTAATATCCATCCTACTGTACCATTATATTGAAATATTGTAAAATCTCAAATTCTGAACAAAAGTAAAACTATCGTGTAATATGATGGCTGTGTCAAAATAAAAAAAATAAATTACATACAGTTGAACTTCTTGCTGATCTTACAGTGTTTACGTGTTTTGTTCTGTGTGCGTCAATGTTTTCTTTGTACTGTTTAGTTTGAAATCAGTTTATGTCTGTCTCAAAGATAGAACTGTGTTTGCTTACTTTTCGTGGTCAGCCTTGCGAGTGCAGCACCCTAAAAGACAATGGCGGAAGAGCCGCTAGGCAGCTCTCCTAAACAGCTTCCATCGTGTTTCTGGAGCTGGAATGTCCTGTACAGTAGTTTCCTGTACATTTGATGCATTGGTCTTCTTGCCTCAGTTTTGTTTTTTTGAGGATGTTTTGCTGGGAGTCTGGAATTATTAAGTGATACTCAATAAATACATAAAGTGAGTCTCCTCAAACTCGGGACCTCCATTTAGCATCCTATCCAAGGGACGTCCCTAACCGAAGCTAGGTACTCATTTTACCCGAGTGAAGTGGGGAAAGTAGTGTAAAGTGCCTTTCCCATGGGCACAGCGTCAACGGCATAAATCAGGAACCCCGGATTCGAACCCGGTACCAATGGGTTCTGAGTCGAAATACCCTGCCAGTACGCCATCACGACACCACTTAAGAACCAAGTTTCCCAAAGTATCTTTTTTTTACTGTGTCCCTTGTTTTATATGATGAAAGTAAGGGATACTTTTTGAAGAGTATGTAGATATCATAAGATTTTGCCAATGTCTCATGGATATGAAAATGCTTTGGAATCTTTGCTGCAAAAAGCAATGGATTTAGAATACCAGCCAAAAGAAAATTTAATATATACTCACCGCAGCATTGGCCTTGTTAACAGCATCGGCCTTGTTCACAAATGGTCTTCCCAGTGCCTTTAAACAGAAAATGCACCTGTCTAGGATGCACCAGTGGTATGTGTAACAGTTCGGGCACAACAGATGGTACGTCGTGTCGACCTGGAGAAGTGTCAAGTTAGTGGGAGACATCATTCTTTCTGAAAGGAAAGTTTAGATATATCCTCATATTTGTAATGAGTTTGGACAAAGCTTTGATTATAAAGCATACCGACCCTTAACATTTTCACCATCACAAAGAAGCGAATAGAGTCCAGTCCTCTTATACTGCGAACGTGCACACAACTCAATTCACAATACTCCTTCAGGAGGTGACACTCCTTCCCAGAGTAATATTACACTACATTTCAAAATAAGAAGTACAACTGAAGGTAATAAGAGTATTACTTACATGACCAAGCTTCAATGGAAAGTTGCAGTGGTGGCAATGGTTTCCAAACTATGAAAATAAAAACCACGACATTGGATTCAGAATCGTTCTTTTCGGCATATTATGTATTAAGGCTGTTCTAGAACAACATTTGGCAATCTGGTGTGTGAACAGAAAGTCATCAAACTAAAATAATACAAACTTATCAATTACAACAAGCAATGATTTTACTTATTCAGCTATAAACATCCGTAAATCGGATGTAACGTTACATTATTTGTTTCAATACATATAAATTTATATATTGATGGAAGGACCTTAATGACTTTGGAGAGCGACTTTTACATACAGAGCCAGATGTCGACGTTGTTTAGAAAGATCAGAGAGTTATATGTGTCATGATGACAGGTAAAAAACATGTCAGTACTTACCGGGGTGTACACGTTCCTCACCACTAATCTCATCTTTTCCAAGTCAAGACTTTCGATAGTACGGCAGGCATTTTTTGTCTCGATATCTCTCACAATGATCAATAAACACAAATAATTCAAAGAGCTCGAAACGATGCTTGCAAATCCGATCAAAAACGCAAATCGGAATGAAAATTTCTTTGTGACGCAATAGTTCCAATCACTTCATTGTCGCGTTCTGATCGCAGATCAACTGAAAGTTTAAAATCACCTGACGTAACTGAAATAATTTTACTTTACGGCAGGTCAAGTTTGCTTTCTTACAGAGTGGTTGATTTGTCTTATAAACAATTTTGCAGGTCAAGTTTATACCACTAGGATGCTTGACCAGTATTGAATTCTGTACTTTGATACTACTGTAATTGTTACGACGAACAGGAGTTGTATGACATGATCTTTTATTGGGCGCACTTTCCTTCCAATTTAGTAGAATACTCTTCTGATATCTTCTGTAAAGAAGCGGAGATGTTAGCGTTCCTTCTTCGGATCAGAAGTCTTAATGGCTTGCTGCACGACATGGCATGTAAAATTATTTGAAGTCCAGCATGTGTGGAGCAATCACATTGCCATGGAGCTTAGCCTTCCTAATATCACCTCCTTCTCTTTTGAATGGCTCGTAATCGGAAGTCAATGATGTGAGGGTCCTTTTATCCGGTGCCTGTACGTCTTGATCTTCTGCATGTCTACCCTGCGCACTTTTCACCACAAACATGGATATGTGCCTGTAAGGGACAAGTGAGGATAGGTAAAATAGGTTTTAGAACTACAATTTATGGACATCGTTCACAATTCTAGGAACAAGATGACTGGGTGTAATCTGGAATAAGATACTTACACTAATTAAGAATATCAAATGTAATTCTGCATTTAACTTAATTCAAGTTTGCACTATTTTTATTTTGGTCTAAGACAAAAATCGAGTGTTTGGGGCAGCGCTATAGTTACATACAATTCTCTTGCCTGGGTCGTTCTTCCTTTTGGGCTTCTCCAGGTAGGACATGAACGTTTTCTCCTGATCTGGGACATCCACTGCGTCAAAGTTACTGTCTTCCAGACATGCCTCGAGGCTTTTGACAAGTTTCTGGGACGTCAATACCTTAGATTTCTTGCATGGCAGCTTGAAACGTTCTCCCGGCAGGTCATCGTCTTCTGGCAATGTGTTGTCATCATAATCTGGCAACTCAGTAGCTGCTGTTGAAGGAGCAAGGTCATCGGCATCAGACTCACCGTCGGACTCGCATAAGGTACCATTCAGCCTTTGGAGGTTGTCAGTCTCATCGTCAGAGTCATTGAACAGCTTGTCGAGTACTTCTTTTGTCGTGTTTTTCCTTCTAGACCTCCGGGTAGCCATCTTTTTTCCGAGAAATCTACTGCATGAACCTACCACATGGGTGTCGCCATTTTTATTACCCAGAATCCCTTGCGAACCCAAGGGATTGTGGGTAATAGTCCCAGCCAGCTTGAGGTCTCGGACCGGAGTTTTTTCCAGTTACGTGGCCAATCTGACACCCTCAGCCCCATGGGCTGTCATTTCCCTATGAAACATAGACCGATAATTTTCATTACTTCGGTGGGGAGTGATGAGGTCATGCTTCGTAATAGGCTTATTTGGTAGTTGCTGCTGTCCTTTTTTTTAGGTAAGTAAGACCGAAAAAAGTAAATTTTGGGGAAAAATGTGTTATTTTTAGGCATTTTTCACGCGCGGCTTCAACTTCAACTTAATATATCCCCAGATAACCCCGCGAGGGGCAAAGTAGGGGGGGGGGAGGAGGTCCCAGGCTAAGGCGGGCAGGCCTCCAGCCTGGCGCGGAAAGACTCAACGGTGGGAGCCGTAACAACCAGGCAGGGCGTTCCACTCGGGTATGGTGCGAGGGAAAAAAGAATATTTAAATGAGTCTGTTCGGGCGTAAAGTGGTTGGAATTTGAGCGTGTGGCTTCCCCGGGTGCGCCCCTGAGCTGGTTTCAGTAGACTATCTGTATTAATATTGATGTGGTTATTAACTAGCTTATAGAAAAAGGTGAGACGGGCGTTCCTCCTCCTTTCAGAGAGAAGGGTCCACTGCAGGTCATTGAGCATTTGTGTCACGCTGCTAGTCTGCCGGTAGTCATTCAGAGTCACTCGGGCGGCCCTGCGCTGGACGGCCTCCACCGCCTGTATCCCTTTGGTGGTGTACGGGTCCCAGACGGTGGCACTATATTCCAAGTGGGGCCGCACCAGCGCTTTGTAACAAGTGGCCTTGACCCTAGATGGACAATGGGTCAAATTGCGCCGAATGACCCCTAGTACCCTGCCGGCTTTGCTAGTGGCGTAGTTGATATGGGTGTCCCACCGCAGATCATCGGACAGTTGTACTCCAAGATAGGGGTGGGACTTGACACCGGTGAGGGCTTCTCCACTTAGGGAGTACTGAGTTAGGATGGGGTGCTTTTTACGGGTGATATGGAGGATGTGGCATTTAGAGGGATTGAACGACATAAGCCAACGATTTTGCCAATCTGTTAGTGCATCAAGATCAGACTGTAGACCTTGTGCGTCAGAAGGCGTGCTGATAGTTCGATAAATCAAGCAATCGTCGGCAAATAATCGAACGTGTGAATCTACGGAGCTGGGGAGGTCGTTAATGTACAGTAGAAAGAGCAAAGGGCCTAACACTGTACCCTGAGGGACTCCAGAGGTGACCCTGACAGCTTTAGATGGTCCGCCGTCAAAGACAACCCTCTGGGTTCTCTCTGTTAGGAAGGCCCTAAACCAAGACTGAAGAAGGTCAGAAATGCCGTAGTGCTCGAGCTTGCTTAGCAGCCGCTCGTGGGGCACGGTGTCGAATGCCTTGCTGAAGTCAAGCACCGCGACATCGACCTGTTTGTTATGGTCAAGATTGTTGGCCAAGTCTTGGAGGGTGAGTACCAGCTGGCTCTCACAGGACAGACCCTTCCTGAAACCGTGCTGCGCCGGGGACAGAACGCCATGAGTGTCAAGATGTTTCATCATGTGGCTGTGCACGATGTGTTCAAGCACTTTGCCACAGACCGATGTCAAAGACACCGGCCTATAGTTGAAAGGCATTGTTCTGTCACCCTTTTTGAAGATTGGAGCGATGTTAGCTGTTCTCCAATCCTCAGGTACGTCTCCCGTAGATATTGATTGGGAGAATATTGTCTGTAGTATTGGCGCAATTTGCTCGGCAACAGTTTTCAGGAGGCGAGGTGGTATTCCGTCTGGTCCTGTGGACTTGCTGGGATTAAGACTAGAGAGCTGTTTGGCTACCCCCTCCACTGAGATGTTAAGGGAGGGGATAGTTGGAACTACGGATTCGCCAAGGGTAGGAACGGTAGATTTATCCTCCCTGGTAAACACTGACTCAAACTGGGCTCCCAGTGCATCAGCCTTTTCCTGGGGGTCAGATGTTAGCACCCCCTGGTGTCTTATGGCCGATGCACCAGTGGAGTCCTGTCTGAGAGATTTGACATAGCTCCAAAAGGCCTTGGGATTATCCTCGATGTTTGTCTCAAGGTAGTTGGAAACATAATCCCTATGGGCCTTCCTAACTCTCTGCTTAACTCCCTTCCTACACCTCTTGAACTTTGCCCAGGCTTCATGGGAGTTGGATCTCCTAGCCTTGGAGAAGAGTTCAGACCGCTTACGAAATGCTTTGCGAATCTGGGGTGTTATCCAAGGTTTGCTAGACTGTGGCCTCACTCGTTTCCTGGGAACATGCTTATTGGCAGCACCACTAACGGCTGCCTTAAACAGCTCCCAGTTTTCTGAGGCAGTATTATGCTGTGCTTGGTCTGCGAACTCACGACTGTATGTTACCATATCCTGCTGGAGTGCATTGATGTTGGCTTTCCTCCACAGGTATATGAGTCGGTCTTTCGTGTTTGATGTTTGGGGCTTTACTTGAACGTCAATCAGCGGGATGTCGTGATCGCTGAGACCTGGCAAGATTTTGACTCTCTCCACTAAGGTGGAATTTGTGGTGAGAAACAGATCCAGGGTGTTCGAAGTTTGCCCTACAGTGTGAGTTGGTTCGCAGACCATTTGTTCCAGACCGCAGTCATTGGCAAGGCTGATGTACTTGCTCGTGAGACTGGATGGGTTAGGGGCGATGGTATTTGCTACGGGGTTCCAGGTCGCATCTGGCAAGTTGAAGTCCCCTGCTAGCCAGATGTGGGCATTGTTGTTATTAGCCCGCATTTGCAGCACTGATCTTTCTAGTGCTGCAAAGTCATCCTGACCAGCCTTTGGGGGGCGATAGTAGGCCCCGATGTAAATGGACTTACTGTTAGCCAGCTGGACCTGGACCCACGTCAACTCGCAGGGACATTCCGGTTCAGGGTGGTGGGTTGCAATGATGCACACCCCCTCCCCGGCCAGCTCGGTCTCTCCTGAACACATTGAACGTGTCCGGAAAGACTTCACTGCTGCCCACTGACGAGTCCAACCATGTCTCAGTGCCAACAACAATGTCTGGTTGCACAGCTTCGCAGAAAGCATGCAGTTCAGGTACCTTGCCACGGATGGATCGGAAATTGATGACACAGGTCCTGACTGGTTTGGTGTGTGTGCGGTCACGAGGTGGTTGGGTAACATTGTGACTAATAGGCGAAGAGGTAGCGATAGGGGAGCCTATAGATCTTGCTGGACTGGAACAGGTGCTGGTGTCGAAAGAGGAAAAACAATTAGAAGTTTCAAAGACTGTAGTGTTGAAAAGACTGGAGCTGAAGTTGGGTAGGCCGCAGGAGCAGCAAATCCAGGACACGTTAGGGTTGTTGATGGCATTGTAGGCCGGTGCTGACATACCCATGCAATCAGTATGATACCATACATCGCATGAGTCACAGCAGATGGCATGCCGGCCACTGACCGTTTCCCACCTGACGGCTTGATGGCATACGCCGCAGGGGTACTTCGGTGCCCTAGGTCCCGGATTCAACTCCACATCTCCAGACAGAAGTATTATGAGAGCTATGCAGAAAAGGGTGAGTTTAGGTCTGCGATGAAGTGCCAGTTTAACCTTAGAGTTTATAAAGATAGAGACAAGTGCAAGCTTATAGGGGTGGATGGCATGTCTGATGTCCAGCAAGGTAGTTAATGGAAATGGACTGTTAAAGATTTGGTTAGGGCTGTGAGGGATGCCTTCATGCCTTGGAGTGAAGGGGGAGGGATGGTGTTCCGGACTAACAAGTAAGACAAAGAGGTGAATGGTTAGCAAAATGGCGCCCAGAATTAATGGTACACATGAGGCATGCATGCTACTCGACCTGCAGTGTTTCTCTCCTACTCGGGAAGGAGGAGCGCCACGCTGCCGGGGGGGAATTACATGGTAAATATAAATGAGTACAATGAGAAAAGATATACTATAAAGAATGTAAAATAGGAACGGTCTCACCGGTAGAGATGGTAAACAGCGTCAGACACGATCCAAGTGTGGGGAGGGGGGCACGGTACTAGTGGACTAAGCTAAAAAGGCACTGTGCAAAAAGGGTCGATTTCCGGACGTTTCAATGATAGTATATTTCCGACAATATTACGTTTCCGACGATATTCAGACCTTTCTTGATCTCGATATCCTAAGTTTACGGATTAATATCTGGAGCCGGAAACGGGAACACATTTAATCGCAATATATCCGGATCCGAATATGTTAAAGTTTTGTTTCCGGATACCAGCCGAATATTCCGACTTTCCAGTAACGTATGCGGATTTTTTTTCAACGGAGAGACCGCGAATACGGATAAATATCTAAAGCCGGAAACGGGAACACATTTAATCGCAACATATCCGGATCCGAAAATGTTAAAGTTTTGTTTCCGGATATTAGCCGAATATTCCGACTTTCCAATAACGTATGCGGATTTTTTTATCAACGGAGAGACCGCGAATACGGATAAATATCTAAAGCCGGAAACGGGAACACATTTAATCGCAACATATCCCCGATCCGAATATGTTAAAGTTTTGTTTCCGGATATCAGCCGAATATTACGACTTTCCAGTAACGTATGCGGATTTTTTTTACAACGGGGAGACCGCGAATACGGATAAATATCTAAAGCCGGAAACGGGAACACATTTAATCGCAACATATCCGGATCCGAATATGTTAAAGTTTCGTTTCCGGATATCAGCCGAATATTCCGACTTTCCAATAACGTATGCGGATTTTTTTTTCAAAGGAGAGACCGCGAATACGGATTAGTATCTGGAGCCGGAAACGGGAACATGTTTCATTGGTGCATATCCGGATCCGGATATACTACCGTTTTGTTTCCGGATATCACCCGAATATTCTGACTTTCCGGTAACGTATGCGGGTTTTGTTCAACGGAGAGACCGCGAATACGGATTAATATCTGGAGCTGGAAACGGGAACATGTTTCATCGTCGCATACCCGGATCCGGATATGCTGCAATTTGGTTCCGGATATCACCCGGATAGTCCAACTTTTTGGCAGCGTATTCGGAGTCTTTCTGCAACGGACATCCAGCAACTTACCGATGAATATCTATAGTCGGAAACGCATATCCGTAACACTGAGTCCGCAATGTATACGGAGTGTTTTTGCTCCTGAAATTATATATCTGAGATTAAACATACTAGATACATGGCAAAGAAAATACGAAAAGCAAGAATATTTTAAATCACTCTGTAATTGTTTAAGTCCTATATCTGAACAGTTTCATGGTAACGCGTACTGATGATTCAGATTCAAGTTAGCCATATAGATTTGGTTATCGGTAGATGTTCTACAACAGCGGAAATACAAATGTAGGTATATAACTTACTACACAGTGAACAATCTTGAACAGTCTTAATTGTGGTAATATATGTACACAAACATTGCTGTTATAAGTCCTTGAAATCAAGGTATAAGTAATTAAAAGTAAAAATAAGATCAATAGAGACTATACGTGATACAATGTCAATATTCTGAATGAGGGTAATTGAAAACCAATGATACAAATCTCTTACTCGGTAAATCAATGAATATAGAATGTATGCAGAAGTTATATCATAACATTTAGAGCTTCTTCTGTAACCTCTATAAATACATCAGAGTATGAATCATACAAATTTTGCATAGGGATATTCACGTTCTAGTTTACTTATGAACATTTACAATGTGTTTTCACACGATGCTACTCATTCTGGGCGTTTTACGGCACACCCGCAACGGCAATTACGGTACGGATTGATTAACTTCGTTAGGCACCAGGTCTAACATGTTATCCGTGTCACATAAAGGAATGTTCTGATACAAATAGTACTGCTTCTTAAACGTATAGGTGTTAACAGACATATCATTATTCCAAGATAGGCATGCGGAAGTCACACAGGTTGGTTTGCTGCAAAGATGTTGCTGCACTGGAACTGTCTTTATAACCCCCCGATATACTCAGCGGAAGATGCTGAAAAATAAACGTGGCTAGAATAAATCAAATGTGGAGACGAGTCGAGACCTACTACATCAAATGCGCACCCTCCCTCTCCAATGATATGACACAACGAAATAAACAACGATCGAATCAAAAACAAGATGGTCTACAACACTAAAGACAGCAGTGACCGGATACCTGTTTACTTAAAGTTTAGCCTTGTCTAATTCCAGTCGGATCATGCATATGGTCAAATAACGATAGCAAAAGGTAAAGTGAACAAAGTCGGCTCAATAAAGAAATGTAAATTATGTTTCCAACAACGTTGAAATACTGCCCAACTGAAACTTTATCTTTGTAGACTTCTCGTGACACACCCAAACCAAGTCAATGAACTTTGCGATCAGTTGAGTAATAAAAACACTTAAACATATGGATGAAACACAAATTAGGAAAACGGAAAGGCATCGGACTTATTGGCAGACAGTACAGGTACTATACGCATTGCTGAAGAGACTTTGTACATAGAAACACGTGTCGGAAATAGGAACGCAGATTCCGGAATACCATGAGGAAATATGTAACATATTCGGACAACAGATATTCTAAGATATTAACCGGACACGCAAATGAACAATTCCTGCGTCGAAATATTTCCGAAAATGCTGTGTGGAAATTCTTGTTTGGAAATGTCCAGATATACGCGACATGTGTAACCTTCAGATTTGCCTAGAAATCTACCCTTCTCGTATAGGGAAGAAAATATGTTACATACACTGTATACGGAAAACTGGTATTCCCGGATATATGGCAAATAGAGAAAAACACATATCTGAACCACTTAAACGCACGTGGCACGTATACGGAAGAATATGGAGTACTGCTTTTGCCTGGGCATAGGGTAGCAACAGTTTCTTAGTCAATATATTTAGCATATCTATTTATAGTTAGAATACTGAAACATGGGTTGTTGTAATATATCAACAACGCGTATTCGGTCTTACGAAACGCCCCTGTACAGTATCCAAAACAAAAACAAAACAATATCACGAAATAAAGACTGTTTTCTTTCGGATCGCATATGCATAAAAATAATTTCTAAATTATTTCAAGGTACTGTCAAAGATAATGTCAACAGACTGAACAGATTATAATACCATTCCTGTATGATATGTTAAAGTTAAAACAGATCCTAAGGTCGAACTGAAAATCTAAAAAGAATTTACAAAAAAACATTATCAAATAATGTGGCTAGAAACACAACATTCCTTTTGTTACTAAACTCGACAGGACAGCAGCAAAATGATGTTTATTATCCTGACATTGCAAGGTCACAGTCCTCAATATGATGAGTATCAGGTCACCAAACACGTAGCATTTACTGAGAACTGATATTTCACGATACGACACAACTAAGGATTGTTGTTTTTGCTTGGACTTAATATATTCGGCATAGGTATATTCAGAAAATTTCTAATATTTGTCAGGTATATTGACTCTTTTCTGTAGTCATGTTACAGCATGGATTTCTGTAGTATTCCAACCCCTGATATCTCCGTACACAGAGGGAAACACGTATTCGGAGTAAAGAAATGACCATTAACAGTATCCGGGAAAATGTTGATTACTGATATTCCGTATACGCACATGTTTTCTATTATGATACATGTGGGTGGCCTTTTGTGCTTCACGGAAGAGCTGCTTGAAAACAATTTCTGTGAAACTCTCCTAGCTGCAAATTGACACACTAGAGTAAGAAATGACTAATTTTTGATGTAGGTATAAGTTTAACGCGTCTCCAATTGTAGATATTGGAAGTTCAGTTACCGTGTTCTCGGCTTGTCCATGCTCCGCTGAGGTCGCTGCACCCCGTTGTCCTCGTACCATCCACTTCGGTCCCGACTCCCGAGTACATGCAGGTCCTTCCTCGTCTTTGCAAGTTGGTTCAGAAAAGACGAATCTCGCGGTGTATTCCGTCAGATCGTATTGAGAATAGGATGTTAAGAGACTCGGGCTCCGGCAGATACCTCCGGCACACGCTGAAACAACTCACCCCGGCTCTTTCTCCAACTCTGCCGGAACCGTTAAGTTTGGCGCTAACATTCCAGGAATGCGTCATAGATGAACGGACCAATCAGAAATCAGGCATATTTTCCAAACCATCTGGTGGCCAGATCTTATCGTAATTGTGCACATACCCATGTCCCAACTGAGAAGACAAACAAGCCAGTACGGTTTTGGAAGGGTGCCCATATATATATATATAAATATATATATATACACATTTCCATGGCAGGCCACATGCTTGTCTTCATGTCATGCTTTAGCAATAGATTGATGCAGGTATTTCAATTTTGCACATGCATGTATAAATCGGTTATGGAAATCTAACTTAAGTTGCTTTGATTGGCACAAGATCACAAAGTGTGTCACTGTTTGGCTTAATGCACTCGTGCAATTCTTTTTTAGATTTCAAGAACTACCAGAAACCCGAAGTTGTGTATTTGCTGATCGATTTGATAGTTTCAAGCACGGAGACAAAAAGCTCCTCCTAGAGGCAACATATATTATTGTACCGACCATATCTTGGTCATGATACGCGCAAATACGTCCGGAAATCTAAGTGTCCCACAATGCCCTTCTGCTGTGGATTGTCATTTCCGGACTTATTTCCGGACAACTATTTTGATTCTGGTCATTTTCGGAGTCCGGAACGCCTTCAAAAAACATGCTTCGTATACGGACAAAAGATAAACCAAGATATTTCCTGGACACAAAAATGAACAATTCCGGAATCGGAATATTTCCCGAAATGCTGTGTCGAAATTCCTGTTTGGAAACTGTCCGAATACGCGGCACGTTTAACATTCAGATTTGCCTAGAATCTTTCATTTTATCACAGAGAACGAAATATATTGCGTAAACGGAACATCATCATCATCATTATCATCATAGTCGCCGCGTTCATCGGTTGACGATGCGGGCCATCATATGTATTCCCGGATATGTGGGAAAGTACAGTAAAACGCATACCTTAACCTGGACTACAGAAACTAAAATGGCACATAATCGGTAGTACTTGCTTTGCATTGATAAAGATAGCAACTGTTTTGGATTCGAAATATTATCGGATATGTGTCATGACAAAGTCAACAGATATCTTCGTGTATGTAAAGAAACACGCATTCGGAGTAATGAAACTCCCATGTACGGTATCCGCAAATATCCTAAGTCATATTTTGCTTGATCTGCAACGAAACAATTCCTGATTCAATATATTCCCGTAAATGTTATGTATTGACAAAATGTCCGAAAACGTTCAGAATACTTGGCATGTCCAGTTATGTGTCAAATTTCGGATTTTGTCAAGAAATAGACCGCTTTCGCGCTTGACAACAGATGTCTCTGCATACATAACGAAATACGTATCCGGAGTTATGATACGAACTTGTAAAGAATCCGGTAAATAAAATAAAAACTATATTTATCCGGATACACTAGGAATAATTTATTGAATCACAATATTTCCGGATATTTCAGGTGTCGAAATAAGTACTTGGAAATAGTCCGTATATTTGACATGCCCAGTGATGTGTCAAACTTTGGATTTGTCCGGAAATGAATTGCAACATTTTCGGAGTCGATACATTCCCGGATATCTTACCTGTCACGGCAGAGTCAGAATATAACATGGATTGCCGAAGTATCTTAACAACAGATATCTCCGTATACATAAAGAAACACGTATCCGGAGTTACGATACGACCCTGAACTGTATCCAGAAAAATGAAAAGTTGTATTTATCCGAATTTGCTAGGAAATATTTCTTGAATCAAAATATTTCCGAATATGTTAGGTATCGATTTGAGTACTTGGAAACGGTCCGAATATGTAACATGCCCAGTGATGTGTCAATATCGGATTTGTCCGAAAATGGACCCCTTTCGCGCAGTGAGGGGTAAAAATACACAACCCAAGGGCGACCAGGGGCCTTAAAAAGTTACTACTGTATATGTTGGCATGTGTTAAAGTGGATAACTGTGAAATGAAATATGGATGGTTGAAAAAGAACTAAAAAAAAGCCTAAAGAAGTGGAGCTCCAGGGAAGCCCGACCGCCCGCCCGGGGTGACCTCTGACCTCTCGCCCGGGCTGTAGGACAAAAATGAGTTTTCCTAGGGTAGCGGATTACATGCTGGAAAAGCGTAGTAATTGTTGTCTCTGAAAAACGAAAAAAATTTAAAAAGTCAGGTGATAACTTTTCCGCAATCACCGATGACCCCAAAACAGCCTTAACGGACATAAAACGTACGATTTGGGTCATCAGGCGAAAAGGTCACATTGCCATTGACGCGGAATAATATTACGAGTCTTCGCTTGACGATCAACATTACGCCACCCGTAAATGCTACAATTAACAGGCTTTTCAGAAAATAAAAAGATATCTACACAGCTATAAAGATTCTAGAGAAACCAGGACAAATACTAAGCAATCAGAACTACATTTCCGACAGATTACCGCACCATGACCCAACCCCCGGTCAGATTTAAACTCCGACCCGGAACCTTAAGGAGCACCTTTTCAATTAAAATCACAAAATAATATAAAGGGGGGTTTGTCAAAGGCATCTGCGAAGTTTCCGCTCCGTGCGCCTGTTCATCGCCCTGTAACAGGTGTTTGAAGGTACCTCTAAAAAGCGCGTGTATCGTGAGTATTACATGTAAGTTCCATTTTCACAACAGGGCAGGTATATCAGCATTTTGTGCAATGTCACTGACAAAACCTGACACAGATGTGTGTAGATATGTTCTGACGGCGATTTCCCTGCCTCAAGCGGCATTTCAATAAGAGAAAACATAGGAAAAGCAGCACAGGGCGCCCCCAAATCCACCTGTGCAGGTATACGTAAACGTCATCAGGTTAACGTCATCACCTTGCGTTCTAATACTGTCGCGTTGCTGAGTTCACCTTGGTGATCCCGAAAATCCGAAAAATCGAACTTGCCGGTGACGGCTATTTGATTCAAATGAGTGGTAAGTATGGCGTGGCAACACACATATGTCCCATCGCAGCTGGAAGAAGTAGAAGTCTGTTCGACCGGACCAGAACTTGAGGAGTGTGATGGAGAACCTCCAGACGACGTCGAAGTCATCACAGGGGGAGTTGTTTTGCCTGCCGCTACTGAGTTATCAAGCGATGGCATAAATGTAAATAAGGGTGGAAGACCAAAAAAGCGAAAACCAGTAGTAAAGTTTGAGGTGGGAAATCAAGTAAGGCGCATTAGCACTGGGATTACTGTTAGAGAGCAGGAAACAGCCGAAAACATGCTGATTGGTTTCGTCTTTGCCAACAAATTTGGAAAAGTCGGAGAAGCGTCAACCTACCCAAAATCTGAGCCCATTGGCAACGCGGAAGAATGGTTAGCTGGGAAGGTTACCCAAGAAATGTATCAGTGCAAAGAGTCGCCACTTCTGCTTAAAGCCCTTGTTACTGACGGGTCTGGACAAATTTATAGAGGCGCAAAATCGACCACACAAAACCTCCAGCCCGACTTTAACATTGAGCAACAGGATTGCACAGTGCATGCTTCTCGTCGTCGGCGATCCAGTGTTTTCCGCCCGGACTTAAGTTCCCAACTTGTTTCAGATCGGGTTTTCCGGCAAGGTGACACAGGAGACCACCAAAGCCTTCTGCACTGTCTTGTCCAAAGCCATCGGCTCACGCTGTTCAGGGGAACTTAAGCGAGCGCGGGGGCAGCACCCCACCGACGACTCTCAATATCTGAAATCAGTTTCGGACGCCTAAAATAACATCCTTGACTGCTTCTCTGGCAATCACACAAAGTGTTCTGCTCTTTCCTTTGTGTGTCCCTGCGACCCCGTGGCCTCCGATCATGTCCCCTCGTACCTCCCCAGGAAGATCTATCTTCTTCTAACTGAGGAAGACCATTTCTACAAGAAGGGGAAGAAGAAGTGGATTCCAGCAGGCACGCGAAGAACCAAGTGGAGGCGAAGATCAGGCACAGCTGCTGAGAGAGCTTCAGGCTTTTACCAGGCAGGACTTACAACGGACCTTGCAGGAGCTTAGCCTGGACACCATCCGCATTCCTACAGGCCACCTCCTGTCAGCAGTAACCGACATCGGCTTGACCTTCAGCCAAACAAGAACATGGAGGAGGTTTGTATTACCTAATACCATATGCCTAAGATTGAACATCAATACATACAATATGTTTTATGCTATACAACTCGGACTAATCACAAATTTTCTAAGCTTACCTAGTAGTGATCAGCTCTTGGTTGCACTGTGTTACAAATCAATGACATAATAATGTCAGTGTGTTCCTTCTGCAAACTGTATTTATGAGTACATGTAGCATGTATTAAAACATGTTTGTAACACAGATGGATGAAAGGCTACAATATCATTGTGGAAAGCGAGAGGACGTCAAGGGCTCCGCAAACATACTTGAAAAATAGAAGGTCTTAGCAGAGCTGCTCCCCCTGGTGGTGGGAAAGAGGAGTGAAAAAGTGGTGTCCCTTCGACCATAATACAACAAATGATCAAAGGCACAGACAAAGTCATCAACATAGAGGTAGTCTCATTAAACATATCAGAGCTATCTATGTCAACCTAAGATACTAATGGCAGGGCTAGGAAAATTGATATGAACAAAGTTCAATCCACCCAGGCATTCTTGAGTTATACTGTTTACAGACGGACGGACACACACACGAACGCTGTGCAAAACTAACATCGGCGAAGGTAAATATAAACATGTTTTTTTCACCATGAAACGTTCAGCATTATAGTGAGAGAGAAAGCTAATCGAACTATAACATGCTGACAAACCACACATGTTGATCAAGCTAGTATGAGAAATGAAATATAAAAACCTTATCATATTGCATTAACTATTCTGTTGACAGAGATCTTACATGTACATGGCACGAAGGGAGGATCCTAGCAACTAAAGTGTGGGTAAATGTTCTCGGTGATCACGGTGGTGATCTTTTTAAGATGGCCTATCAAGTTCTCAATCAGTGTCAGCCCAACTCCGCTACCACAGTATTATGTGTATTTAAGGCTAAACATTACCGTGAAAACCTGACAGCAACCACCAAAGCCCTCTGTGTTGAGGTGGAAGCATTACAAGGATCAACATGGAGGTAATCACATTTGTATGTGAAATTCTAATGTTCCAATAAAAGTTATAAACTCTTTCCCTGATAAAAAATTACCATGGTTACATGGCATATAGGTAGCTTTGAGAAATGAATATGCTCACACTGATCGAACGAATTCCTTCCTTTCCAGTTTCCAAGATGGCAGCACACCTTCCAAACGGCTTTTCGTGGCTGGAGACCGCTAAATACATATTCAGTTTCTTCTCGAGAGGCACTACGACGATGACTGGGAAAGCAACGAATACCTGTAACGAGCAAAGTCGTTGTATCGAATGGGACCGGCCGTTCGAACATAGAACGGCCGATCCTGTTCTATCATTTAAATAAACTTTTGTTTGAGAGGTTTCAACAAATGCAGTCGTGTTTGTACAAGTGTCCGTACTTCTCGACCTCTCATATTGGTGGGCTAGCGGTGGTTGCCGTCTTCGAGCGGCCGAACCCGCAACGAGGCCATCCTTGGCCAGCTGATATACCGCCCGAGTCAAGAGGCGCTGCCACGGGCACGCTTACCTAGCAACATGCTAGTACTGTCCGCTTACCGTGCCACGTCGACCCGACCCGCCGCCATGCCATGCTGTCCTCTTACCCAGCCTGCCAGCCGACCACGTCTACCATGTGCCCAGCCTTCTCTGCTTGCGTATTTGAGGGCAAATGGCACGGTTGGGGGGGGGGGGGGATGTAACGAGCAAAGTCGTTGTATCGAACGGGACCGGCCGATCCCGTTCTATCATTTGAATAAACTTTTGTTTGAGAGGTTTCAACACATGCAGTCGTGTTTGTACAAGTGTCCGTACTTCTCGACCTCTCATATACCTGATGTCATAGAGCAGCATGGCAGTGCAAGTGAAGATGCTGCAAGACTTTGACGGAGAGCTTCTTATTGGCATCCTATTAGTAAGCTATGAGCAGAAATCCGACATCTACAACTATATCATCAGATATAACAGCAAGAAGACAAAGTTTACAGGAATCAAGTATTACTTGAAAGACAATAAAACACATAAATCTTTAAAAGATTCGTTTTTTTATGGAATTCGTTGAGAGCGCGATAATATTGCTCAGTCGCAGCGAGGTCTCCGTCCGTCGACGATGATTTGAACATTGAACATCTTTGTGAGGTCAAATCATTCCAACCCCTTTTACTTGATATAAATGATTGAAACTATTGCTAGTCATATAACGATGGAAAAGTCACCATACCTATAGATCTGCAATATTTGAGATGGATTTAGAACGTAACAGTTAAGGTAATTAAAAATCAATATGATTTTTCCAAATGTACAGATTTGTCAGCGGACTTCTTGTCTTATAATTCCGTTCATTTTATTTTGATTTTAGCTCTTGTGGTGGATTTGCACCCCGAAAACCTTTGGGGATGAGGCGTTTTGAAGAGGCACACCTGCTGTACGCATATCTATGTGTTGTCTTAACCTATGGCATATTGAAGGGCGTATCGATTACTCAACGAATGTTATGTGTGAAAGCATATCGTCAGATTTTTATTAAGCCTTCGTCAGGAAATGATCGGGTGAACAGACTCTTTAAACGTATGCAGATAATGATATTCATTAGATAATGATATACATCATTGATGCTTTTATGCAACATCTAAAGGTCAAAGGCGAAGCTGGCAAATTGCATGGTATCTTTTTAAAGACATTTTTAAAAGGGTGCCAAGCAATCTTAGATTTTCAAAGTTTATGTTTTCTTTACCAGCTAGTAGGTGCCTTGTGCCAGGATGTGCGAGCTGCATAGTTCTTGACGGCAATGCAAAAAAACATCGTCAAATCTGCAGCGTGACAGACGCCCCTATGCAGTTTCCTTTTCTGTCATGATCGGTGAAAACAGGTTTGTATATTAAGCTCGAAACATGTGATATTTGGTGCTCGCTTATTAGGCTTAGATATTTTGATTTGTTTTTCGTATTCAAATATAGACTTACAATAGCTAACAATAAAACGCAGTACTTATCTGTTGCAGGGTGTATAGATACACCGGTAAAAGGTTCGCGATTTTGCGAGAAATGCAAAGAGTTCGTGTGCGATCCGAAAGAACGGACTGGACAAGAAACAGATGGGCTGGAAAATACGATAGAAGAAACACACCAACCTGACTGCAAGAGACTACCTTCTCTGAAGACCTTTATCTGATCGATGACATTTTAGACATTCAAGAATAAATTTTGGACAATGACACTTTACAAGGTAATAAGAAGAGGAGGGGGCTCTCGTCTTTGATGCCAAGTATTTGGCAGAGAAGGGGTTTCCATTGACCGTCAGGGTTATCAAGGCACTCGCTCATGAAATATACAAGCAAACAGCCAAGGCAAAGGGAGAAAAACCGTCGGGGAAGAGGTGGTGGAAGGGTTTCAAGGGACGTCATCCCGACCTTACCCTAAGGTCACCTCATCAAGTGGACAAAGAGCGTGCGCTGGCTTCTTCTTAATTGAGGCAAATGCAAATAAGAAGAAACCCCGTGTTATATACAACATGGTATATACAACGCTGCTGAGACGGGGGTCGATCTAGCTACAAAATCGTCAAATGGCGATTGTCTCCCAGGGATGCAAGAAATCGCCGTCACGTCGTGCGGGATTGAGAGACCATATCTCAGTACTCGTGTGCGTTTCAGCAGCAGGGCAGACCGTCCCACCGACGACCATCTACAGCAAAGGAAATACACAGAGGGGGACCAGCCAACGTACCTTATGAATATTCTGAGTCAAGGTACATCCATGAAACGCTTTTCGAAGGATGGTGTACAAAGACAAAGACTTTGTCAAAGTGCTTTCTGAAACACTGCACCAACGACTGACCCAACATTATAGCCATATTACCCTCAAGGCCCTAGAGAAAGCACTCGCAACAACTATCATCATTCTAGGCCTCCACATTGACGTGTGTTTTTTCGCGCCACTGAAGAACAAATGGGCCTTGACCATCGAAGCTATGCAGGCCGCTAACACGACCTTTCAAGCCACCAAACGAAATTTCGCGAAAATATTCAGTTCTGTGTACAACAATTAGATAACACTACACGCTGTCAAGAATTCATTCGATATCTTAAAAACTCACTCTCGAAACTTTATATTATTTCTAGAAACTAACAGTCCAAGCGTACCACTATGGCACGAATGTGGAGAAGGTGATTTAGAAGGAGGGTGTGGTGGTACTTAAATTTAGGGAATACCATCGTCAGGGTGCCATGTAGGTGGGGTATATGACTAATTCCCACTTCAATGGATCGATATAGGATGGGTGAGGAAGAAAGACCTGGCAACCATCAAGAAAATGTGCGGGGGAGAACCAGAGGTCCTTCAAGTCCACCTCGAAGATGCATATATCAAGAGAAGTTTCAACGTCATAAAAATCAGACTCATTCTTTAAGTTAATAACTGACATTGTTGTCCCTCTATTAATTACGTAGTGAGCACAAACTGCAAGATCATGGCAAGCTCTCGCAGACTGCAGGGCCAAAATATCGCTTAACAGTTAATCATCGAGGAGGGACCTACCAAGCCGTCGTTGGAAATTTAATGTTGGATGATAATTTGATATTGTAAGAGCAGATCTTAATGTGTATTATGTTCCCATCAGCATGAAATGTTCACTGTCGTCTAGATCTCTTGTACGGACCGTCGATTGCAATGGTGAATCCTGCTATAGAAGAATCACAACTTTACCATGCAAATGAAGACATTCTCTATTCATCACAGGAAATTTTGTAGTTCTTGAGGGAAGGTCTGTTTGCTTTTTTTCATCCCTTAAAGTCATTGGTTTCGTAAACATGGCATTGAGCTTTGAATCTCCAGCATTTTAAATTTTATTTCAAATATGGGGAAAAAGTGATGTTTTTCCTAGCAAAATCAAAGTCACATTTCGTAGAGTCCATTCCAAGTCACCACGGGGGTCTTTATTGTCATAATTTACAACTGTTTTTAATTCTTTGTAATTATTTGTCTAGGAGATTCCATACTTTGGAAATATTGTGAATGTCATTTCAACTTTATAATCATTTGTCCGGTGGTGCAAAACATAGGAAAGATCTGGAATATGATATTTCTAATAGTTTCTAAATAATGATTACAGTATTTTACAATTTTGTACCATTTTGTAGAATTATTTGTAACTGGGTCAGTTGGGTGGGAAGAAAGCAAGCCACGCATCTTTGCAAATAATGCTTGGGCACCATGCATAGATGGCTTGCACAAAGGGCCTAACAGTGCCCAGCCGTGACATCTAAAAATACACAATAGGGCAGACGATAGAGATGGATTAGCACCTTCTTTTATGGGGGCAATTACCCTAATCCACCTTTTGTAAATATTGCTCTATATTTCGAAATTTAGACGAATCACAAACATTTTTGCAAAATTTTGTAAATAAAGCGTTGGACTTCGGTCCTTCAGGGGGTTGCATCTCCTATAGTAGAGACTCAAAGGATAAGTAGATGGAGCTTGCTAAAATTGTGTATTCATGCTATGAATCTGTTGTCGCATTGATCACTAAGTGGACCCTTTCGGGTTGTAATGTGTTCCACAGATGAAAGGTTGAACGTACAGTGCTTTATACGTTTGGTCAGGAATGTGAAACGGAGTGCACATGTTATCAGAGAGTTGCTTTGACGCGTAAAGACAGGAAAGTATTTGAAGCACAGAGATAGTTTAGGGTCATTGGTTAGGTTGGTCAAGGGTGTCTTGATAGGTTTTATAGGACGGTCAGGTTGTGTGGGTGTTTGTGTTCCGTTCTTTCACCATGGCTTATCCCTACATGGCCACACCGGGCACGAGAGTGATGGCGGCAAGGTGTCCCTAGCACCCGTTATCCATGCCTAACTGGGGCGGGCCGATCCAGTCATATTCCGCACCGGGATATCTGAAACAGCGGAGAGAGTCATCGGGAAACTTCCACAGGAAGTCGGTGAGCTGAGCTGTACCAGCAGGGGGACTAGGGGAGAACGGCCGTGGTCGTGCGACAAAGGGAAGGAGGGAGAGCAACACAACACGGGAATCATACAGGGAGCAGAAGGATAGTGCTCAGCGAAGGATGCCAACTATACATTATTGAAAAATCTATGGACTTGTATCAACTGAAAAGTATCTTAAGCTTGAAATTGTTAGTTATTAACATGGACATTGTAATCGAATATTTTCTGTATTTAAGTAACACGTCTCTCGCCGAGGACGGCTCGATTTGAAATGGGGGGTAGGTGTAAGAATGTGTGACGCAAATAATGTGTGACGCAATAGTAGCCGTTGCCGCAATGGAACGTAGAATGGTATTTTTGTTGTTTATTTGTTTCTATTTCTTTCGTACGTTCGCCGAACGTGAACGTTTTAACGAGCGCGTTCGCAGAACGCCCTTACTTGAATAAAGACAGTTGATCCCGAGGATTGATCGCGTCAAGGTTGATTTAGCTGCGTGTGGTGTCTTGTCTTCCTTCGTCTCGTCATCTTCATAGTCACCTCGCCAGCAAGATCCATTACAGAAGGAACGCTAACATCCCCGCTTCCTTACACAGGGAAAGGAGGTGAAGGAAGGTGAGGCCGTGCTGGCTACTGCCGCGATTGATGGAACATACAATAACCCCACACCCAACACTTACACCCAGAACGCCAAGCAGGTATCGCTACCGGTGCTAGAAACGACAACAGGACAGAACATGTGGATTGGTTTTAGTTTTGCAAGTAAGCTTTGTTCATGTGGGCGATTGGGGGGAGGAAGGGAAAGGCGGAAGCACGATCCGTCTTGTAAGGCAAACTTTCCCATGTCTGACCCGATCGGGAAAGCTGAGCAAGTTTTGTGGAGGCGGGCCGTGGAGGGGCACGCAATTAAGAGAAAAAAACCCAGTTATAGCGTCTCAAATTATTACAGATAACGACAGCCATGCAACAAAAGGTGTTCGCGCCGCTAAGAACATTCGTCCTTCAGAGAAACTTGATTGCACATCACATGTATCGAGAGGTCAAAGGCGGAAAATGTTTAGGGTTGCCGATACGCTAAGCGCTTAGATTGCGGCTGGTGATGTCGGCCGTTTGGATAAAGTGACAAAACAGAAAAGAAGTTGGTTTGCCTCCACTCTTGGCAGAGCATTGTCCCAAAGATGCAGTAGAGAGCTGGCACTTGCTCGCAACAGGTTTGCCGAAAATGATGACAAGTTTAAGCTGGCGGTACATCAGGCCAAGAACAAAATAGTTACCTATTTTTTTCGGCAGTCATTGAAATTGCCAAAAGTTCTCCTTCTTTTGCCGTGCAGGGCCCGATTACGCGGGATAAGTATATCGGGCCCACATGTAACGACACCAAAACAATTCAAGAGGTTATAGATTATAAACTGTCAAAACAAATGGTTCATAAACAACGACGCCTCATGTCGACAAATGCCGTTGAAGCGGCCCATCGGACAACGCAAATATCGTTTCCAAAAAATAATACATTCTGATCTGCAGGGGAGTTGAGGGCAAGTAGCGCCGCGCACTCTTTGGGAGTCGTTTTTCCGGCTCAACCAAGCCGCCGGCTCAGGTTTTTTTACCTGGCGGAACAGCGGAAGAACTGGGGTGTGCACCGTTAAGACATATGTGATCCCTAAGCTTTTGTACCCGGTGGGAGTGGCAAACGTAGGATTCCAGGAACTGACACAAGCAGATGTGAGGAGGGGGAAGAGTTCAAAATCATGGCAGGGATGCCGACTAGGATGACGGATGCCTTGCTGGATCCAGCGCAGTCACGACTTGGACTGGGCCTCTTTTGACTCAGCGCAGCGCCGACGAGAGAAATTCCAGCTCGCCGAAGTGCCCCCCTCCCCCTCTAAGACTTCAAGAATGGCTACCGGTGGAAGCGAGGCGACTGTGAATAATATCAATCCATCTATTCATCAAATCAAACTCTGATGGTAGATGGATCATTATAGATGTAACAATTGATGATTTTAGATTTTGTATAGTTAGTTTATATGCCCCAAATGAGGATTCCCTCGTATTCTTTTCTACTTTATTAGAGGAATTAGATACTTTTCCTGAATGTAATGAAAACCTAGTTATAACTGGAGATTTCAACACAGTACAAAACCCACAATTAGATAGACTTAGAACAAATAAAACATATCACCCTAAATCTTATGACGCTATTTCAGAACTGAAAGGTAAATTTGATTTAAATGACATATGGAGGGAGGTTTCGAAACCCAAACACTATTAAATATACTTGGCGTCGTAGACGTCAAGCGAGTTGGATTGATTATTTCCTAGTTAGTTTTGCATTAATTAATAGAATAAGCAAATGACAGCTTTAAATATGATCATAAATCAATTGTTATGTCCCTTGTTACTGCTGAATTCCCTCGGGGAGAGGGGTACTGGAAATCTAATACTTCTTTATTAGAAGACACTTATTTTTATCAGAAAACTGTTGAACTTATGAATGAATTTTTCCATATCAATAGAAACACAGCAAACCCCCATATTGTATGGCAAGCTGCCAAATGTTTTTTTCAGGGGGCACTGTATTAAGTATTCTAGTTATAAGAAAAAGCAATATTTATCTATTGAGAAACAATCAATGGATGATATAAACAAATTGAATACCCAGATTGATAATGTGACCTCCCCCCTCAGACTCTATACTCCAGGACCTTGAGAATAAACAGAATGAAATAGAATTACTATACAAGCATCGAATAAATGGAATACTATAAGATCAAGAGCCAATTGGATGGAGTCCGGGGAGAGATACACAAAGTATTTTTTAAATTTAGTTAACTTAATAGAAATCATACCAGAAAAAATGTACAGAAATTAAAAGTCTCAGATATTACCTTCAGTTGTAACCCTGAAAAAAATTTAATCAAGCAAACTGAATTTTATTCAAACTTGTATTCCTTTAAAGACCCTCCATTGCCCCTAACCCCTGAGAATTCTCAACAAGTTTTCCCTATAGAGTATGGTAGAGTATTATCAAATGAGCAACAGCGGGACTGTGAGGGACTTATCACAGAGAAAGAACTATTTGATGCAATTAACACCTTTTCAAATGGTAAATCCCCTGGTTTAGACGGGATTCCTGTTGAAGTTTATCTTAAATTTTATTCTGTGTTTAAAACTCCCATGCTTGAATGTTTTAATTATTCACTAGCACAAGGTTTCCTACCAAATACCCATAATTTTTTTCTTTACTGTTAAAACAAGGTAGTGATGGGAAAGATAAAGACCCTACATTATTAGACAATTGGAGGCCCCTTACATTGCTATTTTGTGATTATAGAATACTTTCTAAATGTTTAGCTTTAAGGGTAAGGTCTGCATGTTATTAATTATATTATTCATGAAGACCAAACAGGATTTATTCATGGTAGATTTATGAGAGATAACATAAGACGTATTCTTGAGACCAATGATTAGTATGAACAGGACGACAAACCTGGTCTTATATTTATCGCGGACTATCAAAAAGCCTTCGATACGATCAGATGGGATTTTATCATACGAGCATCAGAAGTTTTCAATTTTGGACCCCAATTTATTGCCTGGATGAAAGCTTTATATAACGATGTTACCAGCTCTGTGTTTAACAATGGTTATTTGTCAAACGCTTTTGCCTTACATCGTGGTGTAAGGCAGGGTTGTCCTCTTAGTCCTTATATTTTTGTTCTTGCTGTTGAGGTGCTAGCCATTAAGATACGCCATAATGAAAACTTGTCCGGCTTATCTGTGAATGGGAGATGTACTAAAATTTTACAGTATGCAGATGACTCTTATTTCCCTTTTGCTCATAACCTAGACTCCTTTAATGCTCTTCTCCAAGACTTAGACAATTTTTCACAAATACCAGGCCTCTCCTTAAATGTTGAAAAGTGTACTCAGAATTGGATACATAAAAAACAGCAATTTTAAATTGCCTACCCATCTCCCTTTTCAATGGGTGGATTGTAATGTCAAATTATTAGGTATTCATATACCTGATATATAGAATATAGAAACTATCATTATTGATCTGAATGTTAAGCCTCTCTTGAATAAATTAGATTGAATTTTATGTCCCAGGAAAGGGAAAAGATTATCTCTATTTGGTAAAATAGCTATTATCAACTCTTTGATTGTCCCTCAGTTAACCCACCTCTTTCAGGTGCTTCCATTACCAGACAAACAGTTATTTATAAAGTATGAGCGGAAAATTTTCTCTTTCATCTGGAATGGAGGACTTAAAAGAGTTGGCAGAAAAACAATTTATAATTGCTACCCAATTCATCCAAATAAGTTAAGTTTGTTGAAATTAGATATTATTGAACCTGACAGTTTTGAGTTCTTGTCATATACACCAATACACTTCTAAATTTGGAATTCTTGATATGAGATGATATCCAAGGAGATATCTATCCTTAGAAATCATGTCCAGATACCTCAGGTGTAATAACTGCCAAAAGAAAGCTCCTGACTCCGCAGAAAAAAATGGTACCCTGCAACAATTGCAACATATCACAACTATCACGAAAATGTCAAAAAGACATCTGCCTCAAGTTGCTTGTACAAACAAAAGACAACAAAATCTGTCTCTCATGTTTTGCTAACACCAAAGAAAACTTAATGGACAAGAACCCGTATGGTATGTCAGCTGATGAGTTGAAGTTCGAGTGTGCTAGAAGCCGGGGAAAATCTGACGATTTCATTCAATCCCTTGACAAAAAATCTGCACATCTATTAACCAGTAGATAGTTTTACTGCTTAATACGTGATCTTAATCAAACACAATGATGTTTTCTGGAAGAAATGCAACGTAACATTGCTCTTTTTCACTGTTAAATATTACTTCTCCTTTTCATAGAAAAAGTGAAGTCCATGGTATTATTACAGTTCTAAATTTGGAATACTTATTATCTAAACCAAAATTTAGTAGAATAATACAGCAAAACTTTCCTCTGTTGTGACATATGAAAAGTTTCATCCCTTCACGTAACCAAGACCAAAAATCACTGCAAAAGTGCAACACGTTCACAAATGAATATCAGCTCTCCACTACACAGGTACCTATCACCTAAGTTTCATTCAAATTTTACATAGACCTGGCACAATTTAAACATACTTAAAATACCACTGTACATTTATAAATTAGAAGTGCCATATGTCTTAACCATTTCTCACCCTTTAATGCAGCTATTAACATATACATTGTACAGTCTTCCCCCAACACCCATCAAATCACAACTTCATCATCATTAACAATCTAATATCTGACAACACAAATCACATCTACATCACGTGCCATTAGTGTCAGTAGGACTTCAACAATTTTGACGGTAATTTTTCTATGCTAAGATATATTCCAGTGTGCCAAAGAATTTGTAAATACTGTACGTCCAAGGGGGTGGAAGACGAAACACATTTGTCCAGTTGACAATGACGAAAGAACCGAATTATTTAAACAAGTTACAACGAAATACCCCCTCTTTTACACATTCACGTATGAACAAAAATATCTTTCTCTTGAAATCACAGAACCCACAAGTACTAGAAAAAGTGGGACTTTTCGTCTTCCATTGCCTTAAAAAAATAAGTCAAACCCAGCTTGTTTAGATATAGCGAACAGTTGTATTTAGTATTAGTAGCCTGATGTTACAACAAAGTCAGTCACAGCCCACTGACACATGTATGTTTTTCCCTATGTTTTATACGTAATGGTATTTTAAAGAGACTGACTATGTAGACAAGAATTGCGATTTTAAACACTGTAACTCCAGCGCAATACAGGTAACTTCGGTTACCTGCGAAGCTGTTGTTTGTTGACTGTGAATGAAATAATAATAAACCATTCATTATTTATAAACTACAAAAGTTTGGAGTCCTATAACTATGTCGTGTCAGGTTTTGTTTAGGTTTTTGTAGTAGAAGTGAAAGATCATTGCGGGGAAGTATGTGGTGGTTGCAAAAGTTCGACACTCTCAGCGAATGAACGACGCCCCCGCCGATGTATGGCTAATAGTCCAGACAGATGGAGCCATCATCTCTGCACACTGTAACTGCAAAGCTGGGCTGGCTGAATCCTGCTCACATATTACCAGTGTGCTATTCTATATTGAATGCTGGACTAGAATCAATGGGCAGCTGGCTTGTACAGAAGTGATATGTTCCTGGATTCTTTCCACATATTTCAAGGAAGTTCCATTTGCAAGAGTGAGAGATATTGACTTTACCTCAGCTTGACCACAACAGTTGTAGGGCACAAAGATGGCGGATGACAACCGTTGCTAAGACCGGGCCACGTGACTGAAAGCCAAGAATAACAAGGCAAGTTTCTACTAAATAAAAGTGTTTCCCCATGAAAAATTCTCCCCAATGAAAAATTCTCCCTATTAAAAATTGTCCCCCATTATAAATGTCCGAATGGAAAAAAGGGCTATTAAAAATGTCCCCATAAAAGAATTGTTACCCTGAAAAATTATCCCCCATAAAAATGTCACCATTGTCCCCGATGTAACAGTATTCCCACACACGAGTGTCCTCAAGTAAAAGTGTTTCTTTATAAGAAATTGTCCCCATGAAAAATTGCCCCTATGAAAAATTGTCCCCAGTGCAAGTGCCATCATTATCTACCGATTTCCTGTGACCCGTTTTCTTTCTTTCATCTTTCTCGTAGATGACCGTTCTCAAGCACAGTTAACAGCAACACGCCCCAGACACGCTACAGAGTATCTGGTGGCACAAATTATGGTAAGTCTCGGTAATCGAGTTGCAACTTAATGAACACGATGGCCCGTGTTGAAATCATTATAAAACAAGAAACCCGTGGATACTGTATGAATGGAAAAGTAAAAATTATCTATCTCAATTAATTAAACAGCTCTTTACGCTGCAGACAATTGATCATTGGGAGAATGTTGGAATTGTTGTAGGCGAAGAACCTCTGGAGTAAAAGGTCGTGGTTTACCACCGCCCTGGAGCCCCAACCGCAAGCCTGATGGTCTATGCCCACTTGCAGGACGGCGCATGGTACCCTTGCGGAAAAAAACAAGGACACTGTCATCAACCTGGCAGCTGGAGGCTCACTGGAAAGCTGACCTGCGTCATGCAGTATCGTTACACAAAGAAAGGATACCATGTTAACATCTTCTACAGCTACAAGCCACTAATAACAAGGGCGTAGCCTTAAATCCATCAACTGCTGAATTCAAAAGTATTATGTAGTCCCTTTAAAAGTCGTATTCGTAGAGGTCCGTAGCATTGTTATAAACAAAATAGTTGAGTCTATGAAGTCTCTTGGTATTGAGAATATCTAAGACTCCACCAAGAAACACATGCGCCGGAGTTTTGAGAATGAGTTTGGAAATACATTACACTTCTTCTCTGATGACAACTTCAGACTGCTTGTCTATCCTGACAATTTATCTATGTGTGACCTTGTCAATTTAAATCAGGATTTGGAAAATTAGCTCCACACTCTAAAAACACTCCTCAACAAAGCTGTCATTGCCAAGGCACCCCCCATGCCCACAATTTGGTAAACATACATATTTCTTTCAACATTACTGGAGTTGGTGAAGAAGGAGAACAGTCGGAAACACAACAGCTAATGAAAGAACTGGCCCGGAAGCTGAATCAACAGCGCGAACAATTTGAAGCGGTGATGGAAACACTACCACGAGAGATCCTAAAGTATGTCCCACAATGGAGGAGGAGTAGGTTTTTTTTTGTCAGACAAGTGACACTTCCATCACTGCTGTGTTTCAATAAATCCATGCTCTATCTCACCCTGGCAATCTATTCTAGAACGAAAAATGACTTCTAATTGATCATTACATAGGCGGTAGGAAATAGAGGTTTATTTATCTGGATGTAAGGATGAGGGAGCCTATTGCGCTGATTCCGACGCCAGAATACTCCAAGAGTGTGGTCTGTATCATGCTATAAAGCAGAACAAAGCTGGTCTGCCAGCAAATGAACCTCTTCCTGGTAGTGACACTGATGTCAAATAATTCTTTGTTAGCAATGATGCGTTTGCCAGAGGCTGGATGATACCCCAAGAAAGACATTGAACCTGAAAATCCCATATTCAACTTCGATTTCTCTTTAATTTCCTTTTTATTAATCCCTTTTGACGCCATTGCTTTCATTGGAACATTTGAAGTTCAAACGTTGAGACAAAAGAGAACTCAACAGAATACGCGGCAATTACTTGTCATGCGCAGCTATAGGTCCGGAGGAATCACGTGATACATTAATACTATATAAGGGCACGCGGAAGGAGACAAGTGTCACTTGCAAGCCAGAGGTCCCCAACGCCGGACGTAGCTTGGCGCCGTCCGTGTCCTTACCACCCAGAAATGTCCAAGAAACCACGTATGCCAACGGGAGGTACGTTTCTGCTCCCGCTTGGGATTTTTTGATTTCGAACCAGTAACATGGGTTCTGAGACTTTAGGACACTGGAAGACGGAGAGCTACGACGCTGCTTTGTTCCCCTGTTCAATTTGAAATACGTGGTAGAATGCTCGGCGATAACCTGTTTGACTTCCCCTCTTTTAGTTTTCTTCAACGACAGGAAGAATCAAGCGGTAACTTGGCGTCCCTGAACTTTCCTCGTGGTTCTTTCGTCGTTTAGACTTCTCGCTCAGGTATGCGCCACCGGTGCCACGTTGTCTCTGTTGCATGCTGTCCCCCTTTGTTCTTAGGAGCGGTTCACCACCAGGTGTACGTGATGAGTTGTCTGTCCTTTGTTCAAGCACCGGTGGAATGCAGGAGAGGCGCTGTGGAATTAGCGCTTAATTTTTAACAAATGTGTTTTCCCTTCAGGAATTTCAGGACTCAAGCGACGTACGGCACTCGTCACAGTTTACAGCTTTAGCTGGGCCGTTCGTTTTTCTGCTCGTTACGTCTTCGATTTCGGTTCTCTGGTAAAGTTGTTACTTGTGGATGAGTGGTTGATGAGTGATGGTGAATCAGTGCACGAATGGCCCGAGCAGCTCATGTTATCGTGTCGATGCGCACCTTTGAGCGCCGAGCAGAGTGGTTGAGTATATGAGTTGGTTCTTTATCACGCGTGGTATTTCGTTAGACATGGGCTCACCTTTCTTATTATTCATACAGGCCTAAACCTTCCAGCGCCGGCTTCACAGGGCGCAGCACCACCACCGCCGGCTTCACAGGGCGCGGGACCACCACCGCCGGCTTCACAGGGCGCAGCACCACCACCGCCGGCTTCACAGGGCGCGGGACCACCACCGCCGGCTTCACAGGGCGCAGCACCACCACCGCCGGCTGCACAGGGCGCAGCACCACCACCGCCGGCTGCACAGGGCGCGGCACCAGCCCCGCAAGCACTTCAACTGGTCGGACCACCCCAGCCGCTGGGCCTGCCCCAGGCACCTCAGCTGGTCGCTCCTATCCAGCCGCAGGGCCTGCCTCCAGTGCCGCCTCAACAGACCGCTCCGGACCAGAGTTTTAACGCACTCCAAGTAAGTTTTCGTTGGTAGTGATATTGGTTGCACTCACGCCCACTCTGTGCTCCTGACTTCGCCCTTCTTCTCCGCTCCTTCTGAATTTTGCCCCAGGTACAGCCTCAAGAATTGTTGTTTTGTTCCCAGGTACGGCTCCGGCCGCGGGATAAAACGAATTGTTGTTTATGTTCCCAGGTACGGCTCCGGCCGCGGGATGAAACGAATTGTTGTATGTTCCCAGGTACGGCTCCGGCCGCGGGATGAAACGAATTGTTGTATGTTCCCAGGTACGGCTCCGGCCGCGGGATGAAACGAATTGTTTATGTTCCCAGGTACGGCTTCGGCCGCGGGATGAAATGAATTGTTGTTTATATTCCCAGGTACGGCTCCGGCCGCGGGATGAAATGAATTGTTGTTTATATTCCCAGGTACGGCTCCGGCCGCGGGATGAAATGAATTGTTGGTTCCCAGGTACGGCTCCGGCCGTGAGGTGAAATAAAATTGTTGTTTATGCTTCCAGGTACGGCTCCGGCCGCGAGGTAAAATGAACTGTTTGTTCCCAGGTACGGCTCCGGCCGCCGGGTTAAATGAATGGTTGTTTATGCTCCCAGGTACGGCCCCGGCCGCTGAGTGAAACGAATTGTTGTTCATGTTCCCAGGTAAGGCTCCGGCCGCGGGGTGAAATGAATGGTTGTTTATGCTCCCAGGTACGGCCCCGGCCGCTGAGTGAAACGAATTGTTGTTCATGTTCCCAGGTACGGTTTTGGCCGCGGGGTGAAAGGAATTGTTATTTATAGCCCCAGGTACGGCTTTAAGCCGCGTGATGGAAATCTAGCACGTGCTCAATGGAGGGGAAAAGGTGTGACCACTAGGTCTGTCTGTGTTTCAGGAATTACTAGCGCTTAAGGATAGGACTGAACGGCTGGAGCGAGCAGAGTCGGGTCAAGCGACGGACCGTTTGCTCTTAGAGGCCAGGGCCTATGCAGCCAGGAGGAATGGGGCGTTCGACGCTTTGACGATGTCAGCACTCCTGAAGGCACTCGTGGAAGCTGCGGTCTTGAGCGGCCATGCCAATTCTGTCAAGTGGGCGCATGCGTCAGCTGCCTTCGACCAACAGTTGGAGAGGGGTGGTGCAGAGGACTTACAATCCCTGGCGACCGCTTTCATCGGAGATAAGGAGCAAGCAGCCATCGCGGATACGGTGGCCAAGTGGAAGAAAGGCTGCAGTTACCATCAATCCTACGGAGCCCCAACCTACACAGGCGTAGGGAGGGGCACCTGGGGCTCCTGGCAACCCCCAGCTGCCCAGCCACAGTTCGCCTACCCGTACCCGTCATCTGATACGATCGCCCCCAACCAATGTAGGATCTGCAGGGGGTTTGACCACTTTGCTCGCGTATGCCCGTCCCGGGGACAAAGGAGGGGCGGAGGCCGCCGAGGCGGTCGCAGGGGCAGATCATAGAATGTTATTGTGTAACCCCAGACGAGAAAAGTGTGAATAGAATAATAATATGAAAGATAAGGGGAAAACGGATCATTTGGTAACGATGTGGACCGGAACGGATGTTGATTGCTCTTAAGTAAATAGTATCAAATGTGCATGAGAAAAGAAAAGAAAAAAATATATATATATATATATCTGTGTACTTACCCTGTGTGACAGTGTTAAAAGGTACTTAGTGTTTTCGAATCTGACTGAAGAAGTGGAATGTTCGCAATAAAATTGATGTGTTTGTTGATGATCTTGAGACACACTGCACGTACAGGTTAATAAAACATGGTTCAACAATACATTTCGCTCGTGGTCATGTGTACATTAGCTCCTAAAGTTTGCCCCCTCTTACGTTAGGGTTAAAAAGTCAAACGTGGGTTCACGTGTATGTAGCTAGAGTATTATAGTGACTGCTAACTTGGCGTAGTTGAGTCCCTTAAAAAAAAAAAAAAAAAAAAAAAAAAAATTTCTTTAAATCGTTATAAGCACTGAACAGTTCAGCTAAAGAAATGTACGAGACGGAAAAGGGGAAACGCTCCTATGAGAATGAGATAAATAAGATCACATAGGTAGAAGATCTTCCCGTTTGCTGATAGTGTCATTAATATAAGGTAGCACTGCGACCGTTTCGGCTCTTCAGCAGGTGAAAACGCCCTTTCGAGATGCTAACTCAAAACGTTGTAAAGGGTGATCGTCGTAGTAACCTTGGGACAGACATCCTAAGAACTGCACTTGAAAAGTAATACAGAATAAGTTTCTCTGGCCGGGATTGGGGTCTATAATGAACCCAGGGGTGTGTGTGTACAATAAAAGGTCGTCATTACTTAACTGATCTTAACTCTGACACATGGTTTAACCTCTTGATATAATGATGGCACAAGTTTCACCATTTTGCTACTTACTCCCCCTGTAGCAATTTCCACCACAAGTACACCCTATTTTACACTATCAAAGCTTTAGAGAAGTCTACAAATGCACAATAAAAACGTCCACGTGGCCTTGTAAGGTATTGTGTATCAGGGAATTCAAACAGAACAGGTTGTCAAGTTCACCATATCCTTTTCTGAAACCCATTTGGGATTCCACCAACTTTCTTTCTACTTGGGCCCAACTGTCACGGGAAGCGAGTACGGGAGGGATACTCAACCACCTAACCCACACGACACTAATCCGGAATATCCAATAGATAATAAAAATTTCGACACGAAATCATTCAGTAAGAAATCATTTTGGGGGTAAAAATCGACAACACGACTGTAAAACCTACAACGTCATGTTCCTCCCAGGTCTACCATGTCCCGGAGTGGGAGATGCAGTACCCCTTCCGTCCGCTCGAGGCTTACAAGGAAGGCCTGACCAAAGACGTAGGGTGGATAACGCGATCAGGGACAAAGGCAACCATCGCCCCCCAACCCTCAACCCTAGCGGTATCCCTAGGAACTACCTTCGCGTCACCGGACAACGTTTTATTTAGGGACCCGGACACTTTTCGAGCGGGGGAGTTGCATAGGCACGTGTCAGAATGGAGGGATATCTTGCAAGGGCAAGAAAATGCAACCCAGATACAATGCTGGATACAAGAGGGTGTGGCAATACAGGAGTTTATCTGCCCCTTTAAAGGGGCTTATCAAGGGAAACAATACGACTGTGCGTTCCCCCCGCCGACTGTCTTCTACAACGGGGAAAGCTGCAAAGACCACGCACGGTTCATAACCAACACGTTAGAAGACAGGATACGGACGGGGGCAATCCTGGTTTGGGGGAGGGTGGGGAAAGTACCACCCCCACACCTAGTAATGCCACTCACGGTAGAGCCCAAAAAGCCCAGGCTGTGTCATGATGAACGGTTCCTCAACAACTGGATAAGGAAGTGCCCTTTCAAACTGGAGGGACTGCAGCAGGTCAAGCTCTACGTATCACAGGGCGAGTACCAGACAGTGTGCGACGACAAGAGCGGATATGACCATATCCTCCTTACTGAGAGCAGTCGAGCTCTAACAGGCCTCCAGTGGGCAGGGTGGTGGCTCTGCTGTGCAAGCCTGCCGTTTGGGTTCCGGGCCAGTCCGTTTGTGTACCAGACCATCGGATTAGCGGTCATGAGCAAGGTCAGGTCACTGGGCGTCCCCTCTACCTTATACATAGACGACCGACACGCGGGACAATTGAGAATAAAGCAATCGAGGGATGAACCGCACGAGGTCAAGAGGCAAGGTGGCAAGAGGAAGAGAGAAGGTGAACAGTGGACGAACTTCGAGTTAGCCCAAGCAGCAGCCTTCATACTCTGTAAGACCCTGGTGGACTTGGGCTACTTCATCGGGCTTGCAAAGTCTACGTTAACTCCGACGCAGTGTCCGGTTTTCTTGGGTATGGGCGTCGACTCGATTGTCATGGCTTTCCGACTACTGGAAGACAAGAAGCTAGCGTTCGCGGCGTTAAGAGAAGCGACCTTGAAGGAACCGAGTTTCCCGTTGAAAACGGCACAGAAACTGGCAGGGAAGATGGTCTCCTTCTCGCTGGCAGTACCAGCGGCCAAGCTGTATGCTCGTGAGATATTTAACGTAATGAAGGCAGAAAACGTCAAGGAGGGCACCGTGTACATGACCGACCAGCTAAGAGCGCAGCTGCAGCAGTGGCGCTTCCTCGACTCGTGGGAGGGATACCTACCTTGGAATCCGGAGAAGAAAGAAGTTCTAACCCTCGCGTCAGACGCATCAGGGTTTAGATGGGGAGGAATCGTGGACACAGAGGACGGGAGAATCCAAGTCGGTGACTACTGGCAGGCCGACGTCGCAGACAAGCACATCTCTGTAAAGGAGATAAGCGCACTAAAGAAAACCCTGGAGGCCAGCGCTAGCATTGTCGGGGGAAAGCGAATCGTGGCAAGGGTAGACAACACGACTCTCCTTGCCGCCTGGGCCAATCAAGGCGGACGGAGCATAGAAGTGTCCAGGGCGATTACAGAACTGTGGGAGACGACGATCCACCTGAATGTCGATTTGGAGCTGGAATACATCCCATCAGACAGGAACCCGGCGGACGCTCCCTCCCGCGCTCTAAACAGGTCAGACGCTCAGCTGCTACCACGTCTCTTTCATAAGATCGACGCAGCATTCGGACTCCACGACACAGACCTAATGGCCTTACCGTCGAACGCCCAGGAAAACGAACAGGGTCAGAAGCTGAAGTTCTTTAGCCCGTATCCGACAGATGGTGCAGAAGGGGTGGACGTTTTCACTCAAGACATCTCCGACAGGAAGGTGTATGTTTTCCCACCATACCATCTCATACCAGCAACGTTAGCTTTCCTGTTAGAACAGAAAGCCGAGGCCACCATTGTAGTGCCTGACTTCACCCCCAGATTGTTCTGGTGGCCCATCGTGCAGGCGAAATCAAGGGCTTCCATGTTGGTGGCGAGAAAGGGCGACATAGCTCTCGCATATCCACAAACACAGACCGGAGCGTCATCACGACGCCACAGACGCCGGGGGATATGGAGGGAACGACCAACCTTCTACGATCTCTGGGCTTTTAAGCTGTAGACTGCCAAGAACAGAAGGCAAGGATAGACACTCAATTAGTAATGGAGGCGCTTGATGGAAAATAAATAAACAAATAGAATAAAGAATATGAGAAGACGGTACAATAAAGATACTAGCAACCTTTACGCATCCGTAGTCTTTTCTCCCAGCTAGATAAGTTATCGAAGGAGAATAGTGGGATGATAGTAAAATAAGTAGAATAAAAACAAGTTGATAAGTACCATCCCTTTTCTTGGGCCTGAAAACCTCTTATCTATGTATTCTTTTATACACAATCTTCATGAACGTATCACGCGTCATAACACATAATAAAACGATAAGTACAGTTAGTGTTATACATAGCTGTAGGTAGGTATATATATAGGTAGGTACTGGAAGTGTTACGAATACATATAAAATGGGATCCGCTTTGGCCCCACGCAGATCCTAAACACCCCCAGAATCTGGATGCCAGCGGAACAGTGTACACAGTGCGGCTACCCCAACGACTTCACCTTCAGGTATTGTCAACAATGCGGAGGGTCAAGGCAGCCTGCAACCCGGCAAGGGGAAGACCGACCTCTCCGGGTAGACGAAGCTAGATTACAAACAAGATTGCATGAAGTACTAAACCGCGCAAAAACCACAGCTTACGAGACACAAAAAGCCGTTTTGGCAGACAACCTACGACTTTTCCTCCGATCATTGGCATTGCCTAAAACATTGCGTACAGCTTCACCAGAAGATTTACTAAAATTCTTGATCTGGAAGGACGAGATGGGGAAGAAAACACTCCACAATGCGGGCTGCCCGTACAAAGTCGAAGAGAAAAGATCGACCGCTAGACAATGTAACTGTCCGAATAGACTGGCCTACAAAACGGTCGACTCCTATATCGGAAAACTAAGGGCCATCTTCAGCTCAGAGGGCAGGATAGGGGAGTGGGACCCTATAGCGGCCCAAGGCAACCCGGCCACTAGCCCACTTATGAAAGCCTACCTGAAGGTAATTACACAGGAACAACTAGCGGCGAGTGTCCCCCCACAGCAGGCAGTCCCGATATTTTTGTCGAAGCTAGCCAGGTTGGCGACACATATAGAAGGAAGGTTAAGGAAGGAGAACTCGCCAGTGGCCGCGTTCATTTTGGCTCGGGACCAGGCCTTCTTCAAAACACTCTTCTTCTCGGGGGATCGGGGAGGAGATCTATTAAATGTAAGAACGGACGACGTCAAAAGACTACCCTCGGGAGGTCTACTGTTTAATCAAGTGTGGGGAAAGACCCTGAGAGGAGGAAGGACAAATATGTTCGCATTAGAAAAAGTGAAGGATGAGACAGTATGTCCAGTCAGAGGGCTAGACCTGTACATCGACACAGCTCGGCAGTTACAAGTGCCGTTAGATGGGATGTTTCTCTTTCCGCCCACAACAAAGGAGGGGGAGATTGCCAACAAACAGGCAGCAACTAGTACAATGGAAGCAGCGCTGAGAAAGTACTTAAAAGCTCTGAACGACGACGACGGGGAGACCATACACAGCTTTCGAACAGGCTGCGCAATTACATTAGCAATGACGGGTGTTCCAAAGCAGCAAGCCATGGAACACATCGGATGGTTCTCGGAACAGACACCCACCTATTACACAAAACTATCGAGAGTAATGGGAGTGGGAGGTGTATCAGCAGCCCTAGCCTCAGAGGAGGCGGAGAAAGCGGTCCGCGACTTTGAAACTGCCAATGACGTGAGACACGTAGAGAAAGCGTTTATAACACAGTAAGGCCGTAATAAGGCGTAGTGATAATCGCATCCACAAGTTCACAACATGACCAAAAGACAATATGGCCAGAAAAAACAGAAAAGTGGAATAAAACAGTAGACAGAACACGAGGTACGGGCCATTCTTTATGGAAATACGGATAAAAAGGGGAGAAGAACGGAAAAAAGATAAAGGATAGAGAATGGGTAAGGGAAGGAAGAAATAGCAGAAATAAGGGACCGGTATACGAAGGGTGTGCCGAAAAATAGAAGAAAGCTAATAACCGGATGGAACGATGGCGGAAGACGGCAATCTCCGCATCACCCATTCCGGAGGACCGATGGCTACGCATGACAAATAGGAAACTACTTGTCATGCGCAGCTATAGGTCCGGAGGAATCACGTGGAAGGAGACAAGTGTCACTTGCAAGCCAGAGGTCCTCCAACCGCCTGACGGAGCTTAAAGCGACCCACCCACCCAACCCTGACATTTCTGGGTGGTAGCAGGCGCCCGCTAAGAAGCGGCCGCCATGCCCTACTTATCCTTTAGGCTCCAGACGGCAATCTCCGCATCACCCATTCCGGAGGACCGATGGCTACGCATGACAAATAGGAAACTATTTTTAGTGGTTTAAAAAAACCGTGTCAATCATTCAGATAGGTTACAATCTAAGTTACAGGTTTAGAATGCAACGTAAACTATTTTCGAAAGGATACAACATCATGAACTATACATACAGCTGCGTGGTTGCAAATGGAATTGCTAAGACACATTTGGTGACAATTTGTCTACCTGCCTTCGATCTCAAATTGGTACAAACACAGCATCTCATCGTTCCTTGAGATGGGAAGATCTACAATTGCACGATTAATCTATAGGACGACTATATGAAAGACAAAATTGTTTCAATTTTTGTGACTGTGACTGCCATGTTTCATTTGACACAATTTCAGACATATACTAGAATATATGTGGTAGCAGGACAAAAACAACTAGCTGATATAAAGTAGAGTGGATTCATTCTAGAAAATCCTACGGCGAGGATCGATCCGCTAAGGCGTAGGGCAGTATAAAAAAGAGTGGACCCATGCACTAGCTGTTGTGTTCCGGGAATGGCTGGCGCTATATTGACAACAGCAAATCTAACAGAACTTTCAGGGACGGGGTCCTTCTGAATGGACAATTTACTATAGACTTGCCAAAGAACCAAAAGCAATGCTTATACGTGAAAACAAATGTAACCATGAATAGCATTTTTCATCTGGTGCGTACATCCATGGTAATATTGTAAAACTTGATGAGCTTGGAGCTGTCAAATAATCTTAGAAGGTACCAACGATGGAATGTTGTAGGCAAAATAATACAGATCAGAGCAATTCCTTGCAGCTGACCACATACAAAAGACATGCGTTGATAGAGAATACAAGAGGTGTGAAACGTCTTGAATCTTCATTCAATAAAAAAAAAATGCAGACCTTAGAAATCTGAATCACATTGTTGTTTAATATATACGTCATTATATACCACATTCTTATATCACTGTACTTTACTTCTTACAGCATAAATGCTCAATTTAGATCTGTCATTCATGCAATCATCAATAAACTTAGGCTGCATCTGTAGCCAAGACTACTAGACTTTTTTCTAGTCATTGCATCAATATGGCGGACAAAGGTGCCATACCTCCCGAGTTTCGGGTATCCTGGCAAATGTCAATCGAGCGACGCAAATTCTGTCGAGAAATCAGAAAGTGTATCAAGAGGTACTGGGCCGAAATGAAAATGCCTCCATATCCAGATTTGTGCAGGATATGTTCAACTACATGTGTGCCAAATTTGGTGCTTTTAGACAAAAGTGCACAATTCAGCTAATTTTGGGAACTATGCCGCTGGACTATACGGTGTCACTTCCGCAGGTCAAGACTACTAGAAAGCGTAAAATGATGTGTGCAAGAAGGGGGGGGGGGGGTAGATGGAGATATGTGGTACTCTGCGCACGTACAGATACGAGTAGAAGCGGGATCGCCGCAGGTCATGCCAGCAGTTCCCGCGCGTCAAGGTGAACAGAGTCAGCGAGGAGCTGCTGGCAAGGGGAAGGCAGATGTCAGGTAGGAATGCGACAGTTACCGTCCGGATCACGGAAGTGACGGAGGAGGGACGGCGATACCCGTCAGTATGCGACCAGGAAGTCCCTGTCACCCACAGTGTCGACACCGACATTTACGCCGTGGTGGTCAGTCTCCGCGAGTAGTTTCACTATTTGTTTTTGCATATAATTATGTACCGAAATTGACGTTTTATTCATACATTTCAATTTAAACACGCAATATCTTGTTACATACACGATAATTATCTTGAAGGTATTATTTCTCAGCGGTCCTAGTAAGAACATACCACGTTACAGAGTACACCCTTTTTACAACTAAAACTAGATTGTATTACCAGTTGGTAGATAGTGAATTTACTCCCTTTCTAGATTTAATAGTGTGTTAACTAAAGAATTCATATTACTTGTGGGAGTTTGGTGCTTGTATGATGCTTTTATCTTGTTAATTGATGTGGCCATCTTATCCTATTATATGTACTGTGTAGCAAGGTTAGCCCCTTACAATAGCCACTACTAGTCGGACAACCTTGGCTGATGTACCCAAAGTAGGCAAGATATGGTAAAAAGCAAATTAGAAAAAAATGTTTGACAAATGAGAACCAGTTGCAACCATGTCACCAAAGAACAGATGAATGTGCTACAACTGTTAATGAGACACAAGAAGCTAACATGTCCTTTGCGGAGGCGCACACATGGGTGGAATTCATCGCAGACGTCGTGTACTAAGATGCACCCACGATTACAACCAATAAAAGGACCATTATTAGCAAAAGAACAGTGCCAATAACAGAATAATTTGTCGGCCTTCCAAGTTATCATTCCCCATAGGGGCCAGTCGTATGTTTAGCACGTTGAATAGTCCCTAAAAGCAAATTAAAGCACGATAAAATGAAACGTATCAGCAAAAAACGTGACCGTCAGGAAATGCTTTTGCCTGCATAGGCGGTGTCGCGCTCTGACTCGAGCGAAGATATCGGAATACAAGTTTCCCGCGCAGCGGGAACGTGGGAAATATTAGTTGTTGGAAATATGTGGTATTTCCCTTGTAGAAAAGTAGGATCCGTCTGTATGCCTTCCTCATATATTTTACGTCCTAAGCTCAGCGATTAGATATTTGCTTGATAATGTTTGATTATAAGTAAGAATCAAAACATGCTCTGCATCAGGTATAGCACAAATTTGGGAACTTATCGGCATGCCAGGTTTGGTTGATAGACAGAAAATTTCGTGCCAGTATTATTACACATCGTTGGGGCGACAGATCATTTTTCCCGCCATAAAAACGAGAAATACCCCTAGGAACCAATGAACGTGTCTAGTTTTGGTGATTGACAGATGATTTCCCGCCATTGTCTAAAGCCTCTGGAAAACGTTGACTCGCAGTATTTGAGATCTGAGATAGTCAAATGTTGACATGCCCCGATTGTGCCTTACTTTCGGGCGGGTTCCTCCTCTTCTAATGATAGTTCAATTATATACATAGTCTTGCCTTTACGCCTCTTGTAGTCGTTGTGACTAAGGGCGTTTATGCTTGTAGCACTATATACATGTATGATATACGTCCATCTTCTTATATCGTCACGAGCTACAATACAAAATGACAAGCAAGATGCCCTTCTTTAGCTATAGTCGCTACGGCCACCCCTCTTGTTTCTTTCAACTCAGCAGTTATTTTCTTCGTCTTTTTTAGATCATTCGATCGTGTACTGAGACTGCCTATAGTTCGCCGCTTCATCGGACCTGTTGCTTTGGAAAATTATAAAACATTTCTTGCCTGCGGTTCCAGATTTGTAAAGCTCTGGCGCTATGCCTCCTTACTTTTTTCGTCATGTTTTAGAAGCCTCTTGAAAATTAGGCTAGATGCGGTCACTTTAAGATTCCAAAGCTTAGTGAACTAAAGATCCGTTCAGTTATCACTAACGAAAGATAGTGGGAACGTCTGACTGTTTCTCAAATCTATCCAGTTGCTTGAGGAACTGTAAACTTCCATTTCTTACGTGTACTTGGATGTCTAAATCTTCATCGTATCAAAAATCTGGAGACATATTCTGAAGATTCAGTGCGGCACTTACGTTTTGTTCTCGTCATCCCCAGCCTAATATTCTCACCACGCACATACAGCTTCGTGCTGCAGTTTTTCTATAATGACAAAAAAATACTGTAAATGCATACTTTTTATCCATTAGTCTTCATCTTTCTCGTCTGTTTAGTCTTTATCTTCAGAAAACAAAACTGAAATCCTAGATACACAATGGATATAAATGCAAACAATAAATTGCATTTTTGAAGTATCAACATAAAACGAGGAAAAAAGTCAGGAACAGGAAAAGTCACCATGCTTCCCTTTATCTCTGTCACATTATCAGACATTTCAAGATACAAAATAAAACGATTATATTCTCACACAGTGTTTTCAAGGTATCCAATTGTCTTTAATCTATTTTGGACTGCACTTTAGACAGGTCATGAGGATTTCTGTGCTTATTTAGAATGAATATACTTTTTCTATGTGCACAACAGTATAATTCATTTTACAACTGAGTATTTTTAAGGTTCAAGTATCATTACTGCTGCCAGTCACTGTTTTTATTCATTCATCTATTTTCTAGGCTTATATCTGGAACAACACATAGTTCTGCCGCACCAAAGCAAAACACGCTTATTCAAGCGTCATCCCTAAACACAGATACAAAACATGTGACAAATATATGGTATGGGAAGAATTCAGGAACTTCGATGCCAAAAGAAATATTTATATTTATAAAAACAAACATTAGCTTAATCATGAAACGCTTAGTATCCAGTATACACAGTTTAGTATCAAATACAATTTATGCCTTGACATTTGTAGGTAGCAAAGAAGATCCATTAAGAAAAAAATGTACAAAAGCATTATCAGTTAAAGTGTCAATATCTATCATCAGGTATTTTCAAATTTACAAGTTGGTCACAAAGACTTTGATGAACATGAACAACGTCGATGAACGTTCTTGGTAGATTAGTAAGAAATGAGATCTGCAACTACAAGAAGGACTCTCAATAAGAGGTCGTTAGATAGTCTAGTTTCTGGGAGAATAGTAGTCCGTTCAGCTTTCCTCACTGGCACAAGGTCTTTGGTAGTAAGGTTGCTCTGGTAGATATCCGTATAGTTGTGGCTGAGGAGAGGCGCTGGCACCAGGTCTTTAATTGGTAGTAAGGTAGCTGAGGTGGGACACTCGCACTAGGTCCTTGGTAGTAATATGCAGATGGAGGCAGTAGTTGGGGGACATTGGCACCAGGTTCTGTCCCTTTCCAGGAGTGGCGTCTTCGGTGACAGCCATCCTGTGCTATTCAGTTCGGTGTAGCTCGTCGTTCTGTTAATTGTCGTTCCCATGGCAGTATGTTAGTGGCTTTCCGTTCTTGGGCACACTCTTGTTCACTTGTCTAATCTTCAGGGGAGGGTCCAAGACGATCGGTTTGAGTCTGGCCTTCTTGAACTTGCAGGCCATGAGGACCGTCTTTTCCGCACTGATTGTGAGGTTCAGAGCCTGAAACCTCCGTTCGGTTCACTCCGCTAGGCGCTCGATTCCCCCTCTCGTACTGCTCGAGAGTGCCACATCGTCGGTGAAGTCGAGAGGTGTTAGCGGTTCTGCCGCGTCCCCAATCCAGATTTTCGTCTTTGTACATGGGCGAGTCCTCGTCCCCTTGTAGCGCAATGTTGAGCACTAACGCGAAAATGATTGGTGCCAACGGGTCTCCTTGTGGTAGCTCAACTAGTCGATCAAGCGCATCTAAGTCCGCGGTTTTTTGGTCACCGTTTGGAGGTGAATTTTGCCTTCCCTTGCCCGATTCGTCACCACTCCTACAGTGATCTGCGCCAGTCCGTACACTTGGAAGCAACCGGTGTCACTTTGAAGATGCTTCTAAATTATCTAATTGAAATCAAATATATTCATATTCTCACATCTAATCTTCTAGAAAAAATTAGAGATATTGTCACTTAGATATTCTATTATCAGAAAAATTACTACAAATATTATTTAAAAACCCATATTGGTGACTTTGAAAGGACTCTATGTGCTAATTGTCCGCTTGATCGAGTCTGGCTGTAGGTTAACCAATGGCAATGCAGCACGATCCTTGATAATGTCATCTGCTGCTGACATGAGTGTTATGGGGAACGTGCCCTCCAGAATTTTGAAGACCTTTTAGCCAATTGATAGCAAAATCTACATAGATCCTCAAGTTTGCAACAGTTTTTGTTTTTTTTGTACTTTGCTTCTTGTCATCTGGCGCTTCCCCTGTGTTGTCGGTGGCATTTCCAAGGAAGTATTTCTTACCATGATGTCTTCCTGGATGGGAAAGCTACTGTCAACCATTATGATATAATTGGGCTCTACCGAATCTAGGAAGCCACTGTTCCGAGTGATGAACACATCAGAGTGCCTTCCACCATAGGCCTTTGAAAGAAAGGAGAGATTGATAGATAAATATATGCTTTATACATATAGGAATTTAAATTTCAAAAGACTCATTACATGTCTTTGATAAATTTCAACCACAGCTGTATTGCTGCATCAAGTCACACAATATTTCCATTTTGTCTAGAACAAAAAAGCAGAATGCAGTAAATGTATCGAAATTGTATTCTATGCCTTAGATTTCCTTATGCATCACGATGAAATAGTTACTTAAAATAAAATATAAATGTAACCCTAAAACAGTCAGAACGTACTGTTTCAACCAAAAGCTTTTCCCCCTTTGGAAAACTGAAACAGTGCCTTACTGCAGTTCGGACGGATAAGATATAGTTCCAAATGGTGTGCAAGCTACCAGAATTTTGGCGGTTGCTCTACCTTTGTACTTCAAGTATATTTGACTGTTGGCCTTTGCAAAAGACGGTCTCCGTAGGGGAACCTGAGTTCAATCTATGATTGCAGACATGTTACTATACTTACCAAAACATGATGACATGTTTTCCAGTGAATCAGACACCTCAGCTCCAGAGACTGCAATGGTAACCAAGTAGACAGGACTTGGAAAATGATAATTATCCCACAACTATATAGGTGTGCGAGAAGCTGCTCACTTTGGTTACGTTTTATTTTCATAAGTGTAACTAGAAGTTCATTTTGATGAGAACGCATCCGTTTCGGTCCCGGCTTGTTGGTTTCTCTGAATGGTAGATTCAGATTGATAGCTTTTGAAATAATGCAGGTATGGCAGTTTTGGTTAAATGAGAGAGAAAATAGATAAAAACAATGTATAAGAAGCCTGGCCGGTATGTAGGTGTATAAGCTTGTGCTTGAGGCAGTCCCCGATTCTAAATTCATTTTCTCCATCTCCTGTTTCAATCTATCACATTCCTCCCTAAGACTGTCCCTGTGTAGGACTTACATGACTTCAAACCTATGGCTATGGTACCGCGAACCTCAACCTCAAAACAACATATACCTAGCTGAGTGATCTTTCATCAGGCAGTCACAAATGTCATAGTACATGACATTTGGCCACTCTTCGAGGTCCTCTGTCTCTGGGAGCCAGGCTTCATCCTTGAACTGGAGTGGGTCTAGTAACCCTTCCACCAATTGGCTGTGCTCTTTGTGAACAGTTGCAGCATTTTCTACTTCTGATGGCTAACCGGGACGTTATTCTCCCAGGCACAGAGGGCTCTTGCCTCCTGGACGACCCTGGGTCCAGATGTTTTCCAGCCCCTCAGGAAATCCTGCAGAACATATATACAAATCTTGTACACATTTCAATGCTTTCATTTTTAACCTGTAGGCCTCCTTATAGGAAAATTAGCTTTCAGTATTTTTTTTTTTCAGGAAATAAGAGTGATGACACATTGTCGCCCGATTACGTTCCGTCACCTTTTGCATATGTACCATCGTCAGTAAAGAGAAAACGCAGGGTGTGAAATACTTTTTAAGGCAGGTTGCACGGTGTGCAACCTAGGTCTGAAACTAGGTTGCAAATAAGAATTTTAATCAAGTTGCATCACCTTCAATTCGGTGATTTCTTCAATTGAGAGCATACATACAATGAAATAAGAGAGCCACAATATCAGTCATGTGTAACCTCCTTTAATTAAGAACACAAGTAATAGTTATAGCCTTAGATTGATAAAGAAATATCTGGACGGCAGTCCAAAACGTCTTTTGAAACTTACTTGGTCAATATTTTTCCAAGTTAGTAATGAAATGACCATAGATGATAAAGACAGAGAACTTAACATCTGATAAGAGCACGACAATGCCCGCATTTTGTTGACATCACAAAACTTTTGATTATTTGTCATGTATCTTATTCAGATGTTCCTGACTCACATTGTATCAGGCCAAAACCTTACTTAATATGCTATAACATGTCTCCACACTATATAAGTTTAGTGTAATGACCTATTTATAAGGGAACAGATGTACACTTTTACCAACAAACCAGAATTGCCCGAATGTTGCGGTGTGCAACTATAGAAGTTGAAGATGCAAATGTTTGTCTATACAGAGGCTCATATTGATATCTAATAAACTTGTTAGTATAATTTTACTTTATAACAAGGAAGTATTTATTGACTAATGCAATCATTCATTTCTTTTTAAATTGTTTGCAACTAGCTTGCATACTTACAGTTATACCTGATAGCCTACAGACTATAGTGCTACCTACAGTGTACCATTACAAGTCTTCAGAATCAGTTTCTGATTCCGAAGAACTATAGTCTGCAGCCTGAGCCTGCTCAGGGTCCTGCGTCTGCTGTCAAACGGTGCATTCCTAGGCCGGCGTGTGGTTTTTTCATCTGCCCACCATCGTGCAATGGCATCAGTTGGAGAAAACGTTTCTACTTGCTGGTCAGAGAGAATGATGGCCATGAGCCCGGTCAGTGTGTCCGCGCGTAACCTGTTGCGCCAGTCTGAAGCCTCTCTCACATTCTGCTGTAGATACTGGCAGAAGTAAGATGATCTGGACCAGGGCCAGAATGTCATTGAATCTGTCAGACTGAGAGTGTTCTTGAATGACATGCTGCAAAACGTCCAGAAACTTCATAGGACCAAAGGACAACTTCCTCCTGACAACGACTTTCAGTTCGCCCCACTGGATGAGGCAGTTATCCAAGGAGTGTCCTGCCTTCTCTTGTGGAACTCTGTAATGCTGGAAGATGGTAGATATCTCCTCCTCACCATAGCTGGCCAGGGCTTCAGCAGTAGGTGGCCATGTAGAAGGATCAAAGGAAGTGCTGAATTAATAACATCATTGTTGAGGAACGTATCCTTAAACCGGCCATCAAGGTGGTAGTCAATGGTAGACAAAACTTGCACTGCCTCCTCCACCACTCCATCTTCCTTTGCTTGTCCCCTTGTCAGGCGCACTGTTTTGTACTTTACTCCTTCATCATCTTCCTCCACACCTTCATTCATTTTCATCTTTGCTCTGTCTCTGCTGAGCTCTTGCAGTTTTAACTGGACCGTTGACACTTTGGTTTTGACCATCTCTAGTGTCGCATCTCTCTGCTGGAGACATGCACTAAGGGGTGCCAGGATTCTTTGTACCATTATTAGTGATTTCCACAGCAACACAGGTAGGTACCATGTTGCTAAAAAAAGAAAACCAAAAGTCTGTGTAGAGTGCGGAGGATCCGCAAAACCCCTATAAATGAATGAAAATGGTCATTGTCAGACATTTCAACCCTGTAAGTAATATGGTCTCTTAACCAGTTGTGCTCTGTTACCACTTACTGCAAGACCATGGCGCCTGCATTCTTTTCGCATCTCTACAACTGTAAGAGAGCGAGGATCAGTAATGACTCTCTCTCTCTACTTGTGTCATCCTGGAAAGGTGGAGGCCGGTGTGCAGCATTGTGAGCTTCCAGTGCACAGCCACCAGCAAACCTCTTTCTACAGGTAGTACAGTCGAAGGGCTTCAAAAGTGCGATTATTCTTGGAGAAAGAGCCCCCTCATCCACACACTGCACAATAGCGCAGGCCTTCTCACAGGTAGAACACAACTGAACATCTTCGCTGGGTTTGTCACGGCTACAAACTTAAGGCAGTAGCCAGCTTGTCCTGCATGCTTGGGAACCCTTCAGTGAATATGGAGGTTATAGGTCTTAGGGCAAGGACAGTACTCTTCCAAATAGAAGGACCGTATATAGTTGGCTCGGAACACCTGAACCAATTTATTTTGCTTGCCGAGAGTCTTGCACCTATTGGTTAATCTAAGGTCTGTCTTTAGAGCAAAATGTTTCGACTCCTTGGCCTGTAGGGACAAAATACCATAGCTAATGCCGTAGTCTGTCCACAACATCCTGGCAGATAGAATATGTTTTGTTTCATCTGTACGTGTATACCACGTGCTTTTATGGGAGTCTATCATGTACTGGGTTGTTGGTTTACTTTGGTGGATCTTTTTCTGGTCCAGTAGTTTACGCAATGACTCCAGAAGGATTTCTGTCTCATAATTTTTGTCTGCATTGCTTTCGTTTTTATATCAAGTTTTGCCTGCTTACTTTCAATCTTTTTCCTGCAATCATCAACAGCAACACGTTTTCTGACAATATCTTCATCAATTCCTGCTAGCTTTCTTCGCTCTACTTCCAAGTTACGTTGCTCTACTTTCAAGTTACCTCGCTCTTCACTCAACTTGCTTTTTCCAGCTTCTAACTCGAAGTCTAAATCTTTTACCAGTTTCCTTCTCTCTTTTAGTGGTCTCATGTCATCCTAAGTTTCCCTTTTAACCTTTCTTCAATATGTCTACTTTAATAGAAGGAACCTGTCCTACTGCTATCACATTTTCCTCTGTTCTTGTCCTCCTTTAAACCAACCTTTGTTTTCTGCAAATACCAGTGCTAGAAAGCATACAAAAGGTATGTGATTTGTCAAACTGTGTGTTATGTAAATTGTAGAAGATCAAAATCCTTCCTGCTTTGCCATTACCCTAACAAAAATACTTTCTCATTGTGAACTTTTATATTCTGATTAAAAAAAAATCAGGTGGGCAAATCACTGCCAAATGAAAAACACGCGTCACCATTGAACCAAATTGAGACTCATTTACATTCCCATTGAAATATTTTAGGAGGGCAAATCACTGTCAAAAATTACTTGTAACCAATGAACCAAATCAATGTTCATTTTCAGCAGAAGATAAATCACTGCCAGCATGCCACAACTGTTCCATTGTTTTTGCTTCAAACAATTGCACGGAGGATATTTGTAAGACTAAGAAACATGATCGTCTTGAAGTTGATGAATTGCAGGATACAGATTATACTACTTAGTAAGGGGTAACACAGTTTTTTTGAGATTGCCAATCATGGGGAAGTCATCAGCTGTTTGGAAAAGTAGTCATTCTTTTCATTAACAGTGACGACAATTCAATAGAAAATCAATAATGTTACATACATGTGTTCCATTTCCCTGGGACTAATCATCTTCAGATCTGTCAAGAGAAAAAATTTCAGCACAGCAACCCTCTTGTCTATAACATACCACTAAATAACAGCAGACAGGGCTCGGAATACCGGGTGCATGTGCACCCAGTGCACCCAATTTTGGAGCTGTGAACCTAATGTTTTACTATGGGTGCACTAGTGCACCCAAATATTTTCGAACGGTTTAATGTGTAAAGGTATCGCTGCACACTAGTAGACAGCATATTCTTGACATATAAGTGTAAGAAAATAATAAAATATTTGTTGTAGTACTTGTTCAAGATTTTGATGTTAGAATTTGAGTTAATTTCGATTTTGAAAGCTTCAAAACTGCGTGCCGAGATCGCGTGCCAAACGCGCATGGACTTCCTGGTCCGGCTTGCAACACTTGACAAGGGAACGCTGGCGGGGACAAAAAAAGCTAAATTCGCGTATTTCTGTCTTAACCTCAATAATCCCCGCTGTCATATCGTCACTGTCTGCGGGTCGGCAAAATTCGGCTTTAGATTTCCCGGATGTTCAAACCGTCTCAATCATGTCCAAGCAAATTTCCTTGTTGCGATTTCTTCAAGGCCCGAGGTCAGGGCATGAGCGTCACAGAAGCGGCGATAGCGGCCCTTCAAGCCCTGGTGACTCCAGCGATGAAGCTGAATGCCAGGAAGGACAAGAAGCACCGCCTTGTCAGCCAGAGGAAGGAGAAAAATCCAGTTCTTCCTCCGAGGTAGGGGGGGGGGGGCGCCCACGTGCGCGAGCCTGAAGAAAACAATAACATTGCCGGACCGTCCACGGTGTCACTTCCCCCGGAAACGGAGTCGGTGTTGGAGTCGGCGTTGGACTCGGAGTCAGAAGAAGAAGCGTGCGGCAATTTTTTGGAGATTTAAGAGACTGCCAAAAGACCAAGGCTTTGCGAGAGGCTTTTTTTAATGTCAGCCAGTTATCTTATTAGCAATGCTTTCATTAATTTCTGCCGTGGCGTTGATTTTTTTTCTTCACCGAGGTCGATGTTAATAACGCGCTGGGATTCTTATTCGTCACAAGTTAGACTTATTGAAATTTTATCGTTATTTTGTAGAATTATTCATATCTTTCACAGGAAAATAATCCTGTAAACGTATACGTATTGAGGTATTTCAAGAAGAAGCTGACGATCAAACCCTCAAGCCATGTATCAGTTGATGTGCCAGAAACTGCAAAAAAAAAACATCATTGTGGAAGCAGCCCACCAAAAGATGTGGGAGCAGCACAACTTTACTGAAAAAGATGACCTCCTCCTGGTCAATAGGCATGGGGTTTGCCTGAGATATTTGCTAGGGAAGAAGGAACAATTCAGGTTGGATCAGTACCGAAGATATTCTGGCAAGTCCAGCAGCACGCTGAAATTATTTGTGATGTCAAGGGAACATTTTAAAGGTGGGCTTAAAGTTTGAAAATTACTACAATGTAATTCCCCATCAAACTTATTTTCCTCTATCATCAGTAAAATCATTTTTTTAGGATTTCTGCTTGTCTGTCTTGCGGGATAGACATGATAGTATGATTTATCTTTAAGTAAACAATTTTACATTTAGCAAACTGATCAACTAGCTATTTGGCACCTCATTCTGTATTGGTTACAGAGTTAGGCAGCAGGGAGAAGTTTGAGATGGCATACAAAAAAGCTGGAAACCAGTACAAAACAGAACAAAATAATGATGGTTTTTTTTTGTAGAAGATCAAAATCAAAATCCTTCCTGCTTTGCCATTACCCTAACAAAAATACTTTCTCATTGTGAACTTTTATATTCTGATTAAAAAAAAAATCAGGTGGGCAAATCACTGCCAAATGAAAAACACGCGTCACCATTGAACCAAATTGAGACTCATTTACATTCCCATTGAAATATTTTAGGAGGGCAAATCACTGTCAAAAATTACTTGTAACCAATGAACCAAATCAATGTTCATTTTCAGCAGAAGATAAATCACTGCCAGCATGCCACAACTGTTTCATTGTTTTCGCTTCAAACAATTGCACGGAGGATATTTGTAAGACTAAGAAACATGATCGTCTTGAAGTTGATGAATTGCAGGATACAGATTATACTACTTAGTAAGGGGTAACACAGTTTTTTTGAGATTGCCAATCATGGGGAAGTCATCAGCTGTTTGGAAAAGTAGTCATTCTTTTCATTAACAGTGACAACAATTCAATAGAAAATCAATAATGTTACATACATGTGTTCCATTTCCCTGGGACTAATCATCTTCAGATCTGTCAAGAGAAAAAATTTCAGCACAGCAACCCTCTTGTCTATAACATACCACTAAATAACAGCAGACAGGGCTCGGAATACCGGGTGCATGTGCACCCAGTGCACCCAATTTTGGAGCTGTGAACCTAATGTTTTACTATGGGTGCACTTGTGCACCCAAATATTTTCGAACGGTTTAATGTGTAAAGGTATCACTGCACACTCGTAGACAGCATATTCTTGACATATAAGTGTAAGAAAATAATAAAATATTTGTTTTAGTACTTGTTCAAGATTTTGATGTTAGAATTTGAGTTAATTTCGATTTTGAAAGCTTCAAAACTGCGTGCCGAGATCGCGTGCCAAACGCGCATGGACTTCCTGGTCCGGCTAGCAACACTGGACAAGAGAACGCTGGCGGGGACAAAAAATGTTAAATTCGCGTATTTCTGTCTTAACCTCGATAATCTCCGCTGTCATATCGTCACTGTCTGCGGATCGGCAAAATTCGGCTTTAGATTTCCCGGATGTTCATACCGTCTCAAACATGTCCAAGCAAATTTCCTTGTTGCGATTTCTTCAAGGCCCGAGGTCAGGGCATGAGCGTCACAGAAGCGACGATAGCGGCCATTCAAGCCATGGTGACTCCAGCGATGAAGCTGAAAGCCAGGAAGGACAAGAAGCACCGCCTTGTCAGCCAGAGGAAGGAGAAGCATACAGATCTACCGCCGAGGCAGAGGGGGAGGGGGCGCCCACGTGCGCGAGCCTTAAGAAAACAATAACATCGCCGGACCGTCCACGGTGTCACTTCCCCAGGAAACGGAGTCGGCGTTGGAGTTGGACTCGGAGTCAGAAGAAGAAGCGGACGGCGATTTTTCGGAGATTTAAGAGACTGCCAAAAGACCAAGGCTTTTTTTTTTAATGTCACCCGGTAATCTTATTAGCAATACATGTAATGGTTTTCTTTATTTCTGCCGTGGCGTTGATTTTTTTTCTTCACCGATGTCGATGTTAATAACGCGCTGGGATCCTTATTCGTCACTAGTTATACTTATTGAAGTTTTATCGAGAAAATGAATGCACCACAGTAATTTTGTTCCCCTTTTTCCAATTTTGATCAAACACTTTGATGATTGATAAATATACTTTTCACTCGAATTATATTTATTTTTTACTTTATTTTTGTGGTTATTCCTTTTTTTGACTTTGCAACTAAAATTTCAAAAGCGTATCCCAATAATCACAGTGACCATTATTCATTTAGAAATGTAGCATACCATTGTTTCATAAATACAATGGAAATTTTATATTTGCTGGCCATCAGCCTATGGTGGTTAGCAGGTAAGCGACGACCACCCCTTACGGGCCCAGGCCACGTCGTCACCAAGCTCCCATTTGAGATACATGTACAAGCTCAGAAGAGGAACAGTAAGGATTGTCATTAGGTTTTGCTTACAATAGTTACATTTTACTTTATTCTATGTGTTGCACCCCCCAAAAAAAATTGGTGCACCAAATTTTTTAGGTTGGGTGCACCAGTGAAACTATTCCCAAAACTGAATTTCGAGCCCTGGCAGAAGAAGCTTATTAATGTGAAGTTAGCTTAAAAGTGTATAATTACTGTTAATTGCATGCTCTGTAAAATGTCAAACAGAAACGAGTATGTGCATCTTTACATTTATCACAAGTTTATTGATAACTTTAATGACTACATTCTTTTAATAAGTACAATTGTAAACCATCCTGCACAGAGAGAACATCTTTGGTTCTTTTACTATTACGAGCCAATGTCTGTAAGGATCAAACAATAGTGGTCACGGTCAAAAAATCGATTTGGCTTATATTTTGCACAGAGAGAGTATTTGGTCCACAACCCCTGAAAAGAGGCTATGTAAGTCACCGAGCCATAGTATATTTTTGCTTGAAATCTATACGACATATAAATACATACAATAGCTACAAATTGAATGCTTGCAAAGTTTGGGTTTTTGTTTTGATAACATGTAGTTGCTACCAGAAGTAGGTCATTTTTCGTGATTTCAAAAAAGTTGTGATTTTTCCTAACTTTGACATTCAAAATCTGACAGACTGAGATATATATCTGTGTAGTTCATTTTTCTGTGAAATGTAGACCCTAGTGTGGGTTACAAAGTGCATGCTTGCACACGTTTAAATATTTTTCCCTTGCCGTGAACTTGTCCCTGAAAGTAGGTCATTTTTTACACTTGTCCTCAAAGATTATTGCTTTTCACAATGCTACAGAATTCCATTCTGCAAACACAACCAATCGCGACCAATACTGGAAGGAAGCACTAAGTCAAGGTGAGGACAGTGATAAGGTACACCTGTGAAAAATGTTTATTTTATTTTATCAATATGTAAAACAGTTGATCACATGTGGAATGTGTATACTAGCCTGACTGTGAATTCTATACGATTAATGATTATGAGATAAGCATTGATAATCTAGAATTGTTTGTGTGCATCTAACCATAATTTCTTATGCATGCATGTATTCTGTTCTTTTCTGTTCCAGCAGGAGACTCTGTCTGAGAATAAATCTGGTGTTGTATTGAATCTGCACAACAGTGACTCTTCTGAGGTTGTAGAGAATCTACATGACAGTGACATTTCTGAGGTGTGTTAGACATTGGGACGGGTCGCAAACAGTAGCGGCACAGCTAGCGCAGGGGGCGGTGGACCCCGCAAACACGCCGACAGGCTCGGTAAGGTTGTTAGGAGTTGAGGGACTTGCAGAGTTCAGACTCCAAGCGTACCGGCACGGATTTTCCATTATTTTTTCGTAGGCTGGATAAGAGGGCTCCGCGACTGTTGAACGGGCTAATGTATAAGACTGCAAGTAAAACAGGCTAGGGTGTGTGGAGATAATCTTGGGGTGGCTGGAATCTCTTCAGGGCTGAAGGAGCTCTCCACCCCCTCATTTGCTCCCCATAGGAGTTTTGCCTGATTGGACTTATCTATCGCCAACCTAAGATAAAAGGATAAAAATGGATACTCATCATTAATGCCAATCGGTCCTATATTCACGCGATAAAAGCAGCAAAGTTTTTCCAAAAACCCAACGCACCCCTCCCCAGATGAGAACAGATGATGACCGTTTACCATAAGTTCTACAGCAAAACATCACGTTATGATAATTTTCCAACGTTCTGGAGCTCATAATTATACGGAACAAGGTGAATTTGGAGTGTCATAATGCAATTCTATGAGATTTATTACATAACTTACGATTCATCAGTCGGTATATGCCGCCAGGCACGTCCACCCGTCACACGACCTTTGACCTAGGGACGGTGCGTTGTCGGGGAGGGTACATTATATGCCCAGCAAAAAAAAAAATTCCACGCAGAAAAAAAAATGCAAAATAAACCCAGAAAAAAAACTTGCGGTGTTCGTGTGGGCCACCGTACATGGGACCTACCATAAGTTCACGTGGAATTATGAGCACAGTTTGTTATTATCCGCACATGTCATGTTGACTTAAGTTCAAGTTGAACTACTTACCCATTACGAAATTGGAAATTTTTTCCCGCCAAACAACATACATCTTCTGCATCATGTTTGTCTCATATTATCAAGCTGAGATACCGGCAAAGAGTGAAATTATTTTTGGAAGAGCCAAAAGATTTTGTTAGAGCCATGTTAGGCGACATATTCCTAGGAATTCGCGATTTAGGTGTCGCCAGGCGTTTATTGTTTATCAAAAACTCGATTCCTGGTGGAGCACCTAACACGTCGGTAATAATCACGTGGTTTGCCAGGGGTAAGACAGACAACCACTTGCCAGTGAGAGTGTTTGAGACAGTCGCGTCTAACTTATGTTTCCCGACAACGATGCGTCTCTGTTTGCTGAACTCCAAGAGAGGTGTCTGAAGGCAGGAAAACCATGGGAAGGAGCACTAATCTCAGCCAAGGTGACGTGTCGTGTGTGTAAAGGGAGGCTGCAACTGGCAAAGAATAGGGCGTCCGAGGTAGTAATGTACAACGGTGCTTACGGCACCTTCTTCGGCATGAAGTACCCAAGGATTTGCTCGCAAAAATGCAATTTCGTGCAGCAAAACGGTGGACTGGACATGCATTAAAGACCGCGCGTAAAACAGCGCCAACATGCATCAAAAGACCGGAGCGTGAGCAGCAGATTTTGCATCACCGCCTTGAACTTCTAAAAAACAGGAAGAAGAGAAGGAAAGAAAGATGTGGCGAGTATGCGAACAAAAACTAAGTTACTTGAAACCGTGAGGAAAGCTAGACGGTGGGCAATGGAAAAGTCCGGAAAAATTAGACCATGGTACCAAAGATTGCGTGCCACTGCGCGCGTGAATGATTCTAATTGAAAATGGAAAGTGATTGCACAACTTAAATTCCACAAAAGTGGGCCATTATGCCCTTGTACCTTAATCAATATGCAAATAGGCTAATTAGAAATTAAGCATAAGTACAAATCACTTATTTACTAATCATATTTTGAAAACTTATAAGCAAAGAATGTGCCGGGAACTGTGTACTATTCTGCCATTTGCTACACTGTCGGCTATTCGAAGAAGTTTTAAGAACACGGGCTTGTACCCTGTGAACCCGGACGAGTTGGAAAGCCGTTGGTTTAAGATCAACGACGTGCCGGTGGCCACCAGTGAGCAAGCAAGTGGCCAAGACGGAGAGCGTCGCGCGAGAACTACTACAAGAGGAATTGGAAGTCCTCGCGCTTACTACGGCACAAGCACAAGAAAAGCCCCCATATGTTAAACGAAAGGACAATGATGATGCAGGGCGTGAACCGCAAAACACGTGAGTAAGCTGAAATGCACTCAGAGTACTAGGCAGACACTCGTCTCCTCCTCCATGCCCGTCATGCCTTGAATTCAGGATTGGTATTGCAGATGACACGTATGTACTGGTCCTGTGCATTGCATTCGTAAAAGACATGCATACCCTCGAAGATGTACCTAAAGAGTGGCTCCAAGACGCGAACGAGATTTTTGGACATAAACCATCTAGCAAAGACGTTGGGACACGGAGCCTGCAAGGCATTGTTGGGATTGCATACATTCACCCGTTACTGTTTGAGCATATATTTCAAGTGATGATTTTGTTTTAAAATGAAAACCCGATATTTACAAAACATTCCTACAATTCGAAACAGGAATATGCACCAAATGGTACTGAATTATGATGTAGGAATGACCTTTGATGAACCTATTCTTTACAATTCAATAATCACTCGCGTACTTATGTCGAGCATACCTACACTGAAAACAAGACTATTCTAGTTGAACCTATTGCACTATTTTGCAGGTGGAAACATCAATGAATTTCTGGTAGTCTCTTGACAGGCTCTTGTGACCTTGTAAGGGCTTCCACCTCCCTTATTGTCTGTGTATTAGCGATTGATGTCTAATCGACTTCGCATGGGTGTATTCCTGCACAGTAACACAAGAAGGCATCACATTTAAATGTTAAATAAATGCTCAACAATTCATCGAGCATGAACGCGGCAAACTGACAAAGGCGAAGAACTACAAGGCGAAAAACTACAGAAATGTCATTGCGACATTTCTATTGATCAGGTGACACCGCGTGTGCTTTCTCTGGACGTGGGAAGCTTGCACCACTCAAAATCCTTACTGGAAAGTAAGGACGATCAACGCACATTGAATCAGCTGGGAGTGAGCTGGGTCCTGATGATGAACTCTTCAAGAAAATTAAATGCTTGACGTGTCAAATTTATATGCCACGTACAACTGTCACCAATGTAAATGAAATGAGATACCATATTTTCACATCCAAAATAGGGAATATCGATCTACAGCGAGCCAGCTACCAAGCTGGCATATGGAAAAGATGTCTCATGAATGACCCCGACGCACAGAGTCCGACACTGTCAATTAGATAATCGTCGAGGAAGGAAATCTTGCCATCAAGTAGCAAGACACTGGTCGGGTTTTGGAAATATTAATGTTTATGCGGTGTCATTCTGGAAAATAAAGGTGGAGACAGCGATTTAAGAGCTAACAAGGGCCATGACAATGTTACAGGATACAAAAAAGGTGAGATGGAAGAGGAGTGAAGAAGAGAGCGGAGGTGGGAGGACTGCTGAAAATGCATGAAGCTAGGAGGATGCTGATGCAGGTTATGTCAACAATGGCATTTTTTCACAAGCAAAGCCTTTTTTTACCCTAACAATCGGACCCCTCATCCTCGCTTTAGCTCCCAGGGAATCCTCACTTCCCAACCCCCAGCACTTCTCATGGACCTCCCATTCCCTTCCACTTCCCAAACCTGATCAACTCTGAGCAACAGCAGCCTGCCACCCGCACCAACATGCACGAGAGGCTGCATCCTAAACTTAAAAGAATTATCTCAAACCAGTTTAGCAGAACGAAACAGCATACATAAATGGAAAATTTATAGGAGAAAACATAAGAATAATAAATGAAATACTAACTTATACATAACAAAATACCTTGTGTACTTTTGTTCCTGGTTTTCGAAAAAACACTGTCCTCTTTTATGTCTACTTTTCGTACGAGTCAAGAGTCACTTTGTCGACTAAATTAGCAAAATGCCATAATGTTCGGGGCGTTTAAGTCCCACATACAGAGGGTACAGAAAAAATTAAGATAACACAAGTGGCTGATGATAGCACGTTAATACTTGCGAATGAAGCCTTGGTAGAGACTGCTGTAAAACTTACAACGGAGTTGGGGACAATAACTTGGACAAAACTCAACCAAAGCAAAACCAAAGGTATGCGGATAGGATCATGGGAAAGCAATGTGTATAAGATTCAAAAATGGACCAAAGGGTCAGTTATGCCAATTGATATGTATCTGGGAACTAAGTTGATGGAAACTAATTGAATTTGTATTTACTTGTAAATGAAAATAGAAAAGAAAGTATGTTATTCAGGATGAAAATTGATTGTCCGTTACTCCCTCTTATGCCAACTTTTTATATAAAAAATATATTATACTAGCTTGGCACCAAGGTTTGGAAACTTGAGAAATAATGAATGAAATAATCTGGGGCCAACCAACACATAAAACTGAACAACAAAACTCTGTTTGAGAAGAAATGGGTCAAATCTGGCCTCATACAGCCCAGGATGTTCTCAAACAAGGCAAATTCATCACGGCACAAAATCTGTTGTTTAAGTTACTATTACGGGTGACTATTCATTGAGATCTGCAGATGCTTCAACAGTGCTTGAAAAAGACGTGTCCGCCTTCTGACAGCTGCTAAAACAACACATGAAGGACACTCCAGCAGCCTGACCGACTGCATCTGTTGCTAACATGGCCGTGGAGCAGGAAGAAAAGAGGTGCACATATGCCATGCGTAAAAGAAATCAACTGTTGCCATGCGCCTATGTGACATCACTACGGGACGCCATCCATGACAATCTGGAAAGGTGCAAGACATCAAAGTAAAAAATGTTATAGTTTTTTTTTTCAACATAAAAAAAGAAAGATCGCAAACTGGTATTTTTAAGTTGACTGTGAATTTCTAATATACTTCATCTCTTACAGCAACCTAGCCTGGTATGATGGAAACATCCAAAGAGATGAGATCTTGGTTAAAGTCTGGGCGAACCATGGAGGGGAGTCCTTTAAATCGACCTTCCAAGTGCTGAACAAGGAGTGCCCGAACTCGAAGAAGAAACAACTGTTGTCTGCATATTCAATGCTAAGGACAGCAGGGAAAACCTGACACTAGCCATCAGCAGGTTCGTCCAATAAATCAGACCTCTGCAAGACTCAAAGTGAAGGTGGGTTATATAATATTATATTTTTGTCCTGTAGAAACACATTAATCATCTAAGCATCATGTTAAATTACTTTCAAATCAAAATGATTCAATTCTACATTGCAGGTGCAAAGATGGAGAGCAGTTCGGTATCAAGTTTTTGATGATAACAAGGCACATCGACCTAACAAAAACGTGGATAAAACGATGGATGTACCGATGTCAACCGGATTCGTTTGTGCGATCGTCAACAGCATCGAAAAACGTCAACAGAATCCGGACGGAGGCCAGAAGTTTGACCACAAAGCCCTCTCCGTCAGTAGTGCCGTACTTCCTTGGTTTTGGTCAACATTGTGAATGGTAGTCGACTATGTAAAGTGGTTAACTTTTTCCTCACCTGAGGGGAAAGGGCAGTACGGTTTATGAATACATATAATCATCTATCTGGTATACTAATAGGCTCAGGACACGATGATAACTTCTGTATGTATGATACAGGTAATTCTTTTCAATTAGTCACAGGTTTGGATTTTGATTGAACACTCAATATTATATTCTCTGCAGTTGACTGAACAATGCACACATCACCAGGTCAGCGTTGACCATTCATACACAAAATTTATTTTATTTTCTAAATATTCTTCATACTGAACAAAGGATTAAAGGCTCATGCGAAACAAATAATTTACAGAGGCTAAAGAGAGTAAAAATTAAGAAGAACCATCAACTGTGTAAGGAGATGATTATCTCAATCGTTAAAAAAAGACATTGTTGCATAAAACATCAAAATTCAAAATGGAAAAACGAGGCGGTGCCAAATGATGAGCTTAGACAAAAAGTCAGCAAACTTTTAAGACAACAAGGACGAACAAGAAGAACTGGAATAAGTCAGAAGGGAGGTAGACATGCTTGAAGGGAACAGTGCAATAACATCATGGGCGTATGTTAGGTACACTGACGATGTGAAGATACTTTACATGGAACTCATGACTTTGGGTGTTTCTACCCACAAATTTGGAAACAGTGATCATGAAGTTTGTTGATCACTTGACTGGAAGTAGGATGTCTCTTGAGGTGACCTTAATAACAGAGAAGTGAGCAAACATGAGCATTGCTGGTATTGAGATATGTCAATGTCAACGATACCTACCTATTGATAGTGAAATAGTTTGATTTCAGTAATGACCATTGATGCCGTTTTTTTGAGATTCTACGGACCTACTCGATTATGATATATATTTCCCCAAGATTGTTTGACTTATACTTGGTACAGTTTATCTGAGTGCCTGTGTCTAGAAATGCAGTGTAATTCACAATAGTCCTTAGTTCTGTTGACTACATCAAGTACAACAAAAAATTGAGTCCGCAATTCAATCAATGATTATACAAGATGGCATCCAAAGGTTTTTAAAAGGTACAGCTTTTCACAACAATTCATTGTCTGCAGAAACCCACTGTTGAAGCAGGAGAAATGTTGCAAAAAAAAGCTTTTATCTCCAACACAATTGGTGAATTCAAAGATAAAATGACTGTTACGCAGGCGTAATCAGCAGCATCCCTCCTTGCACCCTTGAAGCTCATGTTGACTTCTCAAAGGTAACACAAAGGGAACCAAATTCAATGACTTCTTCTCGAGACCAAAAGGAACAAACATCAACCAGCAGATCAAAGTCTATGAAAGTCCGTCCATAATCCGTCCTGAATCCATCAATACGTAAATTATTTTACAACAGAATCGACAAAGAGAACATAAGATAGAAGCGAAATAAAACCTCAAGCTGACTGGATCAACCACGGTCTTATCGTGAAGTTGAGAGCTCTTATCCCGGTAGCGGAACTGTAACCTGCCGTTTGTAATGTCCTGCATCGTTCGTTTCACCTGATCTGTCTTTTGAAGTTGAGCGAACAGAGGGAAGTTTAAGACAAGCAACAGACCAATATTCTCCGCACATATAAAGTCACCATATCTGGGTGTGTCGACACTGTGAGGTTGTTTTACTTCTCGCATTTCCAGAACCTGAGACGGACAGGATTTGGAACACACAACGTTGATGAAACTGACAGAACCGTTTACTAACAAGGAGCGAAGAGTGTGAAGAAAAACGTAAGCATGTTGGCGTTTGTTTGCATGATATTCGTCAATGCTTTCGTCATTTTAGCAGGTAAGCTTATAATGTTTTGTGAAAGGTGCAGCAATATTTGTACAGCTACATTGTGCAAAGTACTAGCCGGAGTTGGAGATATATGTACTTCTTGTTATAAAACATATCATGACCATATCAGTAGCAATTATATCACAGACACACAAAAACCGATAACTAAGATTCAGAGCAGCATTGTTCTGCCAACACTGTACCATTTGCTATCTATCAAGACCAACACGGATTGTGTTTTTCCATCTCTGCCAAGATTAATTTTAAAGTAATCTCAATGATCCAAACGTTTGAGACGTAATCTGTTGAATTTTGACTGGTAGGTCATTGCTACAAGAAAGTCTGCATTTCTTACTGTGCTTAAAGCATTGCTATCGAAACTTCGTCAGATTCCAATATGCTTTTGTTTTATGAAGATTTTTCTGTGCTAATCGTACTGACTTAATTAAATTCTTTTCCTTTAAGGTTCCAATTCAAAATATAAACCAAGTGAGGCAGCAGTGCAGGCGACAACAACGTACACATTCGTGGGAAGGCCGCAGTTAACCTGCTGTCCCATTCGAGATCAAGACGCTATGCAGTCTAAGACTGAACTGCCGATTGAAATCATGGATAAGCCAGGTTGACCTTTCGTTAAATCAGTTCTTTTTCTATAGCCCTTCACTCATGCAAGTTATCGTCACTGCCACAGACGTGTGATTTGTTTGAATATCCCTGCTCCATACATGGTAATATTTATGTTGCTCATGTCTACTTGCTAATCGTTCTTTCTTACGGGTTTAGGATCATCTATATCAGAACATTCCACTACCACATTTGCCAACATGCTACAGTTCAGCAGCCACCTTTATCTGAATCAAAGCGCTCAACAGTCTAGTGCTGATCTACGGATGAAGACCAAGGATAAAACCGATTGCTATTTTGTATTATTGTATAGATGAATATATATTGTTATGTAAGACTGATTCAATTTGTAGGATAAGTGGTTTCCCATATGCAGGCATTTAAGAATTCGGAGGAAATTTTGCAACATTTTCATACTGCGCCCGTCACTAAAATATCAATCGAAGATCTGTTTCTTATTCGACCTGATATTGGTTATTAGGTTTCGTTATCCTTTAGATAGTGTATCCATTCGGTATTGTCATTGTTCAGCATGTGTAGATTGATTCAATTTAGTAAAATTTGGTTTGTCACACCATCTTTGTATTACAACCTACTCCCGAAAATTGCTTAGAGTGATACCACTTCCCCAACACAGGAAACGAAAGCCGTGGGTATATCAGCCTGGGTTGCTGGAAGGACACTGAAGATCGCGCAATTCCGACACTCGAGGGGACCGATCCACGCCTGGATAGGGTTTATTTGGCGGAGTTCCTGAACATAGGGTACCAGGGCCGTCAAAATGCCATTATCAAGTGTTACCAGGTGGCACTCTGTCGTGGTTTCACGGTGTTTGCTCTACAGCATGGAGGCCAGTGCGCTGGGTCTGCTGACGGCCACAACACCTACAAGAAGTACGGACCCTCCACACGCTGTGAGCCGGATGGTGAAGGCGGAACGTGGTCAAATGAGGTCTACCAGATTATAGGTATATTTACCATACCTACGAAAATTGAATTCTTGTCGAACAATTGTGACAACCCTTTCTCACCAAAAAGATTATCGCTCCATGCTATTTGTACTTAGAGAGAACGCCTGGGAAACATCTGACTGTAGTATCCTACATATCCTCACCGTAGATGCAATCTTTATACACCTATTAACGGCGGGTTACATTTGTAAGCTTGAATTCAAAGATTATCCAATCTGTAAATATTGTAGACCAGGATCAAGCGCCATAATGTCGGTGGAGATGTTATTGCGGTATAGGCATGATTAGTATTTTTGTAACACAAAAAATGAATCTTCTGTGCCATGAAAGTTTTTAATTCTTTACGTTATGACATGTTGCATGTCCCTAACCTGGAAACTTAATACTGGTTATATTCATTGATCAGAATCAGGTGACATTCCGGAGGGAAATGGAGAATCCTACCGAGGAACAGTCTCCGTGACTAAACTAGGTAAGACGTGTCAGCGGTGGGACAGTCAGACACCCCATGAACACACCAGGACACCTGCTGCCTTTCCAACATCTGGACTGGAGCAGAACTACTGCCGGAATCCAGACGGCGAACCTCGACCGTGGTGCTACACCATGGATCCTGACAAGAGATGGGAGTTTTGTGACATGCCAGTTTGCGGGGAGTAGGTCTGAACGTTTTGGATGAGAACCAATATTTTTAACTTATGCTACAGCATAAATGGATGGCATCCTCTGCAAACTAAAACGTAACGCGCGCGGGAGAAAAAAGTTTTAAGTGTAGTGTCAAACATGTAAATAAATACAAACGTGCTCTTCATAGGTGGTGAACAGATGGCAGGAGATGTTACAAAATAATTATATGTGTAGTCGCATATCTAAAAGAGATGACTACAAACATGATAGTGAAGAAAACTTTACTTTCTGACCTTTGCTATGGAGTTTTCCATTTTTTAATCTTCTGTTGTTGTTTTTTAATTTGGTATGAGCCAAGAAAATCTACGTTTTTTTTTGTTTGTAAGAAAAAAATAGCTGAATCTTTGTTCACAAGATTTTAAGGTTTTAAACTCACTGTTAAATAGTTTCAAAGCCAGTAAGCATTGCAAGAAAGTATATCCCTACAGAAAATAAGTATAATACTCATTTTATGACAAATATGTCATATAAGAAAAATCCAATATACATTATGCAAGACTGCATAGAAATGAGATTCGGCTCTTTATTCGTTAAAGTTGGATTTCATTGATTCATCCAATGACTCAGCACAGCACGAAATAGAATATTTAAGCAAACTTTCCGAATGACGGAAACAAGAATTAAAGTTCGGAAAATATTTCAGCAGAGTTTACGAGGCCGTTAATGCCGCTGAAAGTAAGATTTGAGCTTTCCGAAACCTTTCCGCGTTCGTTAACATGAATTAAATGCATACTATCTTTCCATGGACTTTAAGCATCCTTATATACATCGTATAGATAAAACATTATGGTACATCAGTAACCAATATATTCTCCAAGCAGATATATTCTCTCCTTGGGACTTATAGTGCCTCAATTTTCAAAATCTTGGAGAATAGCTGATATACCCGAAACGGTCTTCGATCTTTAAGATACACCCATTTGCAGTAAACACCGATCCCGCTTAAGTCATTTCTGTTACAGTTTTTTTTAACAACGCACCATGCATGTGCACGCACATTGTACGTCTACTTTGTGGCAAAATTAGACATACAGTCCATACCTGTCTTCGTCGGAGTTGATCTCCTTTTATCCGTGTTTATGCTACAGCTTACAAAAAACAGCAGTTATATTCTAAGGTATTTCCCCCCTTTTATGTTTAGGTAGAAAAAAGCTGTCGGAAAGCGGACGTTTTCCCTTGCAGTTATTTCTACCTTTCCGATATCCTTCCGTTACATATAGGCTCGGTTTACATAGAAGGGGGGAGACCTCCCCCCTTTTATGTTTAGGTAGAGAAAAGCTGCCTGAAAGCGGGCGTTTTTCCTCGCAGTTATTTCTACCTTTCCGATATCCTTACGTTACATATAAGTTCGGTTTACATAGAAGGGGGAGACCTCCCCCCTTTTATGTGCAGGTAGAGAAAAGCTGTCGGAAAGCGGACGTTTTCCCTCGCAGTTATTTCTACCTTTCTGATATTCTTCCGTTACCTTTAGGCTCGGTTTGCGTAACCCACTCTTATGTTTAGGTAGAGAAAAGCTGCCGAAAAGCGGGCCTTTTACCTCGCAGTTATTTCTACCTTTCCGATATCCTTTCCTTGCATATAGGGTCGGTTCACATAGAAGGGGGGAGACCTCCCCCATTTTATGTTTAGGCAGATTAAAGCTGTCGGAAAGCGGGCGTTTCCCCTCGCAGTTATTTCTACCTTTCCGATATCCTTCCGTTACATACAGGTTCGGTTTGCATAGAAGGGGGGAGACCTCCCTCCTTTTATGTTTAGGTACAGAAAATCTGTCGGAAAGCGGGCGTTTTCCCTCGCAGGTATTTCTACCTTTCCGATATTCTTCCGTTACATATAGGATCGGTTTGCGTAACCCCCTTTTATGTTAAGGTAGAGAAAAGCCGTCGGAAAGCGGACTTTTTCCCTCGCAGTTATTTCTACCTTTCCGATATTCTTCCGTTACATATAGGATCGGTTTGCGTAACCCCCTTTTATGTTTAGGTAGAGAAAAGCTGTCGAAAAGCAAGCGTTTTCCCTCGCAGTTATTTCTACCTTTCCGATATCCTTCCGTTACATATAGGCTCGGTTTACATAACCCACTCTTATGTATAGGCAGAGAAAAGTTGCCGAAAAGCGGGCCTTTTCCCTCGCAGTATTTCTACCTTTCCAATATCCTTCCGTTACCTTTAGGCTCGGTTTACATAGAAGGGGGGAGACCTCCCCCCTATTATGTTAAGATAGAGAAAAGCTGTCGAAAAGCAAGCGTTTTCCCTCGCAGTTATTTCTACCTTTCCGATATCCTTCCGTTACATATAGGATCGGTTTACATAGAAGGGGGAGACCTCCTACCTTTTATGTTAAGGTAGAGAAAAGCTGTCGAAAAGCGAGCGTTTTCCCTCGCAATTATTTCTACCTTTCCGATATCCTTCCGTTACCTTTAGGCTCGGTTTACATAGAAGGGGGGAGACCTCCCCCCTTTTATGTTAAGGTAGAGAAAAGCTGTCGGAAAGCGAGCGTTTATCCTCGCTGTTATTTCTACCTTTCCGATATCCTTCCGTTACATATAGGATCGGTTTACATAACTCCCTCTTATGTTAAGGTAGAAAAAAGCTGTCGAAAAGCAAGCGTTTTCCCTCGCAGTTATTTCTACCTTTCCGATATCCTTCCGTTACATATAGGATCGGTTTACATAGAAGGGGGAGACCTCCCCCCTTTTATGTTAAGGTAGAGAAAAGCTGTCGAAAAGCGAGCGTTTTCCCTCGCAATTATTTCTACCTTTCCGATATCCTTCCGTTACATATAGGATCGGTTTACATAGAAGGGGGGAGACCTTCCCCCTTTTATGTTAAGGTAGAGAAAAGCTGTCTGAAAGCGGGCGTTTATCCTCGCAGTTTTTTTACCTTTCCGATATCCTTCCGTTACATATAGGATCGGTTTACATAGAAGGGGGGAGACCTCCCCCCTTTTATGTTTAGGTAGAGAAAAGCTGTCGGAAAGCGGTCGTTTTCCCCCCAGTTATTTCTACCTTTCCGATATCCTTCCGTTACATATAGACTCAGTTTACATAACCCAATCTTCTGTTTAGGTAGAGAAAAGCTGTCGGAAAGCGAGCGTTTATCCTCGCAGTTATTTCTACCTTTCCGATATCCTTCTGTTATCTTTAGGCTGGGTTTACGGTGCTCTCAGTTTTAGAAAACAGCGTGGAACATTGAGCTAACAACTCCCCCGGATTGCTAACCTATAGGTCGGCGGGCATACTGTCTTTGGCCACCGAACAAATTCGCCCAGTCCGCGGATCGAGACAGCGCGGCCGGCACATTTTGCAGATTTGTGTATTTTTGTTCCTTGTTTTGTATCAAAGATCATCAAATAACGCGTGTTCTCACGCAGTTTTCCTTTTCATAATCTACATGTATAAGTAACTTCTAGAAAGATTAACAGACTAACAGTATTTTCTATTGTCGCTCACGAGTGTTGTTGTGTTCGGGGCAAAAGCGTAAGGCAAGGACGTCTGCTTTTCAACTGCAAATTTATACAGTGTGAAGTCGTAAACAAGCTGGGGCGGTACGTTGATATGGTAATGAAACATCTCCATATTTACTAGCGGAATGCCATGTGACAGGGCATTACCCAATGACAGACAAGGGTGGCTTTTTCAAACTAACCGTATATCCCAGAGACAGATATTTTTTACAGCGAAGACAGCTCATGAAGGAAGTTTGAACTCAGTCGTTTCAACCCACAAGTTATGGCCACGACCCGGACGGGAAAATGTAAAGCTGGGACAAGGACATCAGTCTGTACAGCTTGGTGAAACCAAGGCGGTTTCATAGGATTATACTTCCTAGGTGAAACCAAGGAGATTTTGGTGAAACGGATCCGGAGTAGGATGGAGATTCTGAACGGGGCATGCGGCACGCGATTCGGGACGGGGAAATCATTACTTTGTTGTATCTCCTAATCCACCCGGTACCAGTGGAGACAACGGTTAAACAACGGCGTGAGTGAAATCGGAACCTTTCTACCTGTCTTGATAGGAACTATTCCTGGCGACTCGCCCAACACTGGGACCGGAATCGTGGACTTGGAAATGGCGCAAAATGGTGAAGGGAGAATTTACCGACATTGTGAGATTCGGATCCCTCGTTGACCGCGTCAAGTACAAGTTAGAATTTAACGACTGATGACGAAACCGCAAGTACCTAGTAAGTGTTATTCAACCCGAAATAATTGTATTACTACTATTCACTCTATTTGGCCAATTTCTACTATTTTCCTAGCTATCCGCGGAGCCTGGTAGAGGCTAATAAGACACTAGCCTGAATGCCAGACCCCCAAACTCTGACATATCTATCGTCACGAAAGATATTTTAGAGTTTGGGGGTCTGGCATTCAGGCTAATAAGATACGGGAGGGAAGAAAAGTTAGTGTTAGGGGTTACGTTTTGGTGTCGATGTAATAGTTAGCTAGGGTTGGAACTTGGAAGTACATTGTAATAGTCAGTAGTTGGGGTAAGGAATAGCCTGAATAGTTTATCAATGTTTGGTATAAGGTGGCATTTTTTTAAAGATGAAACTGGTAGTCCATATGTAAGAAATCTTTTATTCCATTTTGTATGTGTATATTTGTAAAGATGGGGAGGGGTCTCGCTATAATGGTGTAACACGTTTTTATGCAGTATTATCATCTTTGAAATAAATTGTTCTTAACTTTTATCGGCCCTGTTGCCTTTCATATTCATATTTACCTGTCTATGTAAGGTTTCGGAATGTTTAAGCCATCCGTAGCAAGTTAAGTCGTCGTAAAGGGTTAAATTAGATACTGTGTAACGAAAAGGAAACTTATGGTAGAGTTACGTTTTAGCACGTTAAGCTCGTGTTTTTAGCACGTTAAGCTCGTGTTTTTAGCACGTTAAGCTCATACAAAGGCTACGGAAAACACCAGGAAAGGTATAGCTTTAGGTAGTCCTTAGGCTGCGTGAACGGCGCATAAACGTAGGGAAATCGTGACGGAAATAGATTATAAAGATGGACGAATGATTACGGAATTGTCTTTCCGTGTTGGATCTTCCGTAAAGGTACGGAAAGATTGTCCATAACGACGCCTTTACGCCTTCCAGATACCACGTTTGTAGCACGTTCAGGTCTTAAAAAGGTCACGGAAAGCCCGAGGAAAGGTACAGCTTTAGGTAACCTTTCAAGCTGTGTGAACGGCACATAAACGTAGGGAGAATCGTGACGGAAATGGGTGATAAAGATGGACGAAAGGGTACGGAAAGGTCTCAATAAGCTAACACTTTCCGTCTTGGAACGGACGGAAAAATTGTCCTTAACGACGCCTTTACGCGTCGAATAGTCGCGTAAATACACGTGAAGAAGTGCAGAAACGTACCTGAACGTACTAAAGATTGTCCATAACGACGCCTTTACGCCTTGCAGATACCACATTTGTAGCACGCTAAGGTCGTAAAAAGGTCACGGAAATACCGAGGAAAGGTATGGCTTTAGGTAACCTTTCAAGCTGTGTGAACGGCACATAAACGTAGGGGAAATCGCGACGGAAATAGGTGATAAAGATGGACGAAAGGGTACGGAAAGGTCTCAAGAAACTTACACTTTCCGTGTTGGAACGTACGACAAAATTGTCCTTAACGACGCCTTTACGCGTCGAAAAGTCACGTAAATACACGTGAAGAAGTGCAGAAACGTACCTGAACGTACTTTCGGAAAGGGCACCTTATATGCAAAATTTAAGCAGACGTACAGGGGTCGTTAAGTTGCGGAAATAGTGAATAAACGTCACGTTTACGCTGCATTTAAGTATGCTTAAATACCAGATTTCGTGCCGTGCAGTGTATGTAAGCAACGCATTTCCACGTACAGTTCATGGATTAAAGTGTTATACTGTAACTGTGTTGGCTATAGACTGTTAGAATTGGTGCTGTATCCCCTCCCTGTTTGAGACTTGTCCGTGTAGATTTGCAACGCGGCGGGGATGGAAACTAATTGTGATAAATTGTTGTCCATGCGCAGTGAGGCATTTGTAGTATTTAATTGATATAATATATGACAAAGCTGTTTCATTCAACTGTTTTTTTGTTGTTGTCAAAGCATGGCAATGAGATTCTTGGTTATCAGTGACCATGTGAAACAATCGTTCGCATCTATTTTTTTGCCGAGATTCTATTTCAACTGTTTATGTAATGTTAGCTATTTCTCCTCGTTGAAGTGCTCGCAGAAGGGCCATTGGGTCCTTGCTACAACTGGTGGGTTGCCAACGCCCCCCCCCCCAAAAAAACACGGCTAGTTCGCTATTCGGCAGCGACAAGAGATGTGTTTGTCTGGGTGATCCCCAGGTTACGGCCAGCAAACAGGAGTGCCTAGCGAATGACTTATTTTGTTTGAGGCAATGGCAGGGACCACAAACCCAAGTGGGCTGGAACCGCGGGGGTACCTCCACTGGGTCATGCTATACTCAGCTCGAATGTGCCTGCCGGATAGTACTATGGTCCTTAAAACACTTTCTGTGCACGTCCTATTGCGCAAATGGTAGCTTCTTAGACGGTCACTGGCCTGAGAGGCTGGAAGCTAATAGCCGAAATGTGATATATGATATATGTGATATATATAATATCATGCAGTAGCCAAAACATCGGATGCTGAAAGCTTCATTATGAGTACAGTATCTTGTTTCAGATCTAAAGACATATTAGTTATGCACCCAGATGATCGATGTGAAGTTTTTCACGCAATGTTAAACCGAGCCTCGTGTTATAGAAGACGTTTCCGTTCACAATGAAACCAGTAAATGTCCAGGTATCAAGAATAAGGTGCAAGGTCTAAGCAGAATGCCAGGCATTGAGACCATGGGTGTCAAGTATAATCATCCACTTGTAATGGTTTGTCCTACATCTCATGGGGAAGGACAGCTCATCGCAGACAAGTGGAAGTCCGTTGTGCAGCACATCCATAACAGACACACAGGATTTCCTGGTCAGTTCCCGGAATGTATTCACAAACCCCTTTAGGGAAGGGAGCTTACGAAGCCCTGGCTACCATCACGTAAGAATAAAAGACTTTTCATGACATCATTAGTGAAATGCCTTGTAATTTCGAAGCAATACATCTCACATTTTATTGAGAAAGAGCTGTTGTCATATTTTTTATATATTTTCCAGATTCAAAAGTGTCCATTGAAGTGGAGAAAGTGGTTTGCTGGTACAGTCTTTGTGGGGACATCAGACAACTTTTACCCGTACACCAGACGTCATCTTTGGAGGCCTTCCACACCCTGATCAACCAATTCGCTCCAAAGAGGTACCATTTCTGCTACGGGAGAATGGAAATGGTAATGAAAAATAGAATGCTTCTGCAAAATATGCTTTTAGAACATCTTGTTTAAGCTCCCGTAAATGAGTGGTAATCGTGTTCATGCTCACCTTTAATATGATTGTGTTTGTTTGTTACCTTTATATAGAGTGATTACCCCATTTCTGATATCATTTCAGAGTGATTGTTGCTGCCCTGCATTGGAACAAAAACGGAAACAGAGCACATAGTGCACCACTAGAGATAGTAAAGCCACCTACAGTTTACACTACCCGAAGCACAAGAACGGATGGCATGCTGTGCGTAAAGTCGTGGAGAATGGTTCTTTTGGTGTGGTCCTGTATTTGGTTTAATATCATATCAACATACATTATATAGTGGTATTTCATTATCCTGGTTTTTAAGATAATACCAATACATAGTCATATAGTATTATACAAGTTTGGAAAGTTATGTCAACATATGTTCAAGAATATAGTATTATCCCGCTTAGAAAATATTGACAACATATGTTTAATGATATAGTGTTATTCAAATAATACAGAAATTTTGTAGTCGGACTTAAGGACAAGGACACGATGTCCTTCACAAACCTAGGCACGCCACGCACCAGACGTCTTAAGTTCTCGGCCAAGTACAACGTGCCACCAACAGGGACGCCGAGAAGGGGGAGACGCTCTAGCGCCATGCTTGCAACAGCCCCAAAGGTACTCAACCCAACCGATCTGGCACAGCCGGTGATATCGGCGGATATGGTTAAGAATGCAATTCGAGAGCGAGCGAAACGTGGCAGGACACCAGGAGCGTCAAAAATGTCCGACAGAGACCTCCTCGTAGCTGGAAGGGAATAGTACACAAAGCAAGCAAAAGTGTAGACTGAGATCCTCGAGACCGGAGAAGTCCCCGACGGACTAGGCGATTCGGAGGAAACGGAAGGCCGAAGAATTAATGTCCAGCTGGAGACCAATGGAATCGCAGGAGGCAAGTTGGAAAGTACCGGCGCATATCATGCAAAAGTACTGGATGGGGTGGCTACTACAGAAGGGCATGTTGTCCCCGTGGCAACAAGCGTTCCGACTAGGAGCACTACTGTTCACGCTGGAGGCGGCCCTGCAAAACGCAAGAGAAAAGACCGAGGAAATCTCCATCATGTTCCCGGACCTCTCGATTGCATTCGGGTCGCTGAACCACGACCGCTCGAGGGATGTCTACAGGTGTACGGCCACCAACGACAATAACCAGTATCTTAATGGATATGAATTATTTTGAAAATGTGACAGTAAGATTTATTTTTAATGTTAGTCTAAATTTGAATTTCATTGCAATAAATAGTAATCACAGTTGTAAAAGATTCAGTTCAGATTTTACATACCAGACCTAACGCTATCTGCATAGCTTCGACTGACCAATATGAAGCAGTATTGTCACTGATGTACAATGTGCAACACCCTTTAACATTGTGAACAAATATTGCAAAGTTCACATTTACAACACCAGATTTTGTCTGTGCATTACTTAAGAATTGTTAAGCAAAAGCGAATAGAGATTATACAGTGTTGTTTAAGGCAATTCTTAAAATTCATGTTTGTTTTCAAACGTTAACAAGCTCGCAAACAAGGACTTCATCGCCCAGGAAGTGCTGTATCACTTCCTGGTCAGAAGTCGGATGCCGGCGCCGAAAAAACTGAAGAGAGGACTTAAGACTCTAGACATATTGGACCTTCTCCAAGCAGATCCTGCCTATTTCGAGTAGGTATCCTTTTTTTTGTTACAGAACATTCTAGATAGTTATTAATAAAAGCATGTTTTTAGTTTATTTGCCGCTAAATATGCAATTCTTGTCTTGTATGGAAAAAGTAATAGCACAGTATCCTCAATACTATTCATTGTCCTGTGACCTGTGTAATAATGCAGTTTGATCTTTTCACTATTTAGAACATGACTGACCCCTTCGGGGAACTTTTCATGTAAGAATCTTTGCACCATCGATATCTTTGAAGCAAGTCTTTGCGAACGGCTTGAATAAAGCCTTACACATAGCAGCATTGCTTTTCACGCTGGAGGAGGCTCTGCAAAACGCAAGAGAAAAGACCGAGGAAATCTCCATCATGTTCCCGGACCTCTCGATTGCATTCGGGTCGCTGAACCACGACACCTCGAGGGATGTCTACATGTGAACGACTTGGCCACCAACACGGTGAAGATCGTCGTTGAGAGGGAAAGGACGGGATAGATACAATTCCGCACGACGACGGGGGGGGGGGGAGGTTGCGAGTGAGGACGATGTGCTGGAAAGACTGGTGGGGCTACTTGGCACCTCTGGTCTTCGCTCTAGTGCTGGACATAGCACTGCGAGGGTCCCAAAGCTCACCGGTGCTGTGTTGACTACAGACTGCTAGAATTGGTGCTGTATCCCCTCCCTGTTTGAGACTTGTCCGTGTAGAATTGCAACGCGGAGGGGATGGAAACTAATTGTGATAAATTGTTGTCCATGCACAGTGAGACATTTGTGCTATTTAATCCTTATAATAGAAGAGAAAGCTGTTTCCTCCAATTGTTCTTTTGTTATTGTCAAAAGCATCAAGTAAAACAGCTGTTTGCATCCATTTCAATAGCTTCTAAGACGGTGACAGGAAAGAGAAGCTGGAAGCTACTAGACGGACTCCGGCACAATGTGGTGCATATGATATTATGCAGTAGCAAAACATTGGATGCTGAAAGCTTCATGATAATTAACTAGTCTTGTTTCAGGTCTAAAGACTAAAGACATTAGTTAAGGAGCCAAATGATCAATCTGTAGTTTTTCACGCAATTGTTTAGAACGAGCCTGGTGTTGTGCGAGACGTTCCGTTCACAATGAAACCAGTAATTGTTTCCTTCCAGATTAAGCCGTACAGTTTGCGTTTTGTCTACTAAAATGCACGGTTGATTACGATCGCAAGGAGGCTGAGGCAAGTGTGCAGAAGATCTAGTATGACACGGATTCTGAGGCAGGTGTGCAGGAGCTTCAAGATATATAAGACAGCCTTTCAGACATCAGCCATTCATCAGTGTCCGATGTCGAGGATTTACAGGAGGAATAGAAACTGCTTTTGCTAATTGGAATCATCGTCCTAATCAGCCTAGATGATATATTTTGTATATATAAGTAGTCATGTACTTTTGATGGTCTTTCAAACGAATGTCATGCACAGTTTTAAGTACTCTTGAGGATTATCTCACCAACGTATAATCTCTCTCTCTCTCTTTGATCCTAACTAGGATGAATCACTCACTAACAGAGAACATATTACAAGCTTTTAAGAACTTTGTTATAAATCTGTATGTCTTATGTATATCATATATGATTTTAAATGAACCCTTTGTAAAAATCGGAATTGAATAAATAAAGTAAATATGTCAAAGAAATAGACTGTGGTGCAAATCAGAAAGGAGAACATGTCGTTAAAGCCAAAAGACAGGAAACTTGTCATCAGGAAAAGATGCATGGACAGACTTATCCACAACCACACACAGTTCAAGAACGTTGGAGGAGGGAACATCAAGCAGGTGAAACAGACTAGAGGGTACTAGAGGGATTTATCCACCTAGGCTGTTACTGTCATATCCACTGAAGAAGGACAGGAAGGGAACAGGGATGATTATCATCTCACCACATCAATGAAGACTTTGAACAACAGCCTTGAGTACATGTACGAACAGATTACTGCCATAATTGCTAATCATGTACGGACACCTTCAATTCATGCAGATCGGTTGTACTATTAATGTTTTTGGAGGGGGTGTAGGTAAACAAATGTTGAATCGTTCCAGAAACAGATTTTTTTTCTTCACATTCGTTGAAGTCATTCAAAGAACAAGATATGACGTTATATAAACTTTTACACATAATCTGCTCCAGACTAGAGGGTTCTGGACTTGAACAACCAGGCAGGTTTCAATGCTGTGTCAAGAATGATGGACAACAAACTGGGAAAAAGAAAAAAAATATTGTAGATTAGAATGTCTTTACATGCCACATTACATGTTATATATCAGTACTATGGATCAGTCTAGTTTTTGCTACCTGGACAATTTGAATCTCAAGCTAGGAAATATGATATTTTCAGTAACATTATAAGAATAGTTTTGTTTATCTCTTTTTCATAGGGTGTGACAAACTAAGATGATGAGGGTGTGAATTAAAGTACGGTCCTGGTTGTTTGCTGTACAAAGCAAACCTAAAACGCGCATATAGACGGATACCAGTAGACTTTTTTTTAGATATTCCTGGTGTATGGTCAACAGATGGATTTATGTCTTTGAAAGGTTTTACTTATCAACAGAAATGTCATGTCACAGCAATTTACGGTGCCATTACATAAGATCTACCAAGAACTGGGAGACAAAGTGGCCACTGGGAGAGGCTAAGCGTTTGGTGGTCGCATGGAAAGCGGCTAAAAAGTAGAAAGAAGGTTAACGTTAGAAGTTAATTGCCTATCCCCAAAGGCTTATTCTCTTGGCCGATAAGTCCAAAAATGGATAGTTAGTGGTACAAGAGTATGTAAAGATCGACTTGGTGGAGGACAAAAAACGATGAAAAACGTATTTCTAAAGCGGAGTACAGGGCTGACAAAAAGAAGACAGAGATACGAACAATCGCAGGTTTCATCCGTTCCCGAAGACTCAAAGCCCCAGCTATCAGTTTCCCAGACCGGGAAGGTCTTCGTTTTAAGGTAACCTGTTTAATGAAGTAGAAAAAACACGAAATATCTATGCGTGCTGTAAAAACGGGCATTGGCGTGCAGAATGTCCAAAAATTGCAACGAAGAAAAATCTAAAATTGTATCATTCGTCAACGCACTGACTTGATTAACGTTTTTTGTTGCAGAACAATGGGATTTAACAGAGGGATTTATGTTTTTTAAAGGCTCTACTTATCAAGAAGGTCAACAAAAAGGCTCTGTCACAGGCCGATTGAAATAGCGTCTACATCAATGGGTTAGAGACAGAGCTTCGTCTTATGTTCTATATATTATTGACAACAAGTTATAATACCTTTGAAACAATTACCTGTTAGGTTTTTTTTTTAAATAACAATGTGTGTGCTAAAAACGATTTGTAAAAAAATTCATGTGTCACGGGGTTTACGTAGTGTGATGCAAAAGAATACGTATTAAAAGGCCCGACCTAGACTGCAGTAGTCATGCCTTTCGGAGCGAGCCGGGCAGGGCGTCCAGAATATTTTATTTATTCGCATAGATGATGCTCACACATGTGATGACGGCTGTCAGGGAGTCTGTCTGACGAGCTCGAGAAAGTTTTAAAATCAGTTATTCTATGGCACCATTGGATTATGTTGAGTATATTGTGTGGCTGTGTTAATTTTAACAGTCGTTTTGTGTTAGGTTATGATGTTGACTGTTACACGTGTCTTTACTTGTAAATTACAATTTTATTAGTCTGCAATGTTGTGTAAAGTGGGAGAGATTGAACCTGCAGATTCCAGTGGATAGTTACAACCCGGCCAGACAACGCCTCCGTTGGCTGATAGAGATAAACCTGCTGAGAGACAAGATGGGGGTACTAACATCGAGTGAAAGCGGACCGGCGGATTTGGGAAACCAAAGCAAGTGGGCCAACACCTACACTGGGCAAACTGGGTGGGCATACCCAGTTGTTTACGACATTGCGGGGACACTACTGCAGCAGCCAGCACAGCTGCTAAAAGAGTATCCGCACATCACGCCATCAGCAGAGATGGCCGGCGGACTGCCGGTACTAGAGTGGAACTACAAGATGGCCTTGAAGCGTAACAGGCCTCTGAGCACATGTTACTATATTAACTACTACAGAACGGCATGCTGTTCCCGTGGCAACAAGCGATCCGACTAGGAGCACTGCTGTTCGCGCTGGAGGCGGCTCTGCCAAACACAATAGAGAAGAGCGAGGAGATCTACATCCTGTCCTTGGCCCTCTCGAATGCATAATTAGATAGGTGGCGCTCTTAGGAGCGGCCGCGCAAATGTTCAGCTATTACTAAACTTGAGCTTTTTATACTTAACGAATGTCCGTTAGGTTTTACTCACTGGTTTAGAAGATGATTCGGTCAAATGTCTTTGGGTAGGACATCGCGAGATTTCTGCCGCGAGACCTAAACAAGCCAACGTGAAGCATAGTAAAAAACATAGCAGAGGCCGGGTTCAGATGCGTGTTCCTGCTGTCAGGATTGGAGAAGTGTGCACTGAAAAAGATGGGGGAAGGGGTCATGTTCCTGTGCCGGGGGAGGGGCTTTCCCTAGTGTTGGTTCATACTCGACACCAACCGCTACATATTGATGGTATTGGCCGAGGAGCTGAACATCCTTCTTGTGGACACCACAAAGGATGACGTAAAAGTCAGCAATATGGCTGTATGTACATATGTGTTGTTTTATGGATATTCTACTGCAACCGCCGATCTTAGCTCTTTCAGTTTGATTCTTTATGTTTAATGGGCTATGAAAGGAATATGCATTGTACAAGAAATTAATGGGAAAATTAGACAAATTTGATCATGTATACTGAGCAAATGACATGTCATGACAGGTGACACCTGTAGTATATTTCTTACCTACATTGAATTGTATTGTCAATACCAAAAACTTGATAGCCCCAAGGCACAGACAAAAACAGTATACAAATTAATAACACAATTGCCATATTATTAATATCACGGACTCCGATCAGTCTTTCTTTGTCATCACTGTTCATTTTGCTTCTTACTCTAACTACGTAAATTGATCTTGGTTCGGTGAATTGATAAAATCATCTTAACGCCTTTTTTTTGTCCGACTACTTTTGATAAATGGTTTGCTTAGACCTTAAGTAGAAGTATTGCATCAAAATCCTTAAGACTAGGTCAATGAATTCCTACGGTGATCACAAGAGGCCTTCGACAGCTACGGGGGGTCAGTGGTGCGTGGGGACCAGCAGAGCCAGTTCCATCAACACGGCGAGGAGCGGTATCCAGAGCTTTCTCCAGGAACACGATCTACTGGGAAGGCCTGGATACCGAACACATGTGCCTCACCGAAGAGCTGGTTAAGGTGGACCTGAGCGTCGGTGGCAAGTCAACCAAGGCCAACGTCCACGTCGTGTCGTCCCCTCAGTCCCCAACACCCGCCACTGAGGAGATGTAGCAGGGAACACCACCAAAACCTCGCACTGGACACACCCTTGTCTCTGGGACACTTTCCATCCTTTAAGATGTCTTGGAGATGCCCCAGAGACACGGGCGGTTTGTGTCCTTTGCACGGACGACGAAGGATGGAGGCTTTTACAACCTCCACCTCCCATCACTCGGCTGCTTACGTGGAGAGCTCATCTGTGAGTTTAAGGTGTGGGGGGGGGGGGTCATACAGTTGGACAATACCCTCTGAAAGAATTTCCATTAGGGAGGTCCTCTGTGTGAAGATAAGTGAGGGGGGGGGGGGAGATACAATAAGAGAGGTTAATGTACAGGGTTTACCAGAGACCGCTATCTGTCCACCCTCTCCTTCATTTAATGGGTATTGCTACATCTGGACTTGCAAAAGCCGGTATGGAAATCCTCTAGTGGAACTATATCATGGGCCTTGAAGACCACAAGCCACAATGGTGGAAGCTGGCTCTACTCAAGTAATACGGGATGAAGCAGAAATGGAAGCCCATAGCTGGAGCGAACGACCACCACACGTTCGATATATCCCAAGTGACTACCAATACCATTTCGGCCCAACTGCAAAAAAAGACAACAGCAAAAAGAAAGTAGAACAATTTTTTTCTTTAACTGCAGGAAGGAAACAGCAAATGCTCCAACCGAGTCAAACATCCAGAGGAACTCGTAACTTTTCTACAAACCTAAACAACAAGCATCCAAGGTAACATGAGCGAAGTAAAAGTTTGCCACAGCACCCTGATCATAAAAGTCACTAACATAAAAGACGCTTTACGATACCGCTGAGTACAAAACAACGGAATCTAGCAGTTTATTAAAGAGTTACAAAATGTGACGACATGAGCCGGTCAAAATGAAATTGCTTTCACAATGCTTCTCAAAGAAATTGGTTATGATCATTGTAGAGGCCTACCTTGTCACAAGGATGAAAACTGAAATACTCTACAAAGACCTCTTAGTAGGAGAGCTTGATACGGTACTGACTCCATTACTATATATTGGAGGTTTGTCGGTTATCTTAGTTTACAAAATCCCGACTCAACTCTCATCAACTAGTTAGATTGATCAACTTTCATGATCGAGACCGTGTCCTGAAGGAAACCTCGAAGGACTCCCGCCTTTACAAGCAACCAGCTAGTTCCAGATCGAGAAGAGGAGATGGCGAAAGCTAAGGACACTAATACACACAGTAAGATATCGATTGATGTGCCTCCGTAACTTATGTTATATCATCGGTGTATGGCAAGGGAAGAAACGGCTGCTATCGCGTCCGCAAATATATTAAGTAACATAGCGCTACGGGGCGACAACAGCTTACCTATAGCTAGCGCAGGACTAAATCAAACTTCCGGACACGACGATACCCTTGTCCCACCTTGACTTTGCAGACGACGTAGCGCTTACTAGCAGCACCCGTTCAGAAATAGAACGCATGGCCCGGTGGCTCGAACTGAGGTTCCAGTCACTCAACCTCACAATCAGTGCCGATAAGACACTGTCGATGGCGTATAAGTTTACGAAGCAGAAGCTCCGCCCGATCGTGCTTGACCCGACGCTGCGACTGGAAAGCGGCGAGGTCCACTGTGGAAAGACGGCCGACGGTAAACTAGTGGTGTATCTGGGAGCAACATTGAACCAGCCCCAATAGTACGGTGATTTAAGGGCAACATGATGGCTCGCGCCTAAGACACCTATTAGACTCACCCTGCAGGAGGGGCTGCGCCCGAACCAGAAAGGAGGAAAACTGGACGAGTTAATGTCTCCACAGAAACTGGACTAAATCAAGACCTATATGTATGTATTCCCAAAGTTAATGTACCCAATGCGGGTAGCAAACGTCGGTTTTAAGAGTTGACGGAGGTAGACGTGGCGCTGAGGAAAGAGGTCAAGATTATGGCGGGGATGCCGACCAGGATGGCGGACGCCTTCCTGGACCAAGCACAGTCAGGTATCGGATTAGTCCTCCCCAGACTATGCAACCTGTACCGCCATAACTTGGTGGACCGTTTCGCCAAGCTACAGGGAGTGCCAACCAAGAAAACTATCCCGCCACAGCCACGGTCCGACTTTACGAGGCCGATCGTCATGCGCCAGCTTGAGTCCTTCATAGAGAACGGTTCCACAAAGGACAAGGACATTCTCGTGGGAGTAAAGACTCTCCCCCTAAAGACCACGGGGAAATCACGGCTCTAAAGAAAGACAAGCAGCAGGGGGGGAAACAACCGTGGTTCTCCCACATGCTTGGTACACTGGTGGACGGAGGAATAGGTTTGAATAAGACGGCAATGGACACGACAACCATGTAGGGAGCAGAAGGATAGTGCTCAGTGGAACGGCGAAGGATGCTGACTATACGTTATTGAAAAATCTATGGACTTGTGTCACTTGATTAGTTTTTTAAGCTTGAAATTGTTAGTTAATGACATGAACATTGTAATCGAATATTTTCCGGATGAAGATAAGTAACACGTCGCACTCGCCGAGGACGGTTCGATTTGAAACTTCCGTCGTTTCGTTATCTTCATCGTCACCCCGCCAGCAAAATCCCTTACAGAAAGAAGGCTACCATCCCCGCTTCCTTACATATTATTTACATACTCACAGTAGGCTACCTCAAAAGGAACCGAAAGAACAAGGTGGTGAACCGAATATATACGCTTACGGAACTCAGAACGGTTCTGGACAGGGCAAGGGCCGCCGGCCTTACGAAGAGGCATCTCGTTGCCCATCCCAAATCGAGAGAACTGATCGATGACGCTTTGGTGGGGAAAACGACGCTTTCAGAGAATAGGTTCAAGGCACTGAACCTCATCCTCAGTCAATAGAAAATAGCACTTTGGGCGTACGACTTCGGCAGGGAACTTACGCCGACAACACTAGGCCCTCCCCTACAGACCAACGAAACACCCATCCGGTACGAACGACACTAGGCCGCTGGTGTATCTGGGGTCAACGGTGAACAGACCGAGCAGCTACGCAGAGTTGAGACAGACGGGTTGATGTCTGCTCTATTTTATCACCATTTACTACATCAACAATACTGTACTTTTTATCATCATATTTTTTTCTATTCACAACAATGAGACTGAGACAGGTGAGTGAATGTAACAAGGGTTTGTAATTATAGCTGTAAAGATTCTGAGTGCACATGATTTATATTTATAATAACGTAGAATTTCGGGTGTGACATTTGAAAGTAGTGAATGTTGTGAAAAGGAGAATGTTGAATGTCTCATATTCATTACTGATTGCAGCAACGTTACTCAAATGAAGGATATCATGTCCTTAAGGCTAACATCGTCTAGAGCTACAAGCCACTTCTAACAACATAGCCTCAGACGTAACCTTTAATCCGTCTGCTCCTAATTGTGAAAGTGTGTGAAATTCATTACTGATTGCGAGAAGAGTTTGACAAAAGTTTGATAGACATTGAATATGTTGGGTTCTGGGGAATCTTTATCAAGTTGAATATTCATTATTTACACTAAAATATCTACTTTAAAAAGTAACCTAGGCTACTTGTCAGAACCCTTTAAAACCAGGCATTATGACAAGGTAGCCTGTCGTAGCCTTATTTGTTTATTTTAGCTGTAGAAATTCTGGCTATCAGAGTATAAGAGGAGTAATGAAAATATTGAGGGTTAAAAGGGACTAGTCAATCAATAAACCGTTGTCATGCATCAGTGTCTGATGCATGGCAGCAGATCTACAGCAGACAGGATACTCGCTGAGAGGAACCCTGTATGTTGCGTTTGTGGATCTTAAAGCTGCCTTTGACTCTGCAGCTGTCCACAGACCTTCCATGTGAAAGCTCCTGCGTGCCAGAGGCATCCCGGGATCTAGTGGAGGACGGCAAACTAGTGGCTATAGCAACTGCAGTAGATGGTTGCTACATTAAATAAAAGTTTGAACCCATATTCTCGCCTTTGGAAGAGATCCAAAAATATTTTTTAATTACCTTTTTTGTAAAAAGGACAATATTGTGGCCATCGCCAATTGTTCTTTGGTGCAAATCAAACATCATATGCTGGACATCGTTAGTAGTAAGCTGTGCAGTGGCTATAAGCAACGGCATACTTTCAAAATATCACTTACTGTAGAACTGCAAGGACAATAACCTAAATTGCACTTTTAGCTTTGGGCAACATAGCAGATGTTAAGTTTTCTAAGAATAAGTGGATTTGTGAATGTGTTCCAACCTGAAAACTGATTAGATTATCAACTGTACCAGCTGGAACCATACTAACACCCGTGATAAGCCCTAGTCCGCTACCCAAAATCAGGCAAGTCGTTTCTGGGTCCGGGGTTTCCTATTGTTTGACTAGTCAATGCCACATACACTCCCGAGAATCAGGAGCCACTGGCCAAGCACCGGGAGGAAAGAAAATAGTTTAATCAACAGCCTGATAAGAACCTGTGTACCTTCAATATGTATAGAGAAGGCACTGGTACAAAAAGCTACCTCTCCGCGAAAAGTTAAAGAACGACAAGCCAAACAGTAATGAATATAGAATATTAAAGTGGTATAACATGGACACATTGTTTTAACTTATCAATTGTTGCTTGCCATGAGCCTTCGGGCAAGCCTTTACGTCAGAAATGAGCAGCAGTAACCAGCAGTGCAGTAGATTTGGGCCTGTCGCTTTTTGCAAGAGGATATCAGGTTACAAGTTTTCCCGCGCTACCGTCTGAGATCGCCATAGGTTAAAAGCTTCCGAGCACAGACACCCTGTAAATGTTTACAATCCAAGATAGAACGGCGACTGTCATATCAAGCAGCTCTAATACTCAACTTCAAATATAAGTACAGACATAAGTGTTCAATGTTTTCTCGTAAAAAAGACAAAGTAACCAGGCTTCAGTCTCAGTGGGCTACCAGGCGTAAGAAGATATCGTTTTGAACAGCCAATCAGCATCCATCCCTTGGATGATTGGCAGAAAATTTCCCGCCATAAGAATGGGACAGACGATATAAACAAGATTGTCTGAGGATGCACTAGACAAGGGAGGGAGAGCAATCCACTGGTCATTTCTGTACATCTGGTTAACGTTAAGTAGAAGTATCAGATCGTATAGCACAACAATCATCCATATAACCTGTCGAACATTTCCTATTATTGCAATAAAGACTAACTTAGCAACAATTTCAACTTGTTTATTGTTACAACATGCTCTTGTTTTCCCGCGTGCGGGAACGCTGGTAACCAGATCACCTTTAGTAACACGAAGTTGTCCCATCCGCGGGAATGGTGGTAACCTGATATACCTGCAGCAAAACCTTCCTTTCATTCCGACCGCCTTGAGTCACTGTGTGCCATGATTTGGCACAGGGCTGTCTGATTTTTGGCTTATCGGTGTAACTAGTGGTTGGATAAACTATTTAGTTTTGTCTGTTGAAGTTTTAGCATCACCTGCCAATTTGATACTGTACAGACCAATCAATGTTTTTTAAATACCCTGCTAGTTGTGTTTTGGGTGCTGTTGTTGCTTTTTTGTGTTAAGAGCATTTGCTTTCTATTTATTTCAGTGTATTTGATTTCCATTTCGCCAGTCTTCTTTGTTATCCAAGTACCCTGACTACTTGATTTGTAGGTGGATAAAATATATTCCCTTGGAAAACGTAGTGTACATGTTAAATGGGAAGTAATCAGTTAACACGACATACATGTATATTTATAAGATGCCAGCTTGTCAATGCCAGCTTGTATTCCCTGCCAGTTCTTGGGTTCTCCCTTTTCTTACTATACCTGTGTCTACCATCAGTTAACTGCTTCCTGGGAAAACACAGTGTATTGATTCATGGTAACACATAAGATCTGGTTATAATTTATTCACCTCTTGCTCTGCCATGTGAGCGGTCCCTTTTCCAATGACGAATACGAGTACCTCCAAGAAATACTTGACCGTCGATATTACTCACTGTAGTGTCGACAGTTTGGTAGGTTGTTGAAAATATTTGGATGGAGGAAATACCTTATCGGCATCAAACTGCTCCTTTAAATAGATCCATTAGCTACACTCTGATACGATGGTCCAATGATGGAGCTGTGAGGAAATCTTTCTGTCTGCCCCATTATTTTTTTTATTTTACTCTACCGGTCAAACATGTACAACTACAGTAACTACCTGTACATAGAGAAGGCCTGGCCATTGTGGCTACTTTTGGGTGTTCAAGATAAGCCTCTGATTTCTTACACAGCAAGAACATTGTCGCAGCATTCGTTCAATTCTCCTCACTCGTGGTCATCCACGCATACATTTTGTGACCGTCTTCCTCGCGGCTGTGCTGTGTGTTGTACGTCCTTCCGTCCATAGTCCAACTTAAGCGTCGCCCATTGCTCCTAGCATGTGTGACAATATATCGGCAACACTTGCGGCAGGTTCAAAAGGTTGTGACAGCCTCGGCCAACTGATCTTGGTTACTTGGCTTGAGGTTCTTTCGTATGTAGCATTTCATCTGATGCCACACGTTCTCTATCAGGAATGAGAAAAAAAATGTTTCCTATTTTAAGTCATTCTTTACAAGTTCATATATTGCTCCCCAAAGAACCAATTGTGAGGTAACGAGATGCTAGCTGTCAGAGAAACAAGGAAAGTCAGGAAACGTTACGATTTTGCCTCCAAACATCTGCTTCATTGTCAATTCATTTATTGCCAGTCAAATGCACTCCCTATTCCAGATCTATCGGCTAACCAGCCAAAGTCGAAAACGTTTTACACAATATATATGTTCTAAAATATGGACTATCAGCTAGGGTCCTCCAACAGTCGATTCCCCACACCCTCATGACTGTGCTGGCTTTCGCGCTGGTATGCCTGAGATCTGTTACAAACAAGAGTATAAAAGGTCAGAAAAAGCAACCACTCATGTGGTTTGGCGCAGAATAGACTAAGATCAAGAGACTGAAATAGAGAAAGGAAAGCGTGACGTGTGGCGCTCTTTTTTCATGAATACAATGTGAGCCCTATCAGCAAAGAGATCAGTTGCTATAAGTTTACTGTGACAAGATCATTGCTTAACGCAGAGTCATCGATAGAATAAATCAGAAATAGCTCTCTGTTCCAAATCTGTCTGGCTGCAAGAACACAAACGCTAAGCCTTGTGTGAAGAACAAAAGTATCCTAAGGATTTGGCACTGCGCATATTTTTCTTCCACAATAATTCTTTAACGGAGTAGTCAACACTGAACACCATAAATGGTAACAATCACTGCAAGATACTAGATACGTGTAAGTCTGGATTGGTTGAGCCACTGTTACAGAAAGGGAACCTACTCATAATGTATTCCGACCTATAATTTGTAGACATAACAAGTCACATGACCTTCTAATTACTACTAGTTACACGGTGTTACTTCTTACTACTTTCTACTAATTTCTTACTACATTAAGTATGTGATCGCTTACCCTTTAACTTGACGGCAAATATAAGATGAAATTACACTATGAATATTCTGCCTGCCTATGTTCACAGAATTATCTTTTATAAAGGGGGAAAAAGAAATACAATTATTGCAAATTATTGTTACCATACTGATAGAAAAAGAAATCCCCTGGCAAAAGATCACTATTAACTCTGAAGCTCATATCGCTATTACACATAAAAAAGGATGGCTTCTCTAGAATTTTCTGGAGTATGTAGCCCCTCTCTTTGTACTTTGGTAAGAAAAGAGTATGCATTGCTTACCCATCTCCTCTGGTTTTCTGTGGGCCTGTCCGCATTTTCATTGTGAAGAGCAGCCAGCATATCGCATAAAAATACGCAATCAATGTTTTGACTGAAAAAAATACAATACCTGTGTCTATTGTTCACTTCCTGTCACTCTGAGGTGACAATTGCACAATCAGACAAAGAAAAACTATACATCTCTGTGATGTACTAGACTCTTTTATTGATAAGTTCATTTGGGTGGTCATGACCACTTTGGCCGTGTAGTGGTTGTTTCGGACCGCTTTCCTCGCCTCATTCACCTTGCAACGGTGGGTGATGAGTATTTCTTCCTCTGCTAGAACCACGCAGCCCTCAACGCTTCGGCCTCCGACTCTGAGAACCATCTTTGGTCCTGTCGGCCCAGCCCATTGCCATAGGCGATCGGCTTTCTCGTCGTCCGACAGGCACCTCGCGGTGATTTCGGATTCCTTCAGGAGGGTGACAATGTATTCCACCTGCCCCTCCTCCTTCCTGGTTTTAACTTCTTTGAAGTTTTCCTGGACCGCCACCTCCAGGATCGCCGTGCCCCTTTTGGTCCTCACTACGAGATCCGCCCGCCTACCGACTTCCGGGTATGACTTCTCTTCTTCCACTCTGTAGCCCTTCTGGGTGCATATTTCAGCTACCGCTCGGCACACGGCATGGTGGCGTTTGGTTCTCATACCGAGTGTGCTGCCGCATCCTCCTACATAGTGCGCCTGGGATGAATAACGGCCCACACCCTCGTGCACGGGCCTCACTTCGGGATCAGCGTCTTGAACGTAGCCTTATGTATGTATCTGGAATATGCAACCCGTGCCCAGCTCCACTGCTTTCTGGTCACGATTGGGCTTAGCAGCGCTGGGATCGTCGATTTCCCGGCTAAGGCATCGTCGATCAGTTCCCTTGACTTATCGTGGAGTATCAGGTGCCTCTTCGTGAGGTCAGCGGTTCTCGCACTGTCCAGTGCCGTCCTGAGCTCCGTCAGCGTGCATATCTGGTTTACCACCTTGCCCTTCCTGTCCTTCTTTAGGTGGCCTAACGTGAATATGTAGCTGCCGCCGTCTCCCGTCTCGGTCAGCCCTATTCCACCATCCGTTAGCGCTCCAAGCATGTGGGAGAACCAAGGCTGTTCCCCTCTCTGCTGCTTGTCTTTCTTCAAGACCGTGCTCTCTCCCGTGGTCTTAAGGGGGAGGGTCTGCACTCCCACGAGCTATTTCTTGTCTGTCTTGCAACCGCTCTCTATGAAGGCCTTGAGTTGGCGTTTTATGATTAACTTTGTGAAGGCAGCCAGCGGCTGGGTCGGGCTGGTCTTCTTGGGCGGCATCCCTAGTAGCTTGGCAAAACGGTCAACTAGGCCGTGTCGATACAGGTTTCGGAATCTGGGGAGACCTAGCCCGAGGCGTGATGGTGTTAAGTCCAGGAAGGCGTCAGTCATCCTGGTTGGCATCCCAGCCATGCCTTTGACCTCCTCCCTCAGCCTCATGTCCACCTCCGTCAACTCTTGAAACCCCACATTCGTTACCCGCATTGGGTACATCAGTTTCGGCACTACATACGTCTTGATGTAATCGAGTTTCTGTGGGAACAGTAGTTCCTCTAGCTTTCCACCTTTTCGGATTGGGCGGAGCCCTTCCTGCAAGGTGAGTTGGATGGGCGTCTTCGGAGAGAGCCATCCCGTCGCCCTCAGCTCTCCATACGACTGGGGTTGGTTGACTGTCGCCCCCAGATGCACCAGTGGTTTTCCGTCTGCCGTTTTCCCACAGTAGACCTCTCCGCTCTCCAACTTTAGTGGCGTGTACAGTACAATAGACGAATTCGCACGGCACAAACTGATTACGTCATATGGGGTGCCCGTTTAGGATTTAAACAGTAACCGCCACGTCATTGCGCGATTTCGAACGCGTTCGATCGAAACGTCCCGAATCCGGAAGAGCCGAGTGTTCGATTACAATCTGCGCCCCGACTGATTTTCGACAGGTAAGTGAAAAATAAGCCGTTTTTATCGGTATTTTACGCAAGGGAGGAAGGGGAATAGCCACTGAAATAGTATAGGGATATCCGGAAATGTTTGACGGCACATGTTCGGGCGCCCGGCCTTCCGACGAAAGTGAAAATAAAATGTAAACGGGAGACGCCGGGTCCCGTATGCTGCCGACAAAAACTTAGTGCCCATATGCACCATATGTCATTCTTATTTGATAGAACGAATTTTACGAAATGCGTAAAAACTGATGATAAGTAACAACGAATTTAACGGAGTATATGCATATATTATGGAAAGGATACGAAAAAACAACGAATTATTAATTATGCATAAGATCCAGCATATCATTTTAGACCATACGCGCATCTTTCAAAAGTAGATTGTACGTTTCTTTGATACATAGTATGACAAAAATTCCATGAAATTCATATAGGAATATTCCGCCTGAATAATCATTTTGCGCTCGTAACACCATTTCACCGTACTTTTCCTTTCTTCGCCACAGACTGTCCAACTTCTGTACCTTCATCCCCCTTCTACTGCGTCACTATCTACTACGCTGCTTCCACCTACCACCCTATTATACCACCCTATGAAATGGATATGCCAACAGACACTCCACTGGAGGTTTTCAAGACGTGGAAAGTGGATGAACTCAGGTTATTTGTGAAAAAAAGGGGGTTAAAACTGGCGAACTTTCGCAAGGACGAGCTCGCTGCTCTGGCCTTTTCTGCTTGTCAGATGCAGCTGCCAATACAGCCGGACAAGGTAGCGGAAACAAAACGGCTGCAAGTTGAGTACGGTAAAAAGCTGAAAGAACTTCCCGACCCGAGCACGTTAAGTGGATGGGTGGGAGAGGAGGAAGGTTGTAAGAACTGGCCGGGGTTGTCATTCCCTGATATCTGTGTCTTTGTGGAGGACAAAGACCTCCGTCAGTAAAAAGATCTAAAGCCTACAGCTATGTTACCAATGGCTGGTTGTCAGAAATCTCTTACAATCCTATTTCAAAGAAGTCAAAGTATTGTTTCCTGAAGTGTGAGTGTAGGCACTCACAGAAGATCAACACCCCCCCACATCAGGTGTGGTGCTGCATCGAAAAGACCACCGGCAGAATAAGGACAGCGCATTGCACATGCATGGCAGGGTGAGTATTGTATTGTCAAACCCAAGCGCTGACCATTGGGACAGAAAGAACAAATTTTGCAAAGGCAAAAGAAGTGCTGAAAGAAATGCGAGAAATCGTTAATATATTTGATTTAACATGTTTCTAGTCAAAGCTGTTGACAAATATGACTAGCTTGTAACAGAAGTATAACGAAACAGTCAGCTTTAAGCGTTGCTGTACAAACGTATTAACTCCATTCTCCATTTATATCATAAAACGCTATCGTTTCAGAACCTTTCTATATATGACAGTGTTACGACCGTTGGTCTGTTTTTGTAGGACGTCGACCAATGATATATGTCTTTATTTTCTCTCTTGTACAAAATGTAGTACATTTCTAGCACCTTGAATGTAGTAATCCTTGCGTTTCAGGATGGGGGAAACCTGCAACCACGTCACCGCACTACTGTAGCGGATAGAGCTTGCAGTTCGACTGGGGTACACAAATCCCGCATGCACAGACCTGCCATGTCAGTGGGAAATCCCGTCCCAAAAGGCCGTTAAACCACAGAGGGTGAAAGAGCTTAATTTCAACAAACACCAAAAGAAGAGGCCATTAGTTTCAAAGGAGAAGGAACCATTTATCCAAACCCAGTTAATCGAAAGCGATATCAATGATCTCACGGAAAAACTAAAGACCATACTTCCTAACGCAGTTCTGTTTACAGCTTTGGGGGAAAGGGACAACAGTGCTAGCGCAGCGGATCCTGATCTTGATAGTGATACAGAAAGCGAGGAAAACAACCCAATGTCTTTGTCTGTCTTGTCTTCAATGTATGATTTGTCCTGTAAACCTGTAGACAGTGACACGCTTGCAAAACTGTGTGAAGATGTTCTAAACAGGGTAGGAGTCAGTGAGGAAGAGCAGAGGAGTTTTGAGGAGAAGACACGACAGCAGAGTGCATCTTCCTTGTGGAGGGACCTCCGGAAAGATCGCCTCACCGCATCCATGTTTGGGGAGCTCTGCAAGAGGAGGAGGACAACACCTTGCAATCGCATTCTTACAGATCTTTTATATAAAGGTCCTGTATCCTCAGAATCTATGCGGTGGGGCAGGCTCCACGAAGCTGATGCCATTGAAGCGTATCAACAAAAAACAGGACACAAAGTAAGCCCTTGTGGACTGATCATCAGTAAAGAACACGGGTTCCTGGCAGCCACACCTGATGGCAAAGTAGAGCAGGCCAATGGAGAAACCGGTCTGCTCGAGGTAAAATGCCCCTGGTCTGCAGTCAACAAAAGACCACAGCCATTGTCCCCCCAAGAAGCTGCCAAACAAGTAAAGGCATTCCCACTGAAAGAGGTAAATGGTGTCTTGCACTTACCAAACACACACAACTACTACTACCAGATACAGGGGCAGCTCAACATCGCCAAAGTGGAATGGGCAGACTTTGCTGTGTGGACACCAGCAGGTTTGCACATCGAACGGATCTCTCGCGATAAGACCTTCTGGGACAATACAATGTATCCGAACTTGAAGTGGTTTTACTTCAATTGCATGTTGCCAGAACTTGCTTGCCCACGCTATCCCTATATGCCAATAAGAGAGCCACCAGAGGTTGTGGATGCTACTGCAAAGAAGCAGTCAGGTAAAGTTGGCTAGAAGTTCATCCTTAGTTACACAAGTTTTCAGATCTTGAATGTATAATGTTGAATGTATAATCTGTTCTTATATACTGATGAACCTATTGATCATGAATTTACTTTCTTTTCCAGCAATACCAGTTCATTCATTTACATAATAGACTATAAAATGTATTTACACAAATGTACTTATTACGTAATCACTATGGCTTGTGAAATGGAAGTGCATTCGTTACAGTGAGATTTGTCATAACGTAATATTCATGCATTGTATTAATATGAACATGTGTACGGAAAATATGCATGTACGTAATGTATGTAGTATATATACATACTTGTAAGTATGAATCATATCGTATTTTTATGTACAACAAATATCTATTGTATCATTAACTAGAAATGATATTCATTGCATTTACACCCGATAATGCTATATATTTCTTGCTTATATTCACCTAGGAACATTGATTTAGATTACCATATAAAATGTAGAAAGATTCCGATCCGAGTAACGGTATCATAGTTGCTTCTTTACAATATAAGTCAATGGCAGACGAAAGCTTGGTGAAAAAATACAAACTCTTTTTCTTAAAGCCGGAGAGACTTACAGAAAGATGATTTATGCAAGTGGTGGCATTAGGTTACAGAGCGCACCACATACTGTCACAATTTCATCAGCATGTTGTACCATCGTAATGGGCAGTTCATTCTTTAAAATCCTAAATGTCTTGATCCGTTGTATTGCCCTCTCCACATGAATACGGACGTTTGCGATCTGCTTTGTCCTTTGAACATCAGCCCGTGACATCTGTGTCTGTCCTCTCGCCCCAGGTGGTACGATGAGTGATGCACAGCGAAACAATAAATCTTCCTGGATGCTAAATCCTCGGTCAGCCATTACGCAGTCGTGTGGCTCAAGTTTCTTAATAAAACCCGACTCCAATGTGATGTGTCTGTCGCTTGCCCTGCCTCCCCAACACTCGGACAGGAAAGAAATAGCACCAGTTGGTGTTATCGCTATCAAGAATTTTAAAGTATTGTGTTTTTTGTAGTCTGACCATTTAACAGCTTGGCATTCTAGATTCTTTGGTGTCTGAATATAAATTTCTGTGCAATCTATAATTGCGCGAACACCAGGATATTTCTTGAAACTGGCGGGTAAGGACATCCTCACTTGATCTTTTGAGGGCCAAGTTATCAAGGGTTTCAATTCCTTGCACAGAAAAGTGATCCAGGTACTGTAGATTTGACTGCATAATGTAGGAGACACGCCAAACCTGTCGGCCACATCTTGATTTAGAAGACCAAGCCTGTTCCGTACAAGAACCAGAAAGAACTCATCTTTTAGGGCAAGTTTTCTTTTTCCGCAAGGTTGGTTTGTCTTCGTCGTCGGAATCCTTCTTTCACCTCTCCAAAGCTTAAGTTTCTTCGCTCTTGGTTCAAGATACGAGAATATACTGTTGAACGCAGAGACAGTAGATATGCCGGTGTAAAACTTCATCTTCTTATCTGTCCGTATTGAGTTTGATGTCATAGTAGTTTTCTTATTAGAATTTGACATCATTGCTGTTTTGCTGCGGAAGTGTTCGAACTCTTTCTGTATCTTTTCACATTTTCGTTTCGACAAAGACAAACGTTTTGACAGCGAAAGAATTAAAGACCGTTTGCTTTTGCAACCAGGGCATTGAGCTGTACCTGGGGCACGCTCATACGAATGACATAGATCCGGAGATGTTTTCAAAACATTTTTGTGCTTGAGAGGTGATGTCTGGAATATCAACTTTCTTCTTATCTTGTTTGGTGGTGAAGCGGTATTGGCGGTAACGTGAGGAGAAGTCCTATTGGTCAGGTGAGTTGAAGCGGTATTGGCGGTAACGTGAGGAGAAGTCCTATTGGTCAGGTGAGTTGAAGCGGTATTGGCGGTAACGTGAGGAGAAGTCCTATTGGTCAGGTGAGTTGAAGCGGTATTGGCGGTAACGTGAGGAGAAGTCCTATTGGTCAGGTGAGTTGAAGCGGTATTGGCGGTAACGTGAGGAGAAGTCCTATTGGTCAGGTGAGTTGAAGCGGTATTGGCGGTTACGTGAGGTGGAGGTGCAGTCGTCTTGGGGGCATTGACTGAAAGGTGAAGCTCGGGGTCAGGATGAACCCCCGTCGGTCTACCGTCAACAAAATGAACCGAGCAGACCAGGTGCCCACTTTGGGGGTTCCAAGGGCGGGACAACAAATCCCATTTGCCGAGGAGCTTCAGCCACTTTTCCCTCCTCTTGACTTTCTCTGGCGGCCCTTGTGGAAACCCATGAAGGCTGAACGGAAGATGACAGCCACACACGGTGTGGTTAGAACCAGTGTGAAGTTGGCAGGATGCTTTCTTCCACTTTCGGAGTCTTTTGGAGCTGTTATAACATCCATTGACAGTACAATGGCCGGTAACCATGTTGTCTTGCTTATTAGGTGGTATAGGTGGAAGCAGCGTAGTAGATAGTGACGCAGTAGAAGGGGGATGAAGGTACAGAAGTTGGACAGTCTGTGGCGAAGAAAGGAAAAGTACGGTGAAATGGTGTTACGAGCGCAAAATGATTATTCAGGCGGAATATTCCTATATGAATTTCATGGAATTTTTGTCATACTATGTATCAAAGAAACGTACAATCTACTTTTGAAAGATGCGCGTATGGTCTAAAATGATATGCTGGATCTTATGCATAATTAATAATTCGTTGTTTTTTTCGTATCCTTTCCATAATATATGCATATACTCCGTTAAATTCGTTGTTACTTAAGTTATCATCAGTTTTTACGCATTTCGTAAAATTCGTTCTATCAAATAAGAATGACATATGGTGCATATGGGCACTAAGTTTTTGTCGGCAGCATACGGGACCCGGCGTCTCCCGTTTACATTTTATTTTCACTTTCGTCGGAAGGCCGGGCGCCCGAACATGTGCCGTCAAACATTTCCGGATATCCCTATACTATTTCAGTGGCTATTCCCCTTCCTCCCTTGCGTAAAATACCGATAAAAACGGCTTATTTTTCACTTACCTGTCGAAAATCAGTCGGGGCGCAGATTGTAATCGAACACTCGGCTCTTCCGGATTCGGGACGTTTCGATCGAACGCGTTCGAAATCGCGCAATGACGTGGCGGTTACTGTTTAAATCCTAAACGGGCACCCCATATGACGTAATCAGTTTGTGCCGTGCGAATTCGTCTATTGGTCTAAGTTTCTGCTTCGTGAATTTATATGCCATCAATAGTGTCTTGTCAGCACTAATCGAGAGGTTGAGGGACTGGAATCTGCGTTCCAGCCACTGTGCCATGCGTTCTATCCCTCCTCGAGTGCTACTGGTAAGTGCGACGTCGTCTGCAAAATCGAGACAACCGGATCGCCGTGTTGGGGAGCAGGATTCCGTCTTGCGCTTTCGGGGAGTTTTGGTCTCCTCTCAGCGCTATGTCGAGTACCAATGCAAAGACTAGCGGTGCCAGGGGATCGCCCTGTGGAAGCCCCACTAGTCTGTCGAGCGCTTCGTCCTCTCCTGACTCCTCCTTCTTCGTGCAGAGATGTATCTTCCCTTTCTTCGCCCTCTCCAGCATGACCTTCACTGTATTGGCGGCTAGTCCGTAGACTTGTAAGCATCCTTCAAACGTGTCCTGGTTTAAGGACCCAAAGGCGTTGGAAAGGTTTAAGAACAAGACGTAGATTTCCTCGCTTTTCGATCTCGCATTCTGTAGCGCTGCCTCAAGCATGAATAGCAGTGCCGCGATGTCCCCCCCAGGTCGGAAAGCCTGCTGCCACGGGGACATCATGCCGTTCTGCATCAGCCAGCCCATCCAGTATTTTTGCAGAATGTGCGCAAATACTTTCCAGATCGCTTCTTGCAACTCCACGGGCCTCCAGCTGGCCATCGATTCCTCTGGTTTCCCTTTTCCTTTGTGGAGTAGGGCGACCTCGGAGTCCCCTAGACCGCCAGGCACTTCGCCGGTTTGTCCCAAGCTTGAGAAATTACGTCTGGCAAGTATTAACTTTGACTTCATGCCACTCTGGAAAATAACACACTGTGGAAACACAAAACAAATACACAGACACACTACAAAAAACACCTCTGTTAACGGTAACTCAGATGTGATATCCTCCAATGATATTTTACTGAAATTTCCGAATGATTACCTGCATTCTATTTCTTAATGGGAAAACGCATACGTCTTTGGGGCAAAGTGTATGATGATGCCGTAAAATGTCTAAAATGAAGGAAGTTTGATGTGCAGGCGACATGCACTTGATACCCTTGCAGAGCTTTGGATTGTACACAACTTTTTCTAGCTCAACGCACAGCTTTGTTTCATTAAAATATGTTATTGATTGCATCATTACTACATCATAATGCTTTGTTTCTTGTCATTTACATGATACAGACTTCAGTAAAAGACCATTATCATAAAGATAATTGAGTTTCAATTGAAATCACATGGAGATAGCCGTGGTTTTTGCAGATCCCTCTCAAGAGTCTGATGGCGTAGCAGAGATTCCCTGCAATGTACATTCCCTGTCGAATAAGTAATTTAAAACAGTTATGTCTGTTGTAAAGGTGGTCCACAACTGACTTTCACTAGTTCAGTGCCAGGTTAGTGTTGTCTAGTGTTGACACCACAGCCCAGTATAGGTGGTTGATTATGCTGGATATCCAGGGCTTCAATGGCTAACAGTCATTATTTTGGCTTACATGTTTCAGGTTCTTCTTTAGACCTGAAAAAACAATGTAGATGAAGCAATAGTGTTACTAGTTGAATGGTTCATCATGACACATTTATTTCCTCTTTATAAGAGGATCTCACATTATAAAATTAATGTCAAAACTACACCTCGCTAGTTTTATTTTCACGATGTTTTTCTTTTCGCGTTAACTTTTTTTTAATCTTCTTTTTGGTTAAAAAAAACGATAACAAAGAATGTCTTGCGAGATTACAATGAGGCACATGTGGGACCACAAAATCAAAACAGATACAAACATTCATTAAGCCTATATTGCCAATAGTCACTATAAATTCCATTAACAAACATTCATGTTACAATTGTCTCTAGATAAAGTCTGTACTTACTATAATAATCAGAAAATGTTGAAGAGCGAGCAACTAATATGTAGAAAAAAATTAGATGAAACAAAACATTTTCATTCCAAGGTCTTCTCAAATTTCACAATGATCGGATTACTGTTCATATGTGGCAATGCTGTGCATATTAGCGAAGGAATGATTCCGGCACCCATGACACCCAGTTTGTTGACAAGGAAGTTGTAGGCTTTCTATACCACATCTTCTCCCGTCTTGAACGGCATTCCCCAGAGAAGGTGGCTCTGTCTCCTCGAGTAGATTTCATGTCGATGAAGTCTTCGAGCTCATTGATGTTTGTAGAGTTTGTTTTTATTACCTCGTTGCGTTCTCTTCAACCGCTTCGATTTATTTGTGGGAGGAGGTCACACTGTCTTGAACACTTGTCACTTCATCTTGTCCATTGGTAGGCCTATGTCACTGTGTGATGAGCATCTCATTAAGGTGAAGCTGACTTCACGGAAGAACATTATAACAGGATGGGCGTCGCATATAGAAGGTGGTCTTTGCCCAGCACGAGAGCCACCATTCCTCTACAATGACGAATTCGAAGTTGTGACTCACACTGAGCGAGCTTGAATATGACCTACTCTTGGGTATCCTTGGCAGCGTACTTACCATTGACAACGGAAATGATACTCAGGACCGTAACTCTGATCTGCGTACGGTTTTGGGGAAGGTGCTGTATTTGTAATCAATAGTGATGCCCTAGACGCATTCCTTCCTCTTGCTCCCGTCCTCATGCTATAGTTGATAAAATTTGAGCTTGTCATAATAAGCTAAACAATTTTTTAAAGGGTGTGGGCCAGAATAGCCTTTCCTTTACCCTTCTCCACAAGTATTCTTAATCTGTTTATGTGGCTGCGAGACGATGGCACTGAATTTTCCTTTCTTACCGAGGAATGGTGGGATCGCTTAAGTTTCTTGTTAATTTTCCAGTGCGTCCTGAATCAGAAATCTGTTATCAGCCATTATCGAATCACCCGGCTCAATCATCTCCGCCAACCGCAAGTTATATGTGATTCCCCTGTTAGAAATAGAACCTGTGTACGGTGTACATACAAAATCGACCCTTCTCTGTTATGTGGCTTTTATACTGTGATGAGTATACGTCAGAATTTTGAACCACTGAGGTTGGAGTATGCACCTTTGATTCTGTCTTCGGGAAAGTCTTACGAGAACATATTTCTGACACAACACTATGCACGGGAAGTCCATATCTCCAAACCATCCAGCATGAACAACAAATTTTTCGCAGAGGTAATCAATAACCTACTGACTGATGATTGGGGCAAACGAAATCAAACAGTACCGCTAAATCTATTTCTGGAAAACCTTGCCTCACCCGACATAAGAATATGACATCAATAAGAGGAAACATTACACATTTTTACACTGTTGATATAAGAGAAATGTCTCTGCATCTGATTTCGCCTGATCATGGTATTTGATGTTTGTTGTAAGCTTGAACAGACGCATTAATAATCATTTTCGATCGGTACCCCTCTCTCCCCAACTTCTACCATCCCCTGAACCCCACTTATTATTCACTTCTGCTTGCCACCAGTCAACCTCCTAATAAAAACTTCGCGCTTGCTTCCTTTTCTCCCTTCCCATTTTGATAATCTTATCTACATACCCTGCTCATCCACATAGATCTCCTGATTTGCTAACCTGAGAGTGAGTTTGATTTATCACCTGTCCGGAGATGCGAAGATGCGTTTCCAATGTATCACTGCTGTACAACAGAATTGTGTTAGCTGCGAACATAAACACTGTGTAAACCTCCTTCTACTATGAAATTCTGTCCCTACAAAAATGAATGCATTGACAGTGTCACTGTCGGTAGATCTAAGTCTTGACTTTGAGATAATTTCTACATTTCAGAGTATATTTATAGTCTCCTTTAATATTTGGTGAGCAATTATTTAGATCCTAAAACATGACATATATATATCAGGGTTTCTCTTGTAAAATGACTAAGAAATAATAAGTTTGCTACATGATACATATACAGCAGTATTGGGTTACATGAAGTGTAAGCCAGGTGAACACGACTATGACTACAATCGCAACTTTTTACTCCTTGTAAAGTTCGAATGGCTTGTGTTAAGACAGTCTCAGGCACTTCAGGAGAATAGATCTTTCTGCAAGAATATTCCCTTTGAGTCTTCCTAACTTTGAAATAAACCCAATTGACCTTTTAATCAAAGACTTGTTTAAAATTGATGCAACAGATCTATAAACCCTCGAAATGTAGGAAACAGTGCAAACAATAGAGAACAAACTAGCACTTGTAAGCGACGCAACAGTTTTAATCTCTGCAGGTAACTCTTAATTTCTTATTATTATAGTTATAGAAAATTCTTGCTACCATTTAGCAATGAAATGGACTAATTTTGGGTAACACAGAAATTATGTAACGGTAAACAATAGCAAGTTAAGGAAAAGCTAGCTAGTACACGAGGTAACTGTTAGGCAACAGTAATACGTCATTCTGACCCACTGTAGGCAACTGTCTTCTTTTGGAGCAGGTGGTCCATGAACTTAAGACAGTTGACATGAAAGGTTCTGGTGTTTTCTTAGTTTTACATTAGCCTCGGGTACTTTGGTTAGGGATGTTAAAATAGCGCTGAAACTGATCATTCACTTCTGAAAACTTCCATTGCTACCGTTAGATCTGTTTGGAAATCCATTAGAAACCAATGTGTGCTAAAGTATGTGCTCATTGTTTTCTTCATACTCAGTAGTGGAGGTGTTTGGGTCCACAGCTGTCATCCAGTGCTTCCCATTGGCACACCTGACTCAATTGAATCTAGTCATTTCTCTGTAGTGACTGAATGCTATAAATTTGATCCCATCCCATTGATATTCATCCCATTTCATAATTCTAAACTTTGGATCAAAATTTACAGGCCTGTTTCTATAATGTGTCCCGTGGACATTCTACATGGCGCTGTATATCCCTCATGTGCAGTGCTTTGCCCCCCCCCCCCCTTTAATTAGGATTACCTGCACAAATAAATTTCGAAAAGATTATATTTCCATGATTCTGAACTAAGTGTCTTAATGAATCGTTGTAGCTATAATAGTACCAGCGGTCTAGCCACGGTTTCTCTTCCCTCGCTTCCCCTCCGCTCTTCCTCGGGAGGCTTCCTTCTTAAGTGTCGGTCATCTTAAGGTTAATTTAAGACCCAACACTGGGCTCGTCCTGTCTTTCTCTAGCCCTGACTCCAGGTATCTGTTGGATCAGTATATGCCTGGTGTACTCCGCCAGCTGGGGATGTGGCTTTGGTGGTGTTCCGAGTAGCCTTCCACACTTATCGATCCGTGCGCGCATGTACAGGTGACGGAAGTTTGGAAGCCCCAGAGCCAGTCTGTGCCGTGGTATAGGAAGACGTCGAACGTGCGGACCGGCACCCCCGGCCCGCCCACGACTTCACTGCCTCTTTGAAGATGTTGTCCACATTTTCAAGCTCTTTCACCCCTACAGTTGCCACCCTCAGGGGATATTGGCGCTTGAGTACGACATACGTGTTTACGTAGTCCAGCTTCTGGGGGAACGTGAGTCCCCACAGTAGCCCGCCCTCTCGGAGTGATTGTAGGCCCTGCTCTAGGGTCTTGTACAGCGAGTGCTTGGCAGACAGCCATCCCCATCAACTCCGCATAGATGCTTGGTCTATTCACCGTCGGCGCACCGGATGGGCTTACCATCGATCTGAATATGAGGGTCCGGTATTATCGACGTTAAGTTCCCTGCCGAACTTGTACGCCAGGAGTATGATCTCACCCGGGCTAAGGGCTAGGTTCAGAGCCTGGAACCTCTTTTCCACCCATGTAGCCATGTTCTGTTCTTGTCTCGACACGCTGATTAGCACCATATCGTCGGCAAAGTCAAGATAGGAAAGTTTTGTCTTGCTTCCCCGTAGCACTAGCCCGTTCTCCGCCACTGGGGATTTATCGTTCCCCTTAATGCTATATTCAGAATCAGGGGGAAGACAATCGGCGCCAGGGGATCTTCCTGCGGGCGTCCCACTAGCCTGTCCAGATCTCCCCTGCACTTCTCGCTCCTTTTCCCGACCTGTTGAAGATTTTTCCTCTCCGAGCCCGTTCCACTATCACCCGCACCGTGTACTGTGCCACTCCATAGACCGATAGGCAACATTAAGATGCATCATGACTGAGGGAACCGAAGGCGTTTGAGATGTCCAGGAACAGGATGTATATTATTAGAGAGGTGAATACGAGTTTTGATATGTCTCCTCCAGGCCGGAATGCCTGCTGCCACGGGGAGAGCATCTCCTCCGCCGCCTGCCAGTCCATCAAGAACTTCCGAACTATGTGCAAGAAGACCTTCCAGGCCGCTTCCTGTAGTTCTACAGGCCGCAAACTTGATGTGATCTCGGTTGGCTTGTTTGAGGAGTAGAGCGATTTCGGAGTCTCCTAAGCCCTCCGGAATGTCCCGCGTTCTCAGGATTATGTTGTACAGTTCACTCACCGCTCGGAACATCTTCTTTTCCTCCGCTAGCAGATCTTTGTCTGCTATCTTCGAGGGACCCGGTGCCGTGTCTTTTTTGGCTCTCGCTCGCACCGCTTCCTCTACCTTTTTTGGGGTGATGTTGAGGTCTGGTTGTTGTTTACTCTGAGGATTAAAGATGTCCTGCGCCGCTAGAATCATATCCCCGAGAACATTTTTCACCTCGTTGTTTCAATTTTCTTTCTTTTTATTGGTTTTCCAAAGTAAATTACAAATTCATGATGGGTGACATACATGGGTCACAACAAAAGTCGAATAAAAAACCGGGACAATGTGTACATGTGCAGCACAGTACAATTAGTAGAACCATGATAGTCTAGTTTTCTGCGCTACACTAACTTCGCTGTCTTGGGCCCCACCAGTTCTGCTGACAAAGTCTCCCTTCGTTCCGCCCACTAGGTTTCTCGGTTTCGGGTGAAAAGCTAAGAATGAAATGATACGACGTTAACGAAAAGTTCATTTACAGGATGGATAGCCTAATCTGCTAAGAAACCAGAACTGGGGTGTGCAGTGTTGAGAGGAAGATGCATGTTACATTCCAAGAAGGGGCGTTACTGCCAAGGAGTTGATTTACAGAACGAACAGCAAACACCTCTTACCTTGACCCCGTCCGGAGTCATTGTCAAGTGTGCAGTCCACAGCATCAAGTAAACTAATCAGTATGTATTTAGGGAATGCCTGGTGCTTCTGTACAGAAAAGTCCTAGTCAGTACTTCTGTTTTGAGAAACTCCTTTTATAGACAGTCTTCTTTTGTGTTGATGTGAAAGGTGAGCAGTTCTTACTCTTGTGGTATATACCCTCCGGTTATTTTGACTAGTCGACTGTAAGTATATGGAAAGTACTAATACAGGCGTTGTCTTTGATAGATTGCCAGTTAAGCCTAGAATGTATGTCATAGGAACTAGTGCATAGTGTTGCATTTGTTGCAAGTCTGGCTGCAGGGTTTAGTTAGAATAGTTTGAAGTTTGTCTAGCTGTGCCTGTTTTGGCGAAGAGAGGATAGCAGAACAGTAATCTAGAGAGGACAGAACAAGTGATTGTATAACAGTTTTTAGTAAATCACCAGAAAAGTAGTTTTTATATTTTTCCTTATTGATACTGTAGTAGCATTTTGATCAAGCGACCGGCTTCTAGTATCTTTTCGAGCAGCTTGGACTCCTTGCGGGTGAACTCGCCTCCCCCTTTAGTACGGCCGATGAGTATGAGTTGGCGTACCTGGCGAGTTTCCCTTTCTAGGGCCGCTATCGCCTCCCTCCGTTTGCTCAGCTTCGCTTCTCGAGCCAATTTCTCCTGCCGCCGCTTCTTTTGTTCATCCATTCGCCGTTTCTTGGCTAGCGTCGCCTCTTCAGTCACCCTTTGGTATTCCTTCTCTCCAGGACGGCTCTGGAAGAGCCTCCTTTTCGTGGCTCTCGGCGTTCCCGCTGGGCTTTGTGGCTTGGCCACTTTGTGCCCCGTCCCCCTCCTTCGGGGGGAGAGCTCACTCCCTGAGCTCATAACAGTCTCCGGTCCTCTGGTCGCTGTTTTCGTTCAGGTGGGCTCTGCTTTTCCCAGTCCGTTTCCGCTCACTGTCTCAGTCCTACGCTACCTGCATAGGCACAAAACAGAGAGAGAGAGAGAGAGAGAGGTGGTTAGTTTTGTCATTCGTGACCATTCTCCCCTACCTTGCCGGCTTTCATCGTCATGCTTGTCATATCCCCGTCGTTCATTCTCCCGGCTCCCGTGTAGCCCTGGAGTGGCTACGTTTGGGGTTAAGTCATGACTCCTTGTCCCGTCAGTTCCTACCGTTCCTTGCCTGCCGGGTTTCGCTCCCTGGCGATCTTTTCCTCTCCCTTTTCGTCTCTCTCCTCGGTTGAGCGCACTCCGAGGTTCCTCGAGCCAGGTAGAAAGAATGAATAAACGGAAAAATGGATAAGAAAGAGGGTGAATAAGGGTGCCGTATGGTGGGGAGGTATCACCGATACCGTCCGACGTGCTTACGTGCCTCTTCTGGAGGTGTGCGGCCTACTACAGTCCCACTGTAGTGCCTGCCATGCGATCCCGGATGTACCACAGGTATGGGAGGGTGCTAACGTAAGGATGTTGGAGGAACCACAGAAAGTGGCCATGCCTGCAAGGATATACCTCTCGTACAAAAATTCAGGGAAGGGAATGCTTACAGGATGGGTACGTATTCATTGGGGAGGGATTGAAGAGGAGCGAAGTAAAAGATAGAAAAACCGCGGGGCTTCTGGCCACTTGCCCGCCGGTGTGCCCCACATTCCAGTCTTTCGTTCATGGGGTGAAAGCCATCTAGCCGAAGAATGTCACACTGATCACTCTGGGCTGGAGATCAGTATACCAGGTACCCCGGAGAGAATGGCTGGGCGGTCGGCCATTTGCCATTTTCACCCAGAAGGACAAACACGCAGTCTTCAGAGCGAAGACGTCCACCTGACTATGCCTATGGCGAGCATAGTGCGGCTGACCGCCTGTTTCGCTATTCCCGTCTGTCCGAGAGAGACATTCCGCTCGACGAGAATTACGCATTCGATCGCAAGTAGTAAGAGGAAGAATAAGGTATTCCAGGAACCTGCGTCTCCGCGCTCGGAGTAGAACCGGCCAGGGGCTTTCGCTCCCGACAGGCGGATTGCCGGCAGAGACGCAGTCCAACAACCGCCACGGTGGTTCTCTCCGTTAGCGAGCCTGTTGATGGTATTCCGGCCTGGTGCGGGTTTCCTCGACCGGCTATTATATTGAGAAAGTGATTAGCGATATCGTCATAACCATGCACCTTTGAGTTGTCCAGGCAACCAATATACATTTCGATTGCTTCTGGCGTTGTCAAGGTACATGACATATATAATGCAAAATCGGGGAGGACATTGAGGGTAGCTACCATTGACTGAGCTGAGACACAAAGACATTAAAAATACAAGCTTTTTCATAAGAGTCAACAACAGACTGTGAGCCAGTCGAGAGCGGAGGAATTGAACTGTGAGAATTAGGTCTATAGAATTTTTTTAATGACATGCCACCATTTCTTAGGTGCTGTTGAGGGATCCGAAAGGGCCTGAGCCAAGCGGGATTCATAGTCTTGCTTGGCCTTGGAGATTTTGTTAGTTGATTTGTTACGAATTTTACGATAGGTCTGCAATCAAGGGGGAGTTTGAAAATTTTGCTCATCTGAGAAACGTATCACGCAAACGCATTGCTTTTTTTTTATGATTATAAGACATCTGCACTGTGTGCGAGTAGACCTTCCAGGCTGCTTCCCGCAGTTCTACAGGCTCGCCAATTCGATATGATCTCGGTTGGCTTGTTGGTCCCTTTGAAGAGTAGAGCGATTTTTGAGTCTCCGAAGCCTTTCATAAGGTCCCCCGTTCTCAGGATTATGTTCTAACGTTATACAGTTCGATCATCGCTCTCCTTTTCCCCGCAAGTAGGTCTTTGTCTGCTATCTTCGAGGGACCCGGTGCCGTGTCTTTTTTGGCTCTCGCTCGCACCGCTTCCTCTACCATCTCTGGGGTGATGGTGAGGTCTGGTTGTTATTTCCTCTGCGGGTTGAAGATGTCCTGCGCCGTCAGAATTATATCCTCGAGAACCTTTCTTCGCATCGGTGGAATAAATGAATGTAAGATACACAACAAAACATTACTTGCTCATTCCATTACAATAAAGGAATGAAAAAATGCACAAAAAACATTACTTGCTCAACGCATCATTTCAATAGCTTTGTCCCTTACAATAAAGGAATCTTGTAGGTAATACGTCACTGCTGCCACTAACTCACAGGTCACGATTGCAAGAATCTTGCTGACATTCTTTTCTGTAGCTATCTTTCTGATGGTGCTGTCTGCCCGCATATCGTAACTCTGTACTAACGTCTCACGACCGTCCGTATCCTTTATTTCGCAAGGACGGCTTTTTTTTCCATTTGGATGAGTTTTAAACTTCATGTATCGTCGCGATTGTCTGAGCCGTTAGCTTCTTCCTTCTCTTTCTGTCGCTTAGACTCCTTTGATACCTCGCTTTCCGATGTATTATATTAAGAGAGTAGAGTTTTGCAGGCTGTGCCGCCAGGCAAAAAGCCTGAGCCGCCGGCCTGGTTGAGGCGGCAGAGCGACTCACCGAGGCCGCCCACTGCACTTGGGTTGGCGGCACTGCTCGCATGTGTCCTGTTGATCGCCATGTGCTGTTTTGGGGAATGATTTTTGTGTCGTGCGGTGTTGCGTTTCGACAGCCTTGGTGGACAGGAAAAAGCGTTAGTCGCAATGAAGCTGTGTTATGCCATTATGATTAGTAGTCGGTGTAATGTATTTAGATCGTGGCAGGTATTTGTGTGTATGATCCAGCACGACAGATAAAGGATGGTGTACTGCAGTTGGTACGATGTTCAGAGAAACATGAGATAATGTTGTCCTTTGCTAATACTCGATTCAAGAAACTCTCATCATCATTGGTGAATGTTTTTCTAGCTCGCCGAAGCTCGGCAGTGCAGCACTTTGCTAGCGCCTTTGCTAGACAGGATGTGAACCTTTTATCCTTCGCCCCATTTTTTCGTGAGTAAATCTCCCACGACAGAATTTGATCACTGAGTTTTATCCGAAACTAATCGTTCCCTGCTGCCCTCTGGACACATGTACCCCGCAGTCTAATTTCTCGACTGTTATATCCTCTGATATTTCTCTTATTGCTGCGCGCACCCCTTAATGGTTATTGAGTCATTATCTGTGATGGCTTTGTCTATATTTAGTAATTTCGACATTCCAATAATAGCAGCCAATCAGTTGTACAAAATAGCACCGATGTATAAAAACATGAAATGTGAGAGAAAGGAGCGGAAAATATCACTAAGTTTATAAAAATACTTATAAGGTTCAGTCTGTGTGTTCTATGTTTTCATCACTGAGACTTTGTGCTGGAGTCTTGTATACTTGCCTTGCTGCCCTTACCTGAAAAGCAAAATTCACACAATTTGTCACAAAACTGTTTCCTTATACAATGAAAGTTACAGGTCTAGAACTGCAGCGCGGTTGTCCTCTTCCTCGGCAGCGCGGTTGTCCTCCTCGTCGTCGCTGCTAGTCTCCTCGTCACAGCTAGTCTCCTCGTCACAGCTAGTCTCCTCGTCACAGCTAGGTTCCTCGTCACAGCTAGTCTCCTCGTCACAGCTAGTCTCCTCGTCACAGCTAGTCTCCTCGTCACAGCTAGTCTCCTCGTCACAGCTAGTCTCCTCGTCACAGCTAGGTTCCTCGTCACAGCTAGTCTCCTCGTCACAGCTAGTCTCCTCGTCACAGCTAGTCTCCTCGTCACAGCTAGTCTCCTCGTCACAGCTAGTCTCCTCGTCACAGCTAGTCTCCTCGTCACAGCTAGTCTCCTCGTCACAGCTAGTCTCCTCGTCACAGCTAGTCTCCTCGTCACAGCTAGTCTCCTCGTCACAGCTAGTCTCCTCGTCACAGCTAGTCTCCTCGTCACAGCTAGTCTCCTCGTCACAGCTAGGTTCCTCGTCACAGCTAGTCTCCTCGTCACAGCTAGTCTCCTCGTCACAGCTAGTCTCCTCGTCACAGCTAGTCTCCTCGTCACAGCTAGTCTCCCCGTCACAGCTAGTCTCCTCGTCACAGCTAGTCTCCTCGTCACAGCTAGTCTCCTCGTCACAGCTAGTCTCCTCGTCACAGCTAGTCTCCTCGTCACAGCTAGTCTCCTCGTCACAGCTAGTCTCCTCGTCGATGCAAGTCTCCTCGTCCCTGCTGCTGTCAGACTCAATCCATTTGGCGCGATACTTACCTTTGCTGCTCAGTGGCTCCTCCTTCCTGTAGTGAGTAGAACTGCAGACGACTTCCGTAGATCTCTCCATGTCATGCAGCCGCCTTGCCCGATTCTGAAGCTTCAGAAAGGCCTCACGCCGGTTTCTTAGTCTCATGAGTCTATCTGAGACAGTGTTACCGGCCGAAGATGGTACAGAGACGGCTGTTGCTGGTGGTTCCACGGGCTGAGACATGTTTGGATATGCCTCGCTCAAGATTCGAATTCAGACGGTAGAACACAGAGATAGCGAGAGCTGTTTGGACGAACGTCCGATTGAGCGGACATACTGTTACGATTACTATTCAGATGCCCACATACATATCAACTTCTTCAGGATGATACATGAAATATCTTTTTCAGGTCGTTTGGAATATTGTATTTTGAAATATTGTATTTTGGAATATTCGAAAAGAGGACAAATATTTTAGACAGGTAGGGACGTGTACAGAAAAAAGTAAGGCTTATGGTATTCATGAAATATCGTATGGATATAAAAAGTATGTTATAACTTACATTGAGTTTCCCCAAACTACAAAAAGTATCATCCTTGGAACAGAATTTTCGTCGTAAATACTGTACACAAGTGTATTAGTTATATAGTCCAGACTAAGAAAGTGACTCACTTTTTTTGCCCTCCCGCTGCTGGAGATCTGTCACTGCTGCAGGTCTTTAGTGGAAACATTTGTGAGAAAAAAAATGAACATTGTTAAGTTTTATAACTTTATGTGGTGTTGATACGCAGTTTTGATATGCAATTTGCTTCATTGCCAAATGCATCATCTTTTTATCACATAATTTACATCCTATATTGTAAAAAAAAGAAAGAAATCTACTAGTATTTTAATTTGTCAAGACTAATAAAGTGACTCAGTCCTTCCCATCAGCCTTCTCCCCATCATTGGCAAGCTGCCAAGCTGTATTTCTGTAGTGAAAACATAAAAAAAGAACATTGTTAAGTTTTTAGTATATGTAATGTGATGTTGCTACGCAGAATGCATATATAATTTGCTCTCAAATACAAATCACTCCATCATGCATGCAGAGCATAACTATATCGGGTGATACCTGTGTTTGCTACAAGCAAACGTTTTGAAACGTACAGGTGTGTTATTATATTAATTGTTTGTTTGCTAATTTAGTTTATATTGGACGACCCAATCGCTGTTCCTTATTGTTATTGTATCTATGTAAGTTGTAATGTTTATTTCCAGAGATGATGTTTAATGTTAGCGATAGCTAGAGTGCATCATCTCTATGTCCTGTTTATTTTTCCGTTGTATGATAAAAGACAAATAAATAATCTAAAATAAAAGTACTTATAAAGCATTTATGTGGAATTTTATGCTTGTGAAGTTGAAGAAATAGCAGTCAACGTGAGCCAAGAAACGTGTTACTATACAATTCCAGATAAGTGTGTGGACATTAATTTGAATTCTTAATTACATCAGCTGCATATAAGAGAGACTACAAAACCCCATTTGTATAGTCTTTTGTTAGACGTTAAACCTTAAAAAAAAACATCTCGTATTTGAACATCCTAGAGTTTCAATTGTACATAGATTTCTCCATGTCTGCCCCTCGCATCAAGCAGGGCGGCCTATGACATGTAGAGGAGTGTTGAGATGTTTCCCTGGGCCTGAACGCTTGATGACTTTTTCCCCAAATTTCGTTGAAAAAGGAGGTTTCTGAGAAATTCTGAATAATACTGACATGACGTATTCATAGAATGTTTGAAAAATGTACGTCGGGGCCCCAATCGTCTGTGTATTTTGATTCAATTTCATAATGCAACGATAAAGGGTTAAATACTATGTTATCATATCCCATAGTTTGTTTCGGATAATATACAAGTCAACAAAAAGATACTATGACTGGGCATCTTAACTTGATTTTCAGCATGTCTAGGTGGGCCCCTAGGCGGGTGTACGACAAGGTGGTCGAACCTGAGGAACGCGATGTTACCGCGTTCTCTCGCTGCCTTCATCTCGGGTAGGAGGTTCTTTCTCTTCTGGTGAACGGCGTCTGAATATTCCTTAGTGATGTAGATACCGGTTCCTTTCAATTTTTTTGCTCTCTGCAAGATCGTGCTCTTTTTCCAAATGTAAGCACCAATGCACACATGCTAAATCTTAACTTGGGGTTCGCACTGCTAACAGCCCTTGACGATACTGCCCTTGTCCGACAGGTGACAGATCGGAGACGTTCCTGTGGCACCAACTCACTATGCCAGTTTCTGAAGTCGTCATAGTGTACAACGTAAGATATATTCTTCTTGATAATTTTCCCAGTCCACGTGCCAGCTCTGCCATTGTGCAAGAGGATCCGTTGGCCCACATCAAATTGCCGATTCTTTGCCGGTCTGCACGCCATTGTCAGTGTAGCTATGGGTGCGGTACTTGGTGACAGCATGCTTCAACACTCTATCAACACGGTTCCGTACAAACCACTTGAACCTCTTCGATCCGTCTTGCATGGTCCATTGGTCCCAAGCTTTCTTTCAAATTATTGTAGACCTTGTTAGGCACAGTAAATCTCTCTTGGTACGCGTGATCCACATTCGTCTTTTATTTGCTATCGAAACATGCCTGGGACCTCTTTTCCACCCATGTAGCCATGTTCTGTACTCCTTGTCTCGACCCGCTGGTTAGCCACACATCGTCGGCAAAGTCAAGATGGGAAGGTTTTGTCTTGCTTTCCCGTAGCACTAGCCCATTCGCCGCCATTGGGGATTTGCTGCCACCAATAGTTCTAGATCCAGATACCTGCAGCTGGCCCACAATAAAACTTGGCATGGTCTAAGGCTGCTGAAGTAAGCTTCCATGTATCAAGTACACTTTCATGGATCAAGTACACTTTTATGGATCAAGTAATTATAAACTTCCATGTAAAAAAAAGTACAATGGCCCGTTCTCCGCCATTAGGGATTTGCTCACCACCCCACCCCCCTTGGTGCTATATCCAGAATCAGGGCAAAAACAATCGACGCCAGGGGATCTTCCTGCGGGAGTCCCACTAGCCTGGCAAGATCTGCCCCTGCACTTCTCTCTCCATTTGCCGACCTGAGGATGATAATTCCTCCCCGGGCCCGTTCCACTATCACCCGCACCGTGTTCTGTGCCACTCCGTAGACCGATAGGCTGCGTTGAAGTGCATCATGGCTGAGGGGACCAAAGGAGTTTGAGATGTCCAGGAACATGATGTATATTATTTTCTCCTTTTCTGTTCCTGGCATCCTGTAGGGCGGCTTCTAAGATGCGTATCTCTTTACAATTTAAAAATATATTCTCCTTAAAACCTACAGCAGATCAAGGTGTGTACAAACTTTTTCCTTGTATGATCATCGCAATCAGTGATGAAAGAATCTAGACAAACACGTAGTAGTTAAAACAAGTCAATTTGACGTGTACCAACAAAGACCAATATTCATAGGAATCAAATTGGTTGGTACATTGATTGCATATTAACTTTATACCTAGCTAGCGCTGTTCAAAAAACGTATCAAATAGGGAATTGGCGAGTCTTTATGTCAGTTTGTTTTGTATTTCAAAGTTCTTAACTTGTCTGAGTTACTCTTTCCTGCTCGATCTATTCTGATCTATAGAACAGTGTTAAAGTCACCCACTATAACAAGGTTTTAAATGGAAACATCTACTTCTTGTATGCCTCTGTCCACTCGCAAAAAATTAGGATCCGCCATGTTTGGACCGTAAACATTAAACAGAACCTAAATTCTCCGATCGTTAAATATAGCACTATCCATCGCCCATCGTCATCCACTCTGTTGTCATTGATGTCGTAGTCTAAACCCTTTTTATTAAACACACCACATAGAGTTACAAGTTTGATGTTCCATATCATTTTAGAAACATTACATTCACATAGTGTAAATACATTTTCCTGAAAATAAGACCAGAAATTTATTGGCAAACAAACTATTAACTGATAGTAAGTACACTTTATTAGTTTCCATACTACGGTACAAGTTCAAGATGGTAGGAAAAATAACCAACTGTTACTCAGAACAGTTAACATCTATCTTGTCATGATGCTACGGCGCCCTATCTTGTCTAGAAGTGGATTTACAAATAAAAAGAGTCTTTTTATTCTACAAATATATCAGTTTAGAACTTATAGTAAGGCAGCTTCAAGGGAAATGAAAGACATTTTTCATCATGCTTTGTCGTTTTAAACCTAATATGGTAAATCTATTCTCTGGCACAATACAGCAAAGAAAACTTGATCGTCATCAACAACTACCTGTGCCTTTTCTGAAGTTTCATGATTCAGCAAAGAAACTAACCATTGCAATACCTGCACCAACATTTGTATACCATCATTTATAGTTAATGTGGCATACGCACAATACTGATTAACGGAGGAGCCAGGTATTTTTTTTTCTTAGGTACTGGCTTAGCGAAGGTCACTTGCAGTTTGTGTGTGTTTCTCTTGTTTCGTTTCTTTTGTCTAGTTTCTCTTGTCTAGAAGTGGATTATATCTGCAGTTTAGAACTAAATTTAGCACGCAAAGCTAGTCACTGCTAAACGTGCACACTTTCCGTCATTATCATTCTGTTTTCTTCATTATTCCTTGTGCAATATGTCTATATAGTAAGTTTATATAAACATCTAGTCTTATCAATTGTAAGTGAACAGTCACTTAACTCCATGTGGAACATGATGTATATTATTGTCTCCTTTTCTGTTCCTTGCATCCTGTATGGCTTCTAAGGTGAATAGGAGGATTGATATGTCTCCTTCAGGCCGGAATGCGAGAAGACCTTCCAGGCTGCATCCTGCAGTTTTAATGGCCGACAACTTGATATGATTTCGGTTGGCTTGTTTGTCCCTTTGAGTAGTGGAGCAATTTCTGAGTCTCCGAAGCTTTCTGGAATGCCCCCCCCCCCCGTTCTCAGGATCATGTGATTTTTTTTCATTTATATCACACAAGAAACAACTAATACATATAACTAATCAAAATACATAGTAATGGGGAAAGTAGAGACTGATGTGATCTATAAGATTCATTCCATATTTTTGAAACAAGATAATTTACAATAATGAATCAAAGTGTAGTAACAAAAGAGTAATTAGCAACTTAATATCGTAACAACTAACAAATCGATAACTTATAATGATAAAATATATTTGCTAAATCATTAGGTATAAAAACAATTACCTAACTGAACTCAGAAAGGTCACCAACTAAATAAGCAGGAAAAAATTTCGATAAATGATAACAAAGCAATTAACAACAAACAATAAGCACACGTTAACAGCATAAGAAATGCACCCAATCAAGATAAGGACATCAAATGAAAAACAATGAAGAGAAGATTAAGCAAAGGACTGATTGTTCAAAATTGAGCTTTTTATCATGTTTTTAAATTTAAGCGGTGATTTACAGTTCTGTAAGTTTTCATTTAACAGTTTGCCTTATACAGTTCACTCACCGATCGGAACATCTTCTTTTTCCCCACCAGCAGATCGTTGTCTGCTATCTTCGACGGACCCGGTGCCGTGTCTTTTTTGGCTCGCACCGCTTCCTCTACCATCTCTGGGGTCTGGTTGTTGTTTCCTCTGCGGGTTGAATATGCCCTGCGCCGCTAGAGTCATATCCTCGGGAACCTTTCTTCTCCTCGGTGTGGAGACATGGTATCTCCGTCGTTACTTCTCCCTCCTAGTTCTCAGTGTTCCTAGGAGGGCTATGTTGGACTCAACTTTCTCGCTGAGCCTATCCACCGTCTTGGATCTGCCGGCGGCGTACTCCTTCGATACCTGGGTACCTGAGGCTTTCCGCCGTCTGCGGAGTTCTGAGGCTTTCCGCAGTTTGTGGAGTTTGCCTGTTTATCGGCGCTGAATGGCCATGAGCAGTTTGTGAGTCTTAACGTCAGACGGGCGCTGTTTTGATAAGGAATGGTTTACAGTAGAGTTACTGGACATGACCCGGCATCAATACATGTTGCCTTACTAGTACTTCATATATCGGCTTCCTCAAAAGATTTCTGCCAACAAGTGTTATTCAGACAACTTTATTGAAGAAAAAAAGACAAGATTAAGAATAGCATTTCTAGCTTCTGCCTACTGAGGACTCCAACAAAAGGTTTTAAAATAACTACAAAATGTAATAATTGTGTCTACGCGATTAGGTTGATATTGACTGTAATCCAAAGATTGCATTTCCATCAATTCTAGGCTGTTACATTACCTTGAAAGATGTTTAATGGTGACAAAACAGAAATAATGATAACACAGATGATACCGATAAAAAAGATAATAACAAAATCAGTGTCTTGCAACAGGGTGTGTGCCAGGTGTAAATGTTTCTGAAATCGTCGGATAGAAGGTGGCAGTAGTTGCTGACAATTTAGATTTTAGGGCATATTCTAAGAGCCCTGGTGGTAATTGGTTCCATCCTTTGTGTACTATCCTTTGAAAAAAAGTAAATTTTGAATGTTGTGGCTTGACACTTTTCTGGTTGGAGCTTGTACTGAGAAGTTGACCTAAGTGATGAATTAGGCGATTTCATATATTTGTTAACGTCACTGTCGTAGCATCCTAAGAAGCATTTGAATAAGAAACAGGTCTAGAATTCCCCGTCTGTTTGAGAGTGGTAAGAGTGAGCATTGTATTAGCCTAATTCTGTAGTTAGTGGACTGGTTATTCAGTATATACTAGTCATTGACTATATTATAGTTTGATCTGATCTAATGCTATCTGCGATAACTGTTTTAGTTAGCAGAGAGAAGGATATCAAGAAGTTTTCTATTCTACTTGCTTCTTTTGGTCATCGCCAACATCGTAACGAGTGGCATTTAGATGACAATGGATAACCTCCCCACTCCCCCCCCCCCCCATTCTGAGGCCCCCGTGTTTTCATTTTCAGCCTAGGAATGAGTTTTTTGTAGGCAACTAATTTCAAAGGGTTTGTCGGACAGCCAATATAATTTTTTATGCAAATGAGGTTAATAACCCAAATATGTCAATGCAAACACTGGTCTAAGGGAACATTATCTGACCTCTTATGATTCCTGCTATACAAGGTTGTAACAAGTCTACATGCAAGCAGACTTCAAAAACAAACTCAATATATGCCAACTAGCCGGTTTTAGCTAACTACATGCTTGTAAAATCTGGATATCATGGATGCTGTGACAAGTCATAAGAACAAATACATACTGCAGTCACACAAAATGGGTAAACAAAAAGGGTAAACTTCTAGTTAATTAGCTACTGCATGGGTTTGGATTAAGGAATGAGCTAATTAGATGCATTTGATAAACGTTAACGCGTTATCGACTGATTTATGTCTCCAACGAGTGACATCCGACTCTATTTTGTCTGTCCAAGAAAAGAACAATGCAGTGATTGTACTCAAATGTTATACATGAAGTAAGAAGTTGTGCAAATTATAGTCAAGTTCACATTACACATTCACTCTTGGTGTGATGTCTAAGTCATAAGAGCAGATTCATGTCAGGAAATCCAACTGTTGAACTCATGGTTGATACTGTGATTGTTAAACATTTTACATTTTAGTCAGTTGGAATCTCACCATGCAGCTGTGTTTCACATACTCATTTTGCAGTCGTTCAGGTCAGCTACCGGGAACCCTCGGAATTTGATGAGAAGGCCACTAACAAGTCGATTTTGCACATTGTGTTTGTACAATAAAAATAGGACAACCAAGTTAAACATAATATTAAGTTATAAAGGTAACAATGTGTTTCAACCGTTGAGAAATGGATCAACCCTACATTGCCCACTTCGGGTGGTTGATACTTGGCGGGACGTATCAACATAATATACATATTTTCGTAGAAATGCTGTTGGATCAGTATGTGCCTGGTGTACTCCGCCAGCGGGGGAGCGGGTGGTGTTGCCCTCGTCGGGGTTCCGAGTAGCATCCCGCACTTATTGATCAGTGCGCGCCTGTACAGGCGACGGAAGTTTGGAAGCCCCAGACCCAGCCTGTGCCGTTGCAATTTAAAGGAAGGCGTCCGACGTGCGCACCGGCATCCCCGCCCACGACTTCACTGCTTCTTTGAGGATGTTGTCCACCTTATTAAGGCTTGGGGACGACATACGTGTTCACGTAGTCCAGCTTCTGGGGGAACGTGAGTCCCTACGATGGCCCGTCCACTTGGATTGGCTGGAGGCCTTGCTCCAGGGTCTTGTCAAGCGCGTGTTTGGCTGACAGCCATCCCGTTTGCCTAAACTCAGCTTAGCTGCTTGTTCTATTTTTCGTGGAATCCAAATACACCAGCGGTCTGGTGTCGTTTGGGTCGGTGCACCGGATTAGCTTACCATAGCTCTGGATCGGAGGGTCTGGTGTTATCGGCGTAAATTCTCTGCCGAACTTGTACGCTAGGAGTACGATCTTATCCGGGCTAGGGGCTAGGTTCAGAGCCTGGAACCTCTTTTCCACGCATGTAGCCATGTTATGTACTCCTTCTCTCGACCCGCTGGTTAGCCCCAGATTGTCGGCAAAGTCAAGATAGGAAAGTTTTGTCTTGCTTCCCCGTAGCACTAGCCCGTTCGCCACCATTGGGGATCTCCTCTGCAGTACCCTTCGTCAAATTCTGTTATCACAACAAAAGAAGAGTGTGAGGGTGCCAATCCCTTGTAAAGGTTTAGTCCTTGTCAACGTTTTTACAATTATTCTCCGTAAAAGTTTATTCTTCATTCATAAATAAGACAAAAATATGTCCAAAGCCCAGGTCACAATGGTCGTTGTCTAACCAAACCTGCGGAGAGACACAAATCCACAGATATAATGCAAATTTACTTATAAATAGAAAGATTACAAACAAAAGTGCACTACAAAATTACACACTCAAAATATAATGTCTGTTTCTACAATAGAGTGTTTCCCAGTGCGGCTTGTGGCGTGCATTCCATATAGCATATTATGACAGAATTGGTCGGCGTCTCTGTAAACGTTCTTGTGTAGTTTTGCCTTCACTATTTTGAACAATATAGTTCGAAAACATTCAAGTTATTCCCCTCGATTGCGATCTACGTTAAGTCATAACAACTGTTGATGATAAAATAAAATAAATACCTAGTAAGTAAGTGAGATCAAACATAAAAAAAATTATAGACTACAATGTAATGAGAAGAACCAAGTTAACGGATTCTATCAGATTTTAATAGTAATCCAAGACATAATTTAAAACTGATAAGTTATTAACCATAAATACAAAGTAAAAGATATCAATACCAAATATTTTCGTAAT